>CM046380.1:14078422-14233703 GCA_025413485.1 Ficus microcarpa | reverse complement strand
TTTTTTATAATTCTAAAAAATGTGAAATTTCTAAAATGTTGTTTGGACAAATATTAGAAAAAATAATGTCAACATTAGTATTTTTTCAAATCACCTCCAGATTGAACGCAAACAAACGCACTAGTTATATAGATAAAAATTCCGCTAAATGAGCACAGGCCAATCAATTCAAAACTCTATAAGAGGGATAAAAACCTCCATATCTTACCGCGGGTTTACTCTTTGAGTTGGTAGCCAAAGAGATATTCTAAATAAGAAAGGGAGGGGGACAAATCAATTGAAAATGCTATTTGCTTTGTAATGTGATGATCCAAAGAAACGTTTGGTTTCCGATCCCACTGAGATGACCCAACAATTTCACTATTTCGATTCTGCTAGTCCTTGGGAACATCATAGCGACAGCTATTACATTAGCTGGATGATTTTGAGTAGCTTGCTCTTATTTATTTTATATAAGGGGAGGGGGTTAAGGTAAGAGAAAAGCTAGTAAATGAGTTACCAGGCACCATCCAAAAATGAAGAATGTAAACTTATCATGCTGTAACAGGATACGGATATAATCATATAAATTTGTTCCTCTAGTAATTATGAATACATTGAAAAAATCGTTTTAGTCGGAGATGAAATAAAAAAAGTTACAGAATTTTAAAACTTTAGAAAAAGATGGAAATTTTTGAATCTGAAAAATGTTATTATGCAAAATATGTTTGAAATGCAGAGGAAGGGGTTGATTATGGAAAAATGAGTTTTTTTTTTTTTTTTTTTTTTTTTTTTTTTCATATCATTTCTAAAATGAGATGAGTTTTTAGATCCAAACAAACATTATTGTCATTTTACTTCTAAAATGAGATGAACCAAATATGTAAAACAAATGGCCTTTAAGACTAGAACACAAAAGCTTTTTCTATTTCTTTTTTTCTTGTTTTACTAACATATTCTTCTACTCCAGTATCTTTTCTTGACTGATCACCCAAGTGCCTCATGTTAGGCAAGCTACTTGAGTTATGTTTCCATAAATTGTTAGATTGGTCTATAAATTTTTATATTTGCGTTATGAATATAATAGATTTGAAATTTCCACTTTCAAAAAAAAGAAAAAAGAAAAAAAAAGATTTGTAAAATGGCCACTCTTACGTGGCTTGTCTAATGAGCCTTTTCTCTTTCCATACCAATTTTTTAGCTTCTGTCTTTTGTCCTTCTCAAATATACTAATTGGACATTTCGCCTAAACGGAATAAATAAATAAAGCAAAACTTAAAATTTACATACTTAAAAATTACCAAAAAAAAAAAATGTCAGTTGAGGATGGATGAAAGACTAGAAGTGTCTTTCTTTCTTTAACAATAATAATAATAATAGTAGTAGTAAGTTGATAAGTTGATCATACCAATTTTATCCTGCATTCTTCTTTTTGACATTTTTTGCCTATAGAGATTCTAATGGTCCTAAATTTTGTCGCTTTTTATTTATAAAGAGGTAGATGCAAGAATGTCATAAATTTGACTATATATTCCTTATATTTATGTTCACCATAATATTAAAGTGATAATTGTATCATTTTATAACATTAAAATTATCAACTCTAATGTTAAAGTAGACAAAATTATAAGCAGGTATTGAAAACATAACTCTTTACCTAATTTTCTATTATTTTTTAAATGACTATTTAGTGGTCGTATTTTCACCCATTAAGTTTATCAGTAAATAATAATTTTAAAACGAATAGTATACTTTTTGGAAAAAGTAAAATTCAAAGCATAAAAAGGTAAGTATCAAGTTCACTTTTGATCTCTCAATTATATGTACAATCTAATTTTAAGACCCGAACTTTAAAACATCTCATAATCAGTACTCTAACAATTACTTTGTCCCATTGTAATCCTTTCTTTAAAAACATACTAAAAATGGATTGTAAATACCTTTATCAGATATTAGCCAAAAAAAAAAAAAAGGATTTTACAGAATAAATAAAATGTTTCTTTTACAATGGTAAGCAAGTTTCATTCCAAAAAAAAAAGATAAAAAGATAAAAAACGGAGCCAAATATCATCAGTGCACCGTGCGTGCTCTTACTAATTAGACTTAAAAGAAGAAGAAGAAGAAGAAGAAGAAGAGAAATTTGGAGATGAACCTATTGCTTTTTTTATTTATTTTTTATTTTTTTTATTTTCATTCATTCATTCATTAACTTTGAACTTAGAACACAAAGTTCGTTTGACTCTCAGATCTAGATTTAAATTTTTCATTTCAGTTTTTTTTTTCCCCGAAAAGTCAACAAATAGTATAATTAGTTTTAAAATGTCAAATAACTTCAATATAAAAATTTCATTTTAAACCGTTGTTCCAAACGTAAGCTAAAGATTTTTTTTCCCAGAAAACAACAAAAAGATAACAAAACAAAACAAAAAATGGGTTTTCCAAAATACCTGATATCAAATTTTGGAACCTACCCACTTAGATATTGAAATCCACCAGAATCTCCTGCTTCTTTTTATTTTATTTTATTTTATTTTTTAATTTCGTCTTTGCCCGCTGATGATGCGCTGACTTTCCTCTCTTTTAACTCTTTTCTTGTATAACCAATCGGCTTTTAGGGTAGGTGGATAAAGATAAAATGGAAAAGTTTGAGCGCGGTCTATATTGGGATAAAAAATTATCAGTGGGAGCAAAATAGAAAAAGTGCAAAATTTGAGAAGTAAAAATAGAAGGAAACAGAATTCGGCGGGGGCTAGCCCGAAATTAAATCGGCCCTTGGTTGGTGGCATTTCCTTGCTTGCCATTATTTATGGAAGGTTGCAAGCCTCCTTGTCCTGCGCTCATTTCCTCTGTCGTCCTCTTTTATTTTTCAGGTCTTGAGATTAATATGGCATTTCTTCTCTCATCCTCTCCGAGTAAGTTCCCCTCTTAAGCTCTCTAGCCTCTATCTTTTTATCAGCTTTACTTTTGTGCATAACTTATGCCTTGTCAATATCAGTTTAATCGTTCATAAATATTATACTTTAAGGTAACCGATTTTGTACACCTAGGCTAAATTTTTTTTTTTTCCAAAAAAAAATTCCGTGACCATTATAATAGTTGATGAGTTTGACAATTAAATCCGGTTAATTACCAAGTGGATCAATCAATGATTAACCGTCAGTTGTAAATCAATGATCAATCACGTACTTTTACAAAACTTACTAGCATTAGCTTCATCAACGATCAGTTGCATTTTTGAATTCTTTTTTTTTTTTTCTCTAATTTAACATATTAAGGGACTGATCAAAAGAAGACAAAGAGCAAGATGGCCGAACTTGTGATACCCATACGTCCGATGAATGGTGGAAATGGCCTTTATAGCTATAGCAAAAACTCCACTTTTCAGGTGCATATATATATATATTAATTAGTAACACAATAACTGCACCTTTGTTAGATAATTGAATAAGGAATTAAAAGTAACCAGTTCATTTTTTGCAGAGAAAAGCTATAGAAGCTACCAAAGAACTCATCAACAAGACAATTGCTGAGGAACTTGATGTCAACGCCTTCTCTCCTCCAAACACTTTTAGAATTTCAGATTTGGGCTGCTCCGTTGGAACCAACACACTCCTAGCCGTTGAAAACATAATTAATGCCGTGCAACACAAGTTTCAAAGCCAGGGAAATGGTACTAAACTTCCCGAGTTCCAAGTCTTCTTCAACGATCAGGCCTCGAATGATTTCAACCAGCTTTTCACATCTCTTCCTTCCGAGATGCAGTACTTTGCGGCAGGCGTGCCGGGTTCCTTTTGTCGCCGTCTATTTCCAAAAAACTCGCTTCATTTCGTTCATTCTTCATCTGCCGCCCACTGGCTTTCTAGAGTACCGGAAGAGGTGGAGGACAAGAGCTCTCCTGCGTGGAACAAAGGGAAAGTCCACTACTCAAATTCTACACCTGAAGTTATAAAGGCTTTTGAAGCACAGTTTGCCAAAGACATGGACAACTTTCTGAAAATTAGAGCACAAGAGATTGTCCATGGAGGACTGATGGTCCTTATCCTTCCGGGTCGCCTCAACGGAGCTCCTCACGACAATGATTACATCAACAAAGTCTACGAACTCTTGAAGTCTTCCCTCATAGACATGGCTAAGAAGGTAAGGTTTCGCCATTTACGGCGTTTCCCATTTTATTATTTAAGACGATATTTTACTATCTAATCCAAAACTCTCAATTCTACATCTCACTTTTTGTCTCTTCAATTTTCAAAAAAACTGAAACTTTAAAAGTCCATGACTTTTTAATTTCAAATCAGAATAAGATGATTCTTATGTTAAAATACTCACAATGACGAAACAAACAAAACAAGATCTGTATTGTATTTTTTTTTCGAATACATTTTAAATTTTTACACTATTTTTTTTATATCACACAATTTTTTCAAAAGTTCTTCCCCAAAGATGCATTTTCAAGCCAACTTCCAAAACTCCATTTGAATGCTAGCTTATTGAATTCCAAATATATTGTGCTTTTTTTTTTTTTTTTTTCATTCTCTCTCTTTCAATATTTCATGAGACAGGGAATGATAAGTGATGAAAAAGTAGATTCCTTTAACGTACCAGTATATTTTGCATCACTCCAAGAAGTGGAAGCGGCTGTGAAAAGAAACGGATGTTTCAACATAGAACTAATGGAGAACATATTTCCTGAGAAGCCACAGCCCAAAGCCATGTCAGCCACTTTCAGAGCTGGCTTGGAGGGGACCTTTAAAGAGCATTTTGGAGATGAGATTTTGGACGAGCTGTTTGATAAATTACTATACAATAAACTTGAAGAATCTTCCTCAAACTCCAAATCATGCGAATTGGTTTATCTATTTGTTTCACTAAAACGCAACGCAAACGCATAGAAAAGGCGTCCCAAGTTGTGTAATCAATTTTGTCTATTCCGAAAATTTTAAGCAGTATAAACAGAAACTAAACAAAGCTCTCTAGTTTTTATTTTCACCATTGTTGGGTACTTTGGTCCCCATGGATCTGGAGTACTGCATTGTTTCAGGGTAAATTAATAAAAAAATTTTTTTTGGTATATAGGGCAAGCGTGCACACACAAAAATAACTGTAAATAATAATTTTAAAACGAATAGAATTCAAGGATCAATTTCACCTTTGATCTCTCAATTATATGTACAATCTAATTTTAATACCCGAACGTTAAAAAATATCATAAGCAGTACTATAACAATTACTTTGTCCCATTATAACCCTTCCTTTAAAAACATACTGAAAATGGATTGTAAATACCTTTATCAGATATTAGCCAAAAAAAAAAAAAAAAAAAAAGAAAAGGGATTTTACAGAATAAATAAAATGCTTTCTTACGATGGTAAGCAAGTTTCATTCCAAAAAAAAAAAAAAAAAAAAGAAAAAAAAAAAAGAAAAAGAAAAAGATAACAAAAAAAAAGAAGATAAAAGCGGAGCCAAATATCGTTAGTGCAACGTGCATGCTCTCATTAATTAGACTTTAAACAAGATTAAAAAAAGATTAGAAAAAAAAAAAAAAAAAGGAAGAAGAAGTAGTAGAAGAAGAGAAATTTGGAGATGAACCTATTGCATTTTATTCATTCGTTAGCTTCGAAGTTAGAACATAGAGTTTGTTTGGCTCTCAGGTTTAAATTTAAATTTTTTATTTCAATTTTTGTTTTTTTCATAAACAAATAGTATAACTAGTTTTTAAATGTTAAACAACGTTAATTTAAAATTTTAATTTCAAACCGCTGTTCTAAACACAAGCTAAAGATTTTTTTCCTCACAAAAAAAAAAAAAAAAAGAATAACAAAACAAAACAAAAAATGGGTTTTCCAAATTACCTGTTATCAAACTTTGTACCCTCTTAGATACGGTAATCCACCGGATTACTATTTTTTTTTTTTTTTTTTTGGTCTTTGCCCGCTGACGATGTGCCCAGTTTCCTCCCTTTCTTGTATAACCAATCGGCTGTTGATAAAGATATCTTGTATAGCCAATCGGCTGTTGGGGTAGGGGGATAAAGATATCTTGTATAGCCAATCGGCTGTTGGGTAGGGGGATAAAGATATCTTGTATAGCCAATCGGATCTATATTGGGATAACAAATTCTCAGTACGAGCAAAATAGAAAAAGTGCAAAATTTGAGAAGTAAAAATAAAAGGAAACAGTATTCAGCGGGGGCTAGCCCGCTATTGAATCGGCCCTTGGTTGGTGGCATTTCCTTGCTTGCCATTATTTTTGTAGGGTTCCAAGCCTCCTTGTACTGCGCTCATTTCCTCTGTTGTCCTTTTTTTTTTTTTTTTTTTTAAATTATTTTTATGTTTATTTTTTGTCTCTTGAGATTAATATGGCATTTCTTCTCTCATCCACTCCGAGTGAGTTCCCCTCTTAAGCTCTCTAGCCTCTATCTTTTTATCAGCTTTACTTTTGTGCGTAACTTATGCCTTGCTAATATCAGTTTAATCGTTCATAAATATTTTCTACTTTAAGGTAACCGATTTTGTACACCTAGGCTAACTTTTTTTTTTTTCCAAAAAAAATATCCGTGACCATTATAATAGTTGATAAGTTTGACAAATAAATCTGGTTAATTACCAAGTGGACTAATCAGTGATTAACTGTCAGTTGTAAATCGATGATCAATCACTTTTCTTACTTTCACAAAACTTACTAGCATTAGTTTCATCAACAATCAGTTGCATTTTTTATTTTTTATTTTTTGTCTAATTTAATGTATTAAGGGACTGATCAAAAGAAGACAAAGAGCAAGATGACAGAACTTGTGATATCCGTACGCCCGATGAATGGTGGAATTGGCCTTTATAGCTATAGCAAAAACTCCACTTTTCAGGTGCATAAATATATTAATTAGTAACACAATAACTGTACCTTTGTTAGATAATTGAATAAGGAATTAAAAGTAAGCAGTTCATTTTTTGCAGAGAAAAGCTATAGAAGCTACCAAGGAACTCATCAACAAGACAATTGCTGAGGAACTTAATGTCAAGACTTTCTCTTCTTCAAACACATTTAGAATTGCAGATTTGGGCTGCTCCGTTGGAACCAACACACTCCTGGCCGTTGAAAACATAATTAATGCCGTGGAACACAAGTTTCAAAGCCAGGGAAATGGTACTAAACTTCTCGAGTTTCAAGTCTTCTTCAACGATCAGGCCTCGAATGATTTCAACCAGCTTTTCACATCTCTTCCTTCCGAGATGCAGTACTTTGCGGCAGGCGTGCCGGGTTCCTTTTATTGCCGTCTATTTCCAAAAAACTCGCTTCATTTCGTTCATTCTTCATCTGCCGCCCACTGGCTTTCTAGAGTACCGGATGAGGTGGAGGACAAGAGCTCTCCCGCGTGGAACAAAGGGAAAGTCCACTACTCAAATTCTACACCTGAAGTTATAAAGGCTTTTGAAGCACAGTTTGCCAAAGACATGGACAACTTTCTGAAAATTAGAGCACAAGAGATTGTCCATGGAGGACTGATGGTCCTTATCCTTCCGGGTCGCCTCAACGGAGCTCCTCACACCAATGCTTACATCAACAAAGTCTACGAACTCTTGGAGTCTTCCCTCATAGACATGGCTAAGAAGGTAAGGTTTCACTATTTAAGGCGTTTCCCATTTTACTGTTTAAGACAATATTTTACTATCTAATCCAAAACTTTCAATTTTACATCTCACTTTTTCTCTTTTCCATTTTAAAAAAACTGAAACTTTAAAAGTCCATGACTTTTTCTTTTCAAATCAAAACCAGATGATTTTTATGTTAAAATATTCACAACAACAAGTCAAACAAAATAAGACCCATGTCGCATTTTTTTTTTTCCAAATACATTTCAAATTTTTGCACTATTTTTTTATATCACACAATTTTTCCAAAAGTTCTTCCCCAAACATACATTTCCAACCCAACTCCAAAACTCCGTTTGAATGCTAGCTTATCGAATTCCAAATATATAGTATTTTTTTTTTTCATTCCTTCTCTTTCAATATTTCATGAGACAGGGAATGATAAGTGATGAAAAAGTCGATTCCTTTAACATACCAGTATATTTTGCATCACTCCAAGAAGTGGAAGCGGCTGCGAAAAGAAACGGATGTTTCAACATAGAACTAATGGAGAACATATTTCACGAGAAGCCACAGCCCAAAGCCATGTCAGCCAGTGTCAGAGCTGGCTTGGAGGGGACCTTTAAAGAGCATTTTGGAGATGAGATTTTGGACGAGCTGTTTGATAAATTACTATACAATAAACTTGAAGAATCTTCCTTAAACTCCAAATCATGCGAATCGGTTTATCTATTTGTTTCACTAAAACGCAATGCAAACACATAGTATAAGTGTCCCAGGTTGTGTAATCAATTTTGTCTATTTTGAAAATTTTAAGCAGTATAAACAGAAACTAAGCGAAGCTCTCTAGTTTTTATTTTCACCATTGTTGGGTACTTTGGTGCCTATGGATCTGTTGTACTCCATAGTTTCAGGGTAAATTAATGTTTTTTTTTTTTTTGTATATATAGCAAGTGCGCACACACAAAAATTTTCACGGGACATATAGACCACAAAAACCTTCAAAAGAAGAACCAAGTAGATACTACTAAATTATAACATTCAGACAATTACTCACCGTAAAAGAATTCATGCACACTAATTTAGGGTAAATTAATTAGTGCTTAATCCTTGATCCACTGAACTCCGAAGCAATATCGGCTCTTTACCCGGTCATTTAGCTTCTTTTCATCTCCCGTTTATTTTCCTTTTGATTTTCTGAAGTTGTGAAAAAAGTTCCTGAAAAATTAATAATATATTGCAAACTAAAGGTTGTGGGTGGATTTAAGTTAGAGTGTGTAAGACCCGAAATTTTGTAGACTCGTAATTCCATTGTTCATAAGGAATTAAAGTCTAATTTATGTGTTATATGAAAAATTATGAATAATATTGAGAAATTCATAATTTTATTTAAACAATGTTCGAGTCCTCATTTAATGGTTATGAGACTCAATTAATGATTTACGAGCCAAGAATGAGGTTTTTAAAGGAAAAAAAACGAGAAAGAAAGAAATTTTACGAAAGTCAACTTTGACCGAAAAAGTCAAAGGTTTGACCAAAAAGTCAAAATTTGACCAAGACGGGTCACAACATTGACTTCACAAGTATGATGAAGGAATATGGAAATAATTCCGAAAAATGAAGTTTTATGACCAAGAAAGCACAAATAAGTCATAAATCCACCCTAAAAAAATCAAGCACACCGAAATCGAATTAAGGGCAAAAAGGTCTTCGAAAATTGGAGAAAGAAAGTTTTCGGTCCGAATTTACAAGGAAGAATTTTTGGACCAAGGAACAAAATTAGAATGCTCATCACAGTATTGGAAATAACTGTGGAGCACAAAATGAGCTGTAGAGGAAGGAAATTGCCAAATAAGACCTTGGAAGAGCTAGTGAAAGATGACATTAACCCCTTAACATCACCTTCCACTAACTCAAATTGCATCATGTGGGACTTCCCCATGCATATGGCCGGCCACCCATGGGAGACAAAAAGAAATAGAAAAAAATGAGGACAAGACTAGACATAAAGCCCAAAATCAAGGAAAAAGGTGCACCACTTTTGTCCATCAAAGGTCCCCCATCCTCTAGTCACTTTTGTTTAAAAAATGAACCAAAACCCTTACCTTTCTTCCCCGTAAAATCCGGCTGCAGCCCAAGGAAAAAGAAAGAAAAAAAAAATGGAAACAAGACATGACTTAAAGCCTTAATTCAAGGGCCAAAAGGGTGAGCAAGTAGGGGAAATCTTCTAGGGACTTCAAGAGCCAACCATTGGCTGCCACCTACCCCTTTTCTCTCCATAATTTCAGTAGCCAACAGCCCCTAACCTCCCTCACAAAATTCGGCAGCCAAGAAGCACAAGGAAGACAAGACATAAAGTCACATTTTAAGGTAAGTTATCAACCACTTTAGTCAATCAAAGAAACCCTCACATCCCTTGTGCTTTTTGTTGGAAAAAGTGAGCCAAAACTCTTACTTTTCCTTGGGTATACTCGGCAGCAAGAGGGAGAAGGAGAGAGAGAGAGATTCCAAGAGAAATTTTTGGGGTTTTCCATCTCAAGGGTGCACGGTTTTGGCAAGAAGAGATAGAGCTAGAGAAAGCTTGAGATTTTCTTGTGAGTTTTGAGCTTGTGGCCGACCAAGAAAAGGAGAAAAAGAGGTGAGTAACTCTTGACAAATTTTTGGGTTTTCTCCTTGAAAGTGCTCGACTTGGTGGTGTGAAAAAGCTAACCAAAAATCTCTTGGATCCCACTTTTCTTGGACCAAAGCCGTGAGCCACCAAGCAAGGAAAGCTTGAGAAATTTTTGGTGAGTTTTTCCAAGTGGAGGCCAAGCAAGAGGAGAGAGAAAGAGGTCAGGAAAACTTGGATTTTCTTCTTATGATGTTCGGTTTTAGAAGGAGCAACAAGAGCTAACAAAAAAAATTTTTGGATGCCATTTCCTTGGAGAAGCCGTGGGACTAGAAGGCTAGAAGGAAGGAAGGAAATCTTTGGATTTCAAAACCCTAACTTGGGTTTGAGGTAAAACTCTTAAACCACCTTGAAATTAAGTTTCATTTAAGTATTTTGAGGGTGATTCAAGTTGGTTGTAAGGATATAAGTCCATTTAAATTTTCAGCCCTCATTTGGTTTGTGTGTGTGCTTGATTAGGGTTAGGGTTTTGATTGGCTTGATCTATTATTTGCTTGCTTGATTTATGCTTGCTTGATGATGGATTTTTCATGCTAGAAATTAGGTTCTATGTCCCACAAGATAAGGCCAAAAATCTGCCCTTGGCAGCCATGAGAGCATGCTAGATTTAGGGTTGGATTTTTGTGTTGTTGGTATGAGTTGGTGCATGTGCTAGAACCAAGCAACTCTAGGTTGTTAAATTTTCGGATTTGGGTTGCATGGGTTGAATGAGATGGATTTATGAGTTTTAATGGAACGTTAGAAACGCTGCTTGTTGAAGTATAAGCTCCCGATGTGATCAGTCAAGTTAGATCCCGCGAAGTAGGATGTAAACCGAAAGTAACTCTCAAAGCTGCCAGTTCGGTTTCGAACCTGAGCAGTTTTGGAAAAATGAAATTTCAAGACCCTTAGAGGCCGAATGGGATAAAAATCAAAACATGAAAGTTATTTGGAACAACTTTTCCTAGAGGACAACATGAATAGAATCTTGAAATGAGGCTCAAAAGGCCTCCATTTTCACCAAAACCCGTGGCTGATCCCTGGGGCGATCTTCATCCAGTTTTTCAGGGTCAGCCAGTTTTCAAACAAAAACTGGTACTAATCTAGGCCGAACTGGATTTTTCACAAAACACAAAAGTTTTAGCATTTTTCGAGAGCTACATCTTTCATGAAGACAAGTTTTTCAAATTCCAAGCCGATTTTTAAACTGGGCATGTTTTGTGGAAGGTACGCAGGGAGTCCGAAATCCTGCACATGAGTTTTACGAAAATGTTTTCTAAAAAAATTGTGAAGTGCTTTTAAACGGTTATTTTGTCTTCGGAAACTGTTCCAAAGGCAGTTCTCTGCCCCAAATGATTTTATAAAAGACTTATTTCGAAAACCATGAATTTTAAGGGCTCGGATTTGAAATTCCACATTTCTTCAAGAAATGAAGAAAAAGAGGGTTTCATACCAAATAATTTCAAGTTAAGGAAAATGATGAGTTTGGGCCAAAATATTTCTAGTTAAAAAAATTAAAATTTTTACAAGCAAAATAAAGGATTTTTGGAAAATAATTACACAAGATTTTCAAAAATAAGAAAGAGGAATTTTAAAGTAAAAATTGGTAAGCAAACCGATTACGAACGGTAGCCGGATATTATATCCGAGTTACAAACCCAAGGAAAACCAAGGGTTGACTAAAGATTGACCCGAGGTTTAATTGAGATTAACCTCAAGGGTTACCCAACATAACCCTAAGAGATACCCAACCATATAATTGGGCTGAGATTTAAAGGGTTAATGGAAATAACCCAATAACAAGGATGTATGAGCCAAGCCCAATAATAGAACAAGGCTCTAATCAAAAAGGATACCTAACGTAACCTCTTAAGGATTTATCAAAGTTCGATTATCCATAATAAAGAATGGGGATTAAGGTGGCCAAAATGGATAAGGGACATACAACCAAAAGTAGGCATGAGTGTTGGTAGGTCACCATCACCTTAAGAAAGGATCCTGATCCTATATTTTTGGTATAGCAGGAAGTAACCTGTTGTTGCCGACGAATTTAAGGACACAACCTTCGGGATACGGCACGAGAGGTAAGTACAAACCTCACCTGCAGTATGAAAACTAGTAAATTATGTTCAAGTATATGGTTTTCAAATATGCTACAATATGTTGTGTGCTATATCTATGAAATGTCATGCTTTATAAAAGTGCTATTTTTGTAAAATGCTATGTTTATAAAATGCTATTTTTGCAAAATGCTATGTTTATAAAAAGTGTTATTTTTGGCAAAATGTTATAAAAGTGTTATTTTTACAAAATGTTATAAAAGTGCTATATTTAAAATATCATGTTTATAAAAATGTCATGATTTCAAATGCCATAAATGAAAAGAATGCCATGCCATGTTATGAATGAGATAAAAAAGTATGTTATCATGTAGTGACATCATAAGGTATATTCACTAAGAATAAACAATATGGTAAGAAATCACAAGTAAAGTGTCGTACTGACCTCCCATAAGGTGGAGGATTTTTCATGTTCAAGTAAAGGATTCACCCTCTCGTTAATGCGGGAGGTGTAATCACCCAATGTTCCCAGAGCAGTTAGGGACCTTGCAACCCCTAACTGTATCTGGAGGTGCGCTAAATAAATGATGGTACGTACACTATGGGACCCATAAGAAAGATAAGTTGAAGTTATAAGGAATGCATAAATGGAACATAATTGGTTCACGCATATGCATATAATGATGAATGTTTTCAAGATGTTTTAAATGTTTTGTGAGATTATGTTTGTGCTTACTGGGCGAAAGCTCATCAAGTTATATTTCATACTGTAGGTAAGAAACCTGCAGCCTGAACGATGGGCATTGTGCGGATGATGTGGCGGCGGACGAAGGGCGGTGTGGATACCACTACGCATGAATTCCACAAAACCTATTTTGAGTTAGGATGTTTTGTATATAAGTATATACATGATGAAGACAAGTTATGTATTATGGTATTTTGGAACTACAGACTTAAGTAAACTTTTACTTTAGTATTAACGATCTATCGCTAATGCAAATGTTATCTATAAGTATGTTTTAAAAAAATATATATATCCCTAAATTTTAAGTAAGGTTAAGTTAAGCAAATAAATGTACGGTGACAGTCCTACGTAGTAAGGGGGCGTCACAGAGTGCACCTGATTAATATGACAAAGTATGTATGTCTTTTTTCTTAAATGATTTGACTTAAATGTTTCTCTTTTTTTTTTTCAATCTTATTTATTTCATGTCCAAACTATAACATAAAACGTCAATAAATTAATATAAGTTTTTAACTGACATGATACAATTTCCAACAAAATTTTGGTTTTTTTTAAACTTGATATTGATAAACTAGAAATTCATTTCAAACAATTGAACCTTCTCAAACTATTTCTTTTTAAGAACCAAAAAAATTTGTGCCAAAATAATAGATGCCAAGAAGAGCAAAAGTCTATGTACACGTAATGGATATTGAAGTACTATTTCCGCATCCCCTTGACCAAATCCACCCACATTAGGATTACTCGTTAACAGTTGATCCAATTTGATGGATTCACCCTCTAAAACAAGAAGTTCTGGTCCTGGAGGAATAATATCAACCACTTGACGTCCATTAAACAAGATAAGGATAAATTTACACATGATTCCTTTGTCTTCTAAACAAGTAAGCAAAGACGAATTATATATTATTTTTTTCACTTGTGTTACTACCAAGGTATTATTACTATTACTATTATCGTTATCATTATTATTTAAAAAAAATGACAAACGAAAAGACAACATGTTGACAGTACCATTAAACCAATGGGGCAAATTTTATTTTTATTTTTTTTATTTTTTGGGGGTGGGGGCATAAGGCAATTTAGGAATTTTTGCGAAAGCAAAGGTTGCTTTTGCAGAAAAAATTTGAGGAGAAAAAGCAAGCAGAAGACGGCTCTATGAAATTGAATTGTACGATAATAATTCATGTCAACAGGGGCTGTCTTTCTCTTGCTGTCGATGTGATTATGTGTGATTCACGTGCTTGTATACTTACGTTCAATAATGTATCTAGATTGTTGAAGCATCAGTTTGATGGTGATAGTTTAGATCATGGATAATTGATTGAGAGAAACTAATATAAAAAACATATTTTCTTATCATATATAGGAAAAAAAGTTCTTGTTTATAGGGTAAAAACTTAAAAATGATAGGACCATTCCTTACTATAATAATGTAACTAGGATACTCATGAGATTTTATTTTATTTTATTTTTTTAAGCACTCCCTTACTAAACTAACCTAACCTAGACCAAGTTTTTACACCAGCTCAGGATCAAACCTAGGAATTGCGGGCTCTAAACCCCAATAGAGAATTAGGACTCATATCATACATTTTATAAGTGCATTGATTTTTACCACAGTTTAAAATACCATAATAAAAAATTTCACAATGATGATATAATATGTTAAAGGGTAAATTTCATTAATAGCACTTCTAGAGAAAATAATATTAAATTCAGTACCACTTTTTATTTCATTCAGTTTTAGCACTGTCATGTCAGATCTGTGGGGCCCAGTAGCATTTAATGTATGTAAATTTTCAAGTTTACCCCCATCTCCTTCATATGCCCCTAAAAAATTTTTAAACCAATATCTATAGTGTTTTAGAGAGAGAAACTGAAATCTAGAGAGAGAAAGAATTGCAGTCGGCCGGAACCGCTTGGAAACCGTCCGAAACCACCGCGAAAGCCCTCTATAAACCGCTTGGAAGTCTGTGAACGTCGGAAAATCTTCAAAAACTACCCATGTCGAAAGTTACGAAATTGATTGAGAAAAACATTACTCCCGAATGTTTGCTTAAAATACAAAAAGTTAGTATTTTTATCTGATTTTGCAACATAAAATTAGCGTTTTGGTTTATATAAATATTTGGGTGGTCATAATAGTTATGACTGGGTGGTCATAACCGTTATGACCGCTACTATTTATAGAACTTAGTAGAATAGATAAAGATTGGTCATGACCGTTCTACTATTGTTAGTTCTACAAAATAAGTAACGGTCATAACGGTTATACTAGTGGTCATAACTTATGACCAATATATAGTCATACGGTTATGACCGTACTATTAGTTTTATACGTCTAACTATATGTATAGTAACTAATAATAGTAGAACAAAAAATAAATAACGGTCATAACGGTTATGACGGTGGTCATAACCGTTATGACCGTACTATTACTAATAGTATATAGATACTACTAATATAAAATAGTAGCATAAGTATGACGGTCTTATGACCGTTATCTACTATATATATTAGTTCTACTATTATTAGTTCTACAAATAGTAGCGGTCATAACGGTTATGACCACATAACCGTTATGACCGCTACTATTTGTGTGTGGTCATAACCGTTATGACCGCTACTATTTGTAGAACTAACAATAGTAGAACGGTCATGACCAATCTTCTACTAAGTTCTATAAATAGTAGCGGTCATAACGGTTATGACCACCCGGTCATAACCATTATGACCACCCAAATATTTATATAAACCAAAACACTAATTTTATGTTGCAAAATCAGATAAAAATACTAACTTTTTGTATTTTAAGCAAACATTCGGAAGTAATGTTTTTCTCAATCAATTTCGTAACTTTCGACATGGGTAGTTTTTGAAGATTTTCCGACGTTCACAGACTTCCAAGCGGTTTATAGAGTGCTTTCGCGGTGGTTTCGGACGGTTTCCGAGCGGTTCCGGCCAACTGCAACTCTTTCTCTCTCTAGATTTCAGTTTCTCTCTCTAAAACATTGTAGATGTTGATTTAAAACTTTTTTAGGGGCATATGAAGGAAATGAGGGTAAACTTGGAAATTTATATACATTAAATGCTACTTAGCCCCACAATCTGATATGGCAGTGCTAAAATTGAATAAAATAAAAAGTGGTGCTGAATTTAATATTATTTTTTCTAGAAGTGCTATTAATGAAATTTACCCTATGTTAAAAGATAGCAAATTATTTTGTTTGTGTTTGGTTCACCGGTTGGAGATGAAATTTTTAAGTTAGAGTTTATTAACTTCTTAAAAATTAATTATAATTTTTATTGATTTTTCAATAAAAATAAAAACTAATATGAAAAGGTATAATTTAGTTGAAATTAATTAAAATGCCAAACGAACCCTATCTTTTTCTGTCTCTCACTTCCTCCTCACTCTTTCCCTCACGTACAGCACGTGACAAACCCCCACTCTCTCCCTGTTCTCCCTTTCTCTCACTTGCAACGAGTGGGACTCCTGAAAGTAACCAACTACCAACCAATTAGTAACCAACAGTATAACACACCGACGGAGGTGGTAATATCATGGTTATCGATTGGTAAGTGTAAATGATACTTTAAAACAAAAATAATAATAAATATATTTATGATGTCATGACATTTTTTGGGAGTTTTTTTTTTCTTTTTTCTTTTTCCTTCTGTGTGACAAAAATCAATCCATGACATTTCTCTTGAGTTACGTTTAATATTTATAAATATTAAAGGAAGAAATATTAAAGTTTAATTTACATTTTTTTTATGCTGCAAATATTAAAGTTTACAAGTTACAGACATGCACATATACATTCAACGATCAACTTCACGAATGATTGCAAAACGTTGGTAAGTGGCAATTGCAATCTCAAATGTTCTCCTTCAGTGGGCCTTTAGTTTTTGTGGTTGCCATTTTATTAACACATGCAGAGTCATTGATTTTCAAACACGCTATATACGTAAATGATTTGAGATAGGCCTAACAATTCGTGTTAAACATGTCAATCGTGTCAGCCCATTTTTGGCCCATTTATTTTCGTGTTAAACGTGTCAACCCAATTTCGACCCAATTATTTATCGTGCGGTCCAAACTCATTTATTACTTGTCGTTCTCGTGTTGTGTCACCGTGTCATGTCCAAATAATTTGAAAATTCTAACATAAATGTGTTAAACGTGCTAATCGTGTCAGCCCATTTCCGACCCATTTATTTTCGTGTTAAACGTGTCGACCCAATTATTAATCGTGTGGTCCAAACCCATTTATTACGTGTCATTTTCGTGTCGTGTCTGAAATTACCGGTCCTAATTTGAGATCTATAAGATAACTAAAAACTAATGTTATGTTTTTAAATAAAAATTTTTATTATTTTAAATTTAGAAGTAACTTTTGTTTAGAAAAAAATAGCGTTCGGATGTACAATTTTTTTTTTTTTTGGGTAATTCTAGAAAAAGTGAAAATTTTGAAATAGTGTTCGGATAGATATTAGAAAACATAATTTGGAAATTAGTTTTTTTAACAAATTTAATAAAATCTTATCAGTTTATAATAGGATATCGATACAAATTTGTTCCTCTATTAATTATGAACACCTTGAAAAAAAAATCGTTTTAATTGGAGATAAAGTAAAAAAAAGTTATGGAATTTTAAAATTTAAACAAAGGAAGGGAATTTTTTAATATGAAAATATTACTGTGCAAAATATGTTATGTTTAAAATGAGAATAAGTGTAAGGGTTGATTCTGAAAAAAAAAAGTTTTTTTATCTCATTTCTAAAATGAAATAAGTTTTTAGTAGTTGTCTCACCTCTGGTACCAGTTGTGAAACAATACCAACGTGGGAGTCCCTTTGTGTCGGCAAATGGGCATGTGTAGGGATAAGAAAACTGCCTCTGAAAAATGCAGAGTTTGATTTTTAAATTAGAGTTTGTTGATTTTTTAAAAATTAGTTATAATTTTTATTAAAACTAAGATGAAAAAAATACAATTTAGTTGGAATTAAGTTAAAATATCAAACGAATCCTATCTTTTTCATTCCCTCACTTCCCCCTCACTCTTTCCCTCACAGCACGTGACAAACCCCCACTCTCTCTCTCTTCCCCCTTTCCCGCACTTGCAACGAGTGGGACTCTTGAAAGTAACCAACTACCAATGAATTAGCAACCAATCAGTATAACACACCGACAGAGGTGGTAATATCATGGTTATGATATTTTAAAACAAAAATAAAAATATATTTATGATGTCATGTTATGACATTTTTTGAGATTTTTTTTTCTTTTTTTGTTCTGTGTAACAAAAATCCATCCATCAGATTTCTCTTAAGTTACGTTTAATATTTATAAATACTATTAGAAGAAATATTAAAGTTTACAATTTTCTTTTTGCTGGAAATATTAAAGTTCACAAGTTAAAGACATGCCCATATATACATTTAATGATCAATTTCACGAATAATTGCAAAACGTTAGTAAGTGGCAATTGCAAGCTCAAATATTCTCCTTTACTGGGCTTTTTGTTTTTGTGGTTGCTATTTTATGAACACATGCAGACTCATTGATTTTCAAACACGCTATATATGTAAATGATTAGAGCTCTACAAGATAACTGAAAACTAAGGTTTCGTTTGGTTCGGATGTTTTCATTTAAAATAAAAAATTTTCATTTTAAATTTAGAAGTCACTTTTTTTTAAAAGAAAAAATAGCATTCGAATGTACAATTTTTTTTTTTTTTTTTTTTTTGTAATTCTACAAAAAGTGAAAATTTTGAAATAGTGTTCAGATTGATATTAGAAAAATCATTCAAAAATTAGTTTTTTTTAACAAACATAATAAAATCTTATTAGCTTCTAATAGGATATCTGTTGATGCCGAAAACGCCTCCGGCAGCAACACCCAGTGTGGTCGGGTAGTCCAGTCAGGACAGGCCTATCACTCCGCCTTGATCACCTGCAAAAGGAAGCACCTCGGAATGATGGGGATACCGGTGTGATGTCTGCCATGGGTACTCCGATGCTTAAGTCAGTTGGGGAACTGATGACCGAAGGGAGAGGCAGAGCTTTGACAAAGCAAAAATGACCATACCTAAATTTGTGGATTCGTCCTTTGTTTATAGGTGCCTCTTGCAGGTTAGGGCACTCGGGGCAGCCCAGCCGGGTCAGCTACCTAGGGCTCTCAGTGGGTGAGTAGGCCTTAGGCTTACAGAGGCTATGGGTCCAATGGACTGATGCCACGTGTCCCTAGTCAAGTGCGAGGGTCGATAGGGTGGCGCGCCGCCGACACCAACGGGGGTAGCCCCTGTCAGAGTAGGTGGCGGCGGGTGGTGACGCAACGTGGTGTGGAAGCAGGTGGACGAAGCCTGACCTTGATGGATACAGTGACATGACTTGTGTCAGAGGTTAGGTGGAAGGAGTGGGGTCTTGGGGGACCACTGCCTGAGATGAGTGTTTCCCGAGATATGGTGCTCGGAGCACATCCTAGCCCGAGCTCGCGGTTCAGGCCGGGGAGGAGGCAAAACCTGGTTGGATAGCCATGTTCCCCGAGGACCTTGCTTGGTCGCCACTGGTCGGGCTACACATCTTCATTCCGGATGGATATTTCTGCCACGTGTTACCAGGGTACGCTCAGGAATAGTGCTTTGTAGTCGGAGCAGATTACGTCATCAACAATATCGATACATATTTGTTCCTCTATTAATAATGAACACCTTGAAAAAAAAATCATTTTAATTGGAGATAAAATAAAAAAAGTTATGAATTTTAAAACTTAAACAAAGGAAGGAAATTTTTTAATATGAAAATGTTACTGTGCAAAATAGATTTGATGTACACGAGAATAAGTGTAAGGGTTGATTCTAAAAAAAAAAAAAAAAAAGTTTTTTTAATCTTATTTCTAAAATGAAATAAGTTTTTAGTAGTTGTCTCACCTCTGGTACCGTTGTGAAACGGTACCGACATGGGAGTCCCTTTGTGTCAGCAAATGAGCACGTGTAGGGAGAAGAAAGCTGCCTCTGAAAAATGCAGAATGGAAGTCAGAAAATGTAGGGTGAAAATAAGAATGAGATAAATGTAAGTTAATTGAAAGAAGGGCGGTTTGTCAATTACAGGTAGGTTTATAGGTGCGAGTTAATTAATTAAATAAAAGAATTACCGGTGAATGTATACTCATGAAGGAATTTTGGTAACTTTGGGCGAGAAGTAATGTAAAGTTAATGTAGATATAATGTGAAACGCAAAAGTTGTAGTTGGCATGGTGAAAATCCAAGTATATGGGCAACTAGATTTGGAAATGGTGTGTTCATTCATGAAGGAACATATGTATCTTTGTGGGAGAAGTAATGCAAAATTAATGTAGATATAATGTGAAACATAGCAGTTGTTGTTGGCATGATGAAAGTTCAAGTATATCGGCAACTATATTTGGAAAAGGTACGTGCAACTTGTGTTGCTAAGGAGCGATGCGAATAGTTAGAAGAAATGAGAAGAAAAATTAGTGTAGATACAAAGAGATGACAAGGGGAAAAAAAAATTGGGAAGGGAAAGTGTAACTTGTGTTGTTGAAGAGAGATACGAATGGTTAGGAGAAACGAGGGGAAAAAAAAAAGTGTAGATAGAAAGAGATCACAAGAAAAAGATGTAAAAACATTGCAGGGACAGTGAAATTAAAAGTGTTGGAAGAAGTTTTGGAAAAGGAAATTGTAGTTAGGGAGATGGAAATTTTACCTAATTAACAAAAAACCTAATTAAAACAAAGCGATGAGAAAATGTCCATGATGTAGTGTAGATAGTAATTGAAAATACCAAAATGTAGCAAATAAGTGATATGGAAGGGTTATTTGGATGTCAGGAAAATGGAAAACAATAGTGAAGAATAATCTTGAATAGCACTACAACATGAAGCAATGAAGAGAGGTGTTGAGAAGAAAGCACATAGGAAAATAAAGACATATGCATTATAAGAGTATAAAGTAAAGTAGGCAATAACGCAAGCATAATTATGACCTAATCAATAGTAGGCAACAAAGGAGAGGCGATATGAGCATAATTACATTCTTGATCTGAAGCCAATGTAAAGTGAAGCACGGGAGCAGCAGAGTGGATACATGATACGAGAAAAAAGAAAAGAAGATAGTAACAAAATGATATGGAGAACTCAGAGTATAAGTATGAAATAAAAGAGGAGAAACACTATAAAAATATCGCAATTAAGGCTAAACAAATCATAAATATAGTCGTAATGGTTGAAGTTGGATAGTGTATACATGGAAGAAACATACCAAAAATATAGCAATTAAGGGGTAAAAAAATCATAGATATAATTGTAACGGCTGAAATTGGATAGTATATACATGATAAGATAAGTTGGTGTTCGATCTAATATGAGAGATCATATATTACATAGATTCATTAAGCTAGTAAATATGACATAGAATTAGGAAACTTGTACGTGAAAATACAGTTTTCAATTATACATTCCAAAAAGTAATAACTAAGAATTTAACGGTTGCATTTGTAGCTAGCCACAACATCTTCAAATGGAAATGGAGATTAAACATACAAGAAAGCAACATGTCAATTATTTATGAACCATAAACATAAATGAATGGAATTGAAATTAGAGCGATGAAAACAACAACCAGGACCGTTGAAATGGTAGTACAAGAGCAGTAAATCCGTCGCCGCAACCTTCCTCTTCATCCCTCGTCCTAGCCATTCCTGTCCCGTGACATTGCAAATTGGTGTGCTCAGTTTTAGAATCATGAATACCATTTCACTTTACATATATGTCTTGCTACTAAATTTAAATTAGTTTATCATTGTTGCCGGAGATTTACAATGACCAGCTAGTTTTTCAATATTAAACGACTCATTCAGGCAACACAAACTAAGTATGTTTCCTTCAACAGACAATCACATTTACGCATACTATTTCTTTTGTCTGCCAATAAGTTTCTGAATCTGCTCCATTGTCGTTTTCAATTAAATCTTATTTTCTAATTTTTTTTTTTTTTAAATATTACAGCACATCCACGGCACATTCATCTTTCATTATGTACAGCCCACACCACAACACACATTTTCAAAATCATAAGCACAACTAACATACCTTACTACTACTGCAATCTATTACAATAAATTTATTAAAATTTATACGAAGCCAAACACTCAATATGCAAATACGAAGATAGCCCCATTTAATTTTTTATCGATTTGCTGCTCCACCTTGTAAATGTAAAACACTCATCACATTCTTAAATCACCTGTCTGATGGGTCTGTGGACTTTGGATTTTCTGAACTTCTCCCTTGTTTCATCTTGTTGGAGATTCCATAGTATATGGGATGTGAAACTGAGTCCTGCAAAACCTTCTAACATTTCATCTTACGACAACATATTTCATGCCTACAATGACTCCAAAAGTGTAGTTTTCAGTACATGCAAACAGAGGATTTTTTTCTGTCCAATATGAAAACAGAAGATTTTAACCCTAAACCAAAATGCACCACAAGTTGCAACAAATCTTAAAATTTTTTTCCTTCTTCCTCGTATTCTTTTTCCCTCGTATTTCACATTTTGCTTTGATTGTTCAAGTCCACTTTTACAAACATGACAACGTTTGCTTCTAATCTAGATGGCGAGCACCTCCTCCGTCACTCCATTCCATCGCCGATAAATCTCCGGCCTAACTTTATGCTGGGCTCCCCGATGGCTGTAGCCGAATACTACTTGCGATTTTGACAAGAACCCCCCTCGCGAAGCCCGTCTTCCCTACCCAGTAAGCTGGTTAACCCGCCTCTCCTACACACTCCTTTAATCTTCCCTTGTTTTTTAATTTCATTCCTTTGAACTTTTGATCTCGAACTCTCCATTTCAATTTATTTTTTCACCTGCACCTATTCCGCAAAAGGGTCAGCTACAATTTTAGGGTACCCTTACGTAACACTCACTAATTTTCATCGTGAATTTATATAGCTATTAATAAAGGAAGTTATGACTATTATGTGTTATATGTTTTTCCATGATGAATTAAGGGAATTTTAAATATCCCGAACTCACGCTCGACAAAATAAAAATAGCATTTGCATATATCTACCCAAAAAATATTAATTGGGGCAAAACTTATCAAATTAAATTCCGAATGGAATTTTGAACGTCAAAACCTTATTCAGAACGATGAAATTAGTTTAGTATAGATTTTTCTCAAAATTCAATTCCGGGGCCAAATTTGTAATTTTGGCAAAATACGGTGTCCAAAATATAATTTTTATAGAATATGATGGGCCAACATATAGTTTTTCAGAATATGTGGGTCAAATTTTAAAAGAGTGAGGGTTTCTAATTGGTCATAAATGGAGCACCACCCACTCCAATCAACAGAAATTTAGTTTTATTTAAAAATAAAAATTAAAAGGATAAGATGGAGGGGTTATTATCAGCACTCTTTTCATTTGTCTGAACAAGTTTTTAGCACTCTCCTCTCTCACACTTCTTCATTTTCTCTCTAGAAAATTCGTCACCCTTGCTACCCACCTAAGAAAAACTCACTTCCACCACTCAAAATGGTTAAATCTCCACACCATTCTCTTCCCAACTTATGGTATAACAATATTCAAACTTTATTCATCTTCTTTAAGCTTTTTACAGCCCCAAAAATCCATCTTTAGTGGATGTGAATTTGAGCTTTGAAGGAGGTTGATATTTTGGTAATGTTTTCCTCATCCTTGTTTTAAAACTTGATTTTTTCTCTTATGGCTGTGTTTAATCATGATGATTTTGTGTTTAATGATTGGGTATTTGATTAAAAACGTTTTTGGTAGTGGCTTGTTGATTTTGAATTTGGTTTAAAGTATTTGCATGCTATCTGTTTGATAAAATGCTCCTAAGTAACTTTCTGTGACCAGCTTTAAAGATTCAATTTTCGACTGAGTTTCTTGAATGTTTTTATCACATTTGTTATTTTTTCTTTAACGTAGACATCTTAAGCTATAACTGGGCTTTTGAATCACTTAAATCAAATTTTTCTAGAATTAGTTATGATTTTTACAGTTTCACGTAAAAAACAGTCAAACTTTTTGATGGACTTGCTTAACCCGAGATTACGAACTAATTTTGAGATGTTTAAAATTTTCAAAACCAATCATGTCATAGTTCTAAAGAAAGCCCTGTGAGTCTAGTTTGATTCGGCTGTGGTTTTATGGTTTTTGGATGTACCTACAATATATTACAAATATTTTCGTAAGAGTCACTCTGTCTTTTTGCAAGAGCTCGCCTTATGATCCACTTTTTATAAACTAGTCCAAAGTTGATATTTTGGTATTAACAACTAGTTGACAATATGGTTTTATCACTAAAAACTAACTTAATTGCTACTGTAAAATTGAAATTTCAATAAGTTAAGTTGAAATCTTTTTTTTTTTTTTTTAACTTTATAAAGAGTTGACAATGCCGAATAATTATATGAAACTCATGTTATGAGTTTGTTTATTTTTGAGTTTCATAAAGAAATCATATTTATTAAGATTAAGGATATGGAGTTAAATGATTTGATTTGATGGAATTTCTTATGAAAGATATAATCATTTTATAAGTTAAACTTGAAATGATTTTGTTAAATTATAGATAAAGTCAATAATCTCCATAGAGACAATCCTAACATTCAAACTTTATGAATCCATATATACACAAGAGTTTTAAGTATAAGTCTTCAACTAAGATATTTAATATGAGAAATTATGATTTCCTATTTCTTAGGAATTTGTTGATCATTTCTAAATTTCCTTAAAACTCTTAAAGAGTTTTGAAAGACTCCAATTAACGGGAAAATACTTGTTAAATTAGGTGAACACTTAATCTTCAAACGTGAGCCGAAAGAAGTTTGAAGAGCTTACGTTTGGGAATTTTTAAGGTTTACGGTAAGTAGAGTACTCACCTGCAATGAAAATGATGTGTGACTTGATAATTGCATTTTAATTGTTTTGCTTATGTAATTGTCACAAATTGCTTTAAATTGTCATTACGGATTATCTAAATACACCACGTGAGATGTAAATTATAACCTTTTAGGGAATGTTTGGTGAATGAGTTTAGTTTAGGATTTTTAAGTTTTAATAGTAATTTTTCAGAAAAGGTAAAAAACTTTTTCATAAAAGACAAAAAACTTTTTCAGAAAAAGACAAAAATCATGATGAAAAAAGTACAGTTTAACTTAAACTAAACTTATTGCTAAACGAACCCTTAATGTCATAAAATAAGCCGTAAGGCTTATGTAAAGCTTGTTTATGATTGATAGTACCTATGTAAGTGTAAATGCCTTGTTTATAAATTGTAAAATGCCATGAGATACCATATGTGGATAGGATGTCTAAATAATTATGATGTTACTAGTAAAAATCGTTGATTCGATGACAGTTATTAATCATCATCTAAAGTTAACACGACGGTTAGACAACTATCATGCAATCCACCGCCGTAGAAAGCTTTAAGATACCACAATAGTTAATAAACCGTTGTGATTAGGCGATATTCCACGATGGTTAACATCGTCGTCGAATAGAGAAATAAGGGGGCAAAATTTTCAAATGCGAAGAATTTACACAACAGTTTTTACTAAAATCGTCATGTAAATCCAACCTTACACGACGGTTTATTTAGCACACCATTGTGTAAAGTGGAGCGTACACGACGGTTTTGGTGCAAAACCATCATGTAAAGTCTAACATTACATGATGGTTTATTTGGCACACCATCGTGTAAAGTGGAGTTTATAAGATGGTTTTTGTGAAAAACTGTCATGTAAAGTCTAGTATTAATAAATAAAAAATTAGTATTTTTTGGTGATTTCTCATAGGTGGTCTAATCTATATGTTATCCAATACACAGCCCAGATTAAGATTGACAAAATAATAGCTATATTGTATCAATACAAATACTATCCACTATATTACAAGTTTATATATTATATTTAATGAATTGCATTACAAATTTAGATCATTCTTCCCTAATCAAATATATATCATCACTGGTATAAAATGTTTTGCTTTGAAGTAAGTCTAATCCATTCGCATTAGAGACTGTGTCCCTCAGAAAAACTTTAAAAAAAAATCACATTCAACATTATCCTCTTGGCTAGGACAATAAAGATCATAATTTTTTTTATAGTCTTGTTTTTTTTAATCCCTTCTCCGACTATAAGCTTTGAATCTATTAGGGCCCTAGCAAGTTTGTAAAATTCAAAATAATTAAGATGAATATCATTCAGATAAAATCACAATTTAGCATATGAAAATTTATTTATATATTCATTATATTAGTAAAATCATCTCACTCCTTCTCTTTACAACTTCACCACATGATTTTAAATAAGCACTTTGAAACCTTCATCCACAGTGAAAGAAGTAATAGTTTCTTTCTAAATTAGGTCTTTAGTTCCATCTAAATTATGGGATCTCCCATCTTGTATCCATATTGGAATGTGCTCTCAAGTGAGTACACAAATACAACTCATCAATTCATCATCATGCTTCCATTCCAATTGTCCTTTCTCGCCAAATGTGACTTCAATTAATTCCCCTCTTTTCCTTACTCTATGGACTCGTTTCATTAGAGTTGCCCTTCGTTTACCATCGGAATAGGGATTAAATGGGTATCTTCTTTGTTGCTTTCGCTTTTTGCATACTCTAACTCTATTTTGTGTCATATTTAATTGCAACACTCACTTATATTTATTACAACATAAATACACAAAACAAAAAAAAAATTTGTCCAATTTAATCTAATCAAATTCACATTCACCAAGAAAACAACAAATTCGAACATTATACTATTATACTAAGGAAACCGGATTTTTACTGTTCCTTCTACAGTGTTCTGACGGATTTACTCTTATGCACAGTGAAATTACGGTTTTGCCCTTCTGTTTTCTTCTTTTTTTTCTACCCGCACAGTGAAATGCCCATTTTACCCCTCCTGCTCTGCCACTGCCATTGCGTCATTCACTGTTCATGAACAGTAAAATCACTATTCATTCACTGTTCAATGAACAGTAGTTTTTTTTTTTATACGTTTTCTGCTTTCTTTCTTTCTTTTTTTTTTTCCTTTTTTTTTTTTTTACTTCTACTGTACGTTTTCTGCTTCCTTTTTTTCTTTTTTTCTTTTTTTCTTTTTTTCCTCTTGGTGTTGTTATTGTTATTGTTATTGTTTTTTTTTTTTTTAACGTTTGTTGTGTTGTTGTTTTTTTTTTTTCCCCTTTTTTTGCTTTTGTTGTTGTTGTATTTTTTTTTTTTTTACTTTTGTTATTGTTGTTGTTTTTTTTTTATAACTTTTGGTGCTTTGTTACGTTTTTTTTTTTTTTACTTTTGCTGTTTTATTTTATTGCTTAATAAATAATTTTTTTTAAACTTTTGTTGCTTTGTTACAGTTTTTTTTTTTAATTTTTACTGCTTTGCTACAGTAAAAAAATGTAATATTTCACTGTTTAATAAACAGTGATTTTTTTTTTTTGGTTACTTTTGCTGTACGGTTCTT
Organism: Ficus microcarpa; assembly: GCA_025413485.1. Lineage (NCBI taxonomy): Eukaryota > Viridiplantae > Streptophyta > Magnoliopsida > Rosales > Moraceae > Ficus > Ficus microcarpa. The sequence continues at coordinate 14,206,151 of CM046380.1, read as the reverse complement.
TTTTCCTACAGTAATACACAGTAGCTGCTTTTTTTATATTAAACTGTCAATTTTACCCCTATTCTATGTACTGATTTTGGCTTATCTATAGTGGAAGGACAGTTTTGTCCTCACATATTTTGTCTTTTTTTTTCACTAAATTTTAGACATTAAGTTCTGATATATTGTTGTATTATGTTTTTGCTCACTTTGTCTTTTCTTTTTATTTTTAAACAATTTTTTTACTTTAAATTTTTTATCTTTATTTCGGATTTTTTTTATGCGTCTTTTTTGTTTCTTTTGTTCTATTTTTTAAAGACTCATTTTTTTTAAGGATTCTGCATGCAATTTTTTTTTCTTTTTTGTTTGTTTTGTTTTATATTTTAAAATTTATTTTTTTTGTAGTTTTTGCATGTATATAACCTAACAAAAAAATTTTATTTTTTTTAAAACAGTAAAAAAAGAAAAAAATGAGTTATATATTTTATTTTATTATAATGTTTTTGTTAGGGTTAGGGGGTGTTTGGGTGATGAGTTTAAACTCATCACCATCAACTCAATTTTTATCTTTTTCCCCAAAAGTTTTTTATCTTTTCTGAAAAAGTCAACCAAAATCACTATATAAACTTACAAATTTCAACTTAAACTCATTCACCAAACACCCCTTAGTTTTTTCCGATTTTTTTGAGTTTAAAGATTTTTGTTCCTTTTTTTTTTTTGTTTTCTGTTTTATTTTTTCTTTAAATGAGTATAACTACAGAATATTTTTTTCTTTTTTGCTTTTGTTTTCATTTTTATTATTGTTAGTTCAATTGTTATTTTGATTTTGCATCTTCATTGTTGGGAGAGATCTTGAGAAAAATTATATTGATTATAATTATAATATTTATCTTAACCAACTGTTTTTATCATATAATATTTAGTTTTTTTATTTATTTTTCGTGCAGCGCATGGGTATTAAACTCGTATTCTACTAAATCTATGTAATTAAAACACCATTTTTTTTGTTTGTATATTAAATAATTCTCCAAATTGCCCCTACAAATGCAAGATTGTCCCAAAAAATTCTATATAAAAACACCATAAACAAATTCCATATAATTAATTAAACGAAATTCTATTTTGACATTTCATCTAACATGTGGTGGGCAAAAAAAAAAAAACGCACAGAATCTAGTCTACAAATATCTTAAACTACCAATTCTCAACATAATATAGTATACAAAGAGCAATAAAAAAAAATATTGAATAACAGTAAATACACAAATTACACTCCAAGAAAATTACTAAAAACTTGTGTGTTTGTATTTTTGTTGGAACTAACTCATCAAGAAATTTTATGTTTCTTTTTCCATAATTTCTTAGCAACCAAACATTCTATAAAACCCTTGACCAAATTGTCTTGAACTCCAATTTTCCCAAAACAGCTAAACCACACAAGGTTTAGACATAGAAAGACAACATTTTTGTTCAAGAAAACAAGAAATTGAGCAAAAGAAATCACCTTGCTTTTCTCAAAAGCTAAAGAGTCACATCTTTTTCTAGACGACCTTACTAGGAAGAAAGTACAGTGGCGGCAGGAGTAGGATAGATAAGGTAGGGTGATGGCCTTGTTGCGAGGAGATGGCAGCGGCGGGGTAGGCGGCATTGGCAAGAGAAGGAAAGAGAGGGGAGGGCAGCAGTGAGGGTGGCAAGAGAAGGATAGAGGACAGATGGTAATGGTGGCATCGATAAGAGAAGGAGAGAGAAGGTAAGGTGGTGTAGTTGATGGGAGAAGAGGGCGGCGGTAGCAGTGAGAGGGAGGAAAAACCGTCATGTGGGCTATAGGGAGAGAGAGGGGAGGGCGGTGGCTGTGAGAGAGAGGAGGAAAGAGAGATGAAAATGAGAAAGGGTGAGGAAAGGTGAGAGGAATATGAGTTTAGTATATGGTTTACGCACGGATTTCGATGCCCAATTTAACGACCTGACTTTTCAAACTGTTAACTAACTTACTTATTATTATTTAATTTAATCTTAACACTTATTTATATTTGGTTCTACAAAAATACAGAAAAATTTTTTAAAATCATATTCATACTACAAAAGTTAGAATTACTAAAATTTTTAACTAAGAAAATTAAAAACCTCTAGCTAATAAATATCATATTTAAATTTGTATTTAAATAATATTTTAAAAAACTATAATTTCATGTAAATTAAAATGAAAGAGTCTAAAGTTTTTTTCTCGTAAAATACTCATACTAGTTTAGTAGTACCAAAACATTGGAATATAGTTATAAAGATAATCTTTACAAAATAATTTATGAAATCTAGATGTAGAAATTTAATTCGTGGTGGTATCCCACTCCTGTCCTTCATTGCCTCCGTACAGCTTTGCTAATTTATAAAACATCTATGTAGCGGGCTGCTTACCCGCATTGTCTACAGCTCGAACACATGCGTATGAGCTTTCGTTCAGCAAATACAAATAATATCTCATAAATCATTTTCATAAAATCCATCACATGTAACATCATGAATGTTCAAAAATGTATGTGACCTATGTGTATTTAATTATGTTTTATTATATACATATCTTGTCTACATAAGAGTGCATATGTCGTACCCATATGCGCGCAACCAATGGGGTGTTAGGAGAGCGACCCTTCAACAACCTCTAAGGTCATATCTTATAATTTTCGTTCTTATCTTATCTTCTCACTAATTGGAGGTTGGTATGACACTTAATTTTATCTTTCGTTAGCCACATTCTTATTATTTGTGATAATTTGTATATTTATATGTTACTATGCATCTATCATTATTGCATACATATCTATGAGGCATGTCAATTATATCAGTACAAGAGAAATTATGCATGTTAAATTCTTAATTAACGTAGTACATATGGCTCATAGGCTCGTCACTTTATCAAGGCAAATAATTGAAAACGTAGAACGTCAACAACGAAAAACATTTTGTTCCATACTGTATATGAGGTTTGTACTTACAACAAATCGCATAACTGTGTATCCACGTTGATTGTTTCTAGATCTACCCTCAAGTCGATGCGGTGTCCTAATTTTAAATTGACATCCGACATTAGGGTAAGGTTTTTGAATCATTTTCGATTATAGACATATATTCTCTTAATTAATAATAAATTTTAATTTAATTATTAATTTGTTTCTAAGTTTTTTTTATTTGAGAATAACATTCTTAAATATTAATCACATGATTATCATAAATTAATTTATTAATTAATAATTAATTAATTTTAAATATTAAATTAATTAATTATTAACCCATTGGTGAGTTAATTATTTAATACTTAATTTCTTATCCATTATTTTACTTAATTCCCCTTTATTCATATTTGGGTCCATTAAGTGACTATGGATAACCATGATCTTCCAATATCATATTGGGTCATCTTTGTGGGGTGTGGGTTTATTGGGCCTATTACAACCCGTTTACTTGTAATTAGGTCTTATTATTTTCAAATAGTGCTTTGGCTCAATTATTGTTTTGGACCCGTAAGGCCCTATTACACTTTGTTGTCTTAATCAAGTTTTGGTCAAACTTACATGGCATCTCAGCAAACCTAGTGGCTGGCTCATTTTTCATCATCGAGCCCTCGTATACTAATTTATCAATTTACCCTTATTTCGGTTATTCAAGTATTTTTAAGGTTAAACTTGTTAAATCTTTTGACCTTAACTTTTAGTAATCTCTATTGTAGTTTTATAGGTCCAGAAAGCCTCTACCTACGGTCCAAAACGTTCTCCCTATCAAATTACCATTTTGCCCCTTAGTTTGATAAAATTACAATTTTATCATTAGACATACTCTTTTTAATTTAGACTTATTGAATGGCTTTTAAAAGTTTGTCCCGGCCGTAGAATAATGTTTACAGTGCCCATAAGCTCTCATAATGGCTTTCATAACTTATTACATTTCTAAACATAATCAAATAAAAGTATTACATTTTAGCCCCTATGTGTCTTTTAAGATCGTACATTTGACTTTAACATAAACCATATTATTTTTTATATTTATTTAGCTTAATATAATGTTTTAAGTGTGACAAAGATTCTGTCTAGTTATAGTCTAAGCAGATTTTATAATTTGACCTGTTATTTATTTATTTTTGCAGTTTAATCCTTATTTAGTCCCAATTAACTCCCGATACCCTTTGGTTCATGTTTTTTATACTTAATGTTGATATAAAGTATTCTCATAGGACCAAGACTCATTTTTAACAAGTTTTCATTATTTATATATTTATATATATATTTTTGCCATAAATTTTTCTATATTTACGTTTTGATTCCAAAATAGCGTTTTGCTCATTTCTCATCCATTTATCACCAAAATTTAACACAAGGTCTATTTTAAGTCTCTAGTTAATACTACAAAGTTTTGGATTCAAATAAAGTCTTTAGTTTGGTGAAATTATGATTTTACACCTTGAGGGCAAAATCGTCATTTTTGACATTTTTATTTCTGATAAAACTTGAACTTTTCTTATAGCTAATGTCAAGAGTAATATTATGTCATTCTATATGATTATGAAAATCCCACTCAAAATACTATTTTCCAATTTATTAACATTTATGTCAAAAAATATTATTTTGGTATTTTATGGTTATTAATTCTTATTCTAACCTATTTGTGATGTTAAAATATTTTCCTCATCATTCATGCTTCCATTAAACAGAGAACATAACATATCAACATGTCATAATCTCTTATTCTCATATATCAATACTCATTCAAGTCATATACCCATAAAAATCACATAAACACACTTTTCATTATATTCTATACACAAATCATGTTTTATAGCCACCTTAAATCATGGTCAGCACATATATTATCTCATTAGGTAGCAAAATCACATTTTAACTATTTATCATGCCAAGATTTTCTTATTTGTATTTTGAAATGAAAGTTTTTAAGAACTAGGTAAATCACCAGTTTACAAATCATTTACCTTTTAGAAAAATAGTAGGTTCTTAGCTCCTTTTAAAGGCTTTGAACCACACTTGGATCCTTGAGGTAGAGGGTTAGAATGGAAATAAAATATTACTTTAAAAACATTTTTAAAACATCATATTTCTTTCTAGAAAACAAGTGAATAAGATATAGGTTTTTACCTTAAAATAAACTTAGAATGGCTCTTCCTCTTTGTAAAAATATGATCTTGGGAGTGGATGGAAAGAGATAAAGCATATTTTTGGCTTCCCTTAGCTACAAATTTCGTCTATGATGAAGGAAGGAAGAGAAGAAACTTTTTTTTCCTTGTATGGTTTTTATGAAAGAGAAAAAAGTAGTTTTTGGTTTACCTTAAAATCATTTTATAACCAAGTCTTATTGTGGGTTAAAAAAATTAAAATTTTTGGATTTTAATCTCTCCAAAAATGTGCTTAGCTAAAGAGGACAAGTTTGGAGGTTGTTTTGATGGCTTTTTATGTATTTCTAAGTGGTTTTAATGAGTAATCATTCAAGTAGTCCATCATCTTACATTATAATCAACTTTTCTTTCTCGTCTTTTCATCTTCATTTTGCTTGTTTAGGGGTTGGACTTTGGATTCTCAAAACCCCCCTTTTTGTTCAACCTATTTTCTGAAGAAAAAAGAAAAAAAAATGTTACGACCCACCTAACGTAGGCCGTTACCTACCGTATTTATCTTACATACTTACTTACTTACTTAATTAGCGGAAAATTTTTTTTATATAGCGCGAACTCACACGAATAAGTACGTACTCATAAACATTTACTAAATAAAATCTTTTGAGCATAAAATAATGTACATATTAAAAGCCAAACACGTAGTGGCCACCACCCCAAATTTCACAATTAGCAGTGCCATACTCCACCACCTTACATTAAAGATTGCTGCTAGGTTACTTACCTACAGCATAGATGTAAGACGTGAGCTTTCGCTTAGCAAGTACAACTTTCACATCCGCAAAACAAATCATAACAATGCATGAACCATTTATGCTTCACTATTCTTCATTATTCCTTCTTAGCTTAACATATTAATGGGCCCCTTAACATAAGTGTACGTATCATGGCGCGCAGTTATGGAGTGGTTGGGGCGGCTAGTCCAGCCCAACTCAAACCATAGACCTAACCCAACCTAACGCGGGTCGGTCTGACATAAGGCAAGCTTGCTTGCCATCATACTTTTATTTTCTTAAAACTTATTCTTGTCTTAAAACATACTTACTAAACCATTTTTATACTTTGGTTTTAGTCTTATCATATGAATTGGTGAACATGCTTTATAATGTCACACAGAAATAAATCATACATCATATCTTATCATTACATAAACCTTAAACACATCAGGCAAGTAAACAAACAAACAGCCTATGCTGTAGATAGAGTTGTACTTACCTCGTATGATATGTCCTAGGTTTTATTGCTCTAACTCAGGTCACAACAACAGGCTACTTCCTATTACAAAGGACATAGGGTCAAGATTCTATAAACCATAATCATAAAATGTTGGTAACCTAACCAATATCCATACATAACTTTAGTTATATGTCCCCCATACATATCTATGATAACTTACTTGGTTACTAAAAGTAACCCTAAGGTTTATGGCTTATCATACTAAGATCAAATTTTGTTAGGTTAATTAGAGTAACTTTGGGTACTAAGCCCAAATCACATATGAATAATGTTAGGTTACTATTCCTAATTTTGGGCCTAAACCCTATTACTTTTAATCCATATCCCATTAGGTTACTATGAGTACCTAGGGTCTTAGGCCCAACTAACATACTTAGTATTTTGTTAGGTTACATTCGGTAACTTTTGATGTGAGCCTAAGTCAAATCTGGGTCAATTTTTATTGGGTTACTATAGCCCAACTTACCAATTATATCCTATTAGGTTACTATAGGTAACCTTGGGCTTTGGATCCAACCTAATGACTTGGGTGTCCTACCCAGTTACCGTTGGTTGCCATACTTTTACCAAGTTCTCAAGATAGCTTTGGACTATCTACTTATTTTTCTTATCTTGGGAACCTAGTATTTTTGTCCATTTCTCTTTTTGTACAAAAATCCTTGTTCAACACTCAATCCTTTTTACCAAAATTATAATTCTTTTTGAGCAAAGATAACAAAATTGTCAAGTGTTGGAAACTACCTTTGGAACAGTTTCATGCTTCCAATTACCCAGGTATGTGTAGGAATTTCCTTTTCCTGTACTACTTTTGAAAATCCTATACAGGAATTTCCTGTTTTCCTGCACAGTTTTTAAAATCTAATTTTATATAAAAATCTGTGTTGAATCTAAAAAAGTTTTATTCATGAAAGTTTTAGACCTTGAAAAACTCTACAACTTTCATGTTTTGCTCAAAACCTAGTTTGTCATCTAACCCACTCATTTTCGTGGTTGAACCTGCCTGGTCATGCATAAAGTCTGGGCATGATTAGGTTTGGATTTTTGTAAAAACAAAGGCTATTGGAGTCTTATTTTTGAAAATTGTCCATGCCCCTAGGAATTTCCATTCTCTATAACTTTCATGTTTTAAGTTTCCTCAAATTCGTCCTTTAAGGGCCTCAAAATCACTTTTCTAGTGAGCTGCCCAGTTTTACCCGAAACTAGCAGTTTTGGCTTAATTCCGTTTTTACGTAAAATCTACATGCACACTACCTCAAACGGTTACAACGTGAGCCTAAGACAAATATGCAGCGTTTCTAATGTAAATTTCCCATCGTCATACATTCATCCATACATACAACCCATGTGTTGTTCTTGCACCAAACTAGGGTTTAAGATTTGGTTTGTATATCCCATACATCGTTCAAGCTTATAGCCTAACTCATTCATCATCATGCATAACCTATAACTTCTTAAGCACATGGGGACATATAACAAACATCATAAAGACATACATGCAAACCCTAATATCAAGCAACCATACTATCAAAATCATGCATAAAAACATAAATCAAAATCACCTACTTCCTAATCAAGCACAAACCTACAATCTAAGCTAGTGCATAAGAAAATAAATGAGCTTATGCTCTTACAATCCAACATTGAAAATACACATAAATCTCCAATTAAAACTAACTTTGAAAAGCTTAGAGAGTCAAGGAGGATTACCTTAATCAACAAGAAGTTGGTGCTAGGTTTGGATCCAATTTTTCCCCCTTGCTTTCTACCAAATCTGAATTTCCCCTTACTTTGGTGTTCCTCCAAAACTTCCGACCACCACTTGCTTTGGTGTTCTCCAAAATTTCCGACCACCCTATCCTTTCTTTCTCTTTCTCTTTTTTTTTTTTTTCCTTCTTTTAGGGTTCGGCTTTCTCTAAGGGGGATAGAGAGTGAAGTGAGATTTTGGCATAGTCTTGGGGTATTTTCACATAAAGTGAAGCAAAATGAACCCCCCCCCCCCCCCGTCACCTATTTATAGGTGATAATTATTTTCTTAATTATTTTCTTTCTTGATTTATTTTTAATCCCAAAATTGCATAATAGCCCTTAAGAGAAAAATATTTGCTCCATCCCCTTGTGAGGTGGCCAGCCATTAGCTTGTCTTGGAGGCCAAGACATTAGTTCTTTCCATAATTTCTAAAATTTCATAATTTATGTAATTATCCCATGGATGAGGTGTCTCCCATCTTAGGCTTTATTTGGCTTTTCTCTTAAAATGCAGTCCATTATTATGTTAATATAGATATTTCTAATATTGTTCTTACTAATACAGTATTGTTATACTGGACTGCAGTCCAGAATTCATCTGTGTATAAATGGACTGCGTAAAAATTTTTCTTATAATTTTAAGCCACTTAGCCCTAATTGTCCTAAATAATGTGCTTGATTTTTCTATAGTGGTTTTGAACCTTATTCTTACTATCTTATCCGTAATGATGGTTTTTCGCAGTATAATTTCCATATTACTTGCTATACTTGCAATATCGTCATATTCATACCTTTGACTTTTCTGGTCAAACTTTGACCAACATAAAATCATAAATTTTCATTCTTCCTTTTTGCTCAAAAGGTTATATGCTTGGCTAAACAATCCATTGCTGGGTCTTATAAAACTATAAGAACTCACAAAATTTAATAAAAATCCTAATCAAGTTTTTTCATGAATACCTTCATGGTACAATTTTAATTCTTTTAAAAAGGAAATCGTAATATTGTAAAAAGCTAGTTATTACAAAAAAAAAAAAATATTGTTTTTTGCATGTTTACTGGCAGTAGGTGTTGGAAAAATCGGATCCGGTGTCGGAGTTACGGCACAGCGGAAGTTTTAAAAATTTTATGCCGTTTTCGAAAAAGAAGCTCATGATGCATATAACAATAAATTAAATTCATGATCAAGCATACCTTATTTCTTGGATTCCGGAATTGCTAGAGCGTTTGACCAACGTGTCTTCTCTACTATTCTCGAGTTCCACGTCTCGGAGTATGTGTGGGCACACGTTCTATGAATCCAAGTGACCGGTAATACTTTCCGAAGTCTAGATCCCTCCTTCTCAATTCTGATGATCCTCGTTGAGAATTTGATCCAACTTCTTTCTTCAAAACTACAAAACAAGAATCGGTTAACAGCCTATGAAAAATTATCACTCGGTTTAATCTTCATCGCAGTTTTAATTCAATGGAATTTTCTTTCTTTTTCTCTCTCACAAGAAAGCCGAATTTTTGATGTGGAAGAAACCTAAAAAATATTTTTTCTTTCAAAAACGTTTTTACCTTAAAAAATATCAAAAAATTGATTTTTTAAGAACTCCTAGCCTTTATATAGTATTCCAATCCTTTTCAAAATTTATCTCATACTTGAAAAATAATTAATAATTATTTTTCTGGATAAATCTTAAACCAAAAGATCATACAACTTTAGGGCTAGATTCATTGAACCTAAAAATAATTTTTCAATAGGAAATCTCAACTAAAAATTCGGCCACAAGTAAGATAGATCATGATTGGTGGTTTAAATTTTAAATCAAAAATCTAGACTAGTCAAAAGATCCTAGTCCTATCTTGATTCAAACTTCTTTTAAACCTTTTCGAATTTAAATAGGATTCACATATTTGAATAAATATTTTCCATAAACATTATCCATATTAATTAATTTAAATTAATGAAATATTTCAAAATTTCTTTCCTCACAAAAACCATGCACTTCTTTAATTAGGAAAGAAAAATTCATGAAATAATCTCCATTATTTAAACCAATTAATAATTAAATGTTAGGAATATATTTAAATAATTTTGAAACAAAATTTTCTTCCCTCTATACAATTAAAAAACGTGCACCACTTTTAATTAGGAGAGAAAAATTTTGTTTTCCAAAATTCAAACACAATCTTATTTTCAAAATTCAAATTAACCAATCACATGTTGACAAATCATTTGTCTACAAATTTCACATGTCCAATCCTTTCTGGATTGTATGTTAGAGAGTACCATGTCTTAATAGACATTATAAAATTCCATTTATAATTTACCGATCTCGTTAGGAACAAATCCCGAGACACTTCGTAGAACTATATGAGCTAATATAGGGACCCGATGGAAATATTTAAAGAGGCTCCTATAATTGTGAAAAATTAATCCCAGATTAATTATCCATCAATTATCAACTTCAAAACTATTCCACTAAAAGTTTGAAGCTGAACTCCTATTTACATACCGTATTACGAAAGCTCTCTCACGTAGTGCTTCTTCCATGATTTGTTCATCGCTTGCTTAATCCCCATACGTTATCCATGATTGAATTAAGGACTTTTTCCGTTTTACCTTTTCAATTATTTTAACTTAAAGTTCCATTATTCTCCTTTGAAAAAAACCACCAATTGTAAAACCATACAATTGGTAAACCACCAGAGAACACAAAGTAAACCAATGGCCAAGATCTTGTTATACTATCTTTCAATCCCCGAATAATGCCTTTAAGTAGATAACATTTACTATCACTAAGATAGCTATGGATTCCGTATCTATGAATCTTGATTTCTCCATCCATAAGTCATGCACCCAAAACACAAGTATGTTGACCATGAATTAACAGTGTCTCACCTTTAGTGCATCAAAGTACATAAGTCATGGATGCGAACTCAAGTAATCATTTCAGGATTAAGATTAATGCAGGATGATAATCAAAGTATCATTGATTCTTATAAACGGAATTATTAAACCGAATCAATTAATACTTTAGGTCCAGTCCAATGTCATACCTCAATACTGGTATACATTAAAGTTTCTACTCGGAACTTATTCGATGGTCAAGACAAACCATCCCTTCAAGGAAGTAGACAACCTTTACAATCTTATCATGAATAAGATCCCCAAATCTTATTCCGTTGATTGCGGACTATTTATTTAGACTGTTATCAAATTACCACGTCTTCTATGCATACCCCGTATACATATGGTAATTTGATATATTACCAACAGCCTAGGAGTATTTTATGTTTGCTCAAAATAATTATACAATCAACAAATGAAAGTAAATAGGACACAACTTATTAAACATGAATAATTTCCTCTTATTAATATCAAAATGTCATATTTACAGAAAATCCCTAAAATTTCCTATCCTTAGGGCACCTATAGATCCCAACAGTAGGCAGGCAGCTTACTGCCTGCCTACATGGCTCAGTGGGCAGGCAAGGGGAGGGGTGCACGGCACCCCTTCCCTTAACCCTTTTTTTTTTTTTTTTTTTTTCTGGCAGTGGGCTTTAAGCCCACTGCCTTACCCAGCGGGTAATTACCCATTGGGTAGGGAGGGTGCACGAGCACCCTCTAAAGTCTCCTTTTTTTTCTTTTTTTCTTTTTTTTTTTTTTTTTTTTTTTTTGAGATGATAGTAAGATTATTAAATTTAATTTAATAGATAAATCTTGACATGGCATAAAATTCACTTTTTTTATTTACAAAATTATGATTATTCATTCATTATATATATAATGAATTTATACCCACATTATTTTCGTAAAATCTCAATTGAAAAAAGAAAATGCGAGTAACATGATATATATATATTTCTCATTTAAATAGAGAAACTAAATGTTGTTAAATCATCGACATCATCTCATTGATGATGTACTTGGTATATATACAATCATTTATCAAATTTGGTATTCATTCATCAAATTTGTATATATACATATACAATAATGCATGATCTTAAAATTTAGTATTCATCAAAATACTTCATTAGAAGTGTATTGATGAAAGAAATCCATAACAATAGTTCGTGAATTGAGTTTATGAATTTCTAGGGCATCACAATCAACCCTCCTTATAAAATTTTCGTCTTCAAAAATTAGAACAAAAACGGATAATTTTTCCTCATTTCGTCTTCACGTTCCTAAGTAGCTTTCTCGATCTTGTGATTTCGCCATAACACCTTGACAAGGGGTATGGTCTTGTTCCTGAGAGTCTTCTCTTCAGGAGCCAGAATTTGCATAGGCTTTTCTTTATAAGTGAGGTCATCGTGAACTTGAATTGGTTCATGTTCTATTACATAAGATGGATCCGAGACATATCTCTTTAGCATTGAGGTATGAAAGACATTGTGCACTATTGACAACTCCGACGGTAATGCTAATCTATAAGCTACCTTGCTAATACGCTCTGTGATCGGCACTTCTGACCATAGAGTACTTCATAGGATGTCATCCCGATAGTCGTCTGATAATTGTTGTTGTCGGAAAAGTCAATCAACGATAGCTTCTTATTCCATGCACCTTTGAAATCCATAACGCAAGCACAAAGCATATCTTCTAAGGTTTGAATAGTTCATTCGGATTGACCATCTATTTGATGGTGAAAAGCAGTGCTAAACTTGAGCTCAGTTCCCATCGCTCGTGAACATTTTTCCAAAAAGTGGATGTAATAACCAACCTTTTTACAAATTTACAATTTCTTTTTAAGGAATAAAAGTTTGTATTATATATGTTTATCTGAAATGCTTGATCTGATTTATCAAAGTATTATTGAATTCTTGTGATATTATAGGACTCGATAATAGTTTACATATACAAGTACGAGGCCTTTTGTTGAAAAAGGCGAAATTAGGGTGTATGATCATATATCGGTCAATGTTTGATCAGAATGACCTAAAGTATGAATAAACAAGAATAAGGTATGAGATCACTCTAGAAAAATCAAGCACATTATTTAGAGCAATAAGGACAAAGTAGTTTCAAGTTCTAAGAAAATCCTATACGCAATCCAGTTAAGTGCAAATAAATTCTGGACAGTAATCTAGTGCAACTATGTTGTTATTGGTTGAAAACAGTATTTGTAACATCATATTAATATGAAATGGACTGCATTTTAGGAGGAAAGCCAAACGGAGCCTAATGGGAGGACACCTCGTCTTGAGATAATTATGGATGACCATTGGAGAGATTACTTGGACACTAAGCATCCCCATGACCGGCCACCTCAAAGGGTTTAAAGTTAGAGGTGGGAATTTGGGCCGGGCCAAACGGGTCGGCCCGCGACCCGTAATTTTGGCCCGGTCGGTGGCCCGGCCTGGCCCGAATTTTATGGGCCCGATAAAAGCCCGGCCCTATAGTAAGGGCCGGGCCGAGCTCTCCCTCTAGGCCCGACGGGCCGGCCCAGTCCGACCCGAAAATTTAAGCCCGATGGGCCGGCCCGGCCCGGCCCTCTTATTATTTAAAAAAAAAAAAACCAGAGAGCAAAGCAATAGAGAGGTAAATATGCTCAGTAAGTTGTGTGTTTATTTCAATGAACAAAGGCCTTCAAATAGGCTGTACGCCAATGGGAACAAACAAGAAAATAGCAACACACTCATAAACATGCTAAAGCTTATTCCTAATAACTAGACATGTTTCTTCCACTTATTGTAACAAACTCAAATAAATTCCTAAGAACTAGGACCACACAACTAACTAGATAACAGCAAACAAAATTATAAGGTCTTGATCAAATATTAGACCACGTGACTCAATAGTTACCTAGTTGGTCGTATAATAGCTCCGTCAAGGAAACTTCTAGTTACACCACCGAATAACACCTCTAGCTTCCTATTAGTTAGATGATGCAAACGGTTGCTTCTTATCGGCCGAATGACATAGCTTTGTGATGCTTATTGCTTTTTTTATTTTTATTTTTTTTTTACCCTCCTAAAAAAAGAATGTGATGATAGTTCCGTTATTTTCCGTTTTCGTGATTCTACACAAGTATAGACAACTATCCTGAATTGACATAAGATTCGAATCTGCAATCTCCTAAAAAATATACAAATTTATTCAAAAATTATAAATAAAAAATAAAATTTTAAAAAATTAAAAAAAAAAAGATTCGGGCCCGGCCCGCTCTAAGCCCACTGGCCGGGCCGGGCCTATATTCCAAAACTTTGGGCCGGCCCGGCCCGGCCCGGCCTGAAGTTTTGGAATGGCCCATCGGGCTCGGACCGGGGCCGGACGGACCGAATTCCCAGGTCTGGTTAAAGTGCAAATATTTTTGTCTTTAGAGACCAATATGCAATTTTAAGAAAAATAAATCAATGTGGATAAGTATGTAAATTTTGAACCATGGGAATTAGAGATTTTCCTAACCAAGCCTCCGACCAGGCTAATGGTTGATTACAAGCTTGGTTACATTAGTTACCTTGGAAGCAAAGAAGATAAGTTAGGGATAGGTTTACATGGATTCTTTGCGTTTCAAGCCTCCACATGGCCCTAAATGGCCGGCCACCTCATTAGGTCTATGAGCAAATATTTTGCTCTTGGGGATTAATATGCAAGTTTGAAAATAAAAAAAATTATAGAATGAAATTATTTTTCACTTATAAATAAGTGAGGCGGTTTACTTTGTGACTATTTAGTGAAACCCAAATTTCAACTCATTCTTTAGTCCTTTTTCCCCTTAGGAGCCAAGCCAAAAAGAGAAAGAAAAAGTGAGAGAAAGAGGGTCGGATTTTGGTGTAGTTGGTGGAAGAAGACAAAATTTCTTAACCGAGGGTAGATCCACTCTTTGAATCTTGAGGTAATCCTCTCCACCCTCTAGTAAGTTTGATTCAAGGTTTAAGTGTATTTCTATGTTGGGAATGTAAGAGCATAAGCCCACTTTTTGGTTTTATGCAATAGGGTTAATAGTGATTACTTGATTGAGCTTGATTAGGGTTTGGTGATCTCTATTTATGGTTTGATGCATGTTTATGATAATATGTATTAGAGACTATGTGGTATGTGTGAGTGCCTACTATATGTTTGTTATATGTCTTCACATACTCAAAAATGATGTTGGATGAATGAAAATGAGAATGGTGATGTATGTTATATGTAGGGTTCAAGAAAACCCTAAAAACCCTAATTTGGTATAGATTACCATTTGGGTTTACATGAAGATTATATGGACGAGAAATGAATGCAAGATAATGAAAACATTACGTAACATGATGCATGATTGATGTAGGCTCATGGTTTTAACCATTTGAGGTAATGTGTGGGTAATTTTATGTAAGAACAACTAAATGGAAATTGCCAGTTTTGGGTTAAAATTGAGCAGTAATCTAGAAACAGAATGTTGAGGCCTTTAGAGGCCGAATTTGGAAAAGGTTAAAACTACAAAGTTGTAGAAAATGAAAAATCCTAGGAGACAACATCGACTGTTTTTAAAAATAAGACTCCAAAGGCCTCCGTTTTTACCAAAACCTGAGACCAATCTATATAGTCAGTGATTATGGTCAAAATTTTTCAAAGAAAGAAACAAGTAAGTTAATGGTAGTTCTAGGTTTTTCACTAAAAACAAAAGTTATAGATTTCGATAAAATCTACAACTTTTATGAAGGAAAGTTGGTCAAATTCAAAACAGATTTTTAAAGAAAGACTGGATTTCTAAAACCGTGTAGGGTATAGAAAATTCTTGCACATGGTTTTCTAAACGGTGCATAAACAGGCAATTCCTACACATACACTAACAACCAAATTATTGAGCCAAGTTATTTAGAAACAAATGTTATATGTTGGGTTTTGGATCCAAGGTTACTTACAGTAACCAAATGGGATACTATTTTAACATGATAAGCTTGTGATTAGGGTTACTTGTAGATATTGGTTTGGATACTAACATTAAGTGATATGATTCATAATAAGATAGGATGATTCTTATCTAACGACTCTTTCTTTTAAAACAGGAAGGTAACCTGTTATTGTGATTTGGCGGAACACTGAACTCAGGATTTAGCATAACCAATAAGTACAACTCTGCCTATACATAAACAAAATGTTTTTACTGCTTTGCACGTTTTTAAAGCTCATACATTCATGTATGTGTTGTATATGATGTATGTTTTATTATTATGGCATCATGAAGCATGCTTACTAATGATAATTCACATAGTGAGAATAAGATTCAGTTTCAAGTAAGAAACTGTTTTTAAGAAATTGTTTTCAAGTAAGAGAATGTTTTCAAGTATGTTGTTAAGCAAGTTTTCTCGTGTCATGCTGACCTGTACTAGGACAGGTTTGGTCCATAGTTTGAGTTGGACAGGGCTAGCCACCCCAACCACTCCATGGTTGCGCACCACAGTATGTACACTTATGTTATGTAACGGCCCAAAAATTATGCTAAACTAAGAAAGCATAATGAAAGCATAAATGGTTCATGCATTGTTTTATTATGAAATGTTTTGCTGGTTAATAATTGTACTTCTGAGTAAAAACTCATAACTCACGTTTATGCTGTAGGTAAGCAATCTTATGGTAATGTGTGATGCAAGATGGTGGAGTATGGCAAGGCTAACTGTGAAACTATAGGATGGTGACCATTACGTGTTTTGCGATGAAACATATGTAATTAATATTTAGTGTAATCTGTTATATGTTGAAATACGTTTAAAACTCAAATACTTAATTAAGTACGTGTATATGGTTATAAGTAAGTATATGGTAGAGTTCGGATACAAGTTGCTTTATGATGTAAAAAAAAAAAAAAAAAAGTCTTTCTTTCCACAAGTTAAGTAATCATGTAAGATAAGTATGGCAACGGCCTATGTAAGGTGGGTTGTTACAGTGGAGGTGAAACGGTTGTCGCAGTCTGAAATGATTGATAAAGGAATGCCGTGTAGCCTAATGACATTGGATACATACAATTCTGCCAACTTTTCCAGGGAATAAGTCACTTTAATTTCTATGAAGCGTGCTGATTTAGTTAGATGATCTACGATTACCTAAATGGCGTCTAACCTTTACTGGTTTTTGGCAATCCGAGCACAAAGTCCTTAGTGATTTGTTCCCATTTCCACTTTGGAACTTCAATAGATTGCAATTTCCCAGCTGGTCGCTTGTGTTCTGCCTTAATTTTCTGACAGGTTAGGCATTTACTCACAAATTCAGCCACGTCGTTCTTTATCTTGTTCCACCAAAAATGTTCCTTCAAATCCTTATATATCTTGGCCGCTCCAGGATGGATGGAGTATGGAGTGTCATGGGCCTCAGATAGAATCTGCTTCTAAAGTTCTTTATTACTAGGCATACATAACCTACCTTTGAAATGAAGGATACCCTTATCTAATACACCAAAATTAGTTTCTTTCCTTTCCATGACTTCCTTTCTTACTCTGACCAAACTAGGATTGAGTCTTTGAGCTTTTTTGATTCACCAAGGATTGTAGGCTGGAGAGTCAATGAAGAAAGGTTTCCCGTAATTAGCTCAATTCCAAGTTTGAAAATATCTTCCTGAAAGATTTCACCAAAATTAGTTTCTTTCCCTTCCACGACTTCTTTTGTTATTCTGATCAAACTAGGATCGAGTCTCTGAGCTTTATTGATTTCACCAAGGATTGTAGGCTGGAGAGTCAATGAATATAGGTTTCCCATAATGAGCTCAATTCCAAGTTTGAAAATATCTTCTTGAAACGGTTGTGGTTGTGATAACCAGATTTTCATGATTGCCATTTTTCCTCTTTTAAAGGAATTATGAGCATATATTGATATGTTTTCGGAAAAACTCAGTTAAGAGTTTTTCACACGTTTTACGGAGTCTTATGGCTCAATAAGACTCAGAACAGATTTTTAAGGTTAGAAAACGCCTTTTCTGGTCGAAAGGGGCGATAAGGAACGTTTTCCCGAAAAAGTCAAAGTTTGACCGAAAAAGTCAACTTTGACCGAAAAAGTCAAAGTTTGACCAAGAGTGGTCAACAGTTGTCCCGACATTGGAAAATGCTGCAGTATGCGAAAATACTGTAAAATATGTCAGTATGGGCGGTATAGCCCAAGTAGACAGTAGAAAATAAGAAAACACCCTAGAAATCAAGCATCCCTAGCATTAGTTAAGGCCAGACTGACTTATTTGGTCAAGAAATCATCAAAGGAGACCAATCCAGGTCAAAGGGTAAAAACGTCAAAATTTTCATTTTTGGGAGCAAAAATGTAAATTTTGAAAAATATGAGAAGTACGCCACGAGACGTCGTTAGATGAGGTCACAATAAGGTTATAACTTGCTTTGCAAGAAGAAATTAGGAAATAGCCACTTTCGATGGCGAAAATGCAAGAATTTAGTATTTCGGGGCAAAAACGTAAATTTTGGAAAAATGTGATTCAAGGACGAGAAAATCACATAAAATCATGAAAAGAATGATATTTGATGGAAAAGTAAGCATTATGGCCATTTATGACATTTGGGGGCATAAATGCAAAAATTTTCACTTTTTGGGGCAAAAGTGTAAATTTTGGAAAATTGACGAAATGAGCGTGTGAAGTCACAAAGATGTTAATATCATCAAATAGGATGGGTGTGTTGATTTTTAAGACAATCGGGCACCTAGAGGGCATTTTTGCAAGAATTCCCATTTTCGGGGGGGCAAAAATGTAATTTTTAAAAAATGGTGAGCTAAGCCATGACATCAGCCATGACCTCAGCCCACCATCAGCCAACACCAGCTGGAAATCAGCTGTCCACAGCCGGCCAAGCTTGGGAAAAAAGTCAAAGAAATTCAAAGTTTGGGGTTAAATTTATAATTAAGCAAAAGTTTCTCATTATCCCTTTAACTCACCATGTGAGAGTCGGCAAGAGGAGCTAGAAAATTCCAGAAACCCAGCCAAAAACACTCAGAAAAATTCGGAGCCAAGAGGGAGAGAGAGAGAGCAAGAAAAAAAAAAAGTTGAAATCCTAGGTGTGATCAACCATGGGTGAGCTCGGCTTTTTGGGAGCAAGCAAGAAGATGAAATCTGGAAATTTTTCTAGATTTCTCTGTGCAGCAGCCGTCCATGGAGGGGAGGAGAAAGTGAAGAAATTTTCAGCCAAAGCCAAGGTGTGGCCGAGCAAGGAGGAAGGAAGCCAACCATGAGCCAAGGGTGAGTTTTTGGTGCCTTGGGGTGGGCTGGATTCGGCTGCATGGTGCAGCAAAAATGGAGCAGATTTTTATGGGTTTTGGGGCTGTAAGGGCTCGGTTTTGGACAGCAGTGGATCACCCAAGTTGGTGCAGATTTTTGAAGCAATTTGGGGCTCAAAACCGTGAGCAAGAGCAGCCCTAAGGGAGCTGAAATTTTCAGCCCATGAACCCTAGGGTAAGTCATGGTAAAGTCTCTCAAACCCTAAGCTTTTTCCATGCAAAATTGAATGAAAATTTATGGTTATGCTTGTGTGTGCATGGCTGGAATTTTGGAGTCCATTTGATGGAGAGAAACCGACTGTAAGGGACAGCCAATGCAAGCAATGGGGTTCGGCTCCATGGGAGGAACCATTTCCGGATTTTTGGTGAGGTATAAGCCCTAACCCTAGCTTTAGATTCAAGCATTAAATTTGGGAATTTAATGTGTATTTATGCAAGTGATGTAGAGCATAAGCTCATTTAATTTTCAGCTATGTGTATGCTAGGGTGTAAGGCTTGATTAGGGTGCATGGTTAGCTGGTTAGCTTTGCATGATTTTCTGTTTTGTGCTATGGTTTTATGCTTGCTTGTGTGCTTGGTTTGCATGATTTATTGGCTGAGTATGTCCCTGTTTATGGTACAGCCGTGTGAGGCATGATGCTAGGGTGCTAGATTTTATATTCGGGTTGGTTTGTTAATGCCGAATGCATGTTGATGCAACCCTAGACAAGTGTGCAAACCTAGGTTAGTAAGTTTCGGATTGGTTTGCATGACCACGTGGGGTGACATGTCCAAAGCATGTGGGACGTTAGACAACGCTGCATGTGATTGATTTAGGCTCCCGAGTGATCGGTTGAGTTAGCTCGCGATTTAGGACGCGTAAAATGAAAGTGAACCGAAAATTGGTAGGTTCGGCTCAAGCCTACCCAGTTTTCGTAAACGGTAAATAACAGGCCCTTAGAGGCCGAATTTGGGAAAACGTAAAACATGAAAGTTGTCCAAAACAACTTTTTCTAGGGGACAGCGTGGGTCGTTTTCAAAAATAAGGCTCCAATGGCCTTCAAAAATAATAAAACCCGTGGCTAAGCATTCACGTCCCCCAGACCCGTTAGCTTCAGGATCAGCCAGTTTCAACTCGAAACTGGTACTGATCTAGGCTGAATTAGGAGTTTTGTAAAACACGAAAGTTTTAGCATTTTTCGAGAACTAGAACTTTCGTGAAGAAAACTTTTTCAGATCATGTACCAATTTTAAGATAAAAATTGTTTTACTAAGGGTGGTCAAGGAATCCGAATTCCTGCACCACAAAACTTAACAAGTGATTTTGTAAAAATGGTTTTTCAACCTTAAAAACGTGATTTGGCTATGAAAATCGTTCCAAAGGCGGTTTTCAACCTAAAATGATTTTACGAAACATAAAACCAAGATTTCGGAATTTATGAAGTAAGTTATGAATTTTTACACAAATGTGAATCTTGGGATTTATTTCCCTAAGTGTTTTCCAAGAAAGGAAATAAGATTTTTAAGCAAAGTTTTTAGCATACGATTAGTTCACGTGTAGTAATCGGGTGTTAGACTCGAGTTTCCGGGTCAAGCCCGAGACCCTAGAGGTTGACCCGAGGGGGTTGACCATAGTTGACCAGAGTTGACCAAGGTTGACTTTTGTTGACTTTTGGTTAACTCGTAGCTTTAAGTTAGTTTATCCTCACGGGTTATCCAAAGTGACCCTAACGGATACCAATAGCTCGTCTAAAGGGTTATCAGATATAACCCGACAGATGCAGATTAAGATTAGCAACCCTTAGAGGTTTAGTGTTGGCTTAGCACGCCAGGTTACCGTTGGTAACCAAGTTATAAGTTTTGCACGTAAAGGGACATACAACCAAGAATCATGTAGACATGTTGGTTAGTTTACCTGCATTTCACGATATTAAGTAGAGTCTTTCCTATGTCAAGCAGGCAGAACCTGCAGCTGTACCCGTAGTGGAACAGCACTAGGATGGGACAATCAGTCAAGCACGTATGATGGAAAGGTAAGTACAACTCCGCCTACGGCATGAACGCATGTTAGGATGTCATGTTATGTATGCATGTAGGGTATGTTCACATATGTTATGCATGTTATGTATGTATGTTATGTATGTCATGTATGCATGTTATGTATGTCATGTATGTATGTTAGGTTTGTTATGTTATGTATGTTATGTGCTATGTATGTTATGTGTTTATGTGTTATGTATGTATGCATTAAGTATGCCATGTAGTATGTATGTATGTTTAGATAAGTTTATGTTTATGCAGATGCACGTTTATGTTTTATGTTATTATTGTGGCATCACGAAGTATGTCCACTAAAATAAGTCAGATGGTAAGACAAGAGATAAGACAGTAGGACATGCTATGTTGTACTGACGTTGTCTCTGTGGTAAGTTAAAACGGCACGTCCCATGGTTTGATTGTCATGGAAGGGCTGCCTCCACTACTCCATGTTAAGCTTTGTGCTTCATGGTTTGAGTTGGTATGGTCGGACCGCCTTCAATCACCCCATGGTTACGTACCGAAGTACATACACACATGTTATAGCAGCAGGATAAGATAAGATAAGTTCAGTAGAGAAACCATAAATGATTTTTAATAATAAATCATAATTGGTTCATGTTGTTGTGCATTAGTTACATGCGGATAGGATGTTGTGCTTACTGAGCTTTTTAGCTCATTGTTTATGTTCATGCTGTAGGTAAGGTTCCTACCGGCACTTCCTGAACAAGCTGTGGATAGATGGCGCAACAGAGTGTGAAATGTGGGTATGGACTGCTACGGGGTTTCCGAAAGGCGTTTAAAAAGAAAATGTGTTTTCATTTCATTCAGTATGTATGCATGTATGTTTAAGTTAAGTCATGTATGTATGCTAGCTTTCCTCATAGGTGAAGGCTAGGTACTCGAGTGAGTACATTTTAAGCAGTAAGGTTTTATGAAAAAAAAGTAGTTTTTACTTACGTTTAACTTGTGTTAAAGTTTTATGATTTCCGCAATCAAAGTTTTCTAGTAACTATTTTTAGAAAAGAAGAAAAAAAAAATTTACTCTAAAAATTGGGTAACTTTATTTTTCATATCAATCAAGCAAGTAAGTTAAGTTAATGTCGCGACTCGAACCCAACCACAGGTTCGCGCGGTCGGACTCCGCAGCGGATCTTTGGAGGCGGTAAGTCGGGTCGTGACAGTGGTAATGCTTGAATTGACATGGTGGTGGCAAATATGCAACTTTATTGGCCTTTCCGGGATGATAAAGAATCTCTAATCATAATCCTTAACTAACTCCAACTATCTTCTTTGTCTCATGTTAAGTTCCTTCTGAGTGAAGATGTACTTAAGACTTTTATGATCCATAAAAATCTGACATTTGCCGCCGTAAAGATAGTGTTGCCAGATTTTAAGGGCGAACACCAGAGCTGCTAATTCCAAATCGTGCTCCTTCAATTGCTGTAAGGCATAAGCTACGACTTTCCCATTCTACATCAAAACTGCTCCTAAGCCCATCTTGGAGGCGTTGATGTACATATCAAACTCTCCCTTGTCTAATGGAATCGTGAGAATAGGAGCACTAGTGAGTTTCTTCTTCAATTCTTGGAAATTTGCCTTGCATTTCTCTGTCCATTCGTACTTCTTTCCCTTCCGAGTAAGTGCAGCAAGTGTAACGCCTCGGCCATCTACGTAGGACCGACTACGTAAACGTGGGCCGTTACTTTACGCACTTAGCTTACTTGACTTGGTTTCTAATATTTGAACTTACAAAAAATTTCAGAATAGATTTTTTTTTCTTTAAACTTTATTTTAAATCATAACTTAAAAAAACATTACATACGTAAAACGTAACATGGTACGTATTACTTAATCATACATGTACTACTTAATAATTTAAAGAGTTTGCGGAAAATCTGCGTAGTGATATCCCACATCGCCCTTCACTTGCTGCATCATCTCCTTAGACCACCAAGTAAAGCTGCAGGCATCTTACCTACAGTATGAAATATATTGATGAGCTTTCGCCTAGCAAGTACAAGCATAATCTCATGAAAAAACGTCAACATCAAATAATTTATGCATGATCCATTTATAATTGATTATGAATGTCTTATGCTCCATTATGGACTTAATTATAAACTTATTATCTTGCTTAATATGTGGGCCCCTTGTGTACGTACCAAATGCGCGCATTCCACAGAAAGTTAACGTTTGCAAGGTCCCTAACAATTCTGGGAATCATAACCCTTCACGATTTGACGGAAGATCTTAGTATCTTAAACTTGAACTTGAAACATACATAATCCTCCACGATCTGGCAGGAGGTTGGTACGACACCTTGCTTGTCTTATCTTGTGACTTAATATGTTCTTACCATGTGGTTTAATATTAGTGAACATGTCTCATGATATCACTATATCATAATATAATATCAACCATAACATATACATACACATGGCATATTATGGCCTAGCATGACATATCTTAGCATAGCATGGCATATCATGGCTTAACATAGCATGACTTGACATAGAATAACATGACATAACATGACTTGACATAACATGGCATACATGATTTGACATAACATGTCATACATGAAAACATGTCATATACTTGAAAATAATTTACTATTTTCCATACTATATGTGAGATTTGTACTTACCTGATATCCTACGCTTTTGAAAGTTGACCTAATGTTCCAACAAGGTACATCAACAGATTCTATTCCTATTTCAATTAAGGCGTAAGATAAGAGTCATCCTATCTTACTATAAATCATTACATACAGTGTTGGTATCTTAACCAACATCTATGAGTAACCCTAGTTACATGTTTCCTACATACTACTATGATCTCTTATTCGGTTACTAGATGTAACCCTAAGGCATCTGGCCCAAAACAAACATAAATAGTGCTTAACATCTTATTATGTTACTATGTGTAACCCTGGGTCGAGGCCCAAATTATCTTTGGATTAAAATTCTATTGAGTTGCTAAGGCCCAGTTACTTTTAAAATCGTACCCCATTAGGTTACTGTTGGTGACCATGGGTTTTAGGCCCAACTCAAGTACTTGGGTTGTCTTATGTGTTTACTTAAGTAATTTGGCCCATTAAAATTGATAACCTTCTTGGTTACTATTTATCTTGTAGTTGTTTACCATATGACTGGGCTTATCTTATCTATTTTTACACTTGTTTGATAAATTTTAATCTTTCTTTTAAAAATTGCTTGAAACAATGCATAAACTTTGGTTATTAGTGCATATGCCGGAACTTCCTGCTTTTGCACTATTTTCTAAAAATCCTACGCAGGAATTTCCTGTTTCCTGCACAGTTTTTAAGATCCATTATTATCTTAAAATCTGTTTAAAATTTGAAAAACTTTTCTTCATCAAAGTTGTAGATCTCAAAGAGTTCTACAACTTTTGTGTTTTGCTCCAAACCTAATTCTACATTTAACCTGACCTCATACCTTGTTGAATCTGCCTAGCCGTGCATATTGGGTCTGGCCAACCAGGCTCAGGTTTCTGTAAAAACAAAGGCCTTTGGAGTCTTATTTTTAAAAACTGTCTATGATGCCCCCTAAGATTTTCTATTTTCTACAACTTTCATGTTTTAAGTTTTCCCAAATTCTGTAAGACCCGAAATTTTGAAAACTTGTAATCTCCTTGTTTATAAGGAATTAAAGTCTAATTTATGTGTTTATGATGTGTTATATGAAAAATTATTAATAATAATTAGAAATTCATAATTTTATTTAAACAATGTTCGGGTCCTCATTTAATGACTATGAGACTCAATTAAGGATTTACGAGCCAAGAATGAGGTTTTTAAGGGAAAAAAAACGAAAAAGGATGAAATTTTACAACAGTCAAAAGTTTGACCAAAAAGTCAACTTTGACCAAAAAGTCAAAGTGTTGACCAAAAAGTCAGACGATTGACCAAAAAGTCAAAGTTTGACCGGGACGGATCACAACGTTGACTTCACAAGTATGATGAAGGAATATGGAAAGAATATCCGAAAATGAAGTTTTATAAGCCATAAATCCACCCTAGAAAAATCAAGCACACCGAAATCGAATTAAGGGCAAAAAGGTCTCCGAAAAATTGGAGAAAGAGAGTTTTCGGTCCAAATTTACATGGAAGAATTTTTGGACCAAAATATAAAATAAGAATGCTCATCACAGTATTGGAAATAACTGTAAAGCGCGAAAGGAGCTGTAAAAGAACGAAATGGCCAAACAAGGCCTTGGAAGAGCTAGTGGAAGATGACATCAACCCTTGACATCACCCTCCACTAACTCAAGACTACAAATGGCAGCCCTCCCCCACTCAAAATGGTCGGCAACTAGATGGGAAAAAGAAAAGAAATTGGCTTGGTTATGGTAACTAGATGGCCTTTCAAGTCCAACCAAGCAAAGGACAACAACACCATGCCTATGACTCACCTTTCCACTAGCCTAAGATAACTTGTGAAGCTCTCTTTCCCCTCCCCTTGGTCGACAGCAACTAAGGACAGCAAGGAAAAGAAAAAAAAAATGGGAACAGGACTAGACATAAAGCCC
The DNA here is from genome assembly GCA_025413485.1 of Ficus microcarpa. Lineage (NCBI taxonomy): Eukaryota > Viridiplantae > Streptophyta > Magnoliopsida > Rosales > Moraceae > Ficus > Ficus microcarpa. The sequence goes on along the minus strand of CM046380.1, from coordinate 14,180,265 downwards.
AAAATCAAGGAAAAAGTTGAACCACTTTTGTCAATCAAAGGTCCCCCATCCTCTAGTCACTTCTTGCTTAAAAAAATGAACTAAAACTCATGCCTTTTTCCTCTTCATTTCCGGCTGCACAAACCCCTTCAGCCCCCCTTGGATTCAGCTGCACCATTGGACAACAAAGACAAGACATAAAGCCTTGAATTAGGGGCAAGAAACCAACCACTAGTCATTCAAGACATCTCATCTATTTTCCCTTCTCATTTTCCTTGTCAAAGACAGCCAAAACCTTGGCTTGGTCTTCAGAATTTTCGACAGCAAGAGAGAAGGAGAGAGAGAGAGAGAGAGATTCCAAGAGAAAATTTCTGGGTTTTCTTCACTAGGGTGCACGGTTTTGCAAAGGGGGAGAGCTAGAGAAATTCTTGTGAGTTTTGAGAGAAGTGGCCGACCAAGAGCAAGAGAGAAAGAGATAAGTGGATCTTGAAAAATTCTTGGGTTTTCTTCCTTGATAATGCTCGGTTTAGAAGTGAGAAAAAGCTAACAAAAAAATCTCTTGGATCTTATTTTTCTTGAACCAAATCCGTGAGCCAAGCAAGGAAGGACTTGAGAAAATTTTTGGTGAGTTCTCCAAGAGTTGGCCGAACAAAGCAAGAGAGAAAGAGGTAAGAAAAACTTGGTTTTTCTTCTTGTGATTTTCGGTTTTGGTTAGAGCAAGAAAGAGCTAACAAAAAAATTTTTGGATGCCATTTGTGTGGTGAAGCCGTGGGCTAGAGCAAGGAAGGAAGAGTTGGGATTTTCAAAACCCTAACTTGGGTTTGAGGTAAATCTCTTAAACCACCTTGAAATCAAGTCTTATTTAAGTGTTTTTGATGTTGATTCAAGTGGTTTGTAAGGACATAAGTCCACTTTAAATTTCTGCCCTCATTGTTGGTGTGTGTGCTTGATAAGGTTAGGGTTTGGTTGGCTGATTTTTGATGCTTGCTTGCTTTAAAATTTGTGCTTGAAAATGATGGATTTTTCATGCTAGAAATTAGGTTGTATGTCCCATAAGATGAGGCCAAAAATCTGCCCTTGGCAGCCATGAGAACATGCTAGATTAGGGATGGATTTTGTGATGCTTGTATGTGTTGATGCATGTGCTAGAGCCAAGCAACCTAGGTTTTTAAATTTTCGGATTTGGGTTGCATGAGTAGAATGAGATGGATTTATGGGTTTCAATGGGACGTTAGAAGCGCTGCTTGTTGTGGTATAAGCTCCCAATGTGATCGGTCGAGATAGATTCCGCGAAATAGGACGTAAACCGAAATAAGGAACCGAAACTGCCAATTCGGATTCGAATCTGGCCAGTTTCGGGAAAGGGTAATTTCAAGGCCCTTAGAGGCCGAATGAGGTAAAACTCAAAACACGAAAGTTGTTCGGAACAACTTTTTCTAGAGGACAACTTGAACAAAATCTTGAAATAAGGCTCCAACGGCCTCCGTTTTACCCAAAACCCGTGGCTGAGCCCTGGGACGTCCTTTACCCAGTTTTTCAGAGTTAACCCGTTTTCAAATAAAAATTGGTTTTGATCTAGGCCGAACTGGATTTTTCTTAAAACACAAAAGTTTTAGTATTTTTCGAGAGCTACAACTTTTGTGAAGACAAGTTTTTCAAATTCTAAGCCGATTTTTAAACTGGGCGCGTTTTGTGGGAGATGCACAGAGAGTCCGAAATCTTGCACATGAGATTCACGAAAATATTTTCTAGAAAAATTGTGAAGTGCTCTTAAATGGTTATTTTAGCTTCGGAAACCGTTCCAAAGGTGGTTTCCAGCCCCAAATGATTTTATAAAAGATTTATTTCGAAAACCATGAATTTTAAGGGCTCAGATTTGAAATTCACATTTTTCTCCGAAGTAAAAGAGGGTTTCAACCAAGAATTTACAAGTTAAAGAAAATAATGAGATTAAGCCAAAGTATTTTCTAATTAAAGGAGTTAGAATTTTTACAAGCAAAATGAAGGATTTTTGGAAGTTAATTACACAAGATTTTCCAAAAAAAATAAGGAAGAGGAATTTTAAAGTAAAAATTGGTAGGCAAGCCGATTACGAACGGTAACCGGAAATTATATCCGAGTTACGAACCCAAGGATAACCAAGGGTTGACTAAACGTTGACCCAAGGTTAATTAAGGTTAACCTTAAGGGTTACCCAACATAACTCTAAGGGATACCCACATGTATAATTGGGCTAAGATTTAAAGGGTTAATGGAAATAAGCCAATAACAAGGATGTATGAGCAAAGCCCAAAAATAGAACAAGGCTCTAACCAAAAAGGTTATCCAACGTAACCTCTTAAGGATTAATCGAAGTTCGATAAAGAATGGGGATTAAAGTGGCCAAGAGGGATATCATGTATAAGGGACATACAACCAAAAGTGGATGTGAGTGTTGGTAGGTCACCAACATCTTACGAAAGGATCCTGATCCTATATTTTTGGTATATCAGGAAAGTGAATTGCCGTTGCCGACAAATTTAAGGAACGCAATTTTAAGGATACGGCACTAGAGGTAAGTACAAACCTCACCTGCAGTAAGAAAGCTAGTAAATTATGTTCAAGTATGTGGTTTTCAAATATGCTGCAATATGTTGTGTGCTATATTTATGAAATGCCATTCTTTATAAAAAGTGCTATTCTTGCAAAATGCTATGTTTATAAAAAGTGCTATTTTTGCAAAATGCTATGTTTCTAAAAAGTGCTATTTTTGCAAAAGATTATAAAAGTGCTATATTTGTAAAATGTCATGTTTATAAAAATGTCATGATTGCAAATGTCATGAATGAAAAGAATGCCATGCCATGTTATTAATGAGATAAAAAGTATATTATCATATAGTGACATCATAAGGTATGTTCACTAAGGATAAATAGCATGGTAAGAAATCACAAGTAAAGTGTCGTACCGACCTCCCATAAGGTGGAGGATTTTTCATGTTAAAGTAAAGGATTCACCCTCTCGTTGATGCGGGAGGGTGTAATCACCCAATGTTCCCAGAGCAGCTAGGGACCGTGCAACCCCTAACTGTATCTGGAGGCCCGCTAAATAAATGATGGTACGTACACTATGGGGCCCATAAGAAAGATAAGTAAGTTAAAAGAGAAATGCATAAATGGACATAAATGGTTCACGCATATGCATATGATGATGTATGTTTTCAAGATGTTTTAAATGTTTTGTGAGATTATGTTTGTGCTTACTGGGCGAAAGCTCATTCAGTTATATTTCATACTGTAGGTAAGAAACCTGCAGCATAATGGTGGGCATTGTGAGGATGATGTGGTGGCGGACGAAGGCGGTGTGGATACCACTACGTATTAATTCCGCAATCTTTTGATAAGTAAAGAAGTTTTGTATATATAAGTATATACATGAAGAAGCCAAATTATGTTTTATGGTATTTTGGGAACTAAAGACTTTAAGTAACGTTTACTTAAGTAGTAATGATATATTGTTAAGGACAAATGTTTTTATAAGTATGTTTCAAAAAATATATATATATATATATATTCCTAATTTTCAAGTAAAGTTAAGTAAGTAAGTAAGGCGTGACGGCCCTACGTAGTAAGGGGGCGTCACAAATTCAGCCTCTAAGGGCCTTAAAACCGTCTTTCCAGAAAATTGTCCAGTTTTACCCGAACTGGTAGTTTCTTGCTTAAATCCATTTTTACGTTCAATTACGCACACACTAACTCAACCAGTTTCAACCGGGAGCCTAAAACAATCATGGAGTGCTTTCTAACTTAAAATCCCATCATCATTCATCCATACATTCTCATGCAAACCCTTGGGTATTCTTGCACCAAGCTAGGGTTTGTAAAAATTTTGGGTTTGCATATCCATTCATCACAAGCTAACAACCTAACCCAATTACAAACATGCATAACCTATTACTTCTTAGGCGTATTGGGGACATATAACAAACACTTTAAAGGCATGCAAGCAAACCCTAATATCACACAAGCATATTATCAAAACATGCACCAAAAACATAAATTGAGACCATAAAGCCTAATCAAGCACATAACCAAGCAACTAAACCTATTGCATGAAAGTAAATGAATGAGCTCATGCTCTTACATACCCATATGAAAAATACACATAAACTTGAATCAAAAGCTTAATAGAAAGGCTTAGGGAATCTAGGAGGATTACTTTAACAATTGAAGTTGGTTCTAGATTATGGATCAAAATTTTCCTCCTTGATTCTTTCACCAAAAATCCGACCATCTCATTCATTTTTTTTCTCTCTATTTGGCTCGGCTTTCTAAGGGGGAGAGAGTGAGGGGAAATTTTGTCATAGTTTTGGGGCATTTCCACATAAAATGATCTAAAAATCCACCCCCCTCATCACCTATTTATAGGTGAAAAATATTTTCTTTTTGGATTTATTTTTAATTCTAGAATTGCATACTAATCCTTAAGAGCAAAATATTTGCCCATATATCCTCTTAGGTGGCCGGCCACTATAGAACACTTAAAGCCCAAGTTACTTGCTCACCAAGCAAGTCTTGCCTCACCATGCTGACATCATCATGCTTACATTATCATGACATCATCATGCTTACATCATCATCACTTACTTTTCTAAAAATTACACTTTGGTCCCTAAGGATAAAATATTTACAATTTAGTCCCTGTGAGGTGGTCAGCTAGGGTAGAGTCACTTGGCTTCCAATTTATTCATAATTATCCATTTGATTCCAAAAACCCCTTAATATAATTATGCAGTCCATTTTCTTACTAACTTAGATAATATCAATACTGTTTTTTACTAAAACAGTATTATCATACTGAATTGTAATCCAAAAATTTATCTGTATAAAATTGGACTGCGTATAAATTTTTCTTATGACTTAGAGCTACTTAGCCCTTATTGTCCTAAATAAGGTGCTTACTTTTTCTAAAGTGGTCTTGAACCTTATTCTTGCTATTCCATCCGTGATGACAATTTTCCACAGTATAATTTTCATACTGTTAATGACACTACAGTATCATCTTAGTCAAACCTAAAGTCAACCTGGTCAAACTTTGACCAGAATGAAAATCATAAGTTCTTATTCTGTCCTTTCCTCAAAAGGCTTTATATTTGACTAAGCAAACTACTATTGAGTCTCGTAGCTAATTAAACGAGAACTCAAACATATACTGATATTCAACTTAGATCATGATTCAGACTTAGATTCTACTTATATCTATGGAAATCATAAGTCATCAAAATTTCAGGTTATTACGTAAAAGGTACGGCTAATTTCGCGAATCCTTCAACGAATCTTTTGTAATAACCGGCTAGACCCAAAAAGCTTTGCACTTTAGTCACACTCTTCGATGCTGGCCACTTGCTCACAGCTTCGATCTTAGATAGGTCAACAAATACTCCATCCTTGGAAATAACATGTCCAAGGAATTGAACTTTGCCAAGCTAAAATTCACATATAGATAATTTTATATAAAGCTGGTAGCTCATTAGAGTTTGGAGAATGATTCTCAAATGCTCTTCATGCTCTTTTCGGGTTTTTGAGTAGATCAAGATATCATCAATGAACACAATGATAAACTTATCCAAATATTCCTTGAATACTCGATTCATCAAATCTATGAAAGCTGCAGGTGCATTCGTCAATCCAAATGGCATGACTAGAAACTCATAGTAACCGTAACATGTACAAAATGCTGACTTTGCTTTCTTTAATCTCCAATTCGTGATAACCCGAGCGTAAGTCGATCTTAGAGAAGATCGATGCTCCTTTAAGCTGATCGAAGAGGTCATCGATTATTGGAAGAGGATACTTATTCTTGAAGGTCGCCTTATTGAGCTCACAATAGTCAATGCACATCCTTAACATGCCGTCCTTCTTCTTGACGAACAAGACAGGAGTACCCCAAGGTAAGTCAGTTAGATGTATGAATCCTTTGTCCAAAAATTCTTGAAGTTGCGTTTGCAATTTCTCGTGTTCGACTGGGGCCATGCGGTATAAAGCCTTTGACATCGGTGCTGTGCTGAGCATCAATTCGCTTTCAAATGAAATCTCACGATCAGGAGGTATACCAGGTAAGTCTTCTAGGAAGACCTCGTCAAAGTTTCTGACTACTACCATATCTTCCAGTTTGGATCGTTCTTCTTTCATCGTGTTTATGATATTGACTAGATATACAACGCATCTATTATATAGCATCCTTCGCACCTTCATGGCAGAATCATCACCCTCGGATGTTTCTCAAAAATGTTGACATATTCGAACTCTTCTACTCCATCAGGTTTAAATGTCACTATACGTGCTTGACAGTCAATGTTAGCATTATATTTTCCTAGTAAGTCCATCCCTAGAATGATGTCAAAGTCATATATTTCTAGAATAACTAGATTACCGAACAATTCTTTATCAACAATGGTTATTGGTACATGACATAACTAATAACTTGACAACAAGGTTTGTCCTGAAGGCAAGACCATTCTAAAGGTCTAATTGATTCTATCCGTAAATTGAGTGAGTTTCCTAGGAAACATATGTGATGCAAAGTAATGGGTTGCTCCAAAATCAAATAAAATATGTGCATCTTGGTTGGCCACTGAAAGCTGACATGTCACCACACTTGAGGTTCCAACTTCAACATCATTCTTGGTGTAGGCGAAAATATGAGTGTTCGGTCCTGGCGGGGCCTCCAACATCCTTGGTTAATCTACGGCCTCTCGATCTTGACTTGCATGTTATGAAGTTGGGTCCCTTGTGACTTTAGCTAATTCTACTTGTTGGTATAGCAATTCCTGGCAAAGTGACCCTCCTTGCCACATAAGTAATAAGTATTTGAGCCGAATTTGCATTCACCTAGATGTTTCTTCCCATACTTGGAGCATGTAGGGTAGACAGTTTTGTTTTTCTTCTGAGGATGGTTTTTCTGGTTCTTGTTCGCATTGAAATTTCCCTTTCGCTTGTTGTGGTTTTGATTGGAGTGATTGCCACTAAGATTGGATTTGTTTCCCTGGCTGTTTAGTTGATTTCCTTGATTCTGCTTTGATTGCAACTTCTCTTTCTTCTTCTTTTCAAAGAACTTGGCCCTCTCTTGCTTAGCTTGGGCAAGACGATACTCATCGCGTGGTGCTCTTTCGACACATTCAGCAATAGTCGTAGGCGGTTTCTCACCACTATCGATCACTACCGCTATCTCAAGGCGAAACATGTCTAACATTTGCCTGACCCTTTCATCCTCTGTTGGCACAAGGTGAGGGCAAAGTCGTATCAGTTGATTGAACTTGCGGACAGCCTCAGTTACGGACATAGTGCCTTGCTTGATGTTGTTGAATTTATTCTGCTGTGCTTTTATAGCCATCTGATTGTAGAATTTGTCGTTGAATTCCTGAATGAAATCATTCCATGTCATCTCAAGTATATTCCTTCTCATTTGCACAATTTCCCACCAATAATGAGCATCCTTCTTTATGATATAGGAAGCACAAAACACTTTTTCTTGATCAGTGAGGTCTATAAAGTTCAAGACTATTTGAAGGGAGGTTAACCATTCCTCAGCCTCCAAAAGATTGGTGGATCCTTCAAATTCTGGTGGTTTCATACGTTGGAACCTCTCATACAATAACAAGCATCCTTCTTCATGACATAGGAAGCACAAAACACTTTTACTTGAACCGTGAGGTCCATAAAGTTCGAGACTATTTGAAGGGAGGTTAACCATTCCTCAACCTCCAAAGGATTGTGGATCCTTCGAATTCTGGTGGTTTCATACGTCGAAATCTCTCATACAATGGTTCTTGTCGAATCACAGATTGGGTGGCCTGTGCCGCAGGCATAACTAGTGTTGCAGGTTGAGTTGAGATAGTTGGTAGAGGGGGTAGTTCTTGATTTTGTTGAGCAAGCTACTCGCGGAGATTCTGCATTTCACTCTTGGTCTTCCAATCTACAATGTAGGTTAACGACCATTTCAGCTAGGTCCGCTTTTTGTGGTCATCTTGCTGTTGCCGCTCGAGGACGTACCCTGGCTTTATATATAACTCTGATGTTCAACCTAAAAGAACCATACTTGCTTAATATCTCGCACGCAGTTATTTTAGCTTAAGCACAATCTAATAACATGAGTTTCATTTAAATATAAATGACAAAGGTATGACCCATCAATTATGGTATATCATTTTTTAAAAGCATAATGTCATAACATTACACAATCATAAGTTCACATAACGATCAACTATACTGGTCATAATCAGTCAGAAGGAATACATAAATCATAAGGATAACACATGTGTCACCAAATACATAAGGTAGATAATATATAAAAACATCCACAAACAAAAAGGGGTAATCTATCCGATAGTAAACTACTACACTCGCTTTTCTACCAATACTCATGGACCATCAATCTCGTCATCTTCTCCTTAGTGAAAACCTCGGTACGGTCCTCCTCTTCTGGATCAGTGCGGGCATCATCGTCTCCCACGGCTTCTGGTTGCTGCGGAGCTGGTACCTCAACATGGTTGCTAGCGTCCTCCGCATTCTCCAATTCCCTTGTTGAAGGAGTATCTATCCTCTCGTTCTCAAGTGCATCTCGGCGTAAATGAACTTAGAACATAAGTGATGATTATTTGGATATGGTCGGGGAAAGTAAACAAGTGCTCATATCTTGTGAGGAATGCCGTGCCAAAACAGCTCATATGCGTCTTCTTGGCACAGTTCGTAAGGGCACTGACTAGGAGATCCTCCTCAAATCGGTGTTTGTACTCCTGCATATTCTCACCATGTACAGGTACCCATCTCATCGCCCGAGTGAAAAAACAACGTCCTTATGCATACGTCAAGTCAGCCATCCTTTCTCTATAAAGAAAAAGACCTACAAAGTATTCTGTAATGTTACGACAGAAATCCCTCCAACGTACAAGGTTTAGGTCTTGCCCAATAGACTCCCACCAATGCCTAGCAGCGCCCTTCAGCTAGATTGCTGTTAGTCTTGACCATGCCCATCGTGTTATGCTACACGAGCTGCATAAGGACTCTATGTGATGTAGCCAATTTCCCAGATGAGTTTCTCCATAATAGTGCTTTGGTCTGGCTCTCTAAAATGCAGCAGTTATTTTGGCACTAAGCTTACTAAGAAACGTGTCTTCGAATAATGATCATCTAATCAGTGGCATGATGATAGTATAGGGATGCCTAGTTTTAATATTAAGGTCAATAACAACCACTAATTGTAAAAATATATAGATATATATATATATATTCTAACTTACTTAGACAGGCATGAAACTGATGCGGAAATGACGTAAGGTAGGATAACAGGATACCTCTCTGATATCAACTGTAACGACCTGACTTTTCGAGCTGTTAACCAATTTACTTATTTTTATTTAATTTAATCTTAACACTTATTTATATTTGGTTCTAAAAAAATACAGAAATTTTTTTAAAAATCATATTCATACTACAAAAGTTAGAATTACTAAAATTTTAACTTAGAAAATTGAAAACCTCTAGCTAATAAATATTATACTTAAATTCATATTTAGATAATATTTTGAAAAGCTATAATTTCATGTAAATTAAAAGGAAAGAGTTTAATGTCTTTTTCTTGTAAAATACTCATACTAGTTTAGTAGTACTAAAACATTGGAACATAATTATAAATATAGTCGATAAAAAATAATTTAAGAAATATAAATGCAGAAATTTAATTCGTGGTGGCATCTCATTCTCGTCCTTCATCACCTCCACACAGTTTTGCCAGTCCATAAAATATCTATGTAGCGGGCTGCTTACCCACGTTGCATACAGTACGAACACACACGTACAAGTTTTCGCTCAACAAGTACAAACAATAACTCACAAATCATTTTCATAAAATCATATCATCACATGTAACATCATGAATATCCAAAAATGCATATAACCTATGTGTGTTCAATTATGCTTTATTATATACATATCTTATCTATATAAGGGCTTAAATGTTGTACCTATATGCACGCAATCAATAGGGAGTTAGGGGAACGACTCTTCAACAACCTCCAAGGTCATATCTTATAATTTTTGTTCTTATCATATCCTCTCACTTATTAGAGATTGATACAATAATTAATCCTATCTTTCGTTAGCCTCATTCTTATTATTTGTGACAATGTGTAGATTTATATATCACTATATATCTATCATTACTGCATACATATATGTGAGGCATGTCAATCATATCAGTACAAGATAAATTATGCACGTTAAATTCTTCATTAACGTAGTACATATGGCTCATAGGCCTATCATTTCATCAAGGCAAATAATAGAAATCGTAGAACGTCAACAACGAAAAACATTTTGTTCTATGCTGTAGGTGAGGTTTGTACTTACAGAAAATCGCGTAACTGTATATCCACATTGATTGTTTCGGACTCTACCCTCAAGTCGATGCGGTGTCCTAATTTTAAATTAACATCCGATAATTAGAATAAGGTTTTTAAATCATTTTCGATTATGGACATATGTTCTCTTAATCAATAATAAATTTTAATTGAATTATTAATTTGTTTCTAAGTTTTTTTTTAATTTAAGAATAACATCTTTAAATATTAATTACATGATTATCATAAATTAATTTCTTAATTAATAATTAATTAATTTTAAATATTAAATAAATTAATTATTAATCCATTTGTGAGTTAATTATTTAACACTTAATTTTTTATCCATTATTTTACTTAATTCCCCTTTATTCATATTTGGGTCCATTAGGTGACCATTAATAACCATGGTCTTCCAATATCATATTGGGTTATCTTTGTGGGTCGTGGATTTATTGGATCTATTATAACTTATTTATTTATAATTGGGTCTTATTATTTTCAAATAGTGCTTTGACTTAATTATTATTTTGGACCCGTTAATGCCCCATTACACTTTATTAAGTTTTGGTCAAAATTACATGGTATTTCAGCAAGCCTAGTGGTTGGCTCATTTTTTGTCACCGAGCCCTCGGGTACAAATTTACTAATTTGTCCCTATTTCGATTATTCAAGTATTTTTAAGGTTAAATTTGTTAAATCTTTTGACCTTAGCTTTTAGAAATCTCTTTTGTAGTATTATAGGTCCAGAAAGCCTCTACCTACGGTCTAAAACGTTCTCCCCATCAAATTACCATTTTGCCCCTTAGTTTGATAAAATTACAATTTTGCCATTAGACTACTCTTTTTAATCTAAACTTATTAAATCGCTTTTAAAAGTTTATCCTGACCTTAGAATAATATTTACAATGCCCATAAGCTCTCATAATGGCTTTCATAACTTATTACATTTCTAAATATAATTAAATAAAAGTATTACATTTTAGCCCCTATGTGTCTTTTAAGGTTATACATTTGACTATAACATAAACCATATTATTTCTTGTATTTATTTAACTTAATATAATATTTAAAGGGTGACAAAGATTCTATTTAGTTACAGTCTAGGCAGATTTTATAATTTGTCTCGTTATTTATTTATTTTTGCAGTTTAGTCCTTATTTATTCCCAATTAGTTCCCGATACCCTTTGGTTCACGTTTTTTGTACTTAATGCCCTTATAAAGTGTTCTCATAGGATCGGGACTTATTTTTAACAAGTTTTTATTATTTATATTTTTTTACCATAAATTTTGCTATATTTATGTTTTGACCCCAAAATGGCATTTTGGTCATTTCTTATCCATTTATCATCAAAATTTGACACACAGTCTATTTTAAGTCTCTAGTCAATACTACAAAATTTTGGATTCAAATAATGTCTTCAGTTTGCTGAAATTATGATTTTACCCCTTAAGGGCAAAATCGTCATTTTTGATATTTTTATTTCTAATCAAACTTGAGCTCTTCTTATGGCTTATGTCAAGCGTAATATTCTGTCCTTATATATGATTATGAAAATCCCGCTCAAAATACCATTTTTCAATTTATTAACATTATGTCAAAAAATGTTATTTTTGGTACTTTATGGTCATTAATTCTTAGTTTAGTCTATTTGTGATGTCAAAATATTTTCCTCATCATTCATGCTTCCATTAAATAGAGGACATAACATATCAACATGCCATAATCTCTTATTCTCATACATCAATACCATTCATGTCATATAACCATAAAAATCATATAAACACACTTTTTATCATATTCCATAAACAAATCATATTTTTCTAGCCATCCTAAATCATGGTTAGCACATGTATTGTAATAACCAAAAATTTTACATGGACTCATGATTTCCTTGTATATAAGAAAATTAAGTTTATACTATATGCCTATACGATGTTTCATGAAAAATTATGAGTATCAAGGTGAAATTCATAATTTTAACAGTAAATATTTGAGTTCTCATTCAATTAATTATGAGACTCAGTAAGCAGTTGATTAGCCAAGTATATAACCTTTTGAACGAAAAGGGGTGAAAAATTCCATAATTTCATGTTGATCAAAGTTTGACCGAAAAAGTCAAAGTTGACCGAAGAAGTCAAAGGTTGACTAAAAATGATCAAAGAGTTAACCACACAGATGTATGATAAGCAGTATGAAAAATATACTGCAAAAACCAAAATTTCGAACAAGATAATGTGAATGAAAAATAAAACCACCATAGAAAAATCAAGCACAATAAATAGGAATTATTGGGCCAAAAAGTTTTAAGCAAAAAGAAAATTTTTCATACAGTCCATTTTTACACAGATAAATTTTGGACTGCAGTGGAGTATAACAGTATTGTGCATTAGTGAGCACAGTACTAGAAATATCTGTGTTGACTTAAAAATGGACTGTTTTTTAAAGAAAAAGCCAAACAAGCCTTAATTAGGCTTATGTCATCACCTTTTGGATTTATGACATCATTAAGGCTTTAAAAAAATTAATTAATTAGATAATCTTGGACAGCTCTAGAAGATGAGGTGGCAGGATATTTTGGGGTCAAAATCCAATTAATTTTGCTCTAAGGATTAGTAAGCAAAAGTTAAACCAAAAATATTTCAAAAAGAACCACATTTTTTCACCTACAAATAGGCTATTGTGGGGGGTCGGCTTTGGCTTCAAAAAAATCAAAAAAAAACAGCCAAGTTCTACCCATTTCTCTCCTCCAAAAATCCGGATCTCAAGTGTGAGTAAGAGTGAAGAAAAAATTTGAAAATCAAGGGGGTTTTAGTGCTTGTAGTGTTCGGTTTTCTCTAGTATTGTCAAACAAGAGTTTTGGCAGTTTTTGTGCACATTTTTGGGGCCTAAAAGCCGGCTGCAAGGGGGGTGAGTGAGTGAGAAAATTTTGGGGTAAGAGTGCTCGGTTTTTGGGTAAAGCTCACACCAAGAAACCCACCAAAAATTTGGTGTCATTTGGAGTGGAAGAACCGGCCATAGTGGTGACCTAGGGGGAGAATTTTTGTGAAGCAAACCCTAGCCCCAATTCTTGAGATAAATCAAGGTAAATTTTCCTAAACCCTAAACTCTTTCAATTGAGCTTTCAATTTGAAATTTAAGTGTATTTTAAGTTGAATTTGTAAGAGCATAAGCTCAATTTATTTTGTGCCCAAAGTTAGAAACCTAGGGTTTGTGCTTGATCTAGAATTAGGGGTGGTTTGATTTTAATTTGCATGCTTGCCTTAATTTTCATTATTTGCATGTTAAATGTTAGTGTTGTATGTCCCCAAATCTGCCATAGTGTGTGTGGATGGATATTATGTGCTAGGTTGTTAGAAATTAAATTAGTATACTTGGTTTGAATGGTGCAACCTAAACCATGCAACCTTGGTTGATCCAATGTCAATTAGGGTTTGCATGGTGATGTTAGAAAATGGGTTTAAAGAAAATTTACATTAGAAAATGCCTGCATGTGTGTTCTGGAGCTCCCGCGGTGGCTGGTTGAGCTAGGTTTCACGTTTATGACGTAAAACGAACTTAAAACCGAAAAACTGCCAGGTTCGGGTGAATCCTGACTAGTTTTCTGGAAAGTGGATTTTGAGGTCTTTAGAGGCCGAATTTGAGAAAACTTAAAACATGAAAGTTGTTTAGAATAGTTTTTCCTAGGGGGCAACAAGGACAGTTTTTCAAAATGAGGCTCCAATGGACTCCGTTTTTATGAAAACCCGAGACTGACGTGCCCAGACCTTCATGCACGTCCAGTTGAATTCTAAGGGGAAAACGAAAGAGTTAGAGTTAGAACTGGGTTTTTCACAAAACATGAAAGTTCTATAATTTTTCGAGATCTAAAAGTTTCATAAAAGACAACTTTTTCAAATTAAGCATGAATTTTAAAGTAAAACTGTGTTTCTAAAAACTGTAAAGGAAATAGTAAATTCCTGTATAGGATTTTCTGAAAACTATGCAGGAAAATGGTATTTTGCTCAAAAACTGATAATTCGATTTTGGGGACTGTTCCAAAGGCAGTTCCAACACTTAACAGCTTTTTCAAGTACCTTTCTAAGAAACCCAAGTTTTCATAAGTTAAATAAAATGAGTTTTATGAGAAAGGTGGTAAAACACCAAGTTTCAATAAAAGAAAACAAATAGAACTATAAACCTAAGTTCTCTTAAAATTTGGGTAATCTAGAGGATAACCAACAATAATCGAGTAGGATACCCGAATTATAGGACTGGGTCCAAAGCCCAAGGTTACCAATAGTCACCCAATAGGATCCCACATAATTGGATCTTAGTAACCCAATAAGGGTTAATCTAGATTGACCTAGGTTGGGTCACACCAAGAGTTACCCAATGTAGCCCAATATGATACTAAGATTAATGGGCTAAAACTAAGGGTTACCCAACATAACCTGACAAGAGACAAAGTCTTAAGACAAAGGGTTACCACAGATAACCTAATAGGTTACGGGCTATGTATGTTAAGACATAGTCCAAGAATTGGATAATGACCTAACCTTAATCATATATGGGTGAGCTTAATTTACAAGGTTACCCTATGTAATCTAATAAGGTATAATCCAAGGTTGATAATACGAAACACTAGGGTTACATTTAGTAACTCAATAAGCTATCATAGGTATGAAGGGGACATATAACTAAGGACATGTTAGAATGTTGATTAGGATCCTTATCCTATGTTCTTTATTATAGCAAGGGGTAACCTGCCGCTGTGTCCGGACTTGGAACCGTACATTATCGAACATAGTAAAAGTAGTAAGTATAAACCTCACCTACAGTATGAAAAATAGTAAGTTATTTTCAAGTATATGATATGTTTCTATGTTATGCTATAAGATGCTATGATATGCTATATTATGCTATAATATGTTACGTTATGCTATAAAATGCTATGCTGTGTTAAGATATACCATGCTATGTTAAGGTATGCCATGCTATGCTAAGATATGCCATGTTATGGTTAATATTATTTTATAATGACATCATGAGGCATGTTCACTAATATTAAGCCACATGGTAAGAATATACAAGTAAGGTGTCGTACCAACCTCCAACTAGGTGGAGGATATATATTTCAAGCTTAAGTTTAGATTATCAACCTCTCGATAATACGTGAGGGTATAATCAACCTTCTGCTAGATCGTGAAGGGTTATGTTATGTTTATGTTCCCAGAATTGTTAAGGGCCTTGCAAACCCTGATGTTCTGAGGATTGCGCGCTTTTGGTACGTACACAAGGGGCCCATAAGTTAAGCAAGATAATAAGTTCAAGTTAATAAAAGATTTATAAGTGTACATAATTGGTTAATGCATAAGTTGCATGACATTTGTTATGTTTTGTGAGATTATGTTTGTGCTTATTGGACGAAAGCTCACCAGTATATTTCATACTGTAGGTAAGAAGCCTGCAGCTTAATTGGTGGGCCATGTGGACGATGCGGCAAGTGAAGGGCAGTGTGGGATACCACTACGCGAATTATCCGCAAGTTCTTTTGTGATGATAAGTATGTATATATATATATATACATCTTAAAGTACGATTATGTAAATATAAAGTTTGAAGATTTGAGTATGTCTTTACTTTTTAGTATGTATGTATGACAAGTTTACTACGTGAACTCCTCTATTTACATATGTTTAAAAAAAAAAAATATTCTCCAATTTCTAAGTAAGTTTAAGCTATTGAAAACCAATAAGTAGTTTAAGTATGTATGGTAACGGCCCTACGTAGGTCGGGGCGTTACATGTATTATCTTACTAGGTAGCAAAACCACATTTTAATCATTTACCATGCCAAGATTTTCCTATTTGTAAAAACATATTTTGAAAGGAATATTTTTAATAACTTGATAAACCACTAGTTTACAAATCATTTACCTCTTCGAAAA
This sequence comes from Ficus microcarpa, assembly GCA_025413485.1. NCBI lineage: Eukaryota > Viridiplantae > Streptophyta > Magnoliopsida > Rosales > Moraceae > Ficus > Ficus microcarpa. Next base: position 14,163,980 of record CM046380.1, on the reverse strand, counting down.
GTAGTAGTTTCTTAACTCCTCTTGAAGGCGTTGAACCACTCTTGGATCCTTGAGGTAGGGGGCTAAAATGGAAATAAAACATCACTTTAAAAACATTTTTAAAACATCATTTTTCTTTTTAGAAAACAAATGGAAAAGGTATAGGTTTTTACTTTAGAAAACACTTATAATGACTCTTCCTCCTTGTAAAAAATGATTTTGGGAGTGCATGGAAGGAGATGAAGAATATTTTTGGCTTTTCTTAACTACAAATTTCATCCACAATGAAGAGAGGAAGAGAAGAAAATTTTCTTTGCTTGTATGGTTTTCATGAAAGAGAAAAAAGTTGTTTTTGGTTTACCTTAAAACCATTTAATAACCAAATCTTATTGAGGGTTAAAAAATTGAAATTTTTGTATTTTAATCTCTCAAAAAATGTGCTCAGCTGAAGAGGACAAGTTGTGAGGTTATTTTGGTAGTTTTTCATGTATTTATAAGTGGTTTTAGTGAGTAGTCATTCAAGTAGTCCATCATCTTACATTGTAATCAATATTTCTTTCTTGTCTTGTCATCTTTGTTTTGCTTGTTTAGGGGTTGGATTTTGAATTCTCAAACCCCCCGCCCCCAATGCTCTTGTTCAACCTATTTTTTGAATAAGAAAGGAAAAAAAAATTTTTTTGCCAGTTTACTGGCAGCAGGCAGGCAGTAAGCAGTAGTTATTCAAGCAGAAAGCAAGCAGGCAGTAAGCTACCTACCTGCATGGCTCAGTGGGTTGCTACCCACTAGCAAGGGGAGAGGTGCACGTCATGCCTTCCGTTACCTGGTGGGTAAATTACCTACTGGGTAGAGAGGGTGCATGAGCACTCCCCTTATAGTCCCCCCCTTTTTTTCTTTTGTTTTGTTTTGTTTTGGTTTTTTTTTTTTTTTTTTGAGATGACAGTAAGATTATTAAATTTAATTATATATAAAAATCTTGACATGACATAAAATTCACTTCTTTAATTTACAAAATTATAATTATTCATTCATTATATATGTAATGAATTTTTACACACGTTATTTTCACAAAATCTCATTTGAAAAAAGAAAATACTAGTAATATTATATATATATTTTCTCATTTAAATAGAAAAACTCAATATTGTTAAATCATTGACATTATCTCATTGATGATACATATACAATCATTCATGATCTTGAAATTTGGTATTCATCAAAATACTTCATTAGAAGTTTGTTGATGAAAGAAATCCATATTAATAGTTCGTGAATCGAGTTTATGAATTTCGAGGGTATCACACCCAAATTCAAATTTTATTTTATTTTTTTTTATGAAAGTTTACACGACGGTTCCCTGTGGAAACTGTCATGTTATTTTGAGATTACAAGACGGTTTAAGAAAACTATCGTTGAAAGTAGAGATTCAACGACGGTTTATTGAAATCGTCATGTAATCTGTACTTTTAACGACTATTTCTTAAACTGTCATGTAATCAAAGATTTACATGAAGATGTTTCAAACCATCGTCATGTTAGAATATTTTATGATGGTTTTTGGATAACTTACTCTATTCCGTGTTTTTTACCCACTTTAGATGACGGTTTTTGCAAAATCATTATCTAATCTCCATTGTCTATTCCAACTTATGTAGTAGTGTGTTAATATCCTCATAACATTAATTATGAACTCTTAGATTATGTTAATTGACATACCTAATTTTCCTCCGAATATCGGTTGATAAGTTTGAACATAGGTATATGATTGAGATATTGATATGAATATTGGTATAATAAGTATTGTATGATTAGTTGCATTCTATGGGTACTGTCAGTCTCTTTGGGGACATTGATGATGAGTATTTTATGAAATCCCGAGTTGTGATTGCAGCGGTCATCATGGTCATCGTGATTATGATATGATTATGAATGCCGAATTCTCTAAGCCTTGGTTAGACAAGAAAAAATAAGCTTTATATGACCCACATGTCCGCTTATTTACCAATGGGTGATTGACTTTCGTTTGGAGAAGTATCTCACAAATTATAAGTGGTGTCCTCTCTAAACCGGTTTTGGTTTATAAAAAGGCGCATGTGGTTCGTGTGCGATTCTTTCAACTCATTGACTCCGTGTTAAGGACAGCCACACAATTTTATATAAACCGGTAATGCAGTATCAAGAGCTATATTAGAAGCATGTGCACATTATGAGTCATATGATAAGTTATTTGATAGTATTGGATCTTATAAGATATTATGCTATGTTGATTATGATTTATATAATTTATAGCATAAAAGAATAATATGATATGTTAAACTATGATATGATAAGTATGTTAATTTAAAGTATGTATATTTCTTGATTTGATTTAATTATAATCGCGTAAATATGAGTAAATGAATAGTCTGGTGATTACCTTATTTTAATTAATGTCTTGGTAGTTTACTTGATTGTTATGAATTTCAAATTTGAAGGTAATTGTGGGAATGCTAGATTATTAGGGATAATTGTGTGATTTGGATTTTAGTTGTTATCAATTTGTGGTGTATGTATTAATTCTGGACATAATTATGCTTAGGGAAGTGCATGATTGTTTAGGAAGACTTCAATTATGATCAGGAAGTTACTATAGTTTATATTATGTTATGAGTAAAATAATATGAGACGATATGACATACAATATGATTATGATTGATTATGACTAATGTATGATAAAAGAATGATGTATTTTATGATTATGATTAAGATATGATGAACAATATGAAGCATGTTTTGATTATAAGATATGAAAGTCTAAGAGCCTAAGAGAAGAGTTGAGTGATACTATGAATATGTAAATAATAGTTGATGATTATGAAATCTATTATGATCTTATATGAAGCATCATATGTATTAAAAATCTTACAATGGTTTATGTTTAAAGAAATTGAGGTTTTGAACTCGTAAATGTTTAAAAAGTTATAAGATATGGAATTTCGCATGATAACCAAATAACTTAATTATATAAGTAATAAGTATGTTCTTTTTATATATTTTTGTAAAAAAATATTATCATGTTGCATTTATATCTCAATGTAGAGTAGTTAGATTATTCGCTGTACTAAGCTTTCTAGCTCATTAAGATTCCTTGTGTTGCAGGTAAAAGGAAAAGAAATACTTAAGGTAGAAGCTCAGTGACGTATGAAGTGAATCGAAGTGGATGTGCATAATGGATAAAACCTGTAGGGATCAAACTCTAATATGAAAATTCTTTTGAAAGATGGCTTTATGACCTTAATATGATTTCTGTATTATTGTCTTCAAACTTAGTAATTTCCACACTAATATGTTATCATATTCAAGAACTTTGGACTTTTAAATTCTTAAGTTGCAAGAATATTTTTGAAGTATGGTAGGAGTTGTAAACTTTTGGAAAAAAAAAATCAATTATTTTCGCACTGTCATAATTATGTTTTGAAAAAAAAAATTATTCCATAATTTTAATATGATAAGTATGTATATATGTTATGTTTCTTGTTCACGGTCCATTATCGCCCTGACTTAGTAGGTGGCGTGTGGTTGGTTGTAAATACCATTTCTTATCCAACCATTCATTTTTTATCTAATGGTGTTGGATCACGTACCAGATATATTTGGTATTTTGGGATGCTAGATGTAAGACCATCTCTAAATTTTTATATGTGGTTGTAAGTATAGCCTAGAAATAATACTACACTTAACTTTATCAAAAGATGCAGAGTTCAAATCCCCTAACTCTAAGTTCAAAGAAAAAAAAAAAAAAGGGTTTTTTATATCTAAAAAAAGATTGTTTTCATTCTATTTCTAAAATGAGATGGGTCAAATTTGTAAAACAAACAGACCCTAAGACTAAAACATGAATAGCTTTTTTTTGTTTTTTTTGCTTGTTTTAATAATCTTTTCTTCTACTCGAATATCTTTTTTTGAATGATCATCTAATACTTCAGGCTTATTTGGTTGACAGGTTCAGAACCCAAGTTTAAAGGTTCATTTTTGTCTTTTTTTAAAAAGTCAACAAAAATTATAACTAATTTTTAAAAAGTTCAACAAAAAAAATTTCTTCTCAAACACATGTTCCAAACATATGCTTCATGTTATGCATGCTACTTATGTTCCACTTCCATTACCATTTTCAATAGCTATAATCCTGGTTAGCTCAAGTATTTTGAGGCCTGAAGTGAAAAATTCTAAACGACCTAAAAAAATTCTTGCAAAAAATATTATGGATGACGTCATAAAATTTTTATTATTATTTTATTTAAAATACCAATTATAATTATTAATTAGAATCCATGACGTAACTACTTGGGTACCAAATGGTAAATAGCTTCGTAATTTCACTTTTAGTAAGGTTAACGAGTGACATGTGTGATGCCAACGTGTGCCACTTTATAATTTCACATTTACTATATGAAACTCAAGTTTTTAACGAATGTCACATTTTTTTTAATCATAAATTTAATTGAGAGGAAAAGTCACAAAGTTTAGGGGAAAAAATGTTATAAATTGAAAAATTTCGGACATTTTATGATAATGCCTAAAATTCGGGGGAAAAGTGAAATTATCTAAAACTAATTTTTATGTTTGGATCGGGTTTAACCTTAATGGCTATTATAAGCAACTAGAGACCATTTATGTGCCATCATAACACATCTCCCCGTATGCAATAGTCTAGGGTTGTGCACGAAATCCGCAAACCCGCCTAGACCATCTAGCCCCACCCTACCCCGCTCATTTGAATGAGTCCATGTCATCACCCGTTTGTTTTGGGTAGGTTTTCTACCTACCTGCATCACTTATGAGCGGATACAGATTTCACTTTTTGGCTTGCGAAATCAACCCACCCACCAGCCATTTTTTAATTAATAATAAATATATTTTTATTTAATAAGAGTATAAGACCCTTTGACGAAGTTACTAATAGTTTAATTGTTTTTTGGATTGTATTATTATTGTTGTTGTTGTTGTTGTTGTTATTTAGATATTGTGTTTGCAATCACAATCAATCTTACTCTTTTTTTTTTTCGTCTCTTTAAGCTTAATATTAAAGCAGATTTGACAATTAAATTGAAGTTGTAAGCTTGTTTCGGTTAAAAAAACAATAAAAAAAAAGGAGAATAAAAAAATGACAAAATTATTTTCAAAATTCTCTACCCACCTGCCACACTACAAGCCCCCACCCGCCGTTAATTGCCACCAACCCGCCCAACCCGCCTTCATGATGGGCGGGGCTGATTTGAGATTTTGAAAAAATCATTATCTTTTAACCCGTTCGTCGTCCGTTAAATCCACTCATGCGTGGTCCTACGCAACACCCAATAACCTTAACCCCAGCCCCTCGCGTAACACACACGCGCAAGTGACGCGATTCATAATCCAATCTCAACCCACAGAAACATCAGAAAAACAAAATCCACATCATCGTCAAGTTCAACTTCCTCAGTTTCCCCAAAACTATGCCAAAACCAAACCCAAACCCTAACTGCAACAGAAACAGAACTTCCCTCTTTTCACGTCCAAACCGAATAACAATGTCAATGTGAATCTGAAAGTCCATCAAATAAAAAAATTCTCTAATTTCCCCATTGGAATTCCCCCCAAATGCCCCAATTCGCGGCGGCAGATTCTTGAACCCAGCGCTAGACTCCGGCCATGTCGGTCGACGGCGGGTCTGGCGACTCGCTGGCTGTCGGGAACGGCGTCGACGCGGCGCGATCACCCGTGGCGAACCAGAGGCTGCGGCTGAACCCGAGCAAGGACCACAAGCCCGAGAGCTACGACGACTTGCAACTGGATTTCAGCCCCTCGATCTTCAGCTCTCTCGAGAGGTACCTGCCTCCGACCATGCTCAGCGTCCCCAGGGACGACAAGGTCAAGTTCATGAGGGAGATTCTCCTCAAGTACTTGCCCCATGGGGAGCGTAACAGGGTGAGTTTAGTAATTTTACTGGAAAATTTTCTTGCATTGTTTGGTTCCGATAATCCGAAGGAAAACGACGGAAAATTTGGTGAATTTGGTTTTGATTGTTTATACTTTGAGTGCTCTGCAACTTTAGGGTTTCGGGAGCTCTGCTGTTATGATAACGGGCAAGATAAAGGACGCTGAAATGACGGATACACCCTTGAGCCTTGTTTTCCTTTTTTAAGGAGAGTACTGTGGAGAGGAATTTGGGTTTCAAATTTTTATTAATCAATGTAATGATTATTGGAGAAATGAATATAATTTGGGTTAATGTTGCCGTTTTTCTTTTGCATTATTATTATTTTTTCTTTTTCTGTTTACAATTACAACCATACCTTAAACGTCCATGCTTGCTTTATATTAGCTGTCTTATGATGAGGTGGAATGATGAACCAGAATGACGTAGACTTATATACATTTGCATTTGTATATATATAAATATATATATATATATTTGCATTTTTTTTTTCAAATGCATATCATAGTAAAAATATTAAATATTTATACAGTTTCATGGACTTATCATGAAAAAGCTAGGACGAAACAATAATTTTAGTTTTACAGAATTTACTGAAGGTCGACACAAATGAATGCCTAAAATTGCTCTAAAAATATTCGAAGGTGTGTTACAAATTCGTTTTAATGTTTTTGTTTGGTACTTGAGTATGTTTATCTTGCTAGGAGTATGCCCGTAAGAGTTGCTGGTGTTATCCAGCGTTAAAATTTGATTCATTCAACATGGAAAGAAGATTATTCGCTTGTATTTACCTAAACTTTGCTTGGTGTTTTTGGGGTTTGAAAACCATGGAGATTAAAAGTGATTTTTTTTTTTTTTGGCCACACCAGAATGCTAGGACTTCGTTGTCTTACTTGAAACATGCGCTGTTTTACTAATAACCTTTTGTTCCTAGGTAGGCAAGTTATGCATGAAGTTCGAGCCTCTTTGACTTTTTCTTTTATGCCGTACATACAAACTTCCAAAACAACTTACATTTAGTGATGCTCTAGTATTATCTTATACCACTCCTGTTCATGTTATGCACGTGCCTTTTGTTTTTGCCTTTTTCGTTTTTCATTTGTCTGGAAGATAAGTTAAAGTCTCTGCTCTATTTTGAATTCATGACTTCCCTCCACAAACATTGATATTTCTTGTTATGTGTCAGGCTCAGAGACAAAGGGAATACAGGCAGAAGATAATATCAAATTATCAGGTAGGCATATGATAACTGTTTGCTTAAGTTTGCATATGCTTAAGCAGGAGGAAAAATTCACTTTTTAATGATGATTTTCTTTACCACTTTTTTTTTTTTTTTAATTTAAATATAAAAGGAAAATTTCTCACTTCCTGTTTTCCCCATATGAATGGGGATCTACTTTTGGTCCCGACTTTTTTGCAGCCTCTACATCGAGTGTTATACACGATGCACCCTACGAGCACCTTTGTTCCCTCATTTCTGAAAGCAATTACTGACAATACCGAGGAAAGCTTAGAAGTATTATGTCTGAACCCTCACCTGGAGTGTTTACATTTGAGATGCTTCAGCCATCCTTCTGTGAATTGTTGGTATCTGAGGTATTTTACTTTTTGAGAAATTCTGAAATACTCAACTTTCATTTGCGTGTCAAATTTTCTATTCCCCGTGAGAGATGAGTGTGTCAGATTGTCATCAAGACATGTGATGCTAACTTGAGTCATATCCCTCTTAGACCATAGTCAAATGTCAAATCATCCCTTGTGAAGTTCAGTTGTTAAAAAAAAATGGAAATAGATGCATCATGGCAACATGGTCTCTAACAATGGATGATAAGTGGATTGCATCGTGGCAATGTCCCCAGCATATGGATTGTGGATGATGTGGGATTGGAAATGTGTATATTTCTTTCTACTTTTAACAATTTAAGCTAGCTAATGGTTGATTTGAAATTTATCTATGTCTCTAAGCAGGAGGCGGAAAATAAATTTGGGGGTTATTCAAAATACCAATATTCAGGGAGGTCACCGTAGCCTCACCCCGCGGAATTTCAAGTATTGAATGTGACATATGACAGTTTTTTCTTTTTCCTTTTAGATACTGATAGGAACCATAGGTTCTCTAAGGATTATCAGTAAAGAAACAAAGAAAATGAATAATTGAATGAGGAATTGCTTTATCGAATCACTGAACTCAGAAAATCTCACAAAGATGACAGAGAGTTTGAGAGCTCTGTCACCTCTCCCTATGGTCAGCTTGGTGGAGACCCAAACAATCATTTCCCTTCTCCCTGACTTGCTAATCCTCTTTTTATATTACTAATTCCCCTCTAACAAATTACACATAACAGTTCCTAATCCTGACAACCCGATGATCATTACTGAAGTCTATCTGATACTCTTTTGATATGATGTCTTTCAATGGTTAGGTGGAGAATTTTGAAAAATGGGTTAATGAGGCAAAGTTCCGGATCATGAGGCCTAATACAATGAATCGATATGGTGCCGTTCTTGATGATTTTGGCCTTGAGACCATGCTCGACAAGCTGATGGAGAGTTTTGTTCGTCCTATATCCAAAGGTGAACATGGTTGCTAATTATGAATGAACAGTTGTGCACAAATGATAAATTCACTGGAAGGCACTAATAGTACGATGTCTAAATATTTGGGAACTGAAACAGTCTTTCTATTCTCTTTGCAGTGTTCTTTTCTGAAGTTGGGGGAGCGACTCTTGACTCTCACCACGGTTTTGTTGTTGAATATGGTAAAGATAGGGATGTTGACTTGGGTAAGTGTCATTTTCCGCCTTTTCTTGTGATATCTGTACTTTACAGTTCGGTATTGCCCTGTCTTTTTTTATTATTGCAAGCTGTTTGTGTAATGGTTTAAAGATGCTGTTATTGTTCTTTCTGTTTGTCTGTAGACATGTCTGTTATTCTGCTTATTTCTTGTCTTTATTTGTTATTCAGGCTTACTTGTGGGAGTTTACAGTAATAACATTTCTTTCTTCTGGTCTAAACATGAACATTAGTAGTATTTAGTGCCATTTAGTGAAGTGAATAGACTTATAAAGCGAACTTCTTTCTTTGTCAGTGATACGGGTCAAGTAGTTTGTCTGCGAGTTTGTCTTGGAGCCTGGTGCTTGATCACAAATTTTGGTAATTGAGATTCAGAGGTGGTACAGAAGTTTTGTACTTACCTTTCTCTCTATTTTGTTTTGTTTGTTTCTTTGCTTTTTCTTTTCTGGGAGAGTATTGGATACAAAAACGTGGAGTTAGTGACAAAGGGGGATATGATGATAGGGTTATGTGCGGTAATTAACTAGCAGGGGATCTTTAACTGGTCTTTTGCAAGATCAAAGCCATGGAAATTTCTCTGTACTTGAGAAATATGGAATATATGACCTTGAGTATGGAAGGCAGATCCAAAGTAACTACTGGTTATAGCTTCCAATTTACTTTTAGTTTCTAAAAATCCTCGTGCTATGTGTTTAGAAGCACGTCAGAATCTAAGGTTCTGCAGTTTATTGGATTGCCTTAATTTCAATACATGCACACACACGTCTCAGGATAAAGCTAATCTATTCATTCATGCCCTTTCCATTTATGCCCCTTGTTGGCTGTTTATCTTTGCGGTTGTCAAATTCTTGGTTGTTGTGTTTGCTTGTTTATTATCTTTCATAATTTTTGTCTCTGTCTTTTGACTTATTTAGTTAAGATTTCAGTGTTAGTTGCCTACGTAATTTATATATATGCATTACTCTGTTAAATGTAATTAGTTGCTGTAGCATGCTGAGCACAGAGTAGGATTGCAGCAAAAATTCTATGTTCTAGTTCCTCGTTCTCTTTTTTCACAAGCATTGTCGTCTTAAGAAATAATTATTTTTTTTGTAGGTTTTCATGTCGATGACTCAGAAGTGACTTTAAATGTGTGCTTGGGTAAGCAGTTTTTAGGAGGAGAATTGTTTTTTCGAGGCACAAGATGTGATAACATGTAAATACTGGGAGTCAATCTGAGGTATGATGATGTTTTTAGTAGGAAAACCGAAACAACAACAAATATGCTCCTTTCGATGGCGTCCTTGCTTCCTGCTATTTATGACAAGTAGTTCACTGGTTGTAAATGTTTTGATGTATCTTTTTGTAAGCAGGAGATCTTTGATTACACCCATGCCCCAGGGCGAGCTGTGCTTCATCGTGGACGTCATCGACACGGTGCTAGAGCCACAACATCAGGTCATCGAATCAACTTACTTCTATGGTGCAGAAGGTATTCATGTCTTTCGTCCTTTCAAGTTCCGCCATTTTTCCTACAACTTATATTCTAGATCTTGTAAGAAGTTAACCTAAAGTTATAGCCTATATGTCGTTTTGTATACTATTCTATCTTCAAATTTTTTGGGACAGGGAAAGAACTCGTATTCACACTTTCTGTGTATGGAGTATTATGACGAAAATCTTTTATGGTTCCGACTTTCTAATTTGATTGGATGTGAATATCGGGTTTAAAGGATGATTCCACTGGTTTCTCATAGACTCATATTTCGTAATCTGTGTATAGTTCGGTCTTCAGAGAGATGAAGAAGTATCAGAAAGATTTCTCTAGCTGGTGTGGGGAATGCTTGCGTGAGAAGAAAGAGAGACAAAGGGCCTCGCTTGCTGCTACCAAATGGGTATTTATAATTTTAAAGTTTTCTTTATTTGGATAATAAGTTTGCGAAACATGATCTATGAAAGTAAAATAAACAGATTTTGGATAATAAGTTTGCGAAACATGATCTATGAAAGTAAAATAAACAGACATTTTGAATCGCTATTTGAAAAAGGAAACTCTGGTTGCAATATACTTCTTGACTGTGCATGACAAAAGTATGAAATCAGCGGTTACATTGGTTAGAATTTTCTGCGTGAGTTATTTTATTTTCAAGGAATAACTTTTCTGCAGGAGCTGCTGAGGAGAGAGAGCGAATCTACGACATGACCTCTTTCTGCATCATAAACGCAGATGGACTTGTATTATTTATGCTGATGTATTCGTGATCGGGATTGGGTAGACTACTAACGATGAGACTTGAAAAGGAATTATGCTTTATGTGCTTCATTTTAATGTAGGGTTTGTGTGTACATTAATTATGTCAAAGTAATTGGAGAATTTGCCTTGTAAAATCATGCATAAGATATTTTTGTATAAATAGGAACAAAAATTTTAGTCCCTGGTGGAGTTGTTGAGGATGTATTTAGCTAGGTGGAAGTTTAGGGCGTTTCAGACCCCAATAAATGGTCATTCTTTTCTTGTTCACTTCCATTATTCTCTGGTTTCTAGATATCTTTGTGTCTCTAATTTTTGGTATTCTTTCTCTTTTCTTTTTGGGTTTCTCGAAAGCAAATTTCTTGCTTGTTCATGTGTTCCAACTAGTAATTAGAACAATGATATTTTTTAGGGTGTGCCCTCCAATGGCCAAGTGCAGATTTCTGTTTTTTTTTTTTTTTTATTTATTTTACTTTTCAAAATTTTATATTTAGGCCCGGTTTGGGGATACTTTTCAAACGGTGAACACCGTCTGGTTTGTAAATGCGCGTTTGGGGAACTCTATGATTTGCAAGATGTTTCTAAAAATTAATTTTTCACGATTTTGTTTATAAAAATTAATAGAACACACATCCCAAATAATCTTTTATTATTATTATTATTATTATTATTATTATTATATTAAATACACAACTCCAGGACTTTTTCTCCAAAAGTTGTAATCCTAAACTTACATTTCCAAAACTTTTCTCAACTCTAAAAAATTCTAAACGGCAAAACTGTCTCCAAAAATCCTCTCAAACGTTTTTGTTTTTGTATTTATTTTGTTTATTTTTGTTTATTATTATTTTTTTTTTACTTTACCATCACTAAAATTGATTATCCATTTATAAGCTCCTCTAAAAATTTTATTCTTAAATTTTGTTGCTGGTTTGTTCTGTGTATCTCTTTTGCATGTGATTCATTTCCATTTTTCTGTTTTTCCTGTCACTTTATTGGAGCTTCGTGATAGAGCACGATTTTGCAAATATCACTAACCATCAGATAACATAAAAAACATATAAAAAAGAAAGAAAAAAGAAAAGAAAAGAAAAAAACAGAGAGAGAATTAAAAAAAAAAAAAAAAAACTTTGAAGGTTCAAAACATTTCCCCTATCAGTATGTATTGTTTTGTTTTGTTTTGTTTTCATGATCCATGTCAGAATTTTCCTGGTTTAAATAATAAATATTCAAGCAACACTGCAAAAATCGAATTGGTTAGCCAAGATTTTCTACAAATATGGGTGACAGATATTCTTCTACAAGTTTTTAGGGCTATATTTGTAGTTGCACTAAATAAGCTGTCTTGTGTGCATGACGCGTTCTGTTCAAAATTTGTGAAAGTTCACGGTTGGACCATTATTATAATAAAAAATTTATTTCAAGTAGATTTTCGCATACAAAAAATTAAATTGAGATCAAAAAAGGCCGCTCACTTAAGTTTGGAACTTGCAACACCACTAACCCTTTCTAATATTAAATGTAGTCATACTCACATAAGAAGAATTGAGAGAGGCTTGTAAATTCTCTTGAAGCAAAATTTCATTCAACATCGAATTCAACGTTTCTAAACTTAAAAACATGATTAAACGAACAAAATAATCAAGAACGTCAAACAAGGACCCAAAAAATACAAGAGAACTTTTAGAACAATATAACAAGAACCGGAGTCCGGTCGATTGCCTCGATGCATTGAATTGATAATTGTGTTTGTCTTTTTTCCTCTTAATGCTACGGAATTTATAATACATTGAGAATGAAGCAGTTTAATTTTCTCTTTAATATAATAAATTGATTTAAGTTTGTAACATTCAAATGAATTATTTAACATTAACTTGGAAGGTCAAGTGTCTTAAAAATAATTATATCTCTTGATATTTCTTTATTGAAAGACCTTTTGTTTACCAACTCTTGGTACTACAGATCTTGGTATTCCGGGTGTTGATCCTCTGGGTGCTCTAAATCCATTAAGATCCAAACCTCTTAATAAAAGATATATTTTTCTTATGGGCCAAAAATAACACCCAACAAATTCAACAAAATTCAACGAACGTCTAATGCTTGAGAACTCCAAAGAAGTTGGAATTTTCTACGACTAAATACTCTCAAAATAAGTAATGCTATGGAGAATGTAAATATATATATATATATACACACACACATATGTGTGTGTGTGTGTGTGTGTTTTGGATAGAAAAGAATCTTAATATTTGCATCATTGAAAGCCTATGTCTTAGTCGAATTTTATCCTTGAATCTATTATCACCTCGTTTGTTATTTACGCCTCTTGTTCCTGCATTTGAGAATGTTATAATGATTTGGGGTTTCATTTCACTTCGTCTCCGAGTAAAGGAAGCTGTCATGTGATCTGTACTACTGGTTGTAAGGCAACTGATAACTCTAGAAATTAGAGTTATCTTAGGCACTTTTAGACTTGGTTGAACTTGGTTTTGTGAGTATTTGTGTTATTATTAGTATGTTTTTCCCTTGTTTTAGGTTTGTATGTCTTTTCTTTTGTCTTGGGTTATTGTTTGGTGAAATCATGGATAATGGGAAGAAAAAGTAGGATCATTTGACGGCTTTTTGACGTGCGTTTTAATTCTATTCTGACTTGTAGGAGAGCTTAAACCGAAAATGCTGCAGAAAATGCTACAGCATTCCTTACAGCATTTTGTAGCAGAAGCAGTGAAGAAACTGAGTCGAAATGCTGCAGCAAAGTTGTTCAGCTGGCGAATTTTTTCTGATTAAGTAAAAGAAAAGTTGACAGCTCATATGGTGGGGGCCACTTCTTTTTCTTCAGTTGGGAAGCTTCACACGTGGGCTGGTTTTGTTGCCCTAAAGGGTATTATTTTGAGGAGGAAAAAGAAGCAGCAGCCGACAGAAGAAAAGGGGAGGCTGAAAACAGAGAAATAAGAAAGAGGAAAATCAAGAGGAGGAAGGAGACGAAAATATTGGGCAAGAGAGAGAGAGGGCTGGGCTGAGAGTTTTCTTCCATTTTTCACGCCCATTTTGGAGAGAAAGCTGAGAAGGAGGAAGGAGAAGAAGACCCATCTGATCGCCATTTGGAGTTTTTCTTCTTCATACTCTTGCTTGATTTATTTTCTGATTTTCTTTCTTTGTTGAATAATGGATGACGTTTTTCCTTTTGATTTTGTACTCCGAAACATGAGCTAATTTTCTTTAGCTAGGATTGTTGATGAACCCGAAATTGTGACGATGATTTGAATGTCTTTTGTTGAAATGTTGGGCGAATTTGTTCCTGTTCATCTGAGTGCGTGAATGATTATTTCTATTGTTGATTGGCCATCAATATATAGGGAACTAGGCTTGTTTAATTCTGGAAAGGTTAAGTTAAGCTAGAAATAACTTAGATGATGCAAGTTCAATATGCTTTGTAAAGTTATATTGATTTGTGAATGGTATAGGAATATATTGTTTGCCTTGTATAACCCATTAAAATTGATGCTTGAAATTATGTTATGAGAACTAGATTCACATAGGAATATGTTGAAAAAGGTTTAATAACTTTTAGTCATACTAAATTCGGAAGAATTTTATGATAAAAATCGAATTTCGGTTAACAGGACAGGTTTTGCTGCAGCATTTCCTACAGCATTCGGGTTTGACTTGCAATGGAGGGGGATTTGGCAATCCTAGTTTAATTCTCATTCTTGATTACAAACTCTTGATTGAATCTTGTTCCTTTTGTCTATTTTAGTGCTTTTTCATTATACCCATTTCATTTTATTAGTGTATTGCATTTTTTCTAATTTTCATTTCCACACTCAATTTGATTTGTGTTAAATTTCTTTTGCAATTGATTTTAGCAATTCAATCCCTGTGGAGACGATACTTTATTCACTATCTATATTACTTGTGCGATTACGTACACTTGCGTAAACATATATATATACTAAATAAATCGCGAACAGCAACTCTACTTTGTTTCCACCACTAGCAGCCTCCGTAGCCAACCTCAATTGGTAAATGGTATTCTTTCCTTGATGCAAAATTTCTTAGCTTTTCACCACTGCTGAATCTCTTTGGTATTTTCCTTTTGACCAACTGAGAAAATAGTATAGTGGCTTATATTAAAGGTGTCACACATTGAATGTGTACAAAGAAACGAGACAATTAACCAAGAATATAAATGGCAACACATACCCTTAAAACTCATTCTTCTTAAAGAAATATTTTATTAACATAAATAACTGTAAGCTCTTGATATTTTGTTTCAAAATTCTTAGCTTTTTACTGCTTTTGATGAAACTTAAAAGTTTCAAAAGTTTTTAGCTTTTCACCATAGCTGAATCTCTCTGTCATTTTATCTTTGACTAATTGATAAAATAATATAGTCGCTTATTTTAAAGATGTCCCACATAAAATGTATAGAAAGAAATAAAACAATTGACTAAGAATATAAAGGGAAACCCACACCTTTAAAAAATCCTTCTAAAAGTCATTATTTTATTTACATAAAAGGCCATAAGATTTTAATATTTATTTCAAAATTTCTTAGCTTTTTAAACTTTTTCAACCATCCCCATGGCGGAGAAGCATAAGATAAACAGTACAAAACAGTCATCAAAGAAAGATGACATTGATTTGACCAATGAATTAGACATAAGTGATTTAGCTGTTTTTTAGTTCACTTTTTTTTAATTGTTTTTGTTATTTTTTTATTATTATTATTTTTTTGATTGACAGATAATCAATGATTTTGGTGCCTTTATAGTTTAGCATCTAACAGTAAATAAAGCATTTCTGCTTAGAGTCTTTTGCACTTGGTTTACGATCGTATAAAATTTATGAAATCTAATTTTTACTGGTATAGAGATTGCATGCCGGTTACAAACTACTAGCATAAATATGCATATTTGCTAATTTAAATAATATATGCATTGGACTTGGAAGCCTATTTGATTGTTCATTTAGAGGTACAGTTTCATTTGGAAATCCATATAATAGTGATTCATGCATTTTGATCATTTATTCACTTGGTATTATAGTGTGATGTAATAAATGTATTTTAATGTGTTTAGATATCCTCTTTAACTACTGTATCCAGATAAAATGTATTTGGATTATTTACATTTGAGTAGTCATTTTGATATGAATTAGTAAGAGTGAGTATGTGATGAGATTGATAAAAATAAATAGAAAAAGTGAATGAATGAATACCAAAATGAGTGGGTGCATTGTTAAAAAATGGAGGTACCTTTTAGAGGATTACATTATATAATAGCTTATTTGATGCATTGATTTGAATCTAAGTTTTTCATATCACTTTTTGTCCTTTTTTTTATTTTTTTTTATTTTGAAATCAACAAAACTTTACATTACTTTTTGAAAGTCAACCAACTTCAATTTAAAAATTCCAACTCAAACCGGTGCACCAAACACAAGCTTAGAGTTGAATGCGTGATTCAAATAAAGCATAAAATAGCACAAGTTTAGCACCTAATAGGATGATTGTTACCATTATTACCAATGGATTGTAAATTGCATTTTGGGGTTAATTTGTAAACAATTTTGATTTGAGGATTATTTTGTTAACACGTGTTGTCAAATGTTAATTTATAATTTTAAATGAAACGGGGAAGGAAGGTGTCTGATTTTGCATTCCCAAAACAATACAAAGAAACACAATGTAGTCGTATTAATTGATATATGAGATTTTACTCATATCAACCAATCAGAAGGACCAAAAATAAAAACCCTTCTCGGACGAAGTAAGATGAAGCTTCTAAAGATGAGTAAAATTTTTAAATATTATTAAAAGACTACTAAGACATGGTAAATTAACCGGACCAAAAAAAAGAAAAAGAAAAAAAACCTTGACGGTCATTAATTTTAGTTAGCTTATTTTTTCTTGAAATTAGAAATTACTCAAGGGAAAAAAAATTCAGCTTGAAAGATTAACATATGCGGAGAAAAAATTGCAACTAAAAAAGATAATACACGGTTCGATAATTTGAAGAACCTATTGAGTTTATATCCTGTTTGCAGAATCAATTACAGTAATCATCTAAAGAATCAAAAAAAGAAAAACTATAATTTTACGGTTCTAAGCTCTGATAAAGTGCAACTCTATATATTCTACCCAATCACAGAAAGAGATGCCAAAGCTAAGGACTAGATAGTGTAGATTATTTTGAATAACAAAAAAAAAAAAAAAAGGATGTTTTTTTCTAGATTGGGAGATATAAAAGAATTGTGGCTAATTAATTAATCAACTGGAAATAATGTTCAGTAATATCATTCACAAATCAATATTCAATCTGGGTTAAAATTATACGTCTCCATTATTTGAGAGCACAACCCTATTCATAGGTAAAAAAAAAAATTTAATGATAAATATAATCCTAAAAACATTAGGAAGTCTAGTTGTTTTCTACTTGCTATGAGTCTAATTTCTAAATTCCGTTTATTCTGTCTTCTTCTGCAAAATTCATATAAAACAACACCAAAGAGAACATAAATTTGCGTTCCCCTTTCCTATTTAAGATTTCGTGAATGAATGATTATTGTTCTAGACTTCTGGTTGTCAAATTCTAAAGAAAAGCCCAATAAAAATTTCTTCTTAAAAATTTAAAAGGGAAAAGATCGATTAAAAAAAAAAAATCGTAGTTCCTAAAAAAAAAAAAGTTTGTCGACAAAAATAATAGAAAAATATAAGCCAATCACATATACTGCCACATACCAGTTTTGAGGGGGGGTAACCTTTCTATTTTAATCTCACCTTTTCCCCTTGTTCATGTTTCTCCTTCATGTCCATGTTTATTATTATTTTTAGTTTGCCTTTTCAAGCATTCTAAATTGATAAATTGGCCAAGATGGCGAATTAATAGTTTGAACGACATTGAACAACATTGAATGCATCTGATTCAGCAAGCAAAACTACCAAACCACAAGAAGCGGCGAACTACGATCCCTCCCTGATTAAGAGCTAGACACTCACCACCTGAGAGGAGACAAACCCAATTAACCACTAGGCCACGCATGTCACCATAACACCGTGAGAACCACAAATAACAGCCCCGATGCCAACAAAACCAAACCCCGACTTCATTGCAGCATCTACGTTCAGATTCAATTGTCTCATACCTTAATGAAAAATTCTCAATGTTTAGATATCTAAGATAATTAAAAAAAAAAACCTAAAATTAATTAAATCAAAACTTGATAAATTTATAACGATTAAAAACATTGCAATGTTACAATCTTTTTACATTATCAAAACAAGGCAAGACATTAGGCACGATTATTTGAACATTGAAAGCAAAAACCTATTCCCTTATTTATAGAAATAAATAACTTAAAATAAATCAAATTTGTCTCATCAAAACAAAAGATGATAAATTAAAAAGACCGTAAATATTTTGAAAGTACTAATATGGACTGAGTGGAGGAACAACAAAAATTGGTCCCTTACACATTTTGGCAAATGTTGCCACATTCATGCCAAAACTAGTAATCTTTCCACTCTCAAGATTATACACACCCAAGTGCTTAATAGCTCATTAGTAAAACCTTTAGACGCTAATACCCGATGACATTTCATAGCATTCATCTTTACTCAAAATTTGGATTGTAGATATAGAAATGCAACTAAAAATAAATAAATAAATAAATAAAAATAAATATAAACAAAAAAAAAACGAACGAACGAACTAACAAACCACGCTAAATGATAATACTCATAGAATATAGATCAGTTGATGCAACTATTGTGCTCAAACTTAACAGTTGTCTACAACAGAAGCTTAATTCCAAACACTTAATTCAAGTTTTCCAAATTGTGCTTTAAATTGTCCAACAACTCCAAGAACTTTTTGGAGTAATCAAACTTTGAGCAGCCAGCCAGTTCAAGACGCCTAAGAGATTTCAACGTGTAAATGTTGCTGGGCAGACTCTTCAGACTTTCGCAACGTTTCAGATTCACAATTATTACGTTCTCTGGAAGTGCTGAAACCTTGTCAAGAGATGAGCAGCCCTTGAGATTCAGAGAAGTGAGCTTTTCAAGGCCACCGAAATACAACGGAACTTCTCGCAAACATACACAGTAACTCAGAGTAACACTCTCGATGTTCGGTGCTTGAAAGAGATCTGGGACTTGAATCAGCTGCCCGGAATAACTGAGATCAATTGCTTTCAAGTTCTCAAAGCACTGCAAACAAAATAGGAATGTCCAGGTTTACTTTGTGCTTCAAAACAAAGAACTAGGCTTGATAAAAGTTAATTAGTATACCTGGACTCCTTCCCAGAGCTGCTTGACGTTGCTGTATTGCATTTTCAGTTCAACAAGATTCTTTCCACTGAATTCTCGGGGCAAAGACTCCAAAGGGTATCCATCCCAGTAAAGATATCTAAGAGCATCAGGGAGGAACCTAAGACCTTTATGAAACTGTAACTTGCGCTTTAGAAAACGGTTACGAAACTTGAGTATTCGCAGGTTAACCATCTTCATAAAGGCTGTGGGACTCAAGTCCAGTTCATTACCCGCAGACATATCTAAAAATATGCCTTCAATTGCTGCGGTCGCCTTGAAATCAAGAGGAACAGAAAATTAGCACAAAAGCTTTAGTTGATTATAACATTACGAAGTGCGTAGATTGTAATGCGTAATTATGCCCTTATGCTAGGCATAACAATAAAAAGTAATTTCAAGACTACTTTTCTATTATTTTTGTTAGAGTCTGAATAGATTTTCCTATACTTATAGTAGGGTATTATTTTGTTGGTATATCTTTCTAGTTATTTTTCTTCTTTACATAGAAGCCTAAATATTGATAATTGATTAACGTCACTGAATATTTCTAATAAAACTCTCGATGTTCTTCTCTTTCTCCCCCTCTGATTTCATTCCCACTGTCCTATGTCAAAAGGATGTTCTCCTCTCTGTTCTTTTCTTCCTTTTTCTTTTGAAAATTCACACAATTTACATAGAAAAATGTAATGCATTCGGTACTTACTGTATTGGCTCTAAAGACATGACAGATATCTTGACTATCCCATAATCTACTGCGCCATCCAGGTTTGCTTGGTGATTGTTGCCAAACAATGCTCTTACCCATATTTCGTATCGAATCATGAATATACAGCTTGTTGCAATCTGTGATAGCTACAAGAGACATTTCAGTTAGAGAATTTATCCCCCGATCTGCAGAAAACCCACAACCATCAAGTATTCTTTTTGCAACATCTTTGTCATCACCTTGAAAGAAACATACAATGTCAAGAAACATGCTCTTCATGTTTTCATCCAAGCCATCATATTTCGCTTTCAATACTTGACCAGCCAAGTAGTATGGTTCATATTCTCCCAGGCCAATACTTGAATGAAGAACGCCATAGGGGATGCCACAAATATGCAAACGCAAAATACCAATAGCTTTAGGAATATCATCAACACAATTTACATTTACCAACTCGCTTAACAAGTTGAGATGGTCCTCATTGTTAGAGGTTTTTCCGAAAGTGAGTAGCTCAACAAAGAGCTGCAAAACTTCAGCAGGATTAAATCCTAGGACTTCGTATCTTGCATCTGCATTCTCAAGTAATTCAACATGTCTACTTGCTATAATTATTCTGCTTCCAGGGCCATACCAATCACGACCTCCAAAATGAATCTCTAATTGCTCTCTTTTGTCTACATCATCAAGAACAAGAAGCACCTTTTTACCTTGCAACCTGTCTTTAACATAGTTTGGTGGAGACAAGGTACCCATACGTCGATCACACTTGTCGTTCAAAAATTTATAAACATGCAAAAGGCTTTCTTCTTCAGGTATGTCAAGAAAGCAACAAGCATCAAATCGGTGTTTGAGTTGTGTGAATAACGCAGTGGCAAGGGCTGTCTTACCTAAACCATCCATCCCCCAAATTCCCACAATGCGAACATTTGGTGAGCTAATGTCCAGTAATGACTCGACGATTTTGATACTTTCATGAATTCCAACTAAGCCCTTGAAGTCATCGCTCGGTGAATTAAGCTGCAATTTCTTTTTAACATCTTGAACGACTTCATCAATTAATCGGGATTCAGGCCTTGCACATACAAAAGACAAATGACAACTGGTAACAAAAAGGTACTAAAAGAAAGACAAACAATATGTGTGTGTGTGTGTGTAAATTGTCAACACCTAGAGTGATCAATCTTGATTAAAAGTTACAAGATGGCAGTGATTACCTGATATGAGCTGAACTCCACCTAGGTAACTTGGCAAATGTGGTCAAAGCGGCTCTCCACTCATTCACCTTGTTCTTATAACGTGATTTTCTTTTACTTAATTTTGCTGGAACCTTATCCTTGTAATGCTCTTTAAATGTACGTGCAGATATGAAATGCTCTAGTTGATTTTGTACATGTGATGGATCCACCTGATAAAAAATTGGTACAACAAGCTGTCCATTCTTTTCTTTGCAATGAAGTATTTGCACCATTTCATCTAAGCACCATGATGAATCTGCATAATTCTCGGAGAAAATGATTACAGAAATCTTTGACTCTTCAATCGCTTTTAGAGTTTCAGGTGAAACTTCATCTCCTCTCTCAAAATTGTCATCAATGTAGAATTCAAGTTTCCTTCGGCGCAAAGCACCGTAGAGATGGCTTGTGAAACTATCACCGGTGTCGTCATAACTAAAACTTAGAAACACGTCAAACTTCTTTGGAGAGAGAGTAGCAAAAGCAGCAGAAGAAGCAGCCATGTTCAATTATAGCTAACAAATTCACGATATCAATCCAAACAAACACTTTCGTAACCTTGTGCAATAATTATCACCCTACGGTGACATCCAAGAAAGAATGCACCAGAGATCATGAAAGGGCAGCCAACCAGTCAGGAAATAGAATGAATTCTATCCATAAATTACAAGACCTGGGAATTCCTTGCTTTGTGCTCATCCTCTTCATTTAATTTGTACCTTTCAAGAAGAACAAAAAAGTCAACTTTCTGATAAAGTTGGTTAAAACATGAATAGAAGAGGATTGATATTCAGCTCTACATCGGGGCAGTTCTGCATAACTCTGTCCTATTTGGCAGAGCTCCATGGTTTTTAAAAAGAGCAGCAATATCAAGTTAAGCCCCTATACGCTAAAGTAAACAAACAAATAAAAAGAACTACAAACAACTCTTCACTCGTTGGGTTAGGTCCTTTTCGTTCTTGTAGTTTTGGAAGAATAATAATTCAGATTGTTCTTATTGAAAATTGAAAAAAGATACATCGAACTTGAATTTAAATAGAGATATCTAACCCCCAAATATCCTAACTGTGTAACAGAGAAAAACAAGGAAACAAACTTTCTAACAAACCCAAGATACTAGGATTTTATTGAACCAAATATATCACAAAATATCCCAACTAACTTTCTAGATTATTCTAACACTCCCCCTCAAGTTGGAGCGTAGATATCTATCAAGCCCAACCTGTTGACAAGAAGTTCAAAATTCCGTTTAAACAACCCTTTTGTTAGAGTGTCCGCTATCTGCTGTGTGGTTGGAACAAACAGCATGCAAATGACTCCAGCTTCCAACTTCTCCTTTATGAAGTGCCTAACGATCTTGACATGCTTGGTCCGGTCATGTTGCACAAGGTTGT
The DNA here is from genome assembly GCA_025413485.1 of Ficus microcarpa. NCBI lineage: Eukaryota > Viridiplantae > Streptophyta > Magnoliopsida > Rosales > Moraceae > Ficus > Ficus microcarpa. The sequence continues at coordinate 14,141,382 of CM046380.1, read as the reverse complement.
GAGCTATGCTAATGGCAGCTTTGTTATCACAATACAACTTCATTGGAGCTTTTACCGGTTTCTTCAACTCCTCCAATATCCATTGGAGCCATAGAATCTCACATACACCATTTGACATAGCACGGTACTCAGCCTTGGCACTGCTTCAAGCTACAATGTTCTGTTTTTTGCTTCTCCAAGTGACAAGATTTCCCTACACATACGTACAATAGCCTGTGGTTGACTTCCTATCAGTCACTGAGCCTGCCTAATCTGCATCTGTGTAGGCTTCGATTGTCCATCATTCACCCTTTTTGAATAGCAAGCCCTTCCCCAGAGGACTCTTCAGATATCTTAATATCCGATAGGCGGCTTCTAGATGCTCTTTGTATGGAGTATGCATAAACTGACTTACTAGGGTGACGACAAAAGCGATGTCAGGCCTTGTATGCGATAAATAAATTAATTTCCCAACCATACGTTGGTATCAGCCTGCATCTACTGGACCTCCTTGCTTGCTATCCCTTGTTTGGATCAATCGGAGTGTCGGCTAGCTTACAAGCACTCATCCCTGCCTCTTTGAGAAGATCTAAGATATGCTTTCGTTGCAAGACAACTATTCCCTTTCTGGACCGAGCAACCTCCATTCCAAGGAAATACTTTAGAGACCCTAGATCTTTAATCTCAAATTCAGTAGCTAGGCTCGTTTTTAGTCGCTCTATTTCTTTCCAGTCATCTCCCGTGAGTATGATATCGTCCACATAAACTATCAACACGGTCAATCTTCCATCTTTTGAGTGTTCGATAAACATTGTATGATCGGTTTGAGCCTGTCTGTAACCTTGTTTCTTCACTGACTGGGTGAATTTCTCGAACCAAGCCCTTGGTAACTGTTTTAGACCATTGAGCGATTTTTTGAGCCGACATACTCTTGATCCAAATCTTTGTTCAAAGCCCGATGGAGGATCCATGTTGACTTCTTCTTCTAAGTCCCCGTTCAAGAAAGCGTTCTTAACATCCAACTATAATAACGGCCAATCGAGGTTAGATGCGAGTGACAAGAGTACCCAAATTGTATTTAGTTTTACCACTGGAGCGAAGGTCTCTGAATAGTTGATGCCATACGTCTGTGTAAATCCTTTAGCCACCAATCTTGCTTTATACATGTCTAGAGTGCCATCCGATTTATATTTGGCGGTAATGTAAGACCCAAAATTTTGAAGACTTGTAATCTCCTTGTCCATAAGGAATTAGAGTCTAATTTATGTACCCATGATGTGTTATATGAAAAATTATGAATGATAATGAGAAATTCATAATTTTATCTAAACGATGTTCGAGTCCTCATTTAATGATTTTGAGACCCGACTAAGGTTTTTCGAGCCAAGAATGAAGTTTTTAAAGGAAAAAGGATGAAATTTGACAAAAGTCAAAGGTTTGACCAAAAGTCAAAGGGTTGACCAAAAAGTCAAAGGGTTGACCGAAAAGTCAAAGTTTGACCATGACGGGTCACAACGCCGACTTTACAAGTATGATGAAGAAATATGAAAAGAATCTCCGAAAATGGAGTTTCATAAGCCATAAATCCAACCTAGAAGGATCAAGCACACCGAAAAAGAATTAAGGGCAAAAAAAGGTCTCCGAAAAATTTGGAGAAAGAGAGTTTCGGTCCAAAAATTTAATGGAATAATTTTTGGACCAAAATATAAAATAAAAATGCTCATCACAGTGTTGGAAATAACTGTAGAGCGCGAAAGGAGCCGTGAAAGGACGAGACGGCCAAACAAGGCATTAAGAGAACTAGTGAGAGGTGACATCAACCTCTTGACATCACCCTCCACCAACCCAAGACTACACATATGGACCCCATTTTCCTTATAAAATTCGGCAACTAGAAGAAAAGAAAGAAAAAGAAATTGGTTAGTTGGAAATCAATGGAGACTTGAAAGCCAACCAAGTCAAGGACCCATGCACATGCTTGTGACCTCATTCTCCACTAACCAAACTTGAGCAATTGGACTACCCTCCCTCCCATAAATTCGGCTGCAAGAAGAAAAAGCAAAGGAAAGAAAGAAAAAGAAAGTCAAAGGGGACAAGAAGGTATGGCATAAAGCCATAAAATAAGGACCCAAAAGGTGGGTTAGGTATGAGATTTTCTAGAAGCTTTCTAGAGCAAACCATGGGCTGCCACCTACCCCTTTTCTCCCCACCAACTCCGGCCATTCAAGCAGCCATTCCCCCCTTGGATTCGGCTGATCAAAGAAGAAAAAAATGATGGGAACAATGACAAGATTTAAAGCCCAAAATCAAGGAAAAAGATTGAACAACTCTTGTCCATCAAGTCCCTTCACTCTAGTCACTTTTGGTTGGACAAAAATGAGTCAAGCTCATGCCTTTCCACCCCTAAAACCCGGCTGCTCACTCCCTCCCACTCCCCTTGATTTTCGGCTGCAAAGAAAGACAAGAAAGAATAGACACAAAGCCTTGAAACAAGGGCAAGAAACCAACCACCAAGTCACATCACTAGACCTCCCTTTCCTTGTGCCTTTTGGAGGAAAAAGAGAGCCAAAATCTCTCATTTCCCCTTGTGCAAGTTCGGCAGCTAGAGAGGAAGAGAAGAGGAGAGAGTGAGAGCAAAGAAAAAAATTTTGGAATCCCATTCCAAGAGGGTGCACGGCTTTGAGAGAAAAAGAGAAAGAGATTGGAAAAATTTTCTTGTGAGTTCTCCAAGGATAGCCGAACCAAGCAAGAGAAAAGAGGTAAGTAAATCTTGAAAATTTCTTGAATTTCTCCTTTGATCATGCTCGGTTTTGAGTTGAGAAGAGGCTAACAAAAAGGGATCTCTTGGATCTCATTCTAGCACCAAAACCGTGAGCAACCAAGAGCAAGGAAACTTGAGAGAATTTTTGTGGATTTCTCCAAGTCTTGGCCGAACAAGGAAGAGAAGAAAAAGGTAAGAAAAACTTGGTTTTTCTTCACATGAATTTCGGTTTTTAGTTGCAAGCAAGAAGAGCTAACAACAAAAATTTTTGGATGCATTTTCATGAAGAAAACCGTGGGTTAGGAGCAAGCCAAGGAAGGAAGAAAATCTTTGGGATTTTGAAAACCCTAACTTGGGTTGAGGTAAATCTCTTAAACCCCTTGGATCTAAGCTTTATTTAAGTGTTTTTAAGGTAGGTTCAAGAGATTTGTAAGGACATAAGTCCATTTAATTTTCGGCCCTATTTATGGTGTGTATGTGCTTGATAGGTTAGGGTTGGTTGGCTAATTTTTCTATGCTTGTTGCTTTAAAAATTTGTGCATGAAAATGATGGATTTTTCATGCTAGAAGATAGGTTGTATGTCCCATAAGATTAGGCCAAAAATCTGCCAAAGCATCCCACTTATTGTATGCTAGCTTAAGAGGTAAACCGGAGTAACTCACCAAGCTGCCAGTTCGGGTTCGAACCTGAGCAGTTTCGGGAAAATGGAAATATCATGCCCTTAGAGGCCGAATGAGGAAAAAGTTAAAACATGAAAGTTGTTCGGAACAACTTTTCCTAGAGGACAACGCGAACAGAATCGCGAAATAAGGCTCCAAAGACCTTCGTTTTACTTGAAACCCGTGGCTGAACCCTGGAACGTTCTCCACACAGTTTTCCAGACTTAACCCGTTTTCAAATAAAAAACTGGTACTGATCTAGGCCGAACTAGATTTTGTGCAAAACATGAAAGTTCTAGCATTTTTCGATAGCTACAACTTTCGTGAAGAAAAGTTTTTCAGATTCCGAGCCGATTTTTAAACTGGGCGCGTTTTGTGAGAGGCGCGCAGAGAGTCCGAAAACCAACAAATGAATCTCACGAAAATCTTTTCTAGAAAAGTAATGAAGTGTTCCAAAATGGTCATTTTAGCATCGGAAACCATTCCAAAGGTGGTTTCCGACCCCAAATGATTTTATAAAATAATTATTTCGAAAACCATGGATTTTAAGGGCTCGGGTTTGAAATTCTCGTTTTTCCATAAAGAAAAGAAAAAGAGGGTTTCAACCAAACAATTGCAAGTTGAAGAAAATAATAAATTTAAGCTAATGAATTTTCTAACTAAAAGGAGTTAGGATTTTTACAAGAAGAATGGAGGATTTTGGGAGTTAATCACACAAGATTCTCCATAATATAAGGAAGAGGAATTTTAAGGTAAAATTGGTAAACAAGCCGATTACGAACGGTAACCGGATATTAGGTCCGAGTTACATACCCAAGGATAACCAAGGGTTGACAAAAGGTTGACCCAAGGTTAATTAAGGTTAAACTTAAGGGTTACCCAACATAACCCTAAGGGATACCCATATGTATATTGGGCTAGGATTTAATGGGTTAAAGGAAATAACCCAATAACAAGGATATATGAGCAAAGCCCAATAAGAGAACAAGACTCCAACCAAAAAGGTTACCCAATGTAACCTCATAAGGAATTATCCAAGTTCAATAAAGAATAGGGATAAATATGACCTAGATGGATAACATGTGTAGGGGACATACAACCAAAAGTAAACGTGAGTGTTGGTAGGTCACCAACACCTTACGAAAGGATCCTGATCCTATATTTTTGGTATATCAGGAAAGTGAATTGCCGTTGCCGACGAGTTACGGAACGTGATTTTAAGGAACACGGCACTAGAGGTAAGTACAAACCTCACCTGTAGTATGAAAACTAGTAAATTATGTTCAAGTATGTAATTTCCAAATGTGCTGCAATATGTTGTGTGCTATATCTATGAAATGCCATGTTTTATGAAAAGTGCTATTTTTGCGAAATGCCATGCTTATAAAAGGTGCTGTTTTCGTAAAATGCTATGTTAATGAAAAGTGCTATTGTTGTGAAAAAAAATTATAATAGTGCTATATTTACAAAATGCCATGTTAATGATAATGTCATATTTGCAAATGCCATGAATGAAAAGAATGCCATGCCATGTTATTAATGAAATGGAAAGTATGTTATCATGTAGTGACATCATATGGTATGTTCACTAAAGATAAATAACATGGTAAGAAGTCACAAGTAAAGTGTCGTACCAACCTCCTTGTGGTGGAGGATTTTTATGTACAAGTTATGGATTCACCCCCGCGCTTATGTAAGAGGGTGTAATCACACATGTTTCCCTTGTACAGTTAGATGGGGTTGCACAGTTAGGGGCTTGCAACCCCATCTAACTGTATCTGGAGGCGCGCTATAAATTAAAGGTACGTACACTAAGGGGCCCATAAGAAAGATAGGAAAATTAATGAAATGCATAAATGGAACATAACCGGTTCATGCATATGCATATGATGATGTATGTTTCTTCATGATGTTTAAATGTTTTGTGAGATATGTTTGTGCTTACTGGGCGAAAGCTCATTCAGTTATATTTCATACTGTAGGTAAGAAACCCGCAGCTTAATGCTGGGCATTGTTGGAGCGGTGTGGCGGCAGACGAAGGCGGTATGGATACCACTATGCATAAATTCCGCAAATCTTTTGATGTAAAGAAGTTTTTGTATATAAGCATGTATGGTAAAGACAAATTATACTTTATGGTATTTTGGAACTAAATACCCTAAGTAATCGTTTACTTGAGTAGTAATGATATCTTACTAAAGACAAATGTTTTATAAGTATGTTTCAAAAAAAAAAAAATGAGACATAAGAGTTTTAAGAAGTTAAAAAAAAAATATATCCCCAACTTTTCAAGTAAACTAAGTAAGGTAAGGAGTGACGGCCTTACGTAGTAAGGGGGCGTCACAGGTAAACACCCATTTACAACCTACAGTCATCTTTCCTTTTGGCAGAGCTTCGATGTCCCATGTCCAATTCTTCTCTAAAGCCCTCATCTCTTCAAGTACCACTTCTCTCCACTCTGGAATTGTTAGAGCATTCTGTACATTTTTCGGAATCTCTAAACAAGAAAGCTATGAAGTAAATGCTGAAAAAGAGGGTGAAAGACTCTTATAGGATACGAACTTAGACATAGGATACAGAGGATTACTGGTACAGGCTCTTTTACCTTTCCTAACAGATATGGGAATTTCTAGATTTTTTTGTGACATATCAGGGGACTTAGGGTTAAACTGAGAGTTACCTAAAGGATCTTCGACTTGGCTCGGATTGGAGTCATGGCTAGGTAGGTGGGTGTTGCCTCTATTCCTTTGGTCTGAACATGTTTATCTTCTACTTCCAGTACCTGAATTGTCGTGATCTAATGAAGGCCTTACAATATCATTCATCCCTTGTTCCTGGGATACATGAATCAGTTTTTTCCCTTGGTTTGGACTGTTTTCAAATTCAAAATTTGAATATTGGACATCACCTTGATCTTCAAGAATCTGATCAATATCCCTTTTTTCAATGGCTTGGTCGGTTTTCTCAACTAATTTTTCAAAATTTGAAAATTTTTCAGTTTCGATTTTGTCACCAATTTTTTAAAAAACAAAAGATTTTTAGAACCTCCTGCAGAAGAATCTTGTATGGGAAAATCTGAATGTTTAAAATTTGAAAAATTTTCAGATTCTTCTATAGGAGTATCTCCGATTAAAAGTTTGGGTGTGAAATTCGAAATCAAATATGTGGAAATGACCGAATCTTCCTTGGATTTATTCTCCCCATAAAGATGAGTAGGAAAAAATTTTTCATTTTCAAAAAAAGTTACATCCATGGTAACAAGCATTTTTTTGGAAAAAGGATCGTAACACTTATACCCCTTTTTATTTGGTGCATAGCCCACAAAAATACACTTCCAAGCCCGAGGATCTAATTTTCCCCGTGCAACGCCCCAAATGCTAACTAACAATAATATTAGGAAATTAACATTATAATTAATATGGATAATGTGATGAGATAGCAACTTCCTAATTCTAATGTTATATTGAGTTATTTTCACAGGTGACGCGATGGGGACTCGATGTGCTAGAACAAAGTTCATGCCAAATTGATAAATTTTCCTTATGATGATTTGATGAATTCATGTGACAATTTTTTTTAGTATATATAATATGATATGTTATATAAATGGATTTGTATATATCTATATAATATATTATAATTATATTCTGCTAGCTATACATATATTTGTATATAATTAGTTGCATATATATATATTTATATATATGAAGGTTATATATATATGGTATGTAGTATTTGTGATGAAGTTAATATTTAAAAAAAAAAGGGGGAGTATGTTATCTGAAAAAAAAACTTATTTTATATGATGTTAGTTTCTGACTCCATTATGAATCTTTAAATATTGAAAATTATTCTGTAATTTAGATAAACTTATAGAGCTTTTCATAAGCTTTCCAACGCCTACTTATTTGTACAAATTCGATATCAGAGGAAGAAGTTATGACCAGTTTACTATCCGATACCTACTGGTCACCAACCAGTTTACCAACCAGTTTACCATGTACGATTGTAAGTGCGAAAATTCTAGAAATTAACTTAGTTGTTTCCTTTTCCTCACACACATTTTCACACCCTAATGACAGCCATTTTATAGCTATTAAGGGGGAGTTTGGTGGAGTAGTTTGAGTTGAGATTTTTAAGTTGGAATAGTAAATTTTTTTGAATTTTCAGAAAAGACAAAAAATTTTTTTGGGAAAAAGACAAAAACTTTTTGGGAAAAAGACAAAAAAAAGTTTGAGTTGAATTGAGATGAGTTGGTTTACCAAAGAAGGCCTAAGAGACAATCAAACCAAAGGATTCAATCTCAATTAATTCCAAAATTTATTTGGGATTAAATTACTCATAAATTAGTGTATAATTTTCAAATTTTCTCTTTTTAAATGCTCTCTCTCTCTCTCTCTCTCTCTCTCTCTTTCTCACTTCCCTAGCCTCCCTTTCCCTTTCTTTCCCATTCTCTTTGTCTGCTTTCCCTACCCCTCTCTCACTCACAAACAGAAAAAAAAAAAAAAATCTGCCAAACCTCCAAATTCTTTCAAGCCAAAATCAAAAGATTTCAAGATATGTTTCGGTATTATTTGATGATGATGATGATGATTTTGTTATTCGTTTTAGTTTGGGATTCTTTGAGGGGTTGGATGATTTTCTTGATGAGTGTCTTCATGTGAGTTTAAGGAGAGGATGAGAAATATTTATCGAATGATGATCGAAAGAATGACGATATGGTTGATTTTGTGAACAAGACGAAATTAGGGTTTTTGATTTCTTGATTTATGATTTCATTGGTATGGTGATTGAATAATTTTATATGTTAGAAACATGTTTTAGGGCTATTTCGTGTGTGTGTGTGTGTGTGTGTGTGTGTATGAATCATATACATTGTGATGATAATTTTTTTTTATATTTTTAATGATTTTTGGATTTGACCACTGCTATTGGAGTTTCCAGATTTTATGATGAGTTTTCAAAAATGCTTTTAAGGATGCAAACAGCTTTCATTTTTAATGAGTTTGGTATTGTTGGAAAACCTTGGATGTCTATTTTCATTTGCAATTAGTTTCATATCATTTAGAGATATATGTGAATTTTTATGATATTTCAAAGAGGCAGAGGTCTGGCTGCCAGATTTTATACAATTTTAGTGGTCCATATTCAAAACTGTTTTTGAGGATGCAAACGGTCTCCATTTTTAACAAATTTAATATTGTTAGAAAACTATGGATGTCTATTTTTATTTGAAATCATTTTTAGATCATTTGGAGATATATATGAATTTTTGTGATTTTTCAAATAGGCAGAGGTCCAGCTACCAATTTCGGTAAAATTTTAGAAATCAAATTCAAAACTATTTTTGAGGGTCCAAATGGTCTTCATTTTTTATGAATTAGGTACAATTAGAAAGATCTGGATGTTTAATTTTGTTTAAAGTTGGCTTCAGATCATTTGGAGTCTTGTATGAATTTTTATGAATTTTTGAAGGGACAAAGGTCTGACTGACAAATTATGTAAAGATTTGTAATTTCATGAAATTGTTCAATTTTTGTGTTGTGATATTATTGAATGATGAAATAGGCCTTTTAGGTGCTACTATGATATGACGGATGTGTTTGATGAATTATTATGAGATTTTTTTGATTTTATTATATTTATTATTCATGGCATGAATTGTTCTAAAGGCGAGCACCCGAGACCTCAATCGCGCGTCACCATCGGAAAATTTGAAAAGGTTAAGTAAGGGGTTTAGGTAAGTACACTCTCACCTGCAACATGAATTAAAGATTTGAGAAGTATATGTTTTGATGTTGATGATGATGTTATAAAGTTCTTAAATAATACTTTTCCTACAATGACATTTTGATGAAAAGTATATATATGGTATGTATATGTATTTTATGTTTTAAAATGGTGTTGTACACCCTTGATGATGATGATGATGATGATGTTATCTGGGGAGCGGACTTTTATCACCATTGGTTTGGAATTTGCTACCCCAACCCTTCCATGACTATCGCGCTATGATGGTACAATGCCAGGCCCAATATATGACGGTTTTAAAAGTTCAAAGTTTTTAAATGACGTTTATATTTATGATGATAAAAGAAAAATATTTATATACATTTGTGAGATTTAAGCGTCTTACTAAGCCCTTGCTTACATAAATTAATTCATGTTACAGATAAAGGAAAGGGTAAGATATAGTGTTGGATGAGCTTGGAGCAGATAGCGGGACGAAATGTGAGAGGAAAACGGGAGGAACGATCATGAGATGGATATTTTTAATTTCAAATAAAGTTTTGAGACTTTAGTTTATTATTATTTGATTGGATGTTTCATATGGACTTCAATTTTATTTCATGAATTGGGTTTTTAAAATATATATATATTAATTAATTATGAAGTTTAATTTTGATATAATTTAAAAAATTTTTCTAGAGTTTTCTAAATTTATCTAAGTAAAGTTTTCCGTCATGTAAAGATTTTTATTAAGCTTAATATTTTCCACAATTTTATAAGAAATGAATGGTTAAATAAGAAGTCAACTATAATGGTCTGTGAAGGGTCATTACACCCTGCCCTTTCTCATTATTGTGAATGAACACAGTGCAACCAAAAATTTTTAAGGGTAAGGAAGAGATTAGTCAAAAGGAAGGAAAAATGGTTTGAAACATAACCAAAGGGGATTTGAAATCCAAAATCTTTGAAGGCATTCGATTATAAAAAATGTAGCCATAAGAATTGCATCACCCTAGAAATATTTTGGCACATTATTTGTGAAAGTTATGCCGGGGCGACTTCTAAGAGGTGTTTATTTTTTCGTTCGGTAATGCCATTTTGCTATGGGGTGCGGGTGCAAGAACTTTGATGGATTATACCATTTTCAGAAAAAACAATACCCTAAAAGGTTGTTAAAAATTCACGGTCATTATCACTCCGCAAAACTTTTATTTTTGCTTGAAATTGTGTTTGCACCATGGTGTAAAAAAGCTTAAACAAGTTTTCAACATCAGATTTTTCGTTAAGAAGATAAACCCAAGTAACCCTAGTGTGATCATCAATGAAGGTGACGAGCCATATTTTTCCTGAAAGAGATGAGATACAGGAAGGTCCCCACACATCACTATGAACTAATGAAAAAGGAGTAGAGGGTGTATATGGGTGAGGAAAATAGGGAACTCGATTTTGTTTAGCTAGAACATAAATTTTGCATGGAAAAAGAGATGGACTTTTATTAACAAATAATTGTGGAAATAAGTGTTTCAAATAGGAAAAACTTGGGTGACCCAATCTATAGTGCCACAATATTATTTCACTAGAACTAGGAATAGAAGCAGATTCAAAACAAGTATCGGTATGTGGAACTAGTTGACAAGAAACAAGTGCATCGTCAAAAAAATTGAGGCCATTGTACTCCTTATCACTGCCAATCATCCTCCCCGAGTCCAAGTCCTAAAATTCACAACATGAAGGATTAAAGTGAGTAAAACATTTATGATCATGAGTGAGTTTAGTAACAGACAACAAATTGCAAGATAAATTAGGAAAATAAAGGACATCATGGAGTGTAAGAGTGGATGAGATTTTGATGGACCCCATGTCGACAGTTGCCAAAAAAGAACCATTGGCAATTTAAATTTTTTTTTTTCCAGCACAAGGGTTGTAGGAGGAAAACAAACGCGAACAACCTGTCATATGGTCAGTTGCGCCAGAATCGATAATCCAAGACGACAAAGAATTATTGGTGACACTAGAGAGGGCTGCATTATGGTGATTATCAAATTGGGCTAAAGAACAAGAAGAGTTTAGAAAAATTTGAAGACTGGAATAACTTGTACAATTGCTCTAACTGCTCCTTTGTGAATTGGCTGGTACTCAAATTGACTGATTGCTCTAGAGAATTGTTAGCCACAGTCTGCAAAGCTTTGCCATCAGAACTCTTCTTCATGTTGGTCGGCTTCCCATAGATCTGCCAGCATGTCTCCCTGGTATGCAAGGCTTCTTGTAGTGGTCACACCACGGTTTCTTCCTGTGATTGCCAGTCGAGTCTGGCCCTTGGGATACTAGAGCCGAACTGTCGGACTCCAATTTAGAGTTCATATCTGAATCACTCATCATCATGCGTTTCTTGTACTCCTCTTGGCGCACTTCAGAGAATACCTCTCGAATGGATGGCAGAGGTTTGCGGCCAAGAATTTGACCCTTCACATCATCGAGACTATGATTAACACCCACAAGAAACATGTAGACCCGATATTTTTCTTCACGTTTCATATGCCTCGCATAGTCATTAGCATTTTCCCAGACATCATCATGGCATTGATCAAGTTCCTGCCACAAAGTAACCATCTCATTATAGTAGGTGGTGACATCATGATTTCCTTGCTTCAATTGCCAAAGCTTGGACTTCAGCTCAAAGATTTAGGAAAAGTTCGCCAAATCGGAGTATGTTTCCCAAACAAAATCCCAAACATCCTTCGCCATGGGTAGAAAGAGGTTCGGTTTAGCAATGCTCGCCTCCATGGAATTGAGGAGCCAAGCCGTTACTGAGGAATTCTCGGATCACCAAACTTTGAAAGTAGGATCATCAATCGCAGGTTTCTTGATTTCGCCAGTTAAATACCCTAACTTCCCTCGGCCATCAACGGCTAGTTTGACAGATCGGGACCATTCCAAGTAGTTTTTGCCATTCAACTTGTGAAAGGTTAGTTGGAGAGTAGACCCCAAAGATAAGTTGTCAACACTGCCAGAGGAAACCAAGGGGGACGGAGAGACAGATCCGAACACAATATTTGAAAAAGAAGGGATCTACCAGCACCGGTCATCGCTGGCTGAGGTGGAGGTGTTTTTGCCATGATGGCTCTGATGCCATGTAGTTTTGGAAGAATAATAATATAGATTCTTCTTATTGCAAATTGAAAAAAGATACATCAAACTTGAACTTAAATAGAGATATCTAAACCCCAAATATCCTAACTGTCTAACAGAGAAAAACAAGGAAACAAACTTCCTAACAAACCCAAGATAATACTCGGATTTTATTGAACCAAAAATATCACAAAATATCCCAACTAACTTTCTAGATTATTCCGACAGTTCTATTAGTGGATCCCAAAACTTTTAAAGTGACGTATGATATGGAAGGCAGGATGACACTAGTATTTCCTTTTTTGTAGAGAGGGGAGGGGGAAGCCTCTTTACTCTGCATGCTCATGGTAAGAGGGGATTCTTTAATTGACTCTATCAATTTATTCCCAAAATATACATACATACATACATACATATATATATATATATATATATATTCTAAAAGAATTGAAGCAATCGTAAAACTTAGAAAGAAATAAAGGGAGTTCCAATATCCCTCAAAGTGAGAGCATCATCACCTTTACTATTCTATCTTTCATGTAGCTTTGTCTTTCTCATATATCTAATTTAATTTGATTTCATACCATTTTGTCAAGATCATTCACATAATACAACGTGATATTTTAAAAAATGAAATTAATTTCCTCGAAAAAGAATTGTGCTATGCCCTCCCAAACAATCTAGAATTTGAATCCAATAGGGACACAAGTAAATAAAATTATTTACTCCCTCAAACAAAATATTAAGGAAGCATTTTCATGCCTTCAAATTGCTACATGATAATGCCATTATGTAATGCCGAGCTTAACTAATTTAAAATAACTAAGTTAACAAGTATGTTTAGTATTTTATTAGTATTATTATTAAGTGTTTATTAGTAGAATGTTAATCATGTTATATGAAATATTTTTTTTATAGAATTTATGTGCTATTGAAATTGTTTAACAACATTTTTTTTAAGTAATTGTGCAGAGGAGAGTTGACAACTGCCAGAAGTGAAGTTGATCAATGTGCTTGGTCCATAAGATTGTTTGTATAAGAATGGTAATCTAAAGTTAAAGTATACTTTAAATGAAGTTTATTGACATTTTTATGGACTTATTTGCAACGAAAATATATTTTTAAGGATATAGCATAATTTTATATACTTTTGGGCACTTTATGTAATTTTTAAAAAATTAGCTGCTGTCTTTTTAGTGCTTGACAGCTGCCTTATGTAGTATTAGCTGATATACCCACACATTCTCTTTTCCCTCCCTTCAACTGGTTCTCTGCACAAAGAAAAAGAAAGAGAAAAGGGGAAAAACACCAAAACACCAACACAAAACACAAACTCCATCAATTGATTTCTCCATCATCATTAGATCTTCTTTCCCTTCCAAAACCACAAAACAAAACAAGACAAAGCATCCTTCAAACACCCATTCTCGGATTCCAGCTATTAACCATTTTTCCTTGAACCTATTGAGCTCAAGGTGGGGTTTAGCGTGGAGCCCGAATTGTTCAAGCTACCTAAGGTCAGTTTTAAGTAGGGTTTTTAGTGGATTTTGAAGCTTTTCAAAGCTAGAAATGTGAGGTTTTGAATGTATGTTTGGATTTGAACCCAAATGTGAAAATGTTTGACTGAAATTTGTAAAACAGGGCACTAGGGTTCCGAATTTCGTTTCTCTGTCTATACCCTGTATTTGAAGCTGAAATTTTGTGGAGTTAAAGTAGACATATGCAGCTTGCTCCCAAAAAATTTCACATGAAAATGCTGTAAAACGGATTTTTGGTGAATTTTTGAATGTTAGGTCCTGTAGCTGGAAACTGGTGGACAGCCACTAGGAAGAAAACTTTATTGTGCTTAGGCGTTGTCCGAAGGACCTTTTATGGTTTAAAACGTTGAAAAGTGATACTATAATGCATATTTTTCTATCTTATATGATTGGTAATGGATTGAAGATTTTTTTTAAATGAAATGCAAAATGACTTGATATGGATCTTAGGCAAGCTTGATCAATTTCCTCAGTACGGTGGAGTCAATCTCTCTGCGGAAGTTCAGTTTTAAAGAGGTAAGTAAGAATTCTATTTACTGTATCATAGAAACTTAAAAAGTATATGATATATCATTTTAAGGTTTTTGGCAAATGTTTCCCTTTATTGGAAATTGTATGATTTGCAAGTAGGAAAGCTAAGGGAATATATGATTTATTGAAAACTCTTATGGTGTGTTTATAATGTTTTAAAGTTATGCAAAGTTTTAGATATGGTCTATAAAATGATGAGAATATCTATGGAATGTTTATATGTCATTGGGACTGATTGATACCCACAGATGGGTCCCGAAAGAGACATGAGTGATACCAACTTGGGATCCCAGTGATAGTAATGAAAGTGTTTAGCCAAACCTAAAGGAAATGAATGATAAATAATTCTGTAGCTTAAGCCCAATTTGTGCCATATCTCAAGGGTTTTCATGTTATGTTTTAAATGTTGATTTGGAATTCTGTTTGCAGTTTCTGAAATTCATTGAAAAATGTACTTTAAGTACAAATCATACTTTGAATGTTTTGTATCTAAATATATTCCGCTTACTGGGCTTTTAGCTCACTTTAAAGTTTCATGATACAGATGAGAAACAAAAGGAATGAGGAAGCAATATAGTGGCGGCTGAACCTCTTTTGGGAACTGATGCCACGAAACCGATGTACATACTAAACTAAAGTTGTTTTACGAAAAAAAATGATTGTTAAAGAACTCTGTGGGTTAAACTAGAAAAAGTTTAGATTTTGAGATAGTACTAACAATATGGGATAGTTGTAATATGGACTCTTCTTATTTTTTTGACTAAACTTTGATGAAGAGTCTAAAAATATTTTCTGCTAATCTCTTATCATACAACTATCTTGGCTTTACAATGTTTTTGTGCTACCGTGAAATTTTATGAATGTATGGTTTAGTGACACGTTCTAGTTAGGTTTAGTTTTGAAGGCTAAACCGGCTAGGGGGTGTTACACATTATCACTCTCTAAAGTTTCTTTGTCATTCCTTATACACAAGAAAATCTTCATTCATTCAGGAAAGGTAACCTCTCCCTCTAGCGTTAGTATGCAAATTCCAAAAATAAAGAGAAGGAATAGAGAAGGAAGGGAGACAATAAAAAGAAAAAGGGGGACTTGAATCCAAAACTAAAAAAAAAGAAAAAGAATAAAATAAAAATAGAGAGGCAGAGATAATCATGCGTATGAGCTCCAAAAAAAAAAAGTGTCATGCTTGTACTCAAGAATGGAGAATTTATGTCGTGTTGGGTATCTTCTAATGCGGGCACTAGCCACAGCATATGCTCAAGTAATTAACTAAAAGATTAAAAATACATACTTTCATATTCATTAAGAAATTTCATCAAAACAAAAATATTTTTGAAGAAGGAATTGATGGAGAACAGTTTAGGGTTCACAAAAGTAAAATTAAGTTAATCAAATATGTGGGGCTTTTATAAATGTAAATGACTAGAAGAACTTGACAACTCTTAGGGGGCGTTTGGTGAATGAGTTTAGTTTAAGATTTTTAAGTTTCAATAGTAATTTTTCAGAAAAGACAAAAAACTTTTTCAGAAAAAAACAAAAATCATGATGAAAAAAGTATAATTTAGCTTAAACTAAACTCACAACCAAACAAGCTTAATGTTACGTATAAGTACTTGACCATCAACATGCAAAATCCCAATCAGATCCTAGACGCACCAACTCAACTCCAAAACTTGGATAAAACTAATATATCTATAAAATCTCAAAATGACTAACTGTAGAACTTCTAGAGCTCATGCATGACAAATATAAGCATAATTGTTTCATTTTCAAATCTGGAATCCTAGCTAGGTCAAGAAAAGAGTTTTTATTAAATCATAATGCTAAAAGAGAAATCTCATAAATTTCAAAGGGAAAACTCCAAATTTATGTGGGTGGGGGTGGGGGTGGGGGGGGGGGGGGGGATCAATCTCAAAGCTACAACAAGGTAAAACCCAACCTCTAGACTTGGAGCTTCAACTTAATACTAACACTCATGAAAGTTTGCATGTAAATATCAGTCACAAACTCATACACATCATAAGAGAAACAAGATTTCAGAAAAGATGAAGAAAGGAAGGAAATCCCCTACCTCAGTCCGTGCATCATAACAAAATTCTCAGAATCCCTAGATTTCTCTTCTTCTCCAAATGGGCTGCTGCAAATGAGTGGAAGGCATCCCCTTTCTCTGTGTTGGGGATTGGCTGAGAGAAAAAAGGGCGTGAGAGAGAAGCGTGATAGGGAGAGTAACCTCAAAAAAATAAAAAATAAAAAATAAAAAGTTTGGGACTTCTAATTTGGTCCAACGGTTTGGATGATCGTGTGGAAGGTGTGGAATTGTTAGGTAGCCTTTCACTTTCGTTATTATTATTATTATTATTTATTATATATAAGCTTGACCATTGACTTTTTTTCAGTCTTGGAAGCTGCTAGGAATTCACAGGAACAATTCGTTGCAACTTCATTCATCGTTGTCTCGTACATATTGTTTATTCTCTTCTCCTGGTGACTTTTCTTCTTACTGAATAGTTTTCTTAGTAATTAATTTAATATCCAGGTGCTACCACCCACTCCGACTTCGTCTGAGAATCAAAAAGTCATTTTCTGAACACAGAAAGGCAAGTGGCGAAAGATATTGCTTTGCTTGCTAATGGTACGCACGTTTGATATGTTTTTTGTTTTGTTTTTTTTCCCCCTATACATTCTTTGAAAAAAAATGAAGGAAAAAAAAAAAATCTTCTTCATATTTATGGATTTTTTTAGGGTTTCCTCTTTGGGGTCTTGCGTCTGATTTGTATGTTAGTAGTTAATGTTATAATCTTTATTTGGTATCTTCAATCATTTCTTTTATTTCATTCGTTCATTTCTTTCTTTCTTTCTTGATAAAAATAGGATTTGAGTGTTTGAATTTTCTGGAGAAGAGAAAAAACAAAAAAGATGGACACTAATAGTATATTTTCTTCAATTGATTTCTTTCTCCTTACTTAGCAAAGAATACAATATCAATATATATAGTCTCACAATAGACTCTCTGAATTCGTTCAGCAAATACTAATAAAAATAATACAAAAAAAATGCTATAAATAACATTAAAGACGGAATTCCAAAAATAGTGCAGTAACTCTTGACCATTCAATACTAAAATTAATCATAACTTCTTCCACAAGACTCCAAACGACCTGAGACTTGAACCAACAGAAAGTAGACATCCGGGGCCTCAAATTCCATGGGTCAGACATTTAAGTTGGTTTCCGTTTGACCTTCCAAATTCGCGCTGCAAAACGCCCCTAAAAACTGATGGTTTTTGAGTTTAATACTCAACAAATTCCTCCTTTAAACTCAAAACTTTCCGATCCTTCATTCCGATCATCTTGTTCAAATTTTCAAACAGAACTGTTGGTAGAGGCTTTGTGAAAATGTCTGCTACTTGGTCATGACTTGCAACGTGAATCATTTTCACTTTTCCATTCTTTACATGCTCCCTAATAAAATGAAAACGGGCGTCAATATGCTTACTCCTCTCATGATGAACCGGATTCTTTGCCAACTCAATTGCTGATTTGTTGTCGACTCGTACTTCGGTTGGCTCATGTTGTTGTAGATTTAACTTGCGTAGTAAGTTTCTTAGCCAAATCGTGTGACACACACACCAAGATGCTGCCACATATTCCACCTCACATGTTGATAAAGTTACGATTGGCCGCTTCTTCGAGAGCCATGTGAATGCTGTATTCACCATGTAGAACACTTATCCCCCTGTACTTTTCCGTCATCAATATCTCCGCACCAATCACTGTCAGAGTATCCTACCAACTTGAATTCACTTGTCTTTGTGTAGAGTAGCCCGAGTGATTCTGTTCCTTGAATGTATCGAAGAATTATTTTAATAGCTTTGAGGTGTGAGTGTCTTGGATCCTCCATGTATCGACTCACTACACCGACACTATACGCAATGTCCGGCCTTGTACATGTGAGATACCGTAGACTCCCTACCAAACTACGGTATTCACTTGTGTTTACTTGATCTCCTCCCTCAAATCTAGAGAGTTTCGTACCGAGCCCCATTGGTGTTGCTATAGGCTTGCATTCTTCCATTTTGTTCTTTTTCAAAATGTCCTTCGCATATGCTTCTTGTGACACAAAAATTCCAAAGTTTCCTTGTCTAATCTCAAGACCAAGGAAGTATTTCATCAATCCTAAGTCCGTCATTTCAAACTCTCGCGTCATATCATCTTTAAAATCTACAACCATCTTCTCATTGCTCCCCATGAAAATAAGATCATCAACATAAAGAGCAACAAGAAGTAAATTACCTTCTTCTTTCTTCACGTACAATGCATGCTCATAAGGGCATTGTATGAATTTGTTCTTCTTGAAGTAAATGTCAATTCGGGTGTTCCATGCTCGAGGCGCTTGCTTTAGCCCGTAGAGCGCCTTCTTCAACTTCAGCACTTTGCTCTCCTTTCCAGGTTTCATGTACCCAGGTGGTTGCTCCACATAGACTTCCTCTTCAAGGACTCCATTTAAAAATGCGGATTTCACATTTATTTGATAGATTGGCCACTTGAGTTGTGCAGCTTGAGATAAAAGAAGTCGAATTGTCTCCATTCTTGCAACCGAAGGAAAAACTTCATCATAATCGATTCCCGCCTTTTGTTTGTAACCTTTTGCAACTAAGCACGCCTTGTACCTTTCAATCTCGCCTTGGGCATTCATCTTCTTTTTGTACACCCATTTTACACCTATGGGTCTGTATCCGTTTGGCAACTCCACCAAATCCCAAGTTTTGTTTCTTTCGATTGCTTTTATCTCTTCATCCATTGCGGCTTTCCACTTCTTGTCTCTTATGGCCTCCTCAAAGGCAATGTTCTTTGAGTCTGCTAATAAGCAAACCAAGTGCACTTCATCAGTTGAGTCGTATAGATCTTGTAGGCTCCGCATCCTAGGTTGACTTGGCTCTTCATCTTCATCAAGTACTTGAGAAGTCATTGGAGTGATCACTGGTGTAACACTTAATGACTCTCCTTGTATTGCTTCCTTTTGATTCTTCTAGTCCCACGTGCTTTCTTCATTCACTTGAACGTCTCGGCTCACAATCACCTTTTTGTTAATTGGATCAAACAACTTGAAAGCTTTCATCTTCTCGTCATACCCAATGAACACATATTTCTTACTCTTATCATCGAGTTTGGTTCTTCTTTGGTCTGGTACATGCGTGTAACGACCCGCCTAGCATAGGCCGTTACCTTACTTACTTAACTTATTTACATACTTATCGTACTTAATTATTTTAACGAAAATGCAGCGGAAATTTTTTTTTTTTTTTACCAAGCTTATTTATGTCTAAACGAAATAAGCGTATCGTAAAGAAAATATTTAACATAAGAAAATGCATAATGACAAAACACATAGCGGTATCGTATTCCCACAATTTCACAGTGTTCCCCGCCTCGCTCTTCTATCTTGCATCACCCATTGCTGTCAGGTGGCTTACCTACAGCATAGACGTCAAACTATTAGCTTTCGCTCAGTAAGCACAACTATTTAAACCGCGACATCACATACATAACCTAGCATACACATTCTAACTTAACTTATCATAGCACATCTCATCGTCTCATACTTGCATTCACATAACATACTATATCTCCTCATCACATAACTTCATAACATAACATAACATATTTCATCACATCATGACATAACGTAGCATATGCATGATCTAGTTAGGGCCCTTACTTACTCAGGGCCCTTACTTACTCATTTTACATTTTATTTATCCTTACTTACTTTCATACTTAATCTTACTTAGGGCCCTTAACATAAGTGTCTGTACCCGACGCGCGACTATGGAGTGGTTGGGGCGGCCAGTCCAGTCCAACTCAAACCATAGTCCAACCCGACCTCGGACGGGTGGTACGACACAGGCAAGCTTACTTGCCATCTTACTTTCTTAGTCTTTAATCTCATCTTATTTTTAGTGAACATGCATCGTGATGTTACTCTTGCATAAATCTTAACATACTTGGCATCGTACCTTACATGCTCAGCTTACATAGCATATCATCATATCACATAGCACATCACATAGCATATCACACATAGCAACATAACATAGCATTCAGTTTAACATACCATAAGACATACCACAAAGCATATCATAGCAACAATTAACATAAATTCCTAACATGCATCTAACATACTTAGGCAAGTATCAACTAAAGCCTATGCTGCAGGCGGAGTTGTACTTACCTCTTTTGTTATGTCCTTCTTGATGCTGTTATTCCTCTGGGCACAGCTGTAGGTCTTCTCCTGCTTGAGTAAGGACATAGGTGAGATTCTGATTCTTGTTATGGGATATTGGTGCCCTAACCAACATGCCTACTAAAACCTAGTTGTATGTCCCCGATACTCGATATCTCACTTGGTCACAATTAGCCCTCCTATTATTTGGGAATAATCGTTCTTTGATTATTCCTAAAAAGATTATGTTGGATAATCTCTTTTGGGCTAGGTCATTGACATACGGTTGGGTTTTCTTTAAAATCTTGGGTTCTTACTTCTTATGTCATAATTAATTGGGTTAAGTCTATTAACCCTTATTTCTTAGCCCAACTCTAAGTTCTAGGTGTCCTTAGGGTTACGTTGAATAACCCTTAAGGTTACATTTAATTACATGTGGGTCAACTAAAACTAACATTTGGTCAACTAATATTCAACCCTTGGTCAACTATGATCAATCCTTTAGGGTCAACCTTAGGCTTTGGGGTTAAGCCCGGTAACTCGGGTACTATTCCCGGTTACGGTCTGCAATCGGCTTGATTACCAATTTTTATCTTAAAAACTCTATTTTCTTATCCTTTGGCCATTTTGAGGAATTTAATTTTAAATTCCTTCCATACTTTTGTAAAAATTCCGATCTTTGAAACAAATCTTTATAAAGGTCGTTTAAGGTTGAAAACTGCCTTTGGAATAGTTTCCATCATTAAAACAGCGATTTTAAAACAATTTACAATTTTTCGAAAACAATTGTAAAAACTCATGTGCAGGAATTTTCGGTTCCCTACACACTCCTCGGAAAATAATGTCAGTTTAAAGATCCATTTAGAATTTGAAAAACTTGTCTTTAGGAAAGTTGTAGCTCTTGAAAAATGCTAAAACTTTCATGTTTTACGAAAAATCTAATTCTGCTTGCATTTGCATCAGTTTTTGTTTGAAACTGGCTGATCCTGAAAACTAGGTCTGGGCAGACCAGCCACGGGTTTTTGTAAAAACGGAGGCCATTGGAGTCTCATTTTGGGATTCTGTCCACGCTGCCCCCTAGGAAAAATTGTTCCGAGCAACTTTCGTATTTACGTTTTACCCCATTCGGCCTCTAAAGGCCTCAAATTTTCACTTTCCCAAAACTGGCCACTTTCGAATCCAAATTGGCAGTTTCGGTGTTTAAGTCCGGTTTACGTCCTATTTCACGAAATCTATCTCGACCGACCGCTTCGGGAGCCTACATAACAAACACACAGCGTTTCTATCATTCCACATGAACCCATAAACCGCTCAATTGGATCCATGCAAGCCAAACCCGAAAGTCATAAACCTAAGCTTGCATGGTTCTAGAGTTTTGCATTCATACAATCAAGCATCAACTTTCATCCTCAAATTAGCAGCCACATACCCACTGCCTAGGGCAGATTTTTGGACCAAATCAGGGAACACACAACCTTAAGCATCTAGCATGAAATCAATCAACCAACAAGCACAATCAAGCAAGAAATCAAGCCATACACCCTAAATTAAACTAATCAAGCACATACACCAAACTAGGGCAAGAAAATAAAAGTGGACTTATGTCCTTACAAACTAAATTGAACCATAATCAAAACTCCAAATTGAACTCAAATTGAAGAGTTAGGGCTCTAGAATTTACCTTGGACCAAAGTTAGGATTTGGTCACAAAAATTCCTCTCTCCCCCTAGCTCCTAGCTCACGGCTGCACCTCCAATTTGAGCACCAAAAATTTTCTTTGGCCTCATTGGTTGTTCTATTCCAAAGCCGAACACTCCACAAGGATTTGCCCTCAAAATTCTCAACTTTTCCTTTCCTATTTCTCCTCTCCCTCACCCACGGCCACAAGACCCAAAAGTGACCCAAATTTTTTTCAAACTTTTTCTTGGTTTCACTAGAGTAAAACCGAACCCCTTCCAAGCAAAAGCCCTAAAAGAAATTTTGGTTTTCCTCTCCTCCCTTTCTCCCTCTTGGCTGCAGATTTTCAAGGAACAAAATGACAAGAGTTTCCCCAAATTTTCTAATTAAAGTGAATAGAACTCATGGGTATTTATAGAGGTAGAGAATACTTTGGGAATTTGTGAAATTGTCCCAAATTTTTTTGATATTTCCTTGATGAGCCAATGAGGTGGCCGGCCAAGGGAGGACCTAGAAGGTTCTTGATTACTTTCTAAGCTCAATTAAGGGATTAATGACATCATAATAAAAAAGTAAGGTGATGTCATACCCTTAGGAGCCTTGTTTGTCTTGTTACCTCTAAAAAATCCATTTTTTGTGCCTCACAGATATTTCTAATATTGTGCTTCACTAATACACAGTATTTTTATACTGTACCATAGTACAAAAATTTATCTGTATAAAATCAGACAGTAATATTTTTTTCTTATTTTTCTGAGCCATTTTTGCCCTTAATCTTAACTTAGTGTGCTTGATTTTCTAGGGTGATTCTAAGGCTTATTCTTGCTATCTAGCTCACAAAAATATATTTTTCGCAGTATACTTTCCATAACGCTTTTCAACATATTGTAAAGTCAACCTTTGACTTTTCTTAGTCAAACTTTGACTTTCCCAGTCAAAGTTGACTTTCGTAAAATCATGTACTTTTTCGGCCTTTTTGACTCAAAAGGTCCGTTTTTGAGCTTAGCAATCAATTTTGAGTCTTATCGACCCATAAGAACTCACAAAATCTTACAAAAGCCTTTAATCGAGCTTTTTCATGCATACCTTCATAACGTGAAAATGATTCCTTAGAAGGAAAATATGAACATTAAAATATTGGGTATTACAATGCGCATAGGCCATACTACCAAACACTTTAAAGTGTGATACGGTTGGTTTATGACCACTCCAAGCTTCTTGTGGTGTTTGATTCGCCAATTTTGTATGCGGACATCGGTTTTGCACATACACAGCGCATTGCACCGCTTCCACCCAAAATTCCTTCGGCATGTCTTTGCTCTTCAACATTGATTGAACCATACCAAGAATCGTTCGATTTTTTCTTTCCGCGACGCCATTTTACTGAGGTGAATATGGTGCGGTCAAGAATCTTTTGATACCTTGTTCCTCACAATAGTTTGTGAAGGCGGTTGACCTGTATTCTCCACCTCTATCCGACCGTAAGGCCTTGATGTAAAGATTGGTTGTCTTCTCCACCATCGCCTTGAATTTTTTGAACACCTCAAATGCTTCTGACTTTTCCTTCAAAAAATAAACCCAAGTCTTCCTTGTATAGTCGTCAATGAAAGTAATAAAATACCTCTTCTCACTAAAAGACTTTGGAGTGATTGGGCCACATATGTCAGTGTGTACCAACTCGAGAGATCTCTTTGCACAATATTCTGCCTTCTTTTGAAAAGTTGTCCTTGCTTGCTTGCCAAGTACACAACCTTCACAAAATTTCTTGATGTAGTCCATGTTCGGTGGCCCGTGGACCATGTCCTTCTTTGCTAACTCTTTTAGCCTGCCGTAATGTAGGTGTCCAAACCGTAAATTCCATAACAATTCTTTGTCCTCCATGTTGACTTGCAAACACCTCTCTTGTATATTCTTCAAGTTGAGTTTGAACATCCGATTTTTCGCCATCTCAACGTGTGCAAGCACCCGATCATTTTTGTCCTTCAAGTGCAACATCCGGTCTTTCATGAAAACCGAACATCCTTTCTCCAATAATTGCCCCATACTTAGGATATTACTCTTCAAGTCAGGTACATAGTAGACATCCTCCATAGTACCTTCTTTTCCATCCTTTTGGGAAAAACATATTTTTCCTCGGCCTTTGACTTGAACCTTTGATGCATCTCCAAAAGACACATGTCCATCTTCTATCTCTTGCATATCAACAAAGAGATGTTTGTGCCCACACATATGATTGCTAGCACCAATGTCGAGATACCACACCATGTCGCTATCTGGAGTGGTGCCTTCATGGGTCATCATGAGAACGCCATCATCTTTGGTCTCATCTTTCGCGACTAGATTCGCATTTTCTTCCATCTTCTTCTCAGAGTAGCAATCCTTTGCGTAGTGTCCATATTTTCCGCAATTGTAACATTTGACATTTGGACGATTTGAGCGACTGCCTCTTCCATGACCACGGCCTCGTCCATGCCAATTTTGTTGGCTCGTTTGTCCTCTCTCTTCATTGTTATTTTCACGACCATGACCTCCTCCCCGACTGAAACTGTGACCTCCGCCGTGACTGAAACCGCAACCGCCACGACCACGTCCTCTTCCTCGGTTGTGTTGCGCATACATCGCCTTGTCCTCCCTGATGGTCATCTTTGTTTGTAAGGCCTCTTCCAAGACCTTTTGTTTCTTTTTCTTCTTTCGTTGTTCATGCGCTTCAAGGGAACCCGTGAGATCGTCGATGTTCATTTCTTCCAAATTCCTTGACTCCTCGATTGCACATACGACATTATCAAAATCATCGGTCAATGACCGAAGGATTTTCTCCACAACTCTTGCATCCGTGAGAGTTTCTCCGTTGCGTTTAAGTTAATTCGCTATCATTTGCACATGAGTAACATAGCTAGATACATCTTTCGACTCCTTCATCTTCATGGACTCTAACTCTCCTCGTAGAGTTTGAAGACGTACTTGTTGAACTCGGTCGGCACCCTTGAACACCTTTTGCAAAGTGTCCCACGCTTCCTTCGAAGTTGATGCACCAACAATTTTCTCAAAACCTGACTCGTCTACAGCTTGGAACAAGAGATAGAGAGCGGTCTCATCCTTCATTCGCATCTCTTTCAATGCTTTCAATTGGTTTGTTGTGGAGGAACCGGTAACTTCTGCCTCATTGTAGCCGGTTTCAACTACTTCCCACGCATCTTGTGCACCGAGTAAGGCACGCATTTGAATACTCCAGTTGTCGTAGTTTGTCTTGGTGAGTCATGGCAGCGGCATCTGCCCCAAAGTTGTGCTCCCATAGTTCGACATTGCTCTGATACCAATTTGATAAAAATAGGATTTGAGTGTTTGAATTTTCTAGAGAAGAGAAAAAACAAAAAAGATGGACACTAATAGTATATTTTCTTCAATTGATTTCTTTCTCCTTACTTAGCAAAGAATACAATATCAATATATTGTAATACCTGATTTTTCTGTGTTATTATTTCCTCCTAAAAAAGGAATTAAATGCATGCCGTAAAGGCATTTACGAAAAAGTTCGATTTAGAATTTTATTATGTGTTATGGGTTCTTATAGCTTCATAAGACTCAACTATGATTGTTTTGATAAGCAAATGGCCGTTTTGGAGGAAAATGGATAAAATTTGCATAATTCTATGTCGGTCAAAAGTTTGACCAAAAAAGTCAACTTTGACCCAGGAAAGTCAAAGTTTGACCAAAATGGTCAAAATGATGATTGTGTAATTTTGTGACATGCAGTATGGAAGAAATACTGCGAAAACCCATTTTTCGGGTAAGATGACTTAAATGAGAACTAAAACCGCCGTAGGAAAATCAAGCACACTAAGTTAGGGCATAAGGCAAAAGGGCTTGAGAAAATAAGAAAAAAAATTTTACAGTCTATTTTTACACAGATAAATTTTTGACTGCAGTATAAAATATCAGTACTGTGTATTAGTAAAACACAGTATTGGATTTATCTGTGTTAGTTTAAAATTAGACTACTTTCTTCAAAAAGTGCCAAACAAAGGCTTATATTTATGACATCATTCATTTTTGAATTATGACATCATAATTCTTTGAACCAAACAAAGCAAGACAAGTGTCTTGTTCTAGAAAAATTTTGCCTTGTTCACCAAGCCAATGGCTGGCCACCTAGAATGCCAAAAGTGGGAAATTTAGTTTTTCATGGGGTTTTTCTAGAATTTTTGAAAGTTCACCCTTACCTATAAATAGGGATGAGCATTATTCATTTCATTGAAAATCCTAGCCAAACTCTTGCAAATTTTCTTCACCAAAAGCCGAGTGAGAGAGGAAAAGAGAGTGAGGAAGAAAACCAAAAATTTTCTTAAGCCAATCCTAGGGTTAGTGTTTGGTTTTGCCAAGGAACCAAGAGGGAGAGTTTGAAAATTTTTTCAGCCCTTTTCTAGGCTGCTGCCGAGTGTGGAAAGTGCAGGAAAAGCCAAAGAAAAACCAAGGGTTTTTAGGAAACAAGTTAGGGGCAATTCGGGTTTGATTAAGCCACCAAGAAACAAGTTTGAAACAAGTTTTTGAGACCATTTTTGGGTCTAGATGTAACGACCCGCCTAGCCAGGCCGTTACCGTACTTACATATCTAGTGACTTAATGAAATTTAGCGGAAAATTTTTTTTTTTTACAAGCATATAAACATACACACTTTAACTGACATACGATGTTTTGCGTACGCATATACCATAATTACACAACTTTGTTCTATTTGAAATAAAATACTTATTAATACAAAACGCGTAGCGGTCATGTTCCCACTTTTTCACAGTCGCTCCGCCATGCTCCTCCATCATTGCATCAGTCGTTGCTCATAGGTTGCTTACCTACAGCATAGACGTAAGACGTAAGCTTGCGCTCAGCAAGTACAACTTGTTAATCCGCGACATAACAAAATAATACATAATAAAACTTGGCATTCTCAACATGTCATAACATAACGGCATAACGTTCTTAAACATGCATGAACCATTTATGCTTCATTATGCTTTCATAACATACTTCCTATCTTATCTTGACTCCTCTTACTTATGGGCCCCTTATATGAGTGTTCGTACCTGGTGCACAACTATGGAGTGGTTGGGGTGGTCAGACCAGTTCCAACTCAAACCATAGTCCAACCTGACCTCGGACAGGTGGTACCACACTGGCAAGCTGTTGGATAAATCGGATCCGATATTGGAGTTACGGCGCAGCGGAAGTTTTAAAAAATTTTATGCCGTTTCCGGAAAAGAAGCTTATGATGCATATAACAATAAATTAATTTATGATCAAGCATACCTTATTTCTTGGATTCCGGAATTGCTAGAGCGTTTGACCAACGTGTCTTCTCTACTATTCTCGAGTTCCACGTCTCAGAGTGTGTGTGGGCACACGTTCTATGAATCCAAGTGACCGATAATACTTTCCGAAGTCTAGATCCCTCCTTCTCAATTCCGATGATCCTCATTGAGAATTTGATCCAACTTCTTTCTTCAAAACTACAAAACAAGAACCGGTTAACCTCCTATGAAAAATTATCACTCAGTTTAACCTTCCTCGCAGTTTTGATTCAATGGAATTTTCTTTCTTTTTCTCTCTCACAAGAAAGCCGAATTTTTGATGTGGAAGAAAAACAAAAAAATTTTTTTTATAATTAAAAAACGTTTTTCTCCTTAAAAAAAAAAAACCAAAAATTTTGTTTTTCAAGAACTCCTAGCCTTTATATAGTATTCCAATCCTTTTCAAAATTTATCTCCTACTTGAAAAATAATTAATAATTATTTTCCGGATAAATCTTGAACCAAAAGATCATACAACTTTAGGGCTAGATTCATTGAACATAAAAATAATTTTCAAGAGGAAATCCCCTTTAAAATTCGGCCACAAAGTGAGAGAAATCTTGATTAGTGGTTTAAATTTTAAATCAAGAATCTAGACTAGTCAAAAGATCCTAGTCCTATCTAGATTCAAACTTCTTTTAAACCTCTTCGAATTTAAATAGGATTCACATATTTGAATAAATATTTTCCATAAACATTATCCATATTAATTAATTTAGATTAATGAAATATTTCAAATTTTCTTTCCTCACAAAAACCATGCACCTATTTAATTAGGAAAGAAAAATTCATGAAATAATCTCCATTATTTAAACCAATTAATAATTAAATGTTAGAAATATATTTAAATAATTTTGAAACAAAATTTTCTTCCCTCCATACAATTAAAAAAAACGTACACCATTTTTAATTAGGAGAGAAAAATTTTGTTTTCCAAAATTCAAATACAATCTTATTTTCAAAATTCAAATTAACCAATCACATGTTGACAAATCATTTGTCTACAAATTTCACATGTCCAATCCTTTCTGGATTGCATGTTAGAGAGTACCATGTCTTAATAGACATGACAAAATTCCATTTACAATTTACCGATCTCATTAGAAACAAATCCCGAGACGTTTCGTTGAACTATATGAGCTAATAGAGGGACCCGATGGAAATATGTAAAGAGGCTCCTATAATTGTGAAAAATTAATCCCAGATTAATTATCCATCAATTATTAACTTCAAAACTATTCCACTAAAAGTTTGAAGCTGAACTCCTGTTTACATACCGTATTACGAAAGCTCTCTCACGTAGTGTTTCTTCAATGATTTATTCATCGCTTGCTTAATCCCCATATGTTATCCATGATTGAATTAAGGACTTTTTCCGTTTTACCTTTTCAATCATTTTAACTTAAAGTTCCATTATTCTCCATTGAAAGAACCACCAATTGTAAAACCATACAATTGGTAAACCATCAGAGAACACAAAGTAAACTGATGGCCAAGATCTTGTTATACTATATTTCAATTCCCGAATAATGCCTTTAAGTAGATAACATTCACTATCATTAAGACAGCTATGGATTCCGTATCTATGAATCTTGATTTCTCCATCCATAAGTCATGCACCCAAAAACACAAGTATGTTGACCATGAATTAACAGTGTCTCACCTTTAGTGCATCAAAGTACATAAGTCATGGATGCGAACTCAAATAATCATTTCAGGATTAAGATTAATGCAGGATGATAATCAAAGTATCATTGATTCTTATAAACGGAATTATTAAACCGAATCAATTAACACTTTAGGTCCAGTCCAATGTCATACCTCAATACTGGTATACATTAAAGTTTCTACTTGGAACCTATCCGATGGTTAAGACAAACCATCCTTCCAAGGAAGTAGACAACCTTTACAATCTTATCATGAATAAGATTCCCAAATCTTATTCCGTTGATTGCGGACTATTTATTTAGATTGTTATCAAATTACCACGTCTTCTATGCATACCCCGTATACATATGATAATTCGATATATTACCAACAGCCTAGGAGTATTTTATGTTTGCTCAAAATAATCATACAATCAACAAATGAAAGTAAATAGGACACAACTTATTAAACATGAATAATTTCCTCTTATTAATATCAAAATGTCATATTTACAGAAAATCCCTAAGATTTTCTATCCTTAGGGCACCTATAGATCTCAACAATCTCCCACTTGCCCTAAGCGAGTAAATGTGACATATTACGCATCCCTATGCCTTCGACGTGTTCTTCGAATCTTCTGGCCACCAAAGTCTTCGTGAACGGGTCAGCAAGATTGTCCTCCGATGCGATTTTGCAAACCGTCACATTTCCACTCTCAACAAAGCCTCTGATAATGTGATATTTTCTGTCAATGTGCTTACTCCTCTTATGATGCCTAGTATCCTTGGCATTAGCTACTGCTGCACTATTGTCACAGTAGAGCACCATAGCTTTATCCATACCAGGAACGACCTCAAGGTCACTAAGGAACCTGCGGAGCCAAACTGCTTCTTTTGATGTCTCACTGGCTGCCACATACTCGGCTTCCATGGTCGAGTCAGCAATACAAGATTGCTTAACACTCCTCCACATAACGGCACCACCTCTAAGAGTGAAGACAGATCCTGAAGTCGATTTCCTTGAATCCTGATCTGATTGAAAATCAGAATCTGTATATCCTATAGGAACAAGGTCCTGACCGGAATACACTAGCATATAATCCCTCGTTCTCCGTAGATACTTGAGTATATGCTTGACCGCAGCCCAATGGTTCGGTCCCGGATTCGACTGATATCGACTTACCATACCAACCGCAAAACAAATGTCAGGCCTAGTGCATAATATAGCGTAGATAAGACTACCTACCGCTGATGCATAAGGTACATTTTTCATACGCTCCCTTTCTTCCGATGTCTTGGGACAGTCATCTTTAGAAAGTTTGATTCCAATCCTGAAAGGTTGAGCACCTTTCTTGGAATCCTTCATAGAAAACCTCTCAAGTACTTTATCAATGTATAAAGCTTGGGAGAGTGCTATCGTTTTGTTCTTTCTATCTCTAAAGAGTTGAATACCAAGAACATAACTAGCTTCTCCTAAGTCCTTCATGTCAAACTGTTTGGCTAACCAAACTTTGACAGATGATAGTATTGCCACATCGTTTTCAATAAGCAATATATCATCCACATAGAGTACAAGGAACACCACTTTCTCGTTCTTGATACATTTATAAACACATGGTTCATCAATGTTTTGTTCGAATCCATAAGTTTTGATCGCTTGATCAAACCTAATATTCCAAGAACGAGATGCTTGCTTTAATCCATAGATGGATTTAAGCAACTTGCATACTTTGTCTTCTTGGCCTTTTGTCTTGAACCCGTCTGGTTGTATCATATAGATATCTTCCTCAAGAGAGCCATTTAAGAAAGCTGTCTTGACATCCATTTGCCAGATCTCATAATCGAGAGCAGCCGCAATGGATAAAAGAATGCGGATTGACTTAAGCATTGCTACAGGCGAGAAGGTTTCTTCATAGTCGATTCCTTCTTTCTGCGTATAGCCCTTCGCTACAAGTCTTGCCTTGAAAGTTTCCACTTTCCCATCCACACCTCTCTTCCTCTTGTATACCCACTTACACCCAATCGGTTTTATGCCTTGGGGTAAGTCTACAAGTTTCCAGACTCCGTTGGAATCCATAGATTCCATCTCGGCGTTCATAGCCTTTTGTCAAAGACTAGAATCAACATCCTCCATAGCTTCCTTGTACGTAGCTGGATCATCAATATGTTCTATGGATTCTGCTTCATAAACTTCACCACTGAACATGTACCTTTCAAGTTCCCTGATAATCCTCCTACTACGACGAAACTCCTGTGGTTGTTGATTCTTTAGTGATTTTTCCGCAGGGTTTTCTGTGACTTTAGGAACATCCAAACCCGAAGTCATCTCCTCAAGCACTACTTTGCTACGAGGTTTAAAGTCTTCCACGTAACTTTCCTCAAGGAATGTTGCATGTGTTGAAACAAAGACTTTATTTTGCTTTGGATTATAGGACAGACCACCTTTTGTCCCTTTTGGATAGCCAACAAATAAGTACACTTCTGATCGTGACTCCAATTTCTTCGCTTCCTTATCCAGGACGTGTGCCGGACAACCCCAAATTCGACTATGATTCAAATTAGGTTTCCTACTCGTCCATAACTCATAAGGAGTTTTAGGAACCGATTTGGAGGGAACGTTATTCAGAAGATAGCATGCAGTTTGTATGGCGTGCCCCCAAAATGATAAAGTTAAAGTGGAATAACTCATCATAGACCGGACCATATCCAATAAGGTCTTATTCCTTCTCTCAGCTACACCATTCTGTTGAGGAGTACCAGATGCAGTCAACTGGGATTGTATCCCATTCTCTATCAAATATCCTAAGAACTCATCCGATAGGTATTTCCACCTCGATCCGATCGAAGTGTCTTAATGGACTTGCCTAATTATTTCTCCGCTTCAGCCCGAAACTCTTTGAACTTGTCAAAGGCTTCGCTTTTGCGGGTTATTAAATAGACATATCCATACCTTGAGTAATCATCAATAAAAGTGATATAATACTCATACCCACCAGGTGCTTCTATGTTCATGGGACCACAAACATCTGTATGCACAAGTTCTAAAAGTTTCTCGGCACGACCATCCTTGGCAGCAAAGTGCCGTTTAGTCATCTTGCCCTCCAAACGGGATTCGCATTGTGGCCAAGGTTCAATCTCGTACAAGTCGAGGCATTCATCTTTTACCATCATTTGAATTCTGTTAAGGCTTATGTGACCAAGTCGTAAATGCCAAAGATATGATTTGTTAGAGTGAGAAGACTTATGTCTTTTAGAGTTCTTTTCCAATTCTGTATCAAGCAGTGAGTGCATCTTAGGTTTGATAAAATAAAGATTTCCATGCATCCATCCATTACAGATAAGAGAATTGTTTTTCCTAATAACAACTTTATTATTAAAAGAAACTGAATAAGAATCTTTAATAAACAAGCTACCGAAATTAGGTTCCTCTTAAAATTAGGAACACAAAAACAATGTCTCAAAATGATTACGCCCAAATGTGTACAAAAGCAAGCGGTCGAATGTAGTACAGATCGGGCGGTCGTATCCACGAGGAGGTAATAAAAACAAACAATAAAAGATTAGTGGAACAAAAGCGTTAGGGAAATAAGTAATCAAAGAGAGAAGAAGAGGAAATATTTTTGTGATTTTTTTTTGTTAAAATAAATTTAAAAACAACGTAATTTAAAATGAAGAAAAATTCAATAATAAAAAGTGGTAAGACATCGAGAATCCCCTATATGTTTCGTTTACCTATTTAGATTTTGATTCATAAAATAACTCAATTGACTATTTCACATCCCAAACAATCAATCGGAAAATAAATATTTGAAGAACTTGTGAATTAGAATTTATTTGAGTAAATAAAATTCTTACGTAAAGAGCTAGCAAAAATTATCTTATAAGAAATCCAAAAGCGACAATATACTACGAGCAATATTGCAGTAAAAGACTACTTATAAAATAATACCACCAATATATCCTATCATGCAACAATCACATAAAAAGAGCTTGACTAGATTTATATAAAAGTTGACAATAAAATATATTGATATGAGGAATAAATAAGATGATAGAAAATTTATTTACTCAAATGTATAAAACTTACAAACCATTGGAGAATCAAAACCCAAATAAATTCACTACACAAATAGGATCATCTCTAGCCTCACCAAAGAAATTTAGTCTAACTTGCAATCCATCTCACAAAATTCTAAAAAGAAAATATGAGATAAAAATGCAAGGAAAAGAAAAAAAAAGAACACTAAAATTTCAGTCACAAATCTCATGGGAAAAAAAAAACAAAACGTTCCAAGCTTGCTACAAAGGCTTGCTTTTATAGGCTACAACGTCCAATGGTGATGAGAAATTTCGGCCCACAAAATCAGCCTCAAAGGGTTGCTGCCGGCTGTACCACGCTCGACAATTAGCTGGTCAAAGGGCTGGGAACGTGGCCCGAAACTCGCGCGGGCCAGCTAGAGGTTGGCTGAGAAACGCGGCCCGAAACTCGTGCGGGCCAGCTGGAGGAAAAGCTGGAATAACGGGCCTGGACTGCTTATTTTCGGCCCGAAATTCGCGGGCTTGGAGCTGGAGTTACTGCTGGCTGGGGCTGTGAACACGGGCCTGAGCTGGCGCACGTGGAGGGAACCGCGGGCCTGGGATCACGCGGGCTTGGCTGGCAGTGCAGCTAGGCTAGCAGCTGGAGGAGGACATGGGCCTGGAATCACGCGGGCTTGAAGCTGGCAGGCCTGCGGAAGAAAGGAAAGAAAGAAA
Source organism: Ficus microcarpa (assembly GCA_025413485.1). Classification (NCBI taxonomy): domain Eukaryota; kingdom Viridiplantae; phylum Streptophyta; class Magnoliopsida; order Rosales; family Moraceae; genus Ficus; species Ficus microcarpa. Next base: position 14,107,415 of record CM046380.1, on the reverse strand, counting down.
AAAAAGGAAAGGAAAATAAGGAAAAGAAGAGAAATCAATAAATCAATCAAAATAAATAAAATCATAAATATCTTCAAAATCAAATATTATGAATTAATATTATAAAAATACTTAATTAAATTGCAAATTATCTAATAAATTATATAAACAAAAATGTGTTTTTGTGCATTTATCACAAAACAATAAACCTAAATTCATCAAAATAAAGATGCACTTCTCCCACTGCTTCAGCTCGCACCAATGTCCCATCGTCGGTTCTTAACGTGAAGTCCTCCTCATGCAGACTTCTCGTTACCTTGAACCCCTGTAAAGAAATACAAACATGGTTAGTAGCTCCAGAATCTATAACCCAATTGTCCTTAGATTCTTCCACTAAACAACCCTCAAGATACAGGACATTGAAATTACCTTTCTGCTTTTGCAAAGCCAGGAAATCTCGGCAATCCTTCTTGAAATGTCCTTTCTTCCCACAGTGAAAACACTTAACCTTTTTGGGGTCCACCTTTTGCTTCTTAGTCTTGGTAGACTTCTTAGAAGCAGGTGCATTCACCGCAGGCTTATTCCCCTTGTTCTTCCCTTTTTCCTTCTTCCTTTTGGGATTAGGAGCAGACGAATTAGGTTCAGCCAAATTTACCTCAGCCTTAGATCCAGAACCCTTAAAAATGTTCTCAAAGGCTTGCAACTCCTTCATCAATTCCGTTAAAGACATCTCCTTTCGATTAAGGTTGTAAGATGCCTGAAACAAATCGAAATCCTTGGATAAGGTTTGAAAAACCATAACCAGTTGAGTTGCAGCATCGATCTCAGCCCCATTTGCCTGAGCTTTAGACAAATAAGCCATGACTGTCATCATGTGCTCCTTGATGGGAGTTCCAACCTTCTGCTTGCAGTTCATGAGACCTTTGATAGCATCGGTCTTAGCCTGGATAGTTTGTTCACCAAACATTTCCTCCAGATTATCCATGATCTGCCTAGCAGTTTGATGTTCCTCATGTTGTTTCTGGAGCACGTTAGACATGCTCGCCCGAATATAGCACATGACACTAAGGTTGGAATTGTCCCAGCGCTCAAGCGCTACAAAATCCCTATCAGGAGCATCGATCGCAGGCGTAGGTGGTCGAGGTTGGGTTAGGACAAAACTGTGTTTCTCAAAGTTTAGGACGATTAGTAAGTTCCTTTTCCAGTCATTAAAATTCTCGCCAGTTAATTTGTTTTGCGTAAGTTTCACAGATAAAGGGCTTGACATTTTGATCTATAATAAGAAAACATGTAATAAGTATAAGCAAACATCCTATCAGTTTATAAAATATGATTTTGTAATGAAACAAAAAGATCTATATGCAATCTAAATGTTCATGTGTAAAACCCTTAAAACACATACCTTACAACGACAATTCCTAACTACCGCTTTCTAAGCTACCGAGGGGTAGTCATAGAATAACTAGCCAAGAACACGGATCCCTTCCGATTAATACATATTCATCCATGGAACAAACTCCATTAAATATATATTAACTATCGTTTATTTGACCACTACTTTACATAACAGAGCCTCGAGGGAGGGTTAATAAATAAAGTAGTATGAGTGTGTAACCATCGTTTCCAATTTTGAATCCATATTTTACATCCGCCACCGAGGGGTGATTTAAACATAAAATATGCCCAAAATTGTTATCTTTTCGGAAATCCAAATCAGTGTGCGCTCTAGGTAAGATACCTATCTGAAGGGAATTCCCGGATCGAAACCGAGTAGTAGGCACTATCATGCGTAACTATTGGACCAATGATGGAGGCCGTAGGTCTTAGTGTGTAAAACCTTCTCTCGCTTAATCTTTTAAATTAGGGTTTTTGTTTTTCATGCAAAAACAATATTTATTGAGTGGCACTCCCTAATCTATATGGCATGTTATCAATACATCATGAAATAGTATAACATATTCATATAGCAAGTCATCATCCATGGTTTGCAAAATATGTAAATAGCCGTGGATCATGATTCCATCCTAGAGAAAAGAAAATTGCAAAATTTACAAAAATTAACCGAAGCATATATCGGCCTTCATTTGTAGATCCATGCCATGTATCCTTCTTCAATGTGTCTTCCTTCTCTAATGTCACATCTTTTTAAATTAAAATTAAATTTAAATTTCAAAAAAGATTATATGTGATTTTTAATTTTAATCAAAATTACAAAATATCAAAATTTAAATTAAAAATCCGGTTTATTAAATTTTAAAATTTAAAATTTGAAATTTCCAAATTTGAAATTTCCAAATTTCAAATTTAAATCACAAAATTTTAAAATTCATAATAATATCCATTAAATTTAAATTTAAATTTTCAATTTTGATTTCCAAATTATCAAAATCACATATCATTGGAAATTAAATTTTCAAAAGATTCTTGTGATTTTTTTTTTATACAAAAAAAAACGTTTTTTAATTAAAAAAAATTCCAAAAATAAAAAAAAATCACATCCTTTGAAAATTTCCATACCTTCGTTCATCTTCAATCTCCTTGAATCCATTGTAGCCCGAATTTTACAAAAAAATTCCTATGCCGTTTCCGGCTTACAAAAATTCTAGGAATTGAAAGAACGATCTAGCGGTGATTATAGACCGCATCTATTACACTTGAAAAACCTAGATACAAATTCTAACCTCTATGGAATCATGACCGGCAAAATTGAACAAGTATCATATATTATCAAAATAATATAAAGCATTCATCCATACATCCATTCATAATATATTTAACATACTCAAAATAAAACCTAGAGTGCCAACTCTTTAAAATATTTCATTAATGCATAGAGAGAAATTTATTTGATCAAATAATTTATGTTATATGCATGATCATGAGTTGGCTCATGTGATGTCTAGTTTTTCATGTAACTAGCTTTTGTAAAGAATTGAATGTAAATAGTACATGCAATTTCTTGAAAAAGCTCAGCTCAGAGCTCTAATGTGTATTATGAGTTTTTATAGCGTTATAAAACTCAAAAATGACTGTTCGAAGAAGCAAATAGCCTTTTTGAACAAAAAGGAGTGAAATCTACTCGATTTTACAAAAGTCAAAATTTTGACCAAAAAAGTCAACCGTTGACCGAAAAGTCAAAGTTTGACCAAAATGGTCAAAATTGCGACGGAGGAATTTTAAGATCTGCGTTTTGTGAAAAATACTGCAGGAACTAATTTTTATGACCAATAAAAACTAAAACCACCTTAGAAAAATCAAGCATGCCATATTAGGTCATGAGGCAGAAAGGATTTGAGAAAATATCTTCGATCCGATTTTTTTGACTGTAAATATAAAAAAATCCAAACTGTAAAATAATAATTACAGTATTGGAATTTAAATTTTTACAATCAAAGTTTCAAGGTTTTTCATCAAACAAAGCTTTAAATTAAGATATCATAAAAGAAAGTATTATTTTATTCATATGAGTGGTGTGTTGGACCAATGGCTAGATGACATGTGGACAATGCCAACTCACTATGAGTTGTCTTCCACTTCACCCATGGCCGGTCACCTAGCAAGAGGAAAGTCAAAAGTTTTAAAAATTTTGGGGTCAAAATCATATTTTTCAAAGCTCCAAAGTTGCCTATAAATAGATGGGTCTTCTATTCATTTTAATGTAAAAATGCAGCCAAGTTCTTGAGTTTTTTCTGCACAAATAGCCGAGAGAGAGAAGGGAGAGAATTCAGAAAAATTTTTCTAAGCTAACCATCCCATCTTTGCTTCGGGTAGTCTAGGAGCCGAGGGGGGAGAAAGAAAAAAAATTCTGGCAGCCCTTGCAGCCCTTGTTGCCGTGTGTTGGTGCAGGGGAAAGGAATAAGAGAGACCAAAATTTGAGGGAGAAATTGGTGTAGGAAGTTCGGGTTAGTCTAGCAAGCAAAGGAGTGAGTTTTGGAGCAAGTTGGGAGCTTGGCTTTAGCTCCAAACAGCCCACGGGTTTTGTCCCTAGAAGAGAAGAAAAATTTTCAGTTTTGGGGCTAGCATTCCTTGAGTGGCCGAACAAGGAGAGGAGACCATTGGAGACCAAAAATTTGATTTTTGGTGCACATAGGGTGAGCAGCCGAACCCTAGAAGCAAGTGGTGCAAGAAGTTTTTTTTTCGGGTATCTCAAACCCTAAGCCGAAAATCCACTCCATTTGAGGTAAAAAATTTCAAAAGCTTTTTACCAAGTTTAAATGAGTTTTAAGCTTATGATTTATGTGTATTTTATGCAAAAAATTTTGTAAGAGCATAAGCTCCTATGTATGTTTAATTTGCTGCCTTAGATTGCATGTGTGCTTAGTGCTTGATTAGGTAGATTCTAGGTGTGGTTTGGTTTGATTTTATGCTCATAAATTATGCTATGTGATTGGATTGCTAGATTGGCATGTTAGGGTTTTAAATTAGGTAATATGTCCCCAAATTAGGTCAATTAGAATTATGCATGTATGTGATGATTTTTGTGAACCAAGTGCATGAATGGTGTAATGTATGCTAAGCTAGAGATTATGCAACCCTAGGATAGTGAGTTCGGATTTTGGGTTGCAAGATCACATGGGTTGCATGGTTAGGTCAAGGGACGTTAGATGCACTGCATGTATGTTGACTATCTCCCGAAGTGGTCGGTCGAGCTAGAACCCGCGACTTAGGACGTAAAAACAAATGTAAGAACCAAAACTGTCTCTCGGGTTCCAGGGAGCAGTTTCGGTAAAACGTGGATTACAGGCCTTTAGAGGCCGAATGGGCAAAAACTTAAAACACGAAAGTTGTAGATTAGGGTGTTTCCTAGGGGCCAACACGGCCAGTTTTCCAAAATAAGGCTCCAACAGCCATCTTTTTCAAGAAAACCCGTAGGTGGTCTGTGAGACCCGGATTTTTAAGTTAGCTTCATTTTCGATAAAAAAACTGGTACCAATCGGTACGGAATCAGAAATTTTACAAAACATGAAAGTTTTAGAACTCTTAGAGGGCTAGAACTTTCATGAAAGAAACTTTTTCAAACTCAAATGGGATTTTTAAGTATAAACTGAAATGTCAAAACTGCGCAAGAATCAAAAAATTTCTGTGCAGAATTTTATAGAACCATACTAGGAAAAACGTTTTTCGAACTAAACACGTTACTTCAAGTATGGAAACTGTCCCAAAAGCAGTTTCCGACCCTTAAATATTTTATGAAATTATAGTCCAAGATTTACGAATTTTTACGAAGCAAGTTACCAAGATTAAGATTTAAAAGCTAAGTCTTTTTATGAAAAAGGAATTTTAAGTTAAAGTTTTTAAAGAAAATGAATTCTAAGTTAAGATTTCAAAGAAATGTTAAGACGGAGGTTAACCAGGAATTTATACCCGAGTTATCGGGACTTAGTCCCGAAACCCTAAAGTTGACCAAATAGGGATTCACGTTAGTAATCGTAAGGGTTAACCTTGGTTAATCTATAAGTTGATGATTAAAGCCCAAGGGTTGGTGTTGATCTAACCCGACACGTTTATATATGGGCTAAGTGTATAAAAAGGATATCCCACGTAACCTTTTAGGTCACGATTTATGATCGATAAGACTACTGAGATAGTCACCCTCTATGTATGCATGGTTTTATTTTTAGGGGGACATATCATCGAAAACCCGCATGAATGTTGGTTAGTTACCAACATATTATGAGTTAGATTAGAAATCTCATGTACGTCCTTCGATCGAGCATGAGGAATTCTGCAGTTGGATCTTGAAGAGAAGTAACCAAGCGACAGACGAATAGACGGTAAGTACAACACCGTCTACAGCATAAGCTACTAGTATATATTACTAGATTTCCATGATGTGTTATGTGCTATGTGTTAGATAACATGTATGCAATATAAAATATGTTAAGTATATGCTTATTATGCTAAAGTGAGAAATGATAGAATTAAAAAGGTGACAACTGAATGTATGTTCACTAATAATAAGAATAAGTAAGTCATTAAGTGTCGTGTCGTACCACCCGCGCCAGGTCGGGTTGGACTGTGGATTGAGCTGGATATGGTTTGGCCGCCCCAACCAATCCATAGTCGCGCGCCGGATATGAACACGCAAGTTAAGGGCCCATAAGGAGTAAGAATAAGAAAGCATAATGTGGTCCATGCATGCTATGTGTATGTTGTGTTTATATTATATTGTTTTTACGGTTTAAGAGTTGTACTTACTGAGTTTTAGCTCACTGTTTAAGTTTATGCTGTAGGTAAGGAACCAGCTATCTGACGATGATGCAAGATGGAGTAGCGAGCCAAGGCACTGTGAATGAGTGGATAATGGGTATCGCTACGAGTTTTGTGGTTTTATGTAAATTATGAAATGTTTTTATAACAACTGGTAATTAATATACTCGTACGCAAAAACAGTATTACTTTATGTTTATAGTGTTTTGTGAGTGCTATAAAAAAAAAAAAAAATTTCCGCTGTGTTTTCAATCACTGTAAGTAAGTTTATATTATGAATGCATGTTAACAAGTAGGGTAACGGCCTACGCTAGGTGGGTCGTTACAGCTCTGATACCAGTTGTTGGATAAATCGGATCCGATATTGGAGTTACGGCGCAGCGGAAGTTTTAAAAAATTTTATGCCGTTTCCGGAAAAGAAGCTCATGATGCATATAACAATAAATTAATTCATGATCAAGCATATCTTATTTCTTGGATTCCGGAATTGCTAGAGCGTTTGACCAACGTGTCTTCTCTACTATTCTCGAGTTCCACGTCTCAGAGTGTGTGTGGGCACACGTTCTATGAATTCAAGCGACCGGTAATACATTCCGAAGTCTAGATCCCTCATTCTCAATTCCGATGATCCTCGTTGAGAATTTGATCCAACTTCTTTCTTCAAAACTACAAAACAAGAACCGATTAACCTCCTATGAAAAATTATCACTCGGTTTAACCTTCCTCGCAGTTTTGATTCAATGGAATTTTCTTTCTTTTTCTCTCTCACAAGAAAGCCGAATTTTTGATGTGGAAGAAAAACAAAATTTTTTTTTTATAATTAAAAAACGTTTTTCTCCTTAAAAAAAACCAAAAATTTTGTTTTTCAAGAACTCCTAGCCTTTATATAGAATTCCAATCCTTTTCAAAATTTATCTCCTACTTGAAAAATAATTAATAATTATTTTCCGAATAAATCTTGAACCAAAAGATCATACAACTTTAGGGCTAGATTCATTGAACATAAAAATAATTTTCAAGAGGAAATCCCCTTTAAAATTCGGCCACAAAGTGAGAGAAATCTTGATTAGTGGTTTAAATTTTAAATCAAGAATCTAGACTAGTCAAAAGATCCTAGTCCTATCTAGATTCAAACTTCTTTTAAACCTTTTTGAATTTAAATAGGATTCACATATTTGAATAAATATTTTCCATAAACATTATCCATATTAATTAATTTAAATTAATGAAATATTTCAAATTTTCTTTCCTCACAAAAACCATGCACCTATTTAATTAAGAAAGAAAAATTCATAAAATAATCTCCATTATTTAAACCAATTAATAATTAAATGTTAGGAATATATTTAAATAATTTTGAAACAAAATTTTCTTCCCTCCATACAATTAAAAAAACGTGCACCACTTTTAATTAGGAGAGAAAAATTTTGTTTTCCAAAATTCAAATACAATCTTATTTTCAAAATTCAAATTAACCAATCACATGTTGACAAATCATTTGTCTACAAATTTCACATGTCCAATCCTTTCTGGATTGCATGTTAGAGAGTACCATGTCTTAATAGACATGACAAAATTCCATTTACAATTTACCGATCTCATTAGGAACAAATCCCGATATGCTTCGTGGAACTATATGAGCTAATAGAGGGACCCGATGGAAATATATAAAGAGGCTCCTATAATTGTGAAAAATTAATCCCAGATTAATTATCCATCAATTATTAACTTCAAAACTATTCCACTAAAAATTTGAAGCTGAACTCCTGTTTACATACCGTATTACGAAAGCTCTCTCACGTAGTACTTCTTCCATGATTTATTCATCGCTTGCTTAATCCCCATATGTTATCCATGATTGAATTAAGGACTTTTTTCGTTTTACCTTTTCAATCATTTTAACTTAAAGTTCCATTATTCTCCATTGAAAGAACCACCAATTGTAAAACCATACAATTGGTAAACCATCAGAGAACACAAAGTAAACCGATGGCCAAGATCTTGTTATACTATCTTTCAATCCCCGAATAATGCCTTTAAGTAGATAACATTCACTATCATTAAGACAGCTATGGATTCCGTATCTATGAATCTTGATTTCTCCATCCATAAGTCATGCACCCAAAAACACAAGTATGTTGACCATGAATTAACAGTGTCTCACCTTTAGTGCATCAAAGTACATAAGTCATGGATGCGAACTCAAGTAATCATTTCAGGATTAAGATTAATGCAGAATGATAATCAAAGTATCATTGATTCTTATAAACGGAATTATTAAACCGAATCAATTAACACTTTAGGTCCAGTCCAATGTTATACCTCAATACTGGTATACATTAAAGTTTCTACTCGGAACCTATCCGATGGTTAAGACAAACCATTCCTCCAAGGAAGTAGACAACCTTTACAATCTTATCATGAATAAGATCCCCAAATCTTATTCCGTTGATTGCGGACTATTTATTTAGACTGTTATCAAATTACCACGTCTTCTATGCATACCACGTATACATATGATAATTCGATATATTACCAACAGCCTAGGAGTATTTTATGTTTGCTCAAAATAATCATACAATCAACAAATGAAAGTAAATAGGACACAACTTATTAAACATGAATAATTTCCTCTTATTAATATGAAAATGTCATATTTACAGAAAATCCCTAATATTTTCTATCCTTAGGGCACCTATAAATCCCAACACAAGCTTGCTTGCCATTTTACTTGTTTTTCATGATCTATTTCTTGATCTTGGTCTTATCTTAATCATGGGTGAACATGCTTCATGATGTTACACCTACTCGTATCATACTCATGATCATACAATATAAACATACCTCAACATATCACATAGCCTAGCATGTATCGTATTAAACATTAATCACATGCTTAACATATCACATAACAACCAATATAGCATACATCGAACACTATATTAACATGCTTAGGTAAGCATCACAACAAGTGCCTATGCTGTAGGCGGAGTTGTACTTACCTTATCTCCGAGATATGGCTACCTCTGTCTAGGGTGCAAACGCAGGTTATCCCCTGCTATATTAAAGGACAAAAGTAAGAGATATTGATCTTATAGAATGTTGGTAACCTAACCAACATTCGCATATCAACCTAGTTATATGTCCCCTTCATAACTCTTAATAGCTTATGGGGTTACTACAAGTAACCCTCGTGGTTTAGCATAACCAACCTCGAATCTTACCTTATTAAGTTACCTAAGGTAATCTTGTAGGCTAAGTTCATACATAGATACTTAGGACTAGATCGTTATTCCATTCTTAAACTTTATTGTAACCCATAACCTACTTGGTTATTATTAGTCACCTTAAGTATTACTATCTTGATACAATATTGGGTAATATTGGGTAACCCTTGGTCTTATTAATTTGATACCATGTTGGGTTACATTGGGTAACCCTTAGTCTTACTAACCTTGGTATCACATTGGGTTACATAGAGTAACCCTTGGGGTGACTTATCTTAAGTTAACCCTTATTTGGTTACTAAGGTCCAATTAAGGGGTAATCTATTGGGTGACTATAGGTAACCCTGGGCTTTGGACCCAGTGCTATAGTTCGGGTGTAATACTTGGTTATTGGTGGTAAACTTCTTACTTACCTCAATTTTAAGAAAACTTAAGTTTATAGTTCCACTTGTTTTCTTTAGAAATTGTAGGTGTTTTCACCACCTTTTTACAAAAATCATTTTTATTTTCCTTATAAAAATTTGGGTTTTCTTATCAAAATATTTGAAAAATGTTATTAAGGATCGGAACTGCCTTTGGAGCAGTTCCTGTAGCCAAATTATCAGTTTTGGTTCAAAAATACTAAATCCTTACATTTTTCTAGAAAATCTTGTACAGAATTCTACTATTTCCTGTACAATCTTTGTAAATTCAATTATAATTTAAAATCTAGGAAGAATCTGAAAAAGTTGTCTTCATGAAACTTTTAGATCTCGAAAAATTCTAGAACTTTCATGTTTACTGCAAAACCCAGTTCGGCCTGTATCTACGTCATTTTTAATTTGAACAATCTGGTCGTGTATCCTAGGTCTGGACAGACTAGTATCAGGTTTTCGTGAAAATGAAGGCTGTTGGAGCCTTATTTTGGAAAAATGTTCACGTAAACCTCTAGGAAAAACTGTTCTGAACAACTTTCATGTTTTGAGTTTTTCCAAATTCGGCCTCTAAAGGTCTCAAAATTTACTTTTTCGAAAACTGGTCAGGATTGATCCGAACCTGTCCGTTTTTCGGTTTAGAGTTTGGTTTACGTCCTAAACGTGAAATCTAGCTCAACCAGCCACCGCGGGAGCCCTAATACACACATGCAGTGGTTTTCTAACGTAAATTTTGTTTAAACACATTTTCTAACTTAGCCATGCAAGCCTATCATCATTAGATAATTTCTAGTTGCAAAATTTAAGCCATAGCAAGCATTGTCATGAGATTCTAGCAACCTAGCATAAAATTTTCATCCACAACCATTCTAGGGCAGATTAGGGGACATACCATAGATCATCATTTAGCATGCAAATCACAATTGTAAAGCAAGCATGCACACAAAAAAAAAAAAATCAAACCACCCTTAAACTAAATCAATCATACCTAGGTTCTAACTTTGGGCACAAAAATAAATTGAGCTTATGCTCTTACAAAATTGACTTGAAATACTTGTAAATCTCAATTTAAAAGCTTAATTGAAAGAGTTAGAGGTTTAGAAAATTTTACCTTGATCAAACACACAAGTGGGAGCTAAGGTTAGTTCTCCAAAAATTCTCCCTTTATGCACTCCTCCTATGGCCGGTTTTGTGCTCCTTTTTGCGCCAAAATTATGGCTGATTTTGGGGTGGTTGTTAGCACTCAAACTAAGTCCTCCTTGACACAAAATTTGGTCAATTTCCTACCCACTAACAGCCGGTTTTATGGCTTCAAAAATGGGCACAAAGCTGTCCCAAAAAACTGTTTTGCACCTCTAGTAAAAAATCTCACACTCCAAGCACTAAAACCTCTAAGTTTCTTGAAATTTTTCTTCACCAAATCTCTCCCTTGAATGTCCGGATTTTTGAAGGGGAAATGGGCAAGAGTTTGGCTGCTTTTTCTTGTTTTTTTTTTTCAGCCAAAAATCTGATCACAAAGGGGCTATTTATAGACAAGATTTTGGGGTCAAAATGGGATTATTTTTAGTTCACCTTTTTGAAACAACCCCATAAGTTTTTCTAATTATTTTTTTCCTCCCCAAGGTGGCCGACCATCAACATGTGAGCTGTCACCATTATCCCATTTTTTAATCATTTTTTTTTCCTAATTAAAATCTTAATGATGCCATAAATCCCATAGGTAAGGTCATGCATGAGGTCATAGGCATTGTTTGGCTTTGTCTCATAAAAGCAGTCCACTTTTTATTCAACACAGATATTTTTGATACTGAGCTCACTAATACACTGTGAGATCTAGTTTTTCATGTAACTAGCTTCTGTAATGAATTGAATGTAAATAGTACATACAATTTCATGAAAAAGCTCGTTTCAGAGCTCTAATGTGTATTATGAGTTTTTATAGCTTAATAAAACTCAAAAATGACTGTTCGAAGAAGCAAATAGCCTTTTTGAACAATAAGGAGTGAAATCGACTCGATTCCACAAAAGTCAAAATTTTGACCGAAAAAGTCAACTGTTGACCGAAAAGTCAAAGTTGGACCAAAATGGCCGAAATTATGACGAAGGAATTTTAAGATCTGCGTTTTATGAAAAATAACGCAAGAATAAATTTTTATGACAATTAGAAACTAAAACCACCTTAGAAAAATCAAGCACGCCACAGTAAGTCACGAGGCAGAAGGATTTGAGAAAAGATCTTCAATCCGAATTTTTTGACTGTAATTATGAAAAATCCAAACTGTAAAATAATTATTACAGTATTGGAATTTAAATTTTTACAATCACAGTTTCAAAGATTTTTATCCAAACAAGCCCTAAATTTTAAGATATCTCACAAAGAAAATATTATTTTATTCAAAGTGAGATGTGTTGGACCAATCACAAGAGGACACCTAGCATATGCCAACTCACCATGAGTTGTCTTGCACTCCAAAACTTCGGACACCTTGCATGCCACAAGGCCAAAATTTTACAAATTTTGGGGCCAAAATCCTATTCTCAAAAGTTCACCAAGTTGTCTATAAAAAGGGGGTGAGTTCCTCTATTCATTTTAATGAGAAAAAGCAACTAAACTCTTGCAAAATTGTAGCTCAAAAATCCGAGAGAAAGGGAGAGTGAGATCAGAAAAATTTTTCAAGTTCAATCCATCTTTTGTGCTTCGGGTAGGCTAGCAACCGAGGGGGAGAGAAAGGAAAAATTTTCTGCAGCCAAACAGCCCTTGTTGCCGTGGGTTTGGAGCAGGGGAAACACAAGGGAAAACCAAAATTTTGGGGTAGAAATTAGGGCTAAAGGTTCGGGTTTGATTGGTGAGCCAAAGGAGTGAGTTTGGTGCAAGTTTTAGAGCTTGAATCACCTTGGAGCAGCCCTCGGGTTTGAGTGAGAAAAGAGAGGAAAAAAATTTCAGTTTGGGGCTAAACTCTCTTGAGTGTCCGAGCAAGGAGAGGAGACCCTAAAGGAGCCAAAAATTTGATTTTTGGAGCACTTGGAGTGAGCAGCCGAACCCTTGAACCAAAGGGAGCAAGCAGTTTTTTTCGGGTCATCCAAACCCTAAGCCGAAAGTCACCTCTTGGAAGGTAAAATTTTTAAAAGCTTTTTCACAAGTTTAAATGAGTTTTAAGCATGTGATTTACGTGTATTTCATGCAAAATTTGTGTAAGAGCATAAGCTCCTATGTAGGTTTCAATGGCTGCCTTAGATGTGCTTGTGTGCTATGTGTTTGATTAGGTTGATTCTAGGTGTGGTTTGGTTTATTTTTTATGCTCATAATTTATGCTATGTGTTTGATTTGCTAGATTGGCATGTTAGGGTTTGATGTAGGTAATATGTCCCCAAATTAGGTTAAGTAGTTTTATGCATGTATGTTATGTTTTTATGAACCAAAATGCATGAGAATGTGTGATGTATGTTTAGCTAGTGGATATGCAACCCTAGGATAGGAGTTCGGATTTTTGGGTTGCAAAGATCACATGGGCTGTATGATAGGGTTAAGGGACGTTAGAATGCGCTGCATGTTTGTTGATTATCTCCCGATGTGGGCGGTCGAGTTAGAACCCGCGACTTAGGACGTAACAAGAAATGTAAGAACCAAAACTAGCTCTCGGGTTCCAGGGAGCTGTTTCGGTAAAACACAGATTACAGGCCTTTAGAGGCCGAATGGGCAAAAAGTTAAAACATGAAAGTTGTAGACTAGGTTGTTTCCTAGCGGCCAACGCGGCCAGTTTTCCAAAATAAGGCTCCAACAGCCTTCTTTTACAAGGAAACCCGTAGATGGTCTGTAAGACTCGGTTTTCAAAGTTAAACTCGTTTTCGATTAAAAACTGGTACCAATCGGTACAGAATCAGAAATTTCTCAAAACATGAAAGTTTTAGAACTCTTCGAGGGCTAGAACTTTCGTGAAGAAAACGTTTTCAAATTCAAAAGCGATTTTTAACTATAAACTGAAATGCCAAAACTGCGCAGGAATCCAAGAGTTTCTGTGCAAGATTTTATAGAACCCTTTAGGAAAAACGTTTTTCGAGCTACTCACGTTGTTTCAAGTAAGGAAACTGTCCCAAAAGCAGTTTCCGACCCCCAAATGTTTTATGAAATTATAAGGCAGGATTTATGAATTTTTACGAAAAAGTTGATAAGATTAAGATTTTAAAGCTAAGTGTTTTTATGAAGCAAAAGTTATAAGTTAAGGTTTTTAAAGAAAATGGTTTCTAAGTTAAGGTTTTCAAAGCAAATAGATTTTTAGCTAAGTGTTCAAAGAAACGTTAGGACGTATGATAACCGGGAAATTATACCCGAGTTATCGGGACTTAGATCCCACAATCCTCAAGTAAGCCGAATAGGGATTTATGTTAGAGATCACAAGGGTTAACCTTGGTTGACCCATAAATTGTTGATCAAAGCTCTAGGGTTGATGTTTGTCTAACCCGACATGTTTATGAATGGGCTAAGTGTATGAGATGGATATCCAACGTATCTTTTTAGGTCACGATGCATGATCTATAAGACTACTAAGGTAGTCACCCTCTATGTATGCATGGTTTATCTTTAGGGGGACATATCACCGAAAAACCCACATGAACTAGATTAGAAATCTCATGTACGTCCTTCGATCGAGCAGGAGGGATTCTTCAGTTAAAGCTCGAAGAGGAGTAAGACAAGCAGCACACGGATAGACGGTAAGTACAACACCGTCTACAGCATAAGCTACTAGTATATATTACTAGATGTCTATGATGTGTTATGTGCTATGTGTTAGTTAACATGTATGCAATATAATTATGTTATGTATATGATTATTATGCTAGGGCATAAATAATAGAATTAAAAAAAGGTGACAACAGAATGTATGTTCACTTATGGTAAGAATAAGTAAGTTAATAAGCGATGTGTCGTACCACCCACGCCAGGTTGGGTTGGACTGTGGATTGAGTTGGATAAGGTTTGGCCGCCCCAACCAATTCATAGTCGCGCGCCGGTTACGAACACACGAGGTAAGGGCCCATAAAGAGTAGAGATAAGAAAGCATAACATGGTCAATACTTACTATGTGTTTTTCCTGTTTATGCTATGTTTTCTTTACGGCTTAAGAGTTGTACTTACTGAGCTTTAGCTCACGGTTTTAAGTTTATGCTGTAGGTAAGGAACCAGCTATCTGAAAAAGATGCAAGGTGGAGTAGCGAGCCAAGGGACTGTGAATGAGTGGATTATGGGTATCGCTACGTGTTTTGCGGTTTTTATGTAAATTAAGAAATATTTTATATTAACTGGTAATTAATATATTAGTACGCAAAAACAGTATTACTTTATGTTTATAGTGTTTTGTCAATGCTATAAAAAAAAAAAAAAAAAAAAATTTTCCGCTGTGTTTTCAATCAATGGTTTTAAGTTATATTATGAATGTATGTTAGTAAGTAAGGTAACGGCCTACGCTAGGTGGGGCGTTACAAGGTTTGGTATCAGAGCGGTTCCCTTGTGACACGAATTCACAGTTACCTGACATCGCCTCCATCATTGCAAGTAAGTTTAGATTTCTTTCTTATATGCTATATGGTTTTATGCTATGGTGTTTATGGTTATATTACGTGATATAGACGCGGTACCATGGACACGACGCAAGCGAAGAGGGATCGGGATGCCGTAGTTTCTTTCTACCGATCGCAGCCTCAGTATTTTGACAGCACCAGACGATCAGTGTCGATCAGCATATGGCTTCATGATATGGAGCAGATCTTTATGATGTGTCACATTGACGAGCACTTACAGGTCACCCTAGCCAGCCGATGTCTGATTGGTGATGCTAGGATATGGTGGGTTACATTAGGAGAGCCGTAGCTACCCAGTCGTACTTGGGCACACTTTCGTGCAGCTGTGGTGAGCAGATATGGTCCACTTCCGGCACGAGGAGCTGATGAGCCGATTCGTGATCCTGCGATATATAAGGACATGCGACTTACTCGCTATCAGATGATATCACAGGATTGGCACGCTTATCCAGGGGAGACTATGGCCCCATTACTGTTGGAGATTCCAGGAGGCAATGCTTCCTTACATTCCCCAGGATATACCAGAGCCCGAGCTACAGGCGTTGATGCTCCTACGGAACGGAGTACCGACACATATCAGACAGTCCGTTCCATCACCCCGCCGTGAGATGACCGTTGGAAGCTTCACTGATGACATACTGGCAGCAGAGGTGATAGCCCAGACCGTACCTGCCGCTGATCATGCAGATGAGGCCCAGGATCCCGTTGCCCGATGATGCTGGAGATGAGGATCCGCAGTATGAGGTAGGGCCCGAGGATCCGCAGTACGAGGTCGGACCCGAGGAGCCAGTACCGGAGATGCCTGCCCAAGAGGCAGAGGACCCGATGGACGCGGAGAACGCTTCAGATGACGATGTCGTACCGATAGATCCACCGGAACAGGAAGACCCTCCCGTTGTCGACATTTCTAGTGACGATGAGGATGACATGGACGACGAGGATGATCCAGAGGAGTTTCCACTTGACGATCCCGACGAGCCAGCGGATGATGACGCGCCTGCACCCGTAGTAGTTCTTTCTGATACCGACATGTCCGCGAGCACCCTCGACGACACTAGTTAGATTAGGGCCGACATCGCGTTTTTCTTTTGTTAGGACTATTATAGTATATGTATTCGGATATTAGGTTGTACATATATGTAGGATGAGAAAGTGTTAGACACTTCCATCCGAAGTTCTGTCCGTAAATATGTAAATATGTACAGTATGATGTATTTTGAAGTATATAAGGTATGATGATGTACTTTTGCTTATTGTACAAAAAGAGACCGTGTGTTCACGGGATATATGAAAAAGTTATGTTATGTTACATGTTATGTTAAGTATGTATGAAGTATGATGATATGATTTAAGTTATGTTATTATGTTATGTTATGTTATGTTATGATATGATATGTATGCTGATGTGATGATATGTATGGAATGTATGATAAGTTTATTAGCTTATGATAATGCCTGTTTCCGATAGTAGGAATATAAGCATGGTACGAACAAGAGGAAACGCAGCCGCAGATCCGCCCCAGCCGGATCTAGTGACTCTTATGACAAATCTGCAACAACAAATGCTGCAGCAACAACAAGAAATGGCTAGATTCCGCGAACAGTTAGAACGTATGAATCCAGCACCCCCAGCACAAGAAGTTCCACAGCCAGTTCCCCCAGTGGTACCTCAGGTACCCAATGTTCAACCGGAAGTCCCTCCGTATGTTCCAATGGCACCAGCTGCCATGCCGGTAGATCCGCCAGCGATACGTGAAGACCTGCTGTACGAACGTTTCCGAAGGATGAAGGCACCCGAGTTTGAGGGGCCTACAGATCCAATGGCCGCGGATAATTGGCTTATAGATATCCAGGTCATCTTAGACTTTATGAGGCTGACAGAGCAGGAGAAGGTACTATGCGCCTCCTTCGCTCTTAAGAAGGACGCGAGACATTGGTGGATTACGGTACAGATGAGGAGAGACGTTACAGCTATGTCCTGGCAAGACTTTGAGTACGAGTTTCGTTCTATGTACTACAACAGAGAAGTCCTTGCCGTACAACAGGACGAGTTTACAAACTTCCGACAGGGATCTATGACAGTTCTGGACGCAATCAGAAGATTCGAGCAACTGGCTCGTTTATGTCCAAAACTAGTACCAAATGAAGAAGAGAAGGTGCGACTGATGATGAGAATGTTCCGCACAGACATCGCGAAGCAAGTCAGTGCCGGCAGTAGTCCACCTGAAACAGTGTCAGACTGCGTCAGCAGAGCCGTCAGGGCTGAGTACTGGATTAATCGGGACAAGGAGGCTAGAGCCCAGATTTTCAAGTCCAGGAAGGAAGAGAAGTCTGCTGCAAAGTCGACACAACCTCGTCAGAATACGGAAGCAAGTAACAGAGGACAAGCAAGTAACCCCGGTCAGAGTCCCAAGCAGTCTGGGAAGAACAAACGGAAGGGGAATTTTAACAACCAAAGGGCAACAGAAAAATTTCCAACAGAAGAGGAGCAACCGGGGAAATGATGGCAACAATGTCTCCTACCCTACATGTGAGACTTGTGGGAAGAAACACCCAGGGGTCTGTAGGAAGGGATCCAACGCTTGCTACATCTGTGGTAAAGAGGGACATTTTGCGAAGAACTGCTCTCAGAACAACCAGCAACCGCAGTACCAGAATCCGCAGCCACAGTATCAGAATCGCAACTCCAACCAACGGCAGATACACGCAGTACAAGCTAGATTGGAAGGACCTGCGACAGTAATAGGCAGACTGGAAGCCCCAGAACCCCAAGCCAGGATCTATGCCTATACGAAGGGAGATGCAGAAGCTGGAACATCACATGTGGTGACAGGTCAGATCTCTATCGCCACTTATGATGTGATTGCACTTTTCGATTCTGGCGCTACGCATTCGTTCATATCCTTGGAACTTGCTCAGAAGTTAGGAGACAGTGTTAATAGGATAGGACAACCCTTCAGTGCTTCTTTACCATCTGGTGAAATTTTGTGGTCCAATTCCTGGATCCAAAATGTTCCTATTATCATCAATGGCAGAGAATTAGCTGTAGATCTCATCGTAATCAAACTCCATGATTTCGATGTGATCTTGGGGATGGATTTCTTAGGCAGACACGACGCTAGGATTGACTGCCGAAGACGCCGGATAACGTTCAAACTAGGCGAGAAAGATGAGTTCAACTTCCATGGGCAATCTCGGAATTCCACCACTAAGCTCGTATCAGCTGTAAGAGCCTGGAAGATGTTAGCTAGTGGATGTCAAGGATATCTAGCGAACATGGTGGATAAGAAGCAAGAAAAGGAGTTGATGCCTGAAGACGTTCCCATCATCAGGGAATATGTGGACGTGTTTCCAGAAGAATTACCAGGACTGCCGCCAGAACGGGAGATCTCGTTTGAAATCGAGTTACTACCAGGAGTTGCACCGGTATCGAAGGCACCATACAGAATGGCACCTGCAGAACTCAGGGAGCTTCAGATACAGTTACAAGAGCTTTTGGACAAAGGATTCATCAAGCAGAGCCACTCTCCGTGGGGAGCACCTGTCTTGTTCGTGAAGAAGAAGGATGGATCACTCCGTATGTGCATCGATTACCGAGAGTTGAACAAGATCACGATTAAGAACAAATATCCTCTCCCAAGGATAGATGATCTGTTCGACCAGCTTAGGGGAGCGATAGTGTTTTCGAAGATTGACTTGCGATCAGGCTATCATCAACTTCGGATCAAGGAGTCAGATGTGTCCAAGACAGCTTTCAGAACGCGTTATGGGCACTATGAATTCTTGGTCATGCCCTTTGGATTAACCAACGCCCCAGCAGCCTTCATGGATTTAATGAACCGAGTGTTTAAGGACTTCCTGGACAAGTTCGTGATCGTCTTCATTGATGACATTCTGATCTACTCGAGGTCCCAGGAGGAGCATGAGCAACACTTAAGGCTGGTACTGGAAATGTTGAGACAACACCAGCTGTACGCTAAGTTCACGAAGTGTGAATTTTGGCTGGAAAAGGTTCACTTTTTGGGGCATGTGGTGACAAAAGAAGGAATTTCTGTAGACCCAACGAAAGTGGAAGCAATTAGCTCGTGGCCAGCACCCAGGAACGTCACAGAGATTAGAAGTTTTCTGGGATTGGCAGGGTACTATAGGAGATTCGTTGAAGGATTTTCGAAGATAGCAGCACCTCTTACAGCTCTCACTCGGAAGGAGAAGAAGTACGAGTGGACTCAGAAATGCGAGGAAAATTTCCAGGAGCTTAAGAGGAGATTAACGAGCGCACCTGTGCTGATAATTCCTGATGTAGAAGCAGGAAATTTCGTGATTTACAGTGACGCTTCTAAAAATGGATTAGGAGCTGTCCTAATGCAGAATGGGAAGGTAGTTGCCTACGCGTCGCGACAATTGAAGAATCATGAAAGGAACTACCCTACGCATGATATGGAACTAGCAGCAGTGGTCTTCGCACTCAAGATATGGAGGCATTATCTGTACGGAAATAAATGTGAAATCTACACCGACCATCAGAGCCTCAAGTATATTTTTACTCAGAAGGAGTTAAATATGAGGCAAAGACGGTGGTTGGAGCTCGTAAAGGATTATGATTGTGAAATCCTCTACCACCCTGGAAAGGCTAACAGGGTAGCAGATGCATTAAGTAGGAAGTCAGTAGCTACGCTGATGTCCATTGAAGCACTTCCTAAGCCTCTACAGAAGGAGATCGCTGATTTCAACATTGAAGTAATAACAGGAAGGTTATCTTCGCTTACTTTAAAGTCTGATCTGCTGGACTTCATTAAGGCCCATCAAGAAAACGACTCTTCGTTGCTGAAGGCTCGTTTGTTTAGTGAGAAGGGCACAGAGTTCAAGACTTCCGATGATGGTATACTCCACTTCAAAGGGAAGATTTGTGTTCCAAACGCGAAGGGTTTGAAGGAACGTATAATGACCGAGGCACACCAAACGCCATATTCCGTACATCCAGGAGCTACCAAGATGTACAAAGACCTCAGGGAGACCTACTGGTGGCCGAATATGAAGAATCAGATTGCAGAATTTGTGTCAAAATGCCTAACTTGTCAGAAAGTTAAGGCTGAACACCGCCATCCGGGAGGAGAATTACAGAAGATAGAACTTCCGGAATGGAAATGGGAGCAGATTACGATGGATTTTGTAGTCGGACTGCCTAGAACCACGAGTGGAAACGACACGATTTGGGTCGTAGTGGATCGTTTGACCAAGTCAGCCCACTTCGTTGCGATTAAAGCTACCCACTCAGTGGAAAGATTGGCGCAAATTTACGTAGCTCAGATCGTTAAACTGCATGGAATTCCAAAATCAATCATTTCGGACCGCGATGGACGTTTCACGTCACGATTTTGGATGAGCGTACACGCAGCCATGGGATCAAGGTTGAAGTTTAGCACAGCATTTCACCCTCAAACGGATGGTCAGTCAGAGAGAACCATCCAGACTTTGGAGGATATGTTAAGGTCGTGCGTCCTAGATTTCAAGGGAAATTGGGATGAAAAGCTACCACTGATCGAATTTTCCTACAACAACAGCTATCATGCCTCAATTGGAATGGCTCCATTTGAAGCGTTGTATGGACGAAAATGTAGATCTCCAGTTCACTGGCAAGAAGTCGGACAAAAGCAGTTGCAGACGACGGACTTCATTGAAAAGACCTCCGAAGATATTCAGAAGATTAAGCAAAGACTCGACATAGCGTTTAGCCGACAGAAAAGCTATGCGGACAAGCGTCGAAGACCATTAGAATTTCAAGTTGGTGATGCTGTTTTCATCAAAATTGCTCCTATGAAGGGAGTAATGCGGTTTGGCAAGAAAGGAAAGCTCAGCCCACGGTATACGGGACCGTTCGAAATCCTCAAGAGGATTGGAAAGGTTGCGTATAAGCTCGCCTTGCCGCCAGAATTAGCCTCCATGCACAATGTTTTCCACGTTTCAATGCTTAAGAAGTATATTCCAGATCCTTCCCACGTGCTTAGTCAAGAACCAGTGGAGGTTCAGACGGATTTAACCTATGAAGAAAAGCCTGTACGAATTCTCGACAGAGAAGATAAGGTTTTAAGGAATAGAATTATTCCTATGGTCAAGGTGTTATGGCGAAACCATAGTGTTGAAGAAGCAACATGGGAACTAGAGGATGCTATGAAGAAGAACTACCCCGAGTTGTTTTAATTTTCGAGGACGAAAATTTTTAAGGAGGGTAGATTGTGAGATCTAGTTTTTCATGTAACTAGCTTCTGTAATGAATTGAATGTAAATAGTACATACAATTTCATGAAAAAGCTTGTTTCAGAGCTCTAATGTGTATTATGAGTTTTTATAGCTTAATAAAACTCAAAAATGACTGTTCGAAGAAGCAAATAGCCTTTTTGAACAATAAGGAGTGAAATCGACTCGATTCCACAAAAGTCAAAATTTTGACCGAAAAAGTCAACTGTTGACCGAAAAGTCAAAGTTGGACCAAAATGGCCGAAATTATGACGAAGGAATTTTAAGATCTGCGTTTTATGAAAAATAATGCAGGAACTAATTTTTATGACAGTTAGAAACTAAAACCACCTTAGAAAAATCAAGCACGCCACAGTAAGTCACGAGGCAGAAGGATTTGAGAAAAGATCTTCAATCCGATTTTTTTGACTGTAATTATGAAAAATCCAAACTGTAAAATAATTATTACAGTATTGGAATTTAAATTTTTACAATCAAAGTTTCAAAGATTTTTATCCAAACAAGCCCTAAATTTTAAGATATCTCACAAAGAAAATATATTTTATTCATGTGAGATGTGTTGGACCAATCACAAGAGGACACCTAGCCTTGCCAACTCACCATGAGTTGTCTTGCACTCCAAAACTTCGGACACCTTGCATGCCACAAGGCCAAAATTTTGACAAATTTTGGGGCCAAAATCCTATTCTCAAAAGTTCACCAAGTTGTCTATAAAAGGGGGTGAGTTCCTCTATTCATTTTAATGAGAAAAAGCAACTAAACTCTTGCAAAATTTAGCTCAAAAATCCGAGAGAAAGGGAGAGTGGATCAGAAAATTTTTCAAGTTCAAGCCATCTTTTGCTTCGGGTAGCTAGAAACCGAGTGGAAGAAAGGAAAAAATTTTCTGCAGCCAAACAGCCCTTGTTGCCGTGGGTTTGGAGCAGGGGAAACACAAGGGAAAACCAAAATTTTGGGGTAGAAATTAGGGCTTAAGGTTCGGGTTTGATTGGTGAGCCAAAGGAGTGAGTTTGGTGCAAGTTTTAGAGCTTGAATCACCTTGGAGCAGCCCTCGGGTTTGAGTGAGAAAAGAGAGGAAAAAAATTTCAGTTTGGGGCTAAACTCTCTTGAGTGCCGAGCAAGGAGAGGAGACCCAAAGGAGCCAAAAATTTGATTTTTGGAGCACTTGGAGTGAGCAGCCGAACCCTTGAACCAAAGGGAGCAAGCAGTTTTTTTCGGGTATCCAAACCCTAGCCGAAATCACCTCTTGGAAGGTAAAATTTTTAAAAGCTTTTTCACAAGTTTAAATGAGTTTTTAAGCATGTGATTTACGTGTATTTCATGCAAAATTTGTGTAAGAGCATAAGCTCCTATGTATGTTTCAATGGCTGCCTTAGATGTGCTTGTGTGCTATGTGCTTGGTTAGGTTGATTCTAGGTGTGGTTTGGTTTATTTTTATGCTCATAATTTATGCTATGTGCTTGATTTGCTAGATTGGCATGTTAGGGTTTGATTAGGTAATATGTCCCCAAATTAGGTTAAGTAGTTTTATGCATGTATGTTATGTTTTTATGAACCAAATGCATGAGAATGTGTGATGTATGTTTAGCTAGTGGATATGCAACCCTAGGATAGGAGTTCGGATTTTTGGGTTGCAAAGATCACATGGGCTGTATGATAGGGTTAAGGGACGTTAGAATGCGCTGCATGTTTGTTGATTATCTCCCGATGTGGGCGGTCGAGTTAGAACCCGCGACTTAGGACGTAACAAAAATGTAAGAACCAAAACTAGCTCTCGGGTTCCAGGGAGCTGTTTCGGTAAAACACAGATTACAGGCCTTTAGAGGCCGAATGGGCAAAAAGTTAAAACACGAAAGTTGTAGACTAGGTTGTTTCCTAGCGGCCAACGCGGCCAGTTTTCCAAAATAAGGCTCCAACAGCCTTCTTTTACAAGGAAACCCGTAGATGGTCTGTAAGACTCGGTTTTCAAAGTTAAACTCGTTTTCGATTAAAAACTGGTACCAATCGGTACAGAATCAGAAATTTCTCAAAACACGAAAGTTTTAGAACTCTTCGAGGGCTAGAACTTTCGTGAAGAAAACATTTTCAAATTCAAAAGCGATTTTTAACTATAAACTGAAATGCCAAAACTGCGCAGGAATCCAAGAGTTTCTGTGCAAGATTTTATAGAACCCTTTAGGAAAAACGTTTTTCGAGCTAATCACGTTGTTTCAAGTAAGGAAACTGTCCCAAAAGCAGTTTCCGACCCCCAAATGTTTTATGAAATTATAAGGCAGGATTTATGAATTTTTACGAAAAAGTTGATAAGATTAAGATTTTAAAGCTAAGTGTTTTTATGAAGAAAAAGTTATAAGTTAAGGTTTTTAAAGAAAATGGTTTCTAAGTTAAGATTTTCAAAGCAAATGGATTTTTAGCTAAGTGTTCAAAGAAATGTTAGGACGTATGATAACCGGGAAATTATACCCGAGTTATCGGGACTTAGGTCCCACAATCCTCAAGTAAGCCGAATAGGGATTCATGTTAGAGATCACAAGGGTTAACCTTGGTTGACCCATAAATTGTTGATCAAAGCTCAAGGGTTGATGTTTATCTAACCCGACATGTTTCATATGGGCTAAGTGTATGAATGGATATCCAACGTATCTTTTTAGGTCACGATGTATGATCTATAAGACTACTAAGGTAGTCACCCTCTATGTATGCATGGTTTATCTTTAGGGGGACATATCACCGAAAAACCCACATGAACTAGATTAGAAATCTCATGTACGTCCTTCGATCGAGCAGGAGGGATTCT
Organism: Ficus microcarpa; assembly: GCA_025413485.1. Classification (NCBI taxonomy): domain Eukaryota; kingdom Viridiplantae; phylum Streptophyta; class Magnoliopsida; order Rosales; family Moraceae; genus Ficus; species Ficus microcarpa. The sequence goes on along the minus strand of CM046380.1, from coordinate 14,082,960 downwards.
GCAATTAAAGCTCGAAGAGGAGTAAGACAAGCAGCACACGGATAGACGGTAAGTACAACACCGTCTACAGCATAAGCTACTAGTATATATTACTAGATGTCTATGATGTGTTATGTGCTATGTGTTAGTTAACATGTATGCAATATAATTATGTTATGTATATGATTATTATGCTAGGGCATAAATAATAGAATTAAAAAGGTGACAACAGAATGTATGTTCACTTATGTTAAGAATAAGTAAGTTAATAAGCGATGTGTCGTACCACCCACGCCAGGTTGGGTTGGACTGTGGATTGAGTTGGATAAGGTTTGGCCGCCCCAACCAATTCATAGTCGCGCGCCGGTTACGAACACACGAGGTAAGGGCCCATAATGAGTAGAGATAAGAAAGCATAACATGGTCAATACTTGCTATGTGTATTTCCTGTTTATGCTATATTTTCTTTACGGCTTAAGAGTTGTACTTACTGAGCTTTAGCTCACGGTTTTAAGTTTATGCTGTAGGTAAGGAACCAGCTATCTGAAAAAGATGCAAGGTGGAGTAGCGAGCCAAGGGACTGTGAATGAGTGGATTATGGGTATCGCTACGTGTTTTGAAGTATTATGTAAATTATGAAATATTTTATATTAACTGGTAATTAATATATTAGTACGCAAAACAGTATTACTTATGTTTATAGTGTTTTGTCAATGCTATAAAAAAAAAAAAAAAAAAAATTTTCCGCTGTGTTTTCAATCAATGTGTTTAAGTTATATTATGAATGTATGTTAGTAAGTAAGGTAACGGCCTACGCTAGGTGGGGCGTTACAGAATGGGCAAAAACTTAAAACACGAAAGTTGTAGACTAGGTTGTTTCCTAGCGGCCAACGCGGCCAGTTTTCCAAAATAAGGCTCCAACAGCCTTCTTTTACAAGAAAACCCGTAAGAGGTCTGTGAGACTCGGATTTCAAAGTTACATCGTTTTCGATTAAAAACTGGTACCAATCGGTACAGAATCAGAAATTTCACAAAACATGAAAGTTTTAGAACTCTTCGAGGGCTAGAACTTTCGTGAAGAAAATGTTTTCAAATTCAAGAGCAATTTTTAACTATAAACTGAAATACCAAAACTGCGCAGGAATCCAAGAATTTCTGTGCAAGATTTATAGACCCTTACTAGGAAAAACGTTTTTCACACTAAACACGTTGTTTCAAGTATGGAAAAACGCAAAAGCAGTTTCGACCCCCAAATATTTTATGAAATTATAAGGCAAGATTTACGAATTTTTACGAAAGTTGATAAGATAAAGTTTTAAAAGCTAAGTGTTTTCATGAAGTAGGAATGATAAGTTAAAGTTTTAAAGAAAATGGTTTTTAAGCTAAGTGTTCAAAGAAGTGTTAAGACGCATGATAACCGGGAAATTTATACCCGAGTTATCGGGACTCAGATCCCACAATCCTAAGGAAGCCGAATAGAGATTCACGTTAGAGATCACAAGGGTTAACCTTGGTTGACCCATAAGTTGTTGGTCAAAGCCCAAGGGTTGATGTTCATCTAACCCGACATGTTTTCAATATGGGCTAAGTGTATAAAATGGATATCCAACGTATCTTTCATGATCAATAAGACTACTAAAGTAGTCACCCTTTATGTATGCATGGTTTATCTTTTTAGGGGACATATCACCGAAAAACCCACATGAACTAGATTAGAAATCTCATGTACGTCCTTCCATCGAGCAGAGGAATTCTTCAGTTAAAGCTCGAAGAGGAGTAAGACAAGCAGCACACGGATAGACGGTAAGTACAACACCGTCTACAGCATAAGCTACTAGTATATATTACTAGATGTCGATGATGTGTTCTGTGCTATGTGTGGATAACATGTATGCCACATAAGTATGTAAAGTATATGATTATCATGCTAAGGTAAGAAAGATTAGAATTAAAAGAAGTGACAACAAGATGTATGTTCACTAATAATAAGAATAAGCACAGTGTCGTACCACCCACACCAGGCGGTTGGACTGTGGATTGAGTTGGATAAGGTTTGGCCGCCCCAACCAATCCATAGTCGCGCGCCGGATACGAACACGCGAGGTAAGGGCCCATAATAATAAGAATAAGAAAGCATAATATGGTAAATGCTTGCTATGTGTATGTTGTGTATATATTCTCTTTACGGCTTAAGAGTTTGTACTTACTGAGCTTTAGCTCACTGTTTTAAGTTTATATTATGAATGTATGTTAGTAAGTAAGGTAACGGCCTACGCTAGGTGGGCGTTACACAAACCCAGAATCCCCCATACCCCAACCGGAATGCAAACACTTACCAGTTGCATGCTGTTCAGGCCAGACTGGAGGGACCGTCAATCAACCAAGGCTGATTGGAAGCTTCCGAACCACAAGCCAGGATTTATGCATACACCAGAGGAGATGCTGAGGCAGGAGCGTCACACGTGGTGATAGGTCAGATTTCTATCTCCACTCATGATGCTATTGCACTGTTTGATTCTGGAGCCACTCATTCGTTTGTATCCTTGGAGTTCGCCCAGAAATTAGGAAGAGGTGTGGATAGACTAGAGCAGCCCCTTAAAACTTCTTTGCCATCTGGTGAGATTTTATGGTCTGACTTTTGGATCCGAAATGCTCTCGTGGTCATTTGTGGCAGAGAATTATTTGTAGATCTCATCGCAATCAAGCTCCATGATTTCGATGTGATCTTAGGGATGGACTTTTTGGGGAAATATAATGCAATGATCGACTGCCGGAAGCGATGCGTAATGTTCAGCCCCTACGGTGAAGTGGAGTTCAGCTTTTACGGACAATCCCGAAATACAGCCTCCAGAATTTTCGGCCATGAAGGCTTTAAAATTGTTAGCTAATGGTTGCCAAGGATATTTAGCTAACATAGTAGACAAAGAACAAGAAGTGGAGTTAAGTCCGGAAAATGTTCCCATTGTGAGGAATATGTGGATGTATTCCCGAAAGACTTGCCCCGACTACCACCGGAACGGGAAAATCTCATTCGAGATTGAATTGTTGCCAGGAGTTGCACCCATCTCAAAAGCGCCGTACCGTATGGCACCTGCTGAGCTAAGAGAGCTTTAAGTACAGTTGCAAGAGCTGCTCGATAAAGGATTTATCCGACAAAGTCACTCTCCGTGGGGAGCGCCTGTTTTGTTTGTGAAGAAGAAGGATTGATCGCTACGGACGTTGTATCGACTATCGCGAGCTGAACAAGATCATGATCAAGAACAAGTACCCTCTCAAGGATTGATGATCTGTTTGATCAACTTAGAGGAGCAGTCGTGTTTTTTGAAAATCGACTTGCGCTCAGGCTACCATCAGCTCAGAATTAGGAGGCGGATATCTCCAAGACGGCCTTCAGAATACGCTACGGGCACTACGAATTTTTAGTAATGCCGTTTGGACTAACCAATGCCCCAGCTGCTTTTATGGACCTCATGAACTGAGTGTTCAAGGACTATTTCGATAAGTTTGTTATCGTCCTCATTGACGATATACTAATTTATTAGGTCCAAGGAAACATGAGCATCATTTGAGGTTGGCAATGGAGACGCTAAGCAGAATCAGCTATATGCCAAGTTCACGAAATGTGAATTTTGGCTGGAGAAAGTACATTTCTTGGGCATGTGGTGTCAAAGGAAGGAGTTTCCGTAGATCCGGCAAAAGTAGAAGCAGTTAAGTTCGTGGTCAGCACCCAAGAACATTACGGTGATAAGGAGTTTTCTTGGATTGGCTGGATACTATCGACGATTTGTCGAAGGATTCTCCAGATCGCTGCACCACTAACAGCTCTCACTCGGAAGGAGAAGAAATTCGAATGGACTTCAAAGTGCGAGGAAAATTTCCAAAAACTCAAGAGGAAGCTGACAAGCGCACCAGTGTTGATAATTCCTGACGTTGATGCGGGAGATTTCATGATTTACAGTGATGTTCTAAAAATGGATTAGGAGCAGTCCTGATGCAAAAGGAGGTAGTAGCCTACGCATCACGACAACTGAAGAATCACGAGAGGAATTATCCTACGCATGATCTGGAGCTAGCAGCAAGTAGTTTTCGCGCTCAAGATTTGGAGGAACTATTGTACGGAAACAAATGTGCAATCTATACCGATCATCAAAGCCTCAAATATTATTTTTACTCAGAAGGAGTTGAATATGGGCAGCGTAGATGGTTGGAGCTCGTAAAAGACTACGATTGCGATATTCTTTATCACCCTAGTAAGGCAAACCGGGTAGCTGATGCTTTGAGTAGGAAATCAGTGGGCATGCTAATGTCGATTGAAGCTTTTCCTAAGCCTCTACAACGGGAGATTTCTGAGTTTAACTTAGAATATTGGACTGGGCGACTGTCTACTCTGACTCTCAGTCCGATCTGCTAGATTCCATCAAAAAGCATCAAGGAAAAGATCCCTTTCCTGTTGAAAAAGTAACTTTTTGGCACGAAGGACAAGGAATTTAGAACTTCTACTGATGGCATTGTCTACTTCAGTGGAGAGAATTGATTCCTAACGTGGAAATTCTGAGGGA
>CM046380.1:13987337-14078322 GCA_025413485.1 Ficus microcarpa | reverse complement strand
TGATTGAAGAGTAAAATATCATGGTGAGTAAATGTTTGATATAAGAGGGATATAAAATAAAAATGATTGAAGAGTAAAATATCATGGTGACTAAAAATTAGAAGGAAGGATGAAGACTTTTCTTTCATATTATATCATAGATCAAGAAAATGAAAAACGAAAAGAAAATGTCCAATATAGTTTATTTTGTAGTTACCCTAATTAAGTGAGAAGATGATGATTGATTAAAATGATCAAAAGAGTTAGTTTACAGTTCAATTGTCTTGTCAAATTCTTCCTTCTCTTTTCTTTCTAAAGTTGAAAGGATTAAATAATGACGGGTCTTATGAATTTACAACTTCATTACTTCCTAATTTTCTGTCTACCAAACAACCCAAAGAGTTCCTTTTCCTTATCCAAAATCCCTCACTCCATTTCCTTCTTCTCTCCTTTTCCACTTTACCAAAGACAGACAAAAGAAAAGGCAAAAGATGTGTCAAACGGGAATCCAATTCGTGTGCTGCTACATGCACCAGGTAGCATTGAAAGCAACTCTTATGTGTGTAAAAACAAAATAATATATATATATGTATATATATATACACACACACACATGAGCACATCACATATAGTTTTGCTTATTTACTTTTTGTCTTACTGTGATGTCAAGCACTTGATTCAGTAATTTACACAATAACCATTTTATTTGTGGTAATAATCATTGACGTTTGAGTAACAGAAAATAAAATAATCTAAACTATTACGTTTGAGTAACAGAAAATAAAATAATCTAAACAATTGTTACTTATAACTTGGTTGGTATTGCACCTTGTTATAAGTTTTTTTGGCTCCATTAAATGTTGCTATTGAAAGTGTTGTATAATTCAAGTTTTGGTAGAAAAACTTCTAGTCAAAAAAGAAACATATAATAACTTCTAAAAAGAATATAAAAAACTCTTCTTACAAAACTTGAAATTTGTACCATATTTTTAATAAGACTTTAAAACTTTATCGTATCATAATTATACTTATTATACGATTATTTAAATAAGATTGCTCTTAAGTACAGCAGCTATACCAGTCCATCAAATGTTTTTTTTTTCCCTCATATTCACGTAATTTAGTTTATTTATTTGTAACTCTAGCTGTAATGTATGACATTTTAAAATTTTTACTATGAGTAACATGTATATACAACAGAGAATGTTCTACAGTAATGAGTTAGTGTAACATAATATTATCTTGATATTTCATCTGCTCGGCCATACAGCTGTCGGATTTAAGAACTTACCTATTTAAACATTATTTGAATTTTATTAAGCTCTTTTGAAATTTATAATCTTAAATATTAGCTACCGAAAAGATACAATATTTACTTCTCTTTCAACTGAGTTACTGGTTTTCGAATCTACGTTACACAGCAAGATAACTTGAGCGATTCCTATATATATACACACGCACATATATATATATATATAGGTCGCTCTCGTCAAGTTACTTTCTGTAATGAAGATTTCGGATTTACCAAACTACTAACAAGAAATATATAAACAATGTAAAACAATCATTCTTTTTGGCCCGTCAGTTCAAGGTAAAAACTATTTATATTACGCATATATATATATGAGGTGAATTCAAGTGACACAAGAAAAGGATCACACATATAATGCATGCAACTATATATTTAAATTTTATATTTCTATATAACCTCTAGTTGGATGTATAGCTTTCAAAGCTGGAATCCACAGCCGGCGACTTATTATTCAAAAAAAAAAAAAACGACAAAACGAAAAAACGAAAAAAATCGCTTAACAAATCATGGAAAACGATGTTTGTCTCAAACGGTCAACCAAAGGATCCTTTTCTTCCCAAATTTCATTAGTTTAATTTGGAGAATCTACTAGGGACCGTAAGAGAAGGGTTAACAAAATCGTGGGGTGCCACAATTCATTGAAAATAAGTATGCACCCCAACTAATACCTTTCCCATGTCACACCCAAAGGAAAAAAAAAAAAAAAAAAAAAAAGCTCAAATAGACCTAAAAAATTTAAGACTAGTACTAGAGCTGAAGAGGCTTTAAAAGGGCATATGTTATTCAGCTTTTGTCTCTTGTTTGAAACTTGGCTACCATATGCAAAATGGGATTTTAGATTTTCTTTTTTCCCCCTTTCTGCATATTGTGTAGAAAGCTACATTTGGGAAATTGTGATATAATTTACCAAGAAAAAAATGATGTATAATTCAATTCTTGCTAGAAGCTTTAGCCAGCATGAGCAAAAGAGACTAGGATGTGGAGCAATTGTTTGTTTCTGCTTGTTTATATTTTTGTTCTTTTGCACTTTCTTCAAGCCTTATTTGGGTCCTATTCCAGCTTGTAAGTCTTTCATCTCTTTGTTTTGATAAACATTTTTGACCAACTTGCATGTTATATAGTGTGCCTTGATTTTTGTGCATAATTTTGAGTTTCCATTTTGAGTTTTTTTTTTCCCCCCCTGGCTATTTCTTATTATTTTTCACAGTGAATCTGCAGGTGTCAATGAGCAGTGTTGGCCTCAAAATGCTAGCAGTAGAAGCAGCAAACACCTCTCAGCAAATTACCACTAAAAGCGTGCATGAGAGTCATTGGCCAATGCATTTGAGTGGTCATCTTCAACAAGAAAATTCTACTGATTTGGTGAATAGCAAAAATCGATCGAGAAATGCGAGTATTTTTGTCGAAAAAGACAATAATTCCACTAATTACATCTCACAGCCTCATGATGAGTGGGAAATCAGCAAAAATCTGTCGAGAAATGTGACTACTCTGCAAGTTGAAAACTCTACTACTTCACAGAATAATCAAGAAACTGATCATCAGAATTCCGAACCACTGAGTAAGTACTCTATATACCAGAAAACTGATCTATTCAAAAGATGAAAACAATCTAAAACTCGAATAACATATATATTTTTTTTTCGCAGTTGAAGAAGTTGTGACAGAGATAGTCCAGGAACCACTCTGCAAGACAGAGGAGCCAAGAACAGAGTTTTGCGAGATCAAAACAGGTGTCATGATCAACGGAAAATCCTCCTCGGTGTTCGTCGTTTCATCCTCGCAAACGGGTCGGTCTATATCAGCAGAAGGCAACAACTCCTTGAGTACCATAATAAGACCTTACGCTAGAAAGGAGGACGCAACTGCATTGAGTCTAGTCAGAAAATGGTCAGTTCAGCCGGTAAAGGATGGTCAAGAAATCCCGACATGTGGTCGGAATCACGGTGTTCCAGCCGTCTTGTTCTCGCTTGGAGGCTATGTCGGAAACAACTTCCATGAGTTCACTGACGTGGTTATTCCTTTGTACATAACTACGAGACAATACAACAGAGAAGTTCAGTTTCTTGTCACTGATAACCGGCCATATTTCATCAACAAGTTCCAAAACCTACTAAAAGGACTGTCCAAATACGAGATCATCAACATTGACAAAGAAGAGCAAATCCACTGCTTCCCAAGTGCAACAATCGGCCTAAAACGACACCCGAAAGAGATGAGCATCGACCCGGCAAAGCACTCCTACTCCATGAGAGACTTCCGAGATTTCTGAGAGAATCCTATTCGCTAAGCGAGTAAATGCAATCCGAATTAAGGACAACAAACACCGCAAAAAGCCCCGGCTTCTAATCCTGTCAAGAAGAAGAACTAGAGCCTTCACAAACATAGGAGAAATCCAAGCAATGGCAAGAAGCTTGGGATACAAGGTAACCATAGCGGAGGCGGATTCGAACTTGGCGAGGTTCTCGGAGTTGGTGAATTCGTGTGATGTGATGATGGGAGTTCATGGAGCTGGACTTACCAACATTGTTTTCCTTCCTGAAAATGCTGTTTTTATTCAAGTGCTTCAATTGGCGGATTCGAATGGCTTGCGAAAACCGATTTCGGACAGCCCTCAAAGGAGATGAATCTCAAGTACTTGGAGTACAAAATTGGCAGCGCAGAGAGCAGTTTGATTCAACAATACCCACTTGACCATGCAGTTTTTACGGACCCTTATTCGATTGGGAAGGATTGGGAGGCTTTAAGTCGATTTTCTTGGAAAACAAAATGTGAATCTGGACGTCAATAGATTCAGATCCATTTTGGTGAAAGCTCTTCAGCTTTTGCATGATCAGTAGCTGAAACAAAAAAAAAAAAAAAAAGGATTCGTTTTCTTTTTGTTCATTTCTTTTTAGTTTTTAGACATCGGCAAGAAGAAGATTATAAGTATATGTTAAGATTTTCATGTATTTGTGTAAAGATAAATTAAGTGTATACCGACCTTAAGAATGCTCCATAAAATCATGTGAGCTAAATAGGGTGCATTGTCATCTAGTTCTTTTGTAAAATATTTCCATTTTATGTAGTGGGTTTGAATCTCACCTTGCCAAAAAAGAAAAACAAACAAAAAAACAAAACATAAATAAAAACAAAAACAAAACAAAAACAAAACAAAAAAAAACAAACAAAAAAAAAAAAAAAACCAGAACAAATAAACAAACACCAATGGAAAAAGAAATGTAATAAGTTTACATTTTTTTCCTCCTTCCTTTTAATCGATAGAATTAATATAGGTCATGACAAGTTACGAAACTCATCTGCAATCAATATTCAGATGTCCATAGGTGGAGCCAGCCACGGGAACTTGAAATTCTCCTTATAATTGTTCTTCTTTTTATCCCATTTTCGTTTCATTTTACCGCCTAATATTATTTACTTTAGAAAAAAAATACATATTATTTACATTCCATTATTCAATTACTCTATTAGTTTTTTTTTCCTTTTAATTAATTTTAGATAATTTAAATTTAAAAATCAAATGAAGTAAAATTCCAATGTTTTGGACTTTAAGAACCAAAATAAACTTAATTATAAGTGTGGTCTATTAATTTTTTTTTAGGGAGAGTGGCATGTTAAATACAAATAGAATAAAGGTACAAAGAGATGGTTACAGAAATAGTCTAACAGTAATTTTACATATGATTTCATTGTAAAGTATAAGGTTAAAAAGAAAAAAACTGCAAAACCTGCACTATTAGTTTAGTTAATAAATTTTAATTTAACTAGTAGCCTTTTTGAAAAAACAAAAAACGAAATATGTATATATATATATTTATATGAATTATCTCTTGTCATAACTTTCTATTTATAATCATTAAACTTCATGTAAAAATATGTGTAATAAAAAATTATTAATGCAAAAGATGTATCATATTATGTAATATAACGTTCAAAAAAGTTTAAAATGCCGTTTTATTAAGATGCGGGAGATGAGATTATCATATCTGCATATATCACCGGTGAATTTCTTTCCAAACTCATATTCTTGTCTTCTAACACTCGACAGAAATAAATATACAAATCCATCTTTCCTTTGTTTTTTCTTTTTCTTTTTTTAAAATAGAAAATCGACCTTTTCCTTGCTTTTTGTATTGTACATTATAGACATATGTAGAACAGGTGTATGTACGTAGTCAACATCTAACTAATATAAAGTTTACCTAATGATTGGTTTAGTCGGTTGTCAAAAAAGAAGGGAAGAAATTAATATGTAGAAATAACAAAATAATAACAATATTAATAAATAAAACAAAACGTATGCATTATATTTAAATGTATGTATGCGTGTGTGTGTCTGTGTGTATAATACTGTCTTATATGATTATGTGTGGTCCAAAAAATTTTAATTAATTAAGAATAAACAAACGTGTTAGGCATAATCAAGATTCTAACAATCTCATTGAATGACTTTTCTCGATTTCAGTTCTGTGCTAAGTGACAACAGTAGAAACAAGTGGTCGGCTTTAATCGTTTTCTTGCCTTGAGTCCAAATTACGATTCACAAACAAAGCTGTCCTCAAGTGTAAAGTTTAATTACTCTCCTTAAAAATAAAATATAAAAAAAAAACTAAAAACTAAAAAAAAAAAAAAAACCTTGTTTTTTCAACTGGGTCGGCTTCAATTGTTTAATTGCCTTTGTCATGATGTAATTAAACGCGAAATTCTGGATTCAGCATATGGGAAGATACTGTTTAGTTTGTGTTTTCTTTAATTAAATGTGTGGCAGGTGATAGGAGATTACTTTTGTTTTGTCTTCATGTAAACTATAAATAATAATAATAAGAATAAGAATAAGAAGAAAAGAAAAAAGTTACTTTTGTTTTGTCATCATCTCTGATATACATTATAAATGAATGCATGATTGCTTTAATCCTTGATTAGAAAAGCTTTCTTTTTTTTTTTTTTTTTTGGCACAGAAATTGATAAGAGTGCATGCTTCGTTTATTTTGCTTGGTTTTCCACTTTTTTATCTTTTAAGAGTATCTCTAGGAGGTTCATAGACAATTTATGATAATTATAGGATTTAAATCAGACATTTGTATTTTAATTAGATTAGACTTTATAAGAAAATTTATTGAACCGCACTGCTATAGTCACTGCATAGGTTCCTATTTAAATAAGAAGTTTGAGGTGTAATCCTTATATATGCAAATACGCACATACACAAATATTTACAAATATATGGAAGCTCAGTTATATATACAACAATGTACGTCCATCGTTACAGCCCTGATAGAGAGAGAGTCGTTGACAATGCTACGATGAGGAAGGTGTCGGAGGACTCAGACCAGGCTTCTGGCTTGGCCCTTTTGCCACCGACGGGGAATGTGGGAGCTTCTTCTTCTCTGTTTTCCTCTATGTACTTGTTGCCGGCTCTCTCTCTCTCCCAAATCATCGCACCCTACATCCTAAATTATTAAAAATATTACTACAATAGTCCATATTAATAATTTTTTGATGAAATCTATTAGTTAGTATCGCATTTTAACTAAATTACTCACGTCTAATGAATTCCTTTCAAAATTAATAGAAATGGATATTATAATGATATTTTAATAGTTTATAGACATTTCAGGTATAAAAAAAATATCACAATTAAAATTGCATAAACTTCAAAGTTTATAGACTAAATTAGTAATCTACCCTATACATTAATATATATATATATATATATATATAAGAATAGTTTTTCTTTTTATAAAGAATTTAAAAAAAAAAAAAAAGTTTGTCATTTTCTCGTAGTCTCATAGTTTTTCCCCCCTCAAAGAGCTGTGAGCCATTAAAATATTTACTGACATTTTTTTTTTTTTTTACTTTTGCTGAAGAAAAAGGAGAGGACAACAAACGATGACTATCTTATGAAGGACTAAGAACTCCCAACTAAAAGAGATGTAGACGTGAACTCTACAGTACTTCCATTTGGTTTTTAAACGCAATCTCTCTTTGAAAAAAAATTAATTACGTAACATATCATGTGAAGCTTTTTTTTTTTTTTCTTTTTCTTTTTATAAGTATATATCATGTGAAGCATTAATTCAGTGGCAATTACGCTATAATTTGGCCAAAGTTAGCTTCTTTTGTCTTTACTTAGAAATCTCTTTGTATACCAGCAAATGTGTGTGTGTGTGTTCCTTAATTCGGCCAATTCAGCATCTCTCTCCACCCCTCGTCAGTTATGCAAATGGGCAAAAATAGAGAGAGAGATGAGAGAGTTTTTAACGACTTAAGGTCCGTTTAGTGAATGAGTTTGAGTTGAAAAAGTACAGTTTGAGTTGAAAATTTTGGTTGATTTTTCAAATAAGACAAAAATTTTTTCAGAAAAAGATAAACCTTTTCATAAAAAGTATAAATTGCCAAACGAACCCTTACTGATTAACTAATGACCATTCTTCATTCTTCTTGATCATATGAGACTACAGTCAAACAATTGAAACTTTACATTCGACAAAATAAAATATTTTCTGGAAGATAGTTAAGTGTCTCAGGTCGAAGTTACAAAAATTACTTTAGAAATTTATATTAATATACTTTCTATTTTGTTTTATTTTAAGAAAATATATGGTTCATTTGGATCTTATCAAAAAATATATCAAACATTTTTTAAGTGTATATTAAATTTATACCATGGAGCGGCTAAGAATAAATTTTTATTTTATAATTACGTAAATACAGTCAAATGAAAGAGAGAAGAATTTTAAAAAACTCCCAAATAAATAAAAACACAAAAACAAAGAAGAGATGACAAGAAATGTGTTTTTCTCTATCTACGGTTTTTTCAAAAAAGCTTTCTTTTATTTTTCCTTCTATTTCTTTCTGGATATTTTTATCATTGCAGTAGTCAAAATTATACGTTGACCTTTCTATGATACGAGTTTGATACATTAAAAATGTCTTGCTATAAAATTTATGAGATTCCAAATGGATAGTATACTTTGCAAAGAAAGTCAAAATACTTGGTATATTGGTGTAGTCATATAAATTTCTCATTTGACTGAGAAAAAGGTATTCAAGAGGAACAAAATATATACCATGTCCAGAACTCAAAACTGGCTGTTTCTCCAAGAACCAATTTGTCAAAACCACCGTCAGAGGATTCGGCAAGAAAATTTGACATGCTTGTTAAAAATTAACACCCTATTTCTATGTCACCAAGAGCAATAAAATTTTAAAAGAAAATAAACAATCATAAAACATGCAAATTTTTACACAGATTCACCTCAATTTTAGACTACGTGTAATCACTATAATAATTCATTATGATTTCTCTAGTAATTACACCCCCTATTACACATGAAATCTCCAAAATATTCTTAATGAAAAAACTTCAAAATGTTATAGTCCCTTCAGGGGGTCCGCCCCAGATGCCTTGGAAGAGGGGGATTTCCGCCCCCTCCCAAGCCCCATGACAACCTTACCATGAAAAACGATACACGTGTTATCTCTACATAAGGCGTTTAGGGTATTAACTAGGTTCCATAAATTAACAATACTAAGTAATTGTTACCAGTAGAGAAAATTCAACTTCAAGACCCATCAGCCGTTTTCTTTCTTAATTTCTTTTTTTTTTTTTTTTTTTTTTTTTTTTTTTGGGAAATTTTTCTATTCCCACACATAAGCACACAATAAATTTTTTTTTTTTTTGGGGGGGAAAATTTTCTATTCCCGCACATGAGCATACAATAACATATTCTATATCAAGTAGCACTTGAAAAATAAAATAAAATCCAAAACTTTGCTTCTCATGGTTGCAAACACTAATGAGACAAAAGAATACATAGAAGTAATTATGAAGTCCACACTTTCTGGTCTACATGAACAATTTCTCTCTTATCTTCCTAATTTTCCTAATTCCTCTACTACTAACTTCACCATTATTATATACAAAAAGTCAAACAGCCACCTAATTCCGCAACAAGTTTGATCAATGTGAACTCTGATTCCCGCATCTTGCTCAATAATAATAACAATAATAATGTAAAAAACAAGTGAAAAGTCATCTTTTGGTAATTTTTTTCATCACCCCTTTTGACAAAAAATAAGGGTCTGGTACCTTTGAATCGCCTTATTTTATCATGGAAACCATGAACTGTTTTTGCCCTTCTATTGCTGCTCTAAATGTATAACTTCCATGACAAGATATCTTCCGCGTCCCACTATATTCCTTGTATCTTTAAAGAATGATCAGCAGCTCTGTTGGTGAACAAAAAATTAAATTCTATCATCGTTAAGATGCTTGTTAAGCAGTTTTAATTAACTCCACTTGGCACCCTGAAACGAATTTCTTCGCGGACTTCTCTTTTTGCTACTTTTCTTCAAAAGCATTGTTGACAGATGGTCGACATCTGTTGAAGGTGGAGGACTCCCGCCTTGCAACCAAAGCAACGCCTCAGAAGCTGCATCTTTTTCTGCAAGTTTCTTACTGGTGCAAGGTTGTCCTACAAAGTCTAACCCATTGAAGATAACTGTTGAGCGGAACTGGTTATTTTTCAGTTGTCTAGTTTTGTAGGTGGGTGATCCATGTCCGGCTCGGTTGAGCAACATCTGCAGCTGACCTTTAGAATTATCCGCATCACCACCTTTATTACCTCCCTTCGCAACTGGTAGTGTCTCTTTTTTTGCCTTTTTCGAGGGTGCTGGCAACTGGCGACCAAAGACAAATCTTCCCTCGCACTGGTCCCCTGAAACCAGTAAACTTACTGCAGAAAGGAGGTCATTTTGAGATTGTATATCCATTTGAGGATTCAGAAGCTGCATACACGAAGCGCATCAATGAGTTAGCATGATGTGGTAAATCAAGATATGAAAAGCTGCATATTTTAACTTGATCTTTTCTTCCTAACGACGAAAATAATAGACAAAAAGGGAAAACTTATAACTCGCACACTAAAGGGATCACTCATAGTCATGCAACTCGATTTTCTATCGTCTTGGTGAACATATTTATTCACTTGCCACGTTTGAATAGAAGGCTCTGTGTGCATAGATGGTTAGTTCCGGAGTAGTTCAGGACCATAACTCTCACAAATGGCAAAGAACTGACTTACCTTCATTTGAATCAGTTCGTCAAGCTCCTTCTTCAAAGAAACATATGTATTTGTTAATTCAGGTTTCATGAAGAATTCCAAGTACCCCCCTAACATTTTCAAGTGCCCATCCTATAAAAGCAAGTACGGAATGAGTACCGGTATCTTCCACCAAGAACATCAAGTACACAGACGAATAGGCACAAAGAAAGTTAAAGAAACATACTAGTCCACCCCTGGAAACGCTCCCTCCAAATAGGAGAAGCACAGAATCGGACACGCCAGTTGAATCTCGAATGAAAACCGAATTCACTTTCACCTTTTCATTGAAAACTAGCCATGGATATGGAATTTTTGGTACGCCACCATTCACAGAATTCTATTCAATGAAATTTGTTAACAAAAGAAATGAAAAAGAAAAATCGTCATGGTTAAAGTCAAACAAAAACAACAAAAAGAAAATAGGAAGCAGAAAATTAGCTAAAAATTTTTGTATAAACATATATATATATATGTGTGTGTGTGTGTGTGTGGAAATTGTAGCAACTGGCAATTTGACGAAAATAATCGAAATAAGTAGCAGGTTTTTAAGATATTTTAAGTAAATAACAGATTTACCAGATAAATGATGTGTTTGCATTATCCATAAATTTTGTTGTTCCAAAAAATTAGCTAAAAAGACCACTCACCGAGTAGAGAAGCACTTGACCATCTTCCATTGTTTTCAACACTATAGATTTCTCCTTGTTCTGCAGTACACAATTGTTCGAGCACAGTTCACAACAAATTAAAGATGAATTTAAGGAAGACGAGGCATCGACAACCAATCAGGTAACAAATAAATAAAGAAAAAAACTGAAATATTGAAAATGCAAGACAAATCTATTTCATCTGACTCTAAGAAGAACCAAAACGAAGATTCCCACCATAAAATCCACATTTCATCTCTTTGCTTTCAGAAGTTTTAGTTACACCAAAATTAAGACAGTAAAAATATAGATAAATAAATAGGTAGATATTTTAGAGAGAGAGACAGAGACAGAGAGAGAACAGCTTTAAAATATGCTAATCAAAGCCGAAATGTAGTAATTGATGTGTTGTAAAACCAGATGCCGCTCAACTTACCACAACAGAGCATATCCCAGGGAACAACCCCGCACATATAATTGATCTGATAAGATGCTCGTTATGGCTCCATATGTTGCAGTTTTCTTTAGTTTGATCAACAAGACCAGTATCCTTGAGCAAATAAAAGAATTGCTTCCGAAGAGAGTCAATGGCTCGTAAAGTTTGTGCAGAAAGGAAATTTCTGTAACAATACTCATAGCCAGACTGCTCTCTTTCAGCATCTTTCCAACCCTCATAAGCTCGAACAATTGCCAGATGGTCACTGTGATCACGAGCTGAGAACTGCGCTTTTGCCGACTCCGCGAGCTGCAAAAGAGTGAAACAGATACGTAGATGATTTACCAAGTTATTGATGCTTGTGGCACACAAAAAAAATTTTGAATAATGCATTTCTTGATTTGTCATTCTTTAACATTACACCACAACCCCTGTAAAAAATTATTGAATTGAGTTGATACCAGCGGTAGCATTTGTTAGTTTTCCTTCTTAACAAACATGTACTAATAAAGAACAACAAACAGACTTATGCCTTGTCATTCCAGTACTTCAACACACTACATTTAAGTTTAATAGAATGACCTCAAAAAAAAATTTTCCCCTAGAAAAAGAAAAGTTTTTACTCTTATTTCGTTTGTTTTTTTTTTTTTCCCTTTTCTTTTTTCTAAAACGAACTTTAACTCTCATTTGTACATCTAATACAAGAAGACATACATTTTTTACACATTAACATGTGATATCTAGTCGTAAAAAAATATAAACTTTTAATAAGAATTTTTTTTTAACTATTAAAAAGATTAGGGAATACATACATCCTTCTTGTCAAATGGCATCAGGAACGGATCTCTGACACTTAGGCCTGCAACAACAGTCATCACCGGATCAAGACAGTTGAAGATAGCCCCTAATATGAGCATCTTCCCAAGTTTAGGCTCAACTGGTAGCATTGACAGGTTGCGTCCTGGGAAGCACCAAGTTATTAGTTATTTTCAACACCACGGTAAAACCTAGCAAGAGTTTACTAAAATAACAGCAGTCCCATTTCCTCACCTAAAACCGTTAGATTTTCATCTTCATCTAAAGCCCCGATAATCTTCAAATATTCCACAGCATTTTGAACCTACAAAAAGAAAAATGATTTGAGGTAAACTCAGTCATGAAAGAACAAAACTAAAAAGACCTCAATAATGATAGTATCAATTTCAAGGTAATTCAAACAAAAAAAAAAAAAAAAAGGGAACAAACTACGAGTGAAAAATAGAAAAGGATTTTCACCAACGTGCAGATTCGAAATAAAACTCAAGTAAAAACATACCGACAGTGGTTCAGGAGGCTGCAAGGCCCTAGACAGGAACTCCGAAATACTTCCAAGTCGTAAGCTTTTGATTTGCAAACACAGAGACTGCAGCGGTGTTCTCAAAAGTTCAGGCAGCTGATAATCAGAAAATGCATCAAACACACATTTGGGATAGAGATGGTAGCACTCGCCCGATTGTACACGACCAGCTCTTCCTCTTCTCTGCAAAACACATGTTCAATTTGTATTCCCAAATTCATGTTTCCATTAGATAACACATATAGCGCAATAGAAACTAAAGAGCTACGAAATAGGAAATTTGGATGCTCAACAAGAACAGGTATCATTAGAATGGTTCCTTCAATAAAAATTTGGCGATTTTACCATGAAGCAAGATGTGGATAAGAAAAATTAACAGAAATTTATCTACCTGGAACATTGTTATTTATTTATTAAAGTTTTGACAAAGAAATAGAAGTTTTTAATTTAATAATCATGTGTACATTATAAAATTGCAATCAAGTAGACTAAATAAAGGGGATCTACTATCCGAAAATGGAAACATCACTTGTCGACAGCAGGCTTGACCCACCAGAACCCTCAATTTAACTAACATACAGTTCACCACCGACTGTAAAAACCAAAACACTAGCACCACAGATGCACCAAAAATCAGACTAACAAAATAATTGCAGACATGAAAGTAAGAAAACCATATTCATAACGCATTTAACAGTGGCATAGTTTCAATCATCAAATACAATAATGTAACTAGAAAAAAGTATCTCATACCTGCTGTGCAGCAGCCTTTGAAATCCAGGATGGGAGCAAACATGGAGTGTTATTCAGTGCATCATATGATGTCTCTTTCGCTTTTCCACAGTCAACAACAAAAACAACATCGTTTATGGTGATGCTGGTCTCAGCCATGTTTGTAGCAAGAACAATTTTCCTCACTCCATCTTCTGGCTTATCAAATATCAATTTCTGTTTGCAAACATTGGGAAGAAAGAGAAATGTAAACCAATTAGAAAAAATAACATACCATCCAAACTTGAACTTGTGAATGAGATAAAATAGGTGTACATAAAGCAAATATTGCAGAACTTTTGGAATATGAAGAAATAACACATACAAAGAAAAGAACAAGAAGCAACGCATTTGAACCAAAAATTCCTCTCTATGTTCAAATCTAAACTAAAAACCCTACGCACACTTGTGTGGTTCATAAATGATAATAAATGAAGCTTTTTAGCACTGCATCACGTTGAAAATACTATAAAAGGAAAGGGGAAATATAAGGTGTGGTGACCACACAGAAGTAACTATTTCGTATTCGAGTTACTACCCACTTACAGGAAATTCAGCCCCTCAGAGTATTGATTCAACCAAAAGGCAAAAATAATTTTACAATGACTTTTGTCACCCATCAATTACGAGAAATTCTGATCACATTTTGTGCAAAGACCTCCAAAGACTGAATGCACTATATGTTAAGCTGACTTTTGTAACAACTAGAGTGAGAATAATGAATAAACAAATAATTAAATACATAAGTAGTTTAACTATATTTAAGGTCCGACTTCTAGAAAACTAAAAAAATATTTAGAAGTACGTAAAAATATCACCTGCTCAGAGCTGGGCATGGAACCATGGCATGCAAGTAGCAAGACCCTGCTAGGATCTCCCAAGAGAGGATGAGACTGAAGCTGGTCCTTTAAAGAGTTTATGTCATCCCAGCCAGTCATAAAAACTAAAACAGCACCAGGCCTTTCATTCCTAACTATGTGACAAAGCACATGCTCAATGAGATTAAATCCAATTGAGTCAGGATTCCAACAGGATAAGGAATCCCGAGTCCTTGGACTATACTCTCTGAAGTTTGCAGTTTCAAGTGCATCCTGTGCCCAAGCACACAAAAAGTTAATAATCCTCTCTCAGCTTCACGATAAAGCCACCCAGAATTACAGTGGATACTTTCTTGATACCTCTACTGATGAAGCAATCTGGCTCTTTCTTTTTCTTAGAGATTGCGCTTGCTTTTGCATTTTCCACACCTTTTCTTGACCGTAATCATCAATTTGATTAGATGGAGTTAACCGGTATCCAGTCATTTCCAAAATGTTCTCCAGAAAATGTGTTCGAACTGGGTATGTAAAACCCTGGGAAAAGACAGACCCCCACACAAAAGTCAATCTACAGACCTTGCACTCGGAACAATTCACCCTCACTCTTCTTTTTGTTTCACCACTAGTAATATGAAAATTTTGATGGGAAAATGCAAAAATACAAAAAGGGCAAAGTTGAGGTTCTCAACAAGGAGAGGAAAATATAACAAAAAATTTGAAGAAAACATGCACATTCACATGAACACACACACACACACATGAACGAATGGTTTCAAATAAAGAATAGTAATGAGCATATCAAACTTACAGGAATATGGATTGTAGGAGCCCCACCAAAGTACGAAGAGAAAAGCTCTGCATTTAGGGTTGCACTCATCAAGATTAACCTCAACTCAGGACGACGAGGAAGAAGTTCTTTCAGGACAATTAGAAGGAAATCTGGCATAAATGGAAAAGTATGGTTACAACTCACAGGCAAAATTCCAGCAGACAAAACCTTAAATGAATTTGTAAAGCTACCTTCATTCATTCCACGTTCATGAATCTCGTCAACAATAACATGTGTAACACCTCTCAAGTTTCTATCAACAAGTAATCTCCTCAATAATATTCCAGTAGTGCAGAAAAGAAGACGAGTATCCCTGCCTTTCATTCCTTCCAGCCGAACTTTGTAACCCACCTTTTTCCAAAACGCAGAAATTTCACTTATTAGAAATAGGAAGATGATCTTCAATTCCTTGCACACACACATGTATATATTACAAATGAATTTAAAAGAAATCACTCCCAAAAATTATTGATACCCCAGAACTTTGAGATTAACAAATTTACAACAAAGGTTTAAGATTTGGAAGCAAGAGCTTATATAAAATACAAAAACTCACAGATTCCCCCAATGTCTCTCCCCGTTCTGCAGCAACCCTTTCAGAAACAGATATGGCTGATATCCGCCTAGGTTGAGTACAGATAATATTACAGGAAGCTCCACGGGCAGCTTCAATCTCAGATTCTAAAATGTACTGAGGAAGTTGTGTTGTTTTACCACAACCAGTTTCACCAGAGACGACAACAACCTACTCATAAAAAAATATAAAAAAATAAAAAAGGCAGATCATTTTGTCACTTAACAAGACCACCCTAAATTCAATCAATCAAATAAAATTTTATATAACTATTACTGACCTGATTTTCTGCTATGGTTTTCAACAATGCATCCCTCGATTTATATGCAGGAAGACTTTTACGAAATTCAATCATCTTTTGACCTTCAGGCGATACCTGTGAAGACACTAAGGTGTCAATGGCAAACAGAACGACTTGGATAAAAATAAAAGAATAAAATAAATGATAAAAAAAATAAAAAAAATAAAAAAAGGAGAGAAGAAGAAGAAAAAGAAAAAGTAACCTGCCATTCTTGTTGCTTGTAACACAGGTTCAAACTTCTACGCTGAAGGATTTTCTCCATGGCAACACTATTACGAATCAATGGCTCTTGCTGCTCATAAAACCCTTCATCAGCAGCAATACTACTACTGATGCTTGATCTTGACAAGTAATTGTCTGATAAACTTTCCTTGCTGGTTGACTTTTTAGAAAGATGGGCTCTAAGATGATAATCTACTTCGGATTGTAATCCATACGGTAAGATCACCTATACATGCTTCAAAACAGTTAATAATTGATTTCTCGCAAAAAAGTAAAAAACCGAAAATGCCATGTTCAACAACAGCAAAACTAGTATTAAAAATATGGATTCCAGCCATACAAACTCCAAAAATAGTTGAAAGCTGCTATTCAAACACAAGTTCAGCTCCATCCATTCAAACAAAAAAAAGTACAGAACACAGAGACGAAGTGTAAAAGCACATAAGAAATACCTCTCTTTGTGGCCGCTTATCATCCAAATCAGGCCTGTAATTTGGTAGTGGAACTTTACTGAAGATGACAACTTTTGAATATTGGCGGCTGCAAAAGTTAATTAAACAGAAAAGATACTCACATAATTGGTAAAAAAAGGGGGGGTAGAAAACAACTTTTACACAGTTATGACACCTAAAAAGACCAAGATACCTATACAAACCCATTCTGGTTGACAGTGCCGAAAGTTGGTCAAAATCGCGTCTGTCCTTTTTCTCCCTTGAAGCCACTTCTTGTTCATTTTCGTTACGCAGCAACATCGTCAACTTCCATCTCCACTCATCGATGTTATCAAGGGTTGATCCACACTGTATCACACAAGAGTTAAATAAACAGCTTATACATCGCAGAGCAATACCTTGTTTTATCTAGAAAACAGCTAAGAAACTCTGTAGAGCCGCTAAGCGGCTATATAAAAGTAGCTGAACATTGATATCAGAGCACACCAGAGATCTCCTAGCATTAACCATGAGGTGCAAAAAGAATAAAACATTTTTAGACTAGTAATAATCCCTCTTTGCTCTGGCGAAAAGATTGAGAAATCAACACGACATCTTACAGCCACTGGGATTTTCATGTATTTTATTCCACTTTATGTGACTTTGCCCACTTTTTAATATTGTTGTTACTTGAACATAACAGAATGGTCTAAGGAAGTCACAAAACTATCATTCCTCTGAACATCAATAAAAATAATTACAAGAAAGAAGAAGCTAGTTCCCTCTATTTGAACAATGCAAAAGCTTAACAAAAAAGAAAACCAAAAGTTAGCTTATTTTCTTGCATACTTCCCCAATCCAAACCAGGGCAGCTCTTATTTCAACCTTTAAGTCTTATAAGTTAAGGTTCCTAATGCTTCCCTATAAAGCAAAAAGGAAGAAATTGTTCCTAATGCTTCAAAAATTAAATAGATTGGCCGACACTCCCCACATTTCGTTTGCCCGCCATTCCATAGTAGTTTCTTACTTCAAAAGACTACCATACAATTCAATGATCAGCAATTAAAAGCAGGAAACTCAAACCCAACACAGTATTAGCATAAAAAACGGAGTTTTAAATTGAAGGAAAAAAAAAAAACCTACAATTCCTACTTCAGTCTTCAAATCGACTACTCTAGAGACATAAATTGCCGTGCTTAATTCGAACTTGGAGTGTTCTTTTCCAGTTTTAAGCCTCACATGTTAAGCATCTAAAGCTTGATACTCCAACATTAATCTAACAGCTCAAGGACACCACATTTTTTAACTAAACTCTAAACAAATAATTACATTGTAAAGCAAAGGCATAAGTCGTCCACGAAATACGGTGTATAGACGCACAGGGTGTAACATGACATTTATATCATATATCAATAACTTTGTAAAGTTTTGACAGTAAGAAATCTATCTATAGAATATCAAGGTTCCACCTTCCTAGAGTCACTATTACATAAAAATAAATGTCGTGTTACGGCCGTAACCTTGGCAAGCAACACTATAGGGTCAGTTAAGGAACAAACCCTATATCAAAATCATCTAGAAAAGAGCTGGAAAATTTAACAGATTAAAAAAAAAAAAAAAGAAAGAAAGTCCGAATTCAATTATCAAAAATTCCAACACCACCAAAAACTGACCATTTGCTGCCTAGAAACCCCGATATCGAGGTCCGAATCGTCGCTGGTGGTGGCATCTTGGTACGCATACCGGCCGTAATTCAGGCTCTGCTGCAAAAACGGCACCGTTGCACTCCTCCGCCGCAGCCGCCAATCCGCCTCGATGGTCCCGGAGGAGGCGAGGCACGTGACCTCCCGACGGCCCATCTGACGGCTGAAGTTGGAGAAGCCTTTGGCGCGGCTAGAGTAGTGGTGGTGGGACTGGTTCCTCTTCCTTGAGAGAAAACCCCACAACAGAGACGGAGTTGGTTTCAGGGTCTTGATGGTGGTGGTGGTGGTGTTGTGGGTCCGGAGGAAGGCCAGAGACGTGGTGGGTCCCACGGACATGGTTCTGATGTAGCCCTGAAACAGAGCTGAACAGGGCATGGTTTTCTTTCTCTTTTCCTTTTTGGGTTCTTCTTTCTTGTTAGTTGCGGCAGTGGATAAGAAGTGGCATTTCTTGGATGAGATTAGCAGAAGCCGAGGTCGTCGGAGATTAAGGTTGGTGAGTTTTTTTTTTTTTTTTTTTTTTTTTTTGGTATGGGTTGGGAAGGTGGGAGAAAGAATGCCAGTGGCTATGCCGCGCTGAGGTTTGTGTTTTGCTAAGGAGACTGAAATGAAAGAAGCAAGTCTATTTTTAGCATAATTGTCCCCAAATTTATCCACATTCGACAATTTACTTCCTAAATTATTAATTTCACTAAGTTACCTCCAAAACTTTGTATAGTATTTCAATCGTCCCATTTTACTTAACTTCTCGTTAAATTAACGACAGAAATTTTACATATGTATCTTTTAAGGATAGAAAATCACATATCTGATCAAAAAATTTCAAATCCAACTCAAACCATCATAAAAATCTTTCAAATTCAAATCCTAAATTTAATGAAAGAAAATTAATAACATGGGATATGTTGCAGCAAATCAGAAAATTCAAGGGTATCAAAATTAAAAATTTAAAAGATAAAGGGTTATTTATGTTTTTTTTTATTATATATTTTATTTTTATTTAGAAAATGTACCTTGCATTTTGAACTTTTACATTCCACTACCGACATATTATGCTTAATATGTAAATTTATATCATTTCTGACTTAAAATGACCAAATTACCCTTAAAAAAGGCTACAATTATGTAATTATTTGTATTTTTATATCATGCACTTTTGTTTTTATTTAAAAATATACAATGTATTTTAAATCTTTACATTTTATATTATTATATTAAATTTAGTAAATAAATCTATATATTTTTTAGGATCAAAGCTTAATTTTCATATTTAAAATACTCAAATTACCCTAAAATTCAAAATTAAAAATAATCAAAGAATTTTTAATTAAAAAAAACAACAACAAAAAAAAAACAAACAAACAAACAAACAAACAAACAAACAAAAGACAAAAAATGCAAAAGAAGCGGTGACATACCCTCCTTCGGGGAGGTCCTTGGGGCAAATAAATTATGCCTTGGTCCGGTGGCACGGATTTTTATCAACCTCTGCGAAACAAAACAAAAATAATCATAATCAAATTATGATAAAAAAAATACCCAAAAAAAAAAACTATTATAAAGAGTAATAGTAAATTATAGTATAAAATTTTAAACTAGTAATAAAAAACCATAATCTAAGGGCGGCAATTAGTATCGCAGCATGTTCATATTGTGTCAATCTAATTTTTTCTCAACCTAATCCCAACCCGTGACATGAATCTGAAACAGATTAATACGACATGAATCAAAATTGATCAGTGACTTGAAATTGACCCGTAACTTGAAATTAATTGTGACACATTATTTACCCGAAAGCTGAAATTGATACGAAATTAATAAAATAACATCACAACTTAATCAAAATAATCCAATTACATTAATCAAAACTAATTCAAATAAGTAAATCATATCAAATTCATATAAATCCTACAAAAGTAATAAAGATTTTCATCAATATCATACTACAGATGAACAAGAAGTTTTAATTTTTAATTTTTTAGAGGTTCATATAGGTCAATTTCGGGTTTGGATCTAAAATTGACACGAAAATAACATTCACAAGAAAAATGAGTCGTGTTCGGGTTAGACAGGTTGAACCCAAAATTGACCCGTTTTTAGCGTATCACAGTCGGGTGGACTCAATTTCGACCCGTCTAGCTTTTTCTCAACCCTAACCCATAGAAATCATGTCGTTTTCGAGTCATGTCATCATGTCACGACCCGTATTGCTGGTCATATATTAATCATTCCTCTTCTTTCTATTTCTCTCACTTCTCCTCGCTTGCTCTAACATGAAACTATGCACATTAATTTGTTATTAAAAATTAATCGAAACTACGTTATTTTCTAAAAATATCCAAGAAATCTAAGGATTTACCAAAAAAAGAAATATAGGAAACATAAGTTATAATTCATCATATTTTAAAAAACATATTATAAATTTCAAAAATACCTATAAATGTTATTTGCTACAATTTTCATATATATATATATATATATATATATAATAACCTTATTAGATCCCTAATTCACATCCTACTTGTAATTCAAAACCCCAAATCCCCAATTAAAACCGAATCCCTAAATAAAAACCCTAAATCCCAAACATAAATCCTTTCCCAAATTGAATAGCACATGCCACATTTTGATATTCCAAAAAAAAAAATGCATATGTTGAGTGGAAACTGAAATTAGGGAAATCACATTGAAAAAATGGTAAGTCGTTATAATAGTCCCAGAACTTTAAATAAAAGTACCGATTGATATGCAATTTTTTTTTTTACAATTAAAAAAAATTTCAATGACCAATCAGCATTCTTATTAAAAATTGAGGGACCGTTATAGCAATTTACCATAATCTAAAAAGACACCAATAATCCTAGTCCTGGTGGAAATTCTTATAATGAGGGGGATTTTCATTAGGGTACAAATCCTTTTCTTTTTTTTTTTTTTTTTGCTAGTCAATATCGGGATATTTATTTATTTATTATTATTATTATTTTTACATGGAAGTCACCTTGCTTTTTTTTAAAGAAAAATAGTCACGGCCTTAATGGGAACACCGGGAGAGAGAGGTGGTGGCGACGGTGGCAGCTGAAAAAAACCGGGGCTATGGCGGCAGTTTGGGAAATGTTTAAAGCGGCGGCGGCAGCGACGTGACCGGATTTTAAGTTAGGGGGGTCGGGCGGGCGAAGGAGGTGGGGAGGAGAAAAGTTTGAGTTGTCTAGAGGGGTGAAGATGAAAATAATGATAAATGAAAAGGAAATGTATTTAAGTAATGGGTTTTTATGCGAATTCCAAAGCATGAAATTTGAAAATTTTGAAAATTTTTGGAGGATTACACGACGGTTTTTATTATCGTCGTGTAATCCTTTTTTTTTTTTTTTTTGAAAATTTTGAATATTTTCGAAAGATTACACGATGGTTTTCTATAACCGTCGTGTAATCCTTTTTTTTTTTTTTGAAAATTTAAAAATTTTCGGAAGATTACATGACGGTTTTCTACAACTGTCGTGTAATCCTTTTTTATTGAAAATTTAAAAATTTTGCAAATTTTTGAAAGATTACACGACGGTTATCGATAACCATCATGTAATCCGATGATTACATAACGGTTTTGATCAAAACCGTCGTGTAATCCTTTTTTTTTTTTTTTTGAAAATTTGAAAATTTGAAAATTTTCGGAAGATTACACAACAGTTTTGAGAAAAACTGTCGTGTAATCCTTTTTTTTTTTTTTTTTTTGAAAATTTGAAAATTTGAAAATTTTCGGAAGATTACACAATTTTCAAATTTGAAAATTTTCGGAAGATTACATGACAGTTTTGAGAAAAACCATTGTGTAATCCTTTTTTTTTTTTTTGAAAATTTGAAAATTTGAAAAATTTTCAGAAGATTACACGATAGTTTTCTATAACCGTCGTGTAATCTGAGCATTATACGACGGTTTTTATAATCATCGTGTAATTTTTTTTTTTTTTTGAAAATTTAAAAATTTTCGGAAGATTACATGACAGTTTTCTATAACCGTCGTGTAA
This sequence comes from Ficus microcarpa, assembly GCA_025413485.1. NCBI lineage: Eukaryota > Viridiplantae > Streptophyta > Magnoliopsida > Rosales > Moraceae > Ficus > Ficus microcarpa. The sequence continues at coordinate 14,055,840 of CM046380.1, read as the reverse complement.
TCCGAGCATTACACGACAGTTTTTCTCAAAACCGTTGTGTAATCCTTTTTTTTTTTCAAAAATTTGAAAATTTTAAAAATTTTCGGAGGATTACACGACGGTTTTTATAACTGTCATGCAATCCTTTTTTTTTTTTTGAAAATTTGAAAAATTTGAAAATATTCGGAAGATTACACGATGGTTTTTCTCAAAACCGTTGTGTAATCCTTTTTTTTTTCCGAAAATTTTGAAAATTTTCGGAGGATTACACGACGATTATTATAACCGTCATGCAATCCTTTTTTTTTTTTGAAAATTTGAAAATTTTGAAAATTTTCGGAAAATTACACGACGGTTTTCTATAACCGTAGTGTAATCCTTTTTTTTTTTTTTTGAAAATTTGATAATTTTGAAAATTTTTGGAAGATTACATGACGATTTTCTATAACTGTCGTGTAATCCGAGCATTACACGATGGTTTTTCTCAAAACCGTCGTGTAATCTTAGGATTACACGACGGTTTTTATAATCATCATATAATCCTTTTTTTTTTTTTGAAAATTTAAAAATTTTGAAAATTTTTGGAAGATTACATGACGGTTTTTTATAACCGTCGTGTAATCTGAGGATTACACGACGGTTCTAACAAAACCATCGTGTAATCCTGTGGATTACACAATGGTCTTGTAATCTAATCCTGTTTAAGACGACGGTTTCACAAAAACCGTCGTGTATTTTCCGCCATGTAAGCCAACTTTTGTAATAGTACAAGGATTTTTGAGATCCTGGAAGAAAATCCGAAAAATGAATTTCCCTTGTGCCAGAAATTGCTTCAGCTTATCCTTGCATAAGTTCAATCTACAATTTTTCATGATCGTTCTAAAGAGTTATCTTTGAATGTTTTCATTTTCATTTTTAGTTTGTATTTCATGTTCTTCTAAAAGTCTTTCAGATTAGCTGCTATTGTCCCCATGATTTCAGTTTTTTGATCTCTAATTATATGTAGGAGTGTGTGTGTGTTTGTGATTTTTTTTTTTTTTTGGTATTGCCCAATTCAGTTTAAAAATAGGGTTTCTTTTCCATTTGCACGGGGCAAAACTTCAATCTTAGCTCTCTACGTCGAAGTGTCCAATGGAAAAGCTGTTTCAAGAATTACTTGAATGTATTTTGATTAGGTTACCAGCCAAAGCCTTGATCAGATCTTTAACAGTTTCAAAAGAATGGTATGCTCGCATCAAATCTCCTGAATTCAGAAGCGTTTTCTTCAAGTATTGTCTTGAATCAAACATACATTGGCATTTTTTGATTTCTGATTTCAGTGCATCACGAACAGAGTTTGTTTTAAACCGGTTGGATGACAATGATACTATCATTGAAACAATTGGGGAACCCACACAGCCATTGAAAGACCTAAGAGTGGCAACTGAATTGCTTGGGCATTCAAACGGAGTAGTTTTTCTTTTAAATAACTATCCTTCACTAAGTCACCCAAAGATGGCACTTTGGAATCCAACAATACACAGGTACAAGACCGTATCTCGACTACCTATTCGCTCAACTCTGCATATTTCGGTGCCTTATATACAATGCTTGGAACCTATATATGGTTTTGGTTATGATAAATCACACGATGATTTCAAAATCATTTGAATCGTTCAGTTTAGGAATACTAAACTGAAGAAGTTTGTGTCTGACATAATGGTCTGTAGTGCTAACTTAAATGGATGGAGGAAGGTCGAGAGTTTGCCCTTAACGAATTACATAGTATTCCAAATGACTTTGTTTTGTAATGGGTTTGTGCATTGGCTGGCAGATGAAGCTTTTAACAGGAGGAACAAGAGAATTCTAGCTTTTGACATTGAAAGCGACGAATTTGGTTTTTTTGATGATAACATAGTTGGAGCTGGACAACTGAACTTGTACACTTTCGATGGCCATCTCTGTATTTCTAGCAAAGGAGATGAGAATGAAGTATGGATGATGATGAGTTACAGGGATGCAGATTCATGGCAATTTCTATATGGAGTTGATTGGGTATAAGGAGTTGATTGGGAGCCAGAAGAGATTTCCAACATCCAACTTCTATTTTTTCTCTAGGAACCACACTCACATTCTAACCCAAGCCCAACATGATTTCTCAACTCCAGCTTAGTAAAACATTGATACAGATGAAGGTGCACTAATAATTGGTCAATATGAACGCAGATCTTTCACCACAACTCCAATCGTCCCAACTCTCTCACTACTGGATGGAGATCTTGTAGGTTAGATAAATTGTTTGGTCATTTGCTTTTCTTAGTTGTGTTTGTATTGAACCTTGCACCTGACCTCCTGATGAATGTTGAACCGTTAAATGAAAGATCCTTGGATAGCCATGTTACCGACAACTGGTTTTTAAACTTCTAAATGAGACCATCATCTAGTGTTAAATCACACTTTCAGAGCTTCCTGGATAATATGATTGAGAAGATATATGTGCATTGAGTTTATATTCTATGAGATATATATGTGTTATACATGGTTTATTCTTTTTCTTGGACAACATTAATGTGTTGTTATCCTTCCAAAGGTTTTGCAGGGAAGGAATACTTAGTAATGTCTTATCAGAATATACTGAATAACTAGGGATTAGAATTGCTTGTGACATTCCGTAATTGATGATAGGGATTTATTTTGTTCTATTATGATGCTTTTATTGATAGTAAATCTACTTAAAATATTGTTATGTTACTGTAAATGATCGATGGTGCTTGGTAATATGGCATTGCATATTTGCTAGAGCATGCCCAGTTATACCCGGATGGAACTTCCAAATGTGCTTAACGGGTAAATGTTCGTTTAGTCCTAAATTTCTTTTAGGAAGTTGCAATTTGGTCTCAACCTTTTTATTTGTAGCATCTTTTTCACTATGTTTGATAGGGTGAAAAAAGAGGAAGGAAGTGAATGAGAGAAATGTGGATGGAAAATGATTGAGTTGGTTACTTCATAACAACGAAAATAGAAAAGAAAGAAAAGGAAAATATGATGAAATTTTTTTTTGGCATAAGAATGACCCACTAATTTTAGTCCTTCCAAAATTGGGTGGAAAACCTAATCCATCTAATGATGACAAAGATTAATTTTTATTCATTCTTTAAGCAAAAAATAAAATACATAAATGTATTAAATAGTAATTTTACAAAGCATTTATTTTCTTTCCTTACTATCTAACAAACAACTTAAAGGAAAATTTAATTTTCTTTCTATCAAATTTTTCATATTTTATAAGTTCTCACTCCATTTTGTTTTTTTCTTTCCTTCCTACCAAACGTGAGTGTTAGAGTGCATGCTTGATGGCAATAGCAAGACCCAGTTACGCTTTGTGCTATTAGAATAATTATCTCCTATGCAATTACCAAAGAGTATTCTAGTATGTTACTAGAGTAATTTGGTAGAATAATACACGCTCCAAAAAATGAATTTAATTCAAAAATTTTCAAAATTCATGCCTTAATACCTACCACGATAGTTATTTGGGAAAACCGTCGTAGTATGTGAACATACCACAATGGTTTTCCCTAAAAACCATCGTGGTAGAGTCTAAAAATTAAAAATAAGTTGTGAAAAAAGACTCTTCCATGACTGTTTTTTAAAAAATTATCGTGGAAAATGTGACAAAAACACGGTGCGGAACAGAATTTCCGAAAATCGTCGTGGAAGCCAAAGCTTACACGACGGTTTTTAATAACCATCGTGCAAGGAAGCTAAAAAAAAAAAAAAAAAAAGCTAAAAAAAAATTTTAGCTTCCACGACGGTTATTATTATTATTTTTTTTTAGCTTCCTTCCACGATGGTTATTAAAAACCGTCGTGGAAGCATGGTATTCCACGACGGGTTTTTATAACTGTCATGGAAGCTCGGCTTCCACGATAGTTTTCGGAAACTCTGTTTCGCTTCGTGTTTTTGTCGTATTTTTCACGACATTTTTTTAAAAAACGGTCGTGGAAGTTCCGTCATGGAATTTACATTTTGTAGTAGTGGAACCTGTATATGGTTTTGGCTATGATAAAGCACACGATGATTTCAAAATCATTCAAATCGTTCAGTTTAGGAATACTAAACTAAAGAAGTTTGTGTCTGAGATAATGGTCTATAGTGCTAACTCAGATGGATGGAGGAAGGTCGGGAGTCTGCCCTTAACGAATTACATAGTATACCAAATGACTTCGTTTCGTAATGGGTTTGTGCATTGGCTGGCAGAGGAAGCTTTTGACACGAGAAACAAGAGAATTCTAACTTTTGACATTGAGAGTGGCGAATTTTTTTGATGATAACATAGTTGGAGCTAGACAACTGAACTTGTATACTTTCAATGACCATCTCTGTATTTCTAGCAAAGAAGACGAGAATGAAGTATGGATGATGATGAGTACGGGGATGTAGATTCGTGGCAATTTCTATATGGAGTTGATTGGCAATATAGAGTTGATTGGGAACCAGAAGAGATTTTCAACATCCAACCTCTATTTTTCCTCTAGGGACCGCACTCGCATTCTAACCCAAGCCCAACAAGATTTCTCAACTCTAGCTTGGCAAAACATTGATACAGATGAAGGAGCACCAATAATTGGTCGATACGAACGCAGATCTTTCACCACAACTCCAATCGTCCTAACTCTCTCACTACTGGGTGGCAATCCTGTAGGTTAGATCTATTGTTTGGTCGTTTGCTTTTCTTAGTTGTGTTTGTATTGAACCTTGCACCTGGCCTCTTGATGAATGTCAGACCGTCAAATGAAAGCTCCTTAGATAGCCATGTTACCGACAACTGGTTTTTAAAATTCTAAATGTGTGACGCCCCCTTATTACGTAGGGCCGTCACCTTACTTACTTAACTTAACTTTACTTGAAAATTAGGAATATATATATATTTTTGAAATATACTTATAAAAGCATTTGTCATTCGCAATATATCATTTCTACTTAAGTAAAAGTTTACTTAAGGTCTTTAGTTCCAAAATACCGTAAAGCATAATTTGTCTTTATCATACATACTTAGATACAAAACTTCTTAACTCAAAAATAGATTGCGGAAACTATGCGTAGTGGTATCCATACCGCCTTCATTTGCCGCCACATCGTCCACACACTGCCCACCATTCAGGCTGCAGGTTTCTTACCTACAGTATGAAATATAACTGGATGAGCTTGCGCCCAGTAAGCACAAACATAATCTCACAAAACATTTAAAACATCATGAAAACATACATCCTCATATGCATATGCGTGAACCATTTATGTTCAATTTATGCAATCCTTTTTAACTTAAACTTATCTTTCTTATGGGCCCCATAGTGTACGTACCATCATTTATTTAGCGCGCCTCCAGATGCAGTTAGGGGTTGTAAGGTCCCTAACTGCTCTAGGAACATTGGGTGATTACACTCTCCTGCATCAACAAGAGAGTGAATCCTTTACTTGAACATGAAAAATCCTCCACCTTATGGGAGGTTGGTACGACACTTTACTTGTGACTTCTTACCATGTTATTTATCCTTAGTGAACATACCTTATGATGTCACTATATGATAACATACTTTTTATCTCATACATAACATGGCATGGCATTCTTTTCATTCATGGCATTTGCAATCATGATATTTTCATAAACATGACATTTTGCAAAAATAGCATTTTTTATAAACATAGCATTTTGTAAAAATAGCACTTTTTATAAAGCATGGTATTTCATAAATATAGCACACAACATATTGCAGCATATTTGAAAACCACAAACTTGAACATAATTTATTAGCTTTCATACTGCAGGTGAGGTTTGTACTTACCTCTAGTGTCGTATCCTTAAAGTTGCGTTCCTTAAATTTGTCAGCAACGGCAATTCACTTTCCTGATATACCAAAAAATATAGGATCAGGATCCTTTCGTAAGGTGTTGGTGACCTACCAACACTCATACCTACTTTTGGTTGTATGTCCCTTATATTTGATATCCATCTTGGCCACCTTAATCCTCATTCTTTATCGAATTTTGATAAATCCTTAAGAGGTTACGTTGGGTAACCTTTTTGATTAGAGTCTTGTTCTATTATTGGGCTTTGCTCATACATCCTTGTTATTGGGTTATTTCCATTAACCCTTTAAATGTTAGCCCAATTATACATGTGGATATCCCTTAGGGTTATGTTGAGTAATCCTTAAGATTAACCTTAATTAACCTTGGGTCAACATTTAGTCAACCCTTGGTTATCCTTAGGTTTGTAACTCGGATATAATATCCGGTTACTGTTCGTAATCGGCTTGCTTACCAATTTTTCTTAAAAATCCATCTTCCTTATTTTTGGAAAATCTTGTGTAATTTATTTTCCAAAATCCTTCATTTTGCTTGTAAAAATTCTAACTCCTTAAATTAGAAAAATACTTTGGCTTAAACTCATTATTTTCCTTGACTTGTAAACTCTTGGTTTTAAACCCTCTTTTTTCTTTACTTTGTGGAAAAATATGAATTTTCAAACCCGAGTTCTTAAAATTCATGGTTTTCGAAACAAATCTTTTATAAAATCATTTGGGGCCGGAAACTGTCTTTGGAACAGTTTCCGAAGCTAAAATAACCGTTTAAAAGCACTTCACAATTTTTCTAGAAAATATTTTCGTGAGATTCATGTGCAGGATTTCGGGTTCCCTGCGCACCTTTCATAAATCACGCCCACTTTAAAAATCGGCTTGGAATTTGAAAAACTTGTCTTCACAAAAGTTGTAGCCCTCGAAAAATGCTAAAACTTTTGTGTTTTATGAAAAATCCCGTTCGGCCTAGATCAGTACCAGTTTTTTTATTTGAAAATGGGCTGACTCTGAAAAAACTGGGTGAAGACCGTCCCAGGGATCAGCCACGGGTTTTGGGTAAAACGGAGGCCGTTAGAGTCTTAATTCGATATTCTGTCCACGCTGCTCTCTAGTAAAAGTTGTTCCGAACAACTTTCGTGTTTTAAGTTTTACCTCATTCGACCTCTAAGGGCCTTGAAATTACCCTTTCTCGAAACTGGCCAGATTCACATCCGAATTGGCAGTTTCGGTTTCTTAGTTCGGTTTACGTCCTATTTCATGGAATCTATCTCGACCGATCATATCAGGAGCTTATACCATAACAAGCAGCGCGTCTAACGTCCCATTGAAACCCATAAACCCATCTCATTCAACTCATGCAACCCAATCTGAAAATTAAAAACCTAGGGTTGTTTGGCTCTAGCACATGCATTAACACATACAAGCATCATCATAACCAACCCTAAATCTAGCATGCTCTCATGGCTGCCAATGACAGATTTTTGGCCTCATCTTATGGGACATACAAGCTAATTTCTAGCATGAAAAATCCATCATCAAGCAATCATAAATCAAGCAAGCAAATAATAGATCAAGCCAAACATAACCCTAACTCCAAATCAAGCACACACACACCAACAATAGGGCTGAAAATTTAGAATGGACTTATGTCCTTACAAACCACTTGAATCACCATCAACATACTCAAATGAAACTCAATTTCAAGATGGTTTTAAGAGATTTACCTCAAACCCAAGTTAGGGTTTTAAAATCCAAAGATTTCCTTCCTTCCTTCTAGCCTTCTAGTCCCACGGCTTCTCCAAGGAAATGGCATCCAAAATTTTTTTGTTAGCTCTTGTTGCTCCTTCTAAAACCGAATATCACAAGAAGAAAAATCCAAGTTTTTCTTACCTCTTCCTCTCTTGCTTGTTCGGCCAACTCTTGGAGAAATCCCCAAGATTTTTCTCAAATCCTTCCTTACTTGGTGGCTCACGGTTTTGGTACAAATGGTGCACCAAAAATTTTTTCTTCTTGGTTTCTTGCTAGATTCACTCAAACCCGAATCTCTCCTCACGATTTCCCCTCAAATTTCCAGATTTTTCCTCTCCTCTCTCCTCTCTCAACTTCGGCCACAAGTCTTGAAAGAAACCACCAAATCTTCTCACTTTTTCTCTTGCAAAACCGTGCCCTTAAGGATGAGTACTTCAAGAATTTTTCTTGCTCTCACTCTCTCCTCTTCTCTTCCTCTCTTGCTGCCGAAAATTCTGAAGACAAAGCAAAGGTTTTGGTTGTCTTTGACCATGAAAAGAGAAGGGAAAAAGGGAGGGGTTGCTTGAATGACAAGTGGTTGGTTGCTTGCCTTAAATCAAGGTTTTATGTCTTGTCTTTCTTGTCCCTTAGCTGCAGCCGAATCCAAGGGAGAGATTGGGGAGGTGTGCTGCCGAAAATGAAGAGGAAGGGAGAAGTATGTGGCAGCCATGTAGGGCCCTAGAGATCTCTAGAAATTTCCCCTACTAGCTCACCCCTTTTGGCCCTTAAATCCTGGCTTTGTGTCATGTCTTGTTCCCATTTTTTTTTTCTTTTTCATTGCTGTCCTTAGCTGTTGCCGAACAAAGGGGAGGAGAAAGGGAGCTTCACAAGTTATCTTAGGCTAGTGGGAAGTGATGTCATGGGCATGGGCTTGTTCTTGACTTGGTTAGGCTTTGGTTGGTCATTTAGTTCCCAAAACTAAACCAATTCCTTTCTTTTTCCTTCTAGTTGCCGACCATTGTGAGGGGGAAAAGTCCACATGTGCAACTTTGAGTTAGTGGAAGGTGATGTCAAGCGGTTGATGTCATCTTCCACTAGCTCACACAATGTCTTGTTTGGCCATTTCGTTCTTTCACAGCTCCTTTCACGCTCTACAGTTATTTCCAATACTGTGATGAGCATTCTTATTTTATATTTTGGTCAAAAAATTCTTTCATGTAAATTTGGACCGAAAACTATCTTTCTCAAAATTTTCGGAGACCTTTTTGCCCTTAATTCGATTTCGGTGTGCTCTATTTTTCTAGGGTGGATTTATGGCTTATTCGTGCTTTCTTGATCATAAGACTTCATTTTCGGAGATTCTTTCCATATTTCTTCATCATACTTGTGAAGTCAACGTTGTGACCCGTCCCGGTCAAACTTTGACTTTTTGGTTAACTCTTTGACTTTTTGGTCAAACTTTTGACTTTTTCGGTCAAAGTTGACTTTCGAAAAATTTCATCCTTTTTCGATCTTTTTCTTTTAAAAACCTCATTTTTGGCTCGTAAATCATTAATTGAGTCTCATAATTATTAAATGAGGACTCGAATATTGTTTAAATAAAATTATGAATTTCTCATTATTATTCATAATTTTTCACATAACACATCATAAACACATAAATTAGACTTTAATTCCTTATGAACAAGGAGATTGCAAGTCTACAAAATTTCGGGTCTTACAAAATGAGATCATCATCTAGTGTTAAATCACACTTTTAGAGCTTCTTGGATAATATGATTGAGAAGATATATGTGCATTGAGTTTATATTTTGTGAGATATATATGTGTTATACATGGTTTATTCTTTTTTTTGGACAACATTAATGTGTTGTTATCCTTCCAAAGGTTTCGCAGGGAAGGAATACTTAGTAATGTATGATCGGAATATACTGGATAACTGGGGGATTAGGATTGCTTATGACATTCCGTAATTGATGATAGGGATTTATTTTGTTCTATTATGATGCTTTTATTGATAGTAAATCTACTTAAAATATTGTTATGTTACTGTAAATGATCGATGGTGCTTGGTAATATGACATTGCATATTTGCTAGAGCATGCTCAGTTATACCCAGATGGAACTTCCAAATATGCTTAACGGGTAAATGTTCGTTTGGTCTCAACCTTTTTATTTGTGGCATCTTTTTCACTATGCTTAATAGGGTGAAAAAAGTGGAAGGAAGTAAATGAGAGAAATGTGGATGGAAAATGATGGAGTTGGTTACTTCATAACAACGAAAATAGAAAAGAAAGAAAAGGAAAATATGATGAAACTTTTTGTTGGCATGAGAATGACCCACTAATTTTAGTCCTTTCAAAATTGGGTGGAAAACCTAATCTATCTAATGATGACAAAGATTAATTTTTATTCATTCTTTAAGCAAAAAATAAAATACATAAATGTATTAAATAGTAATTTTACAAAGCATTTATTTTCTTTCCTTACTATCTAACAAACAACTTAAAGGAAAATTTAATTTTCTTTCTATCAAATTTTTCATATTTTATAAGTTCTCACTCTATTTTGTTTTTTTTCTTTCCTTCCTACCAAACGTGAGTGTTAGAGTGCATGCTAGATGGCAATAGCAAGACCCAGTTACGCTTTGTGCTATTAGAACAATTATCTCCTATGCAATTACCAAAGAGTATTCTAGTATGTTACTAGCGTAATTTGGTAGAATAATACACGGTCCAAAAAATGAATTTAATCCAAAAATTTTCAAAATTTCCGCCTTAGTACCTACCACGACGGTTATTTGGGAAAACCATCGTAGTATGTGAACATACCACGACGGTTTTCCCCAAAATCCGTCGTGGTAGAGTCTAAAAATTAAAAAAAAAATTGTGAAAAAAGACTCTTCCACGACTATTTTTTAAAAAACCGTCGTGGAAAATGCGACAAAAATACGGAGCGGAACAGAGTTTCCGAAAATCATCGTGGAAGCCAAAGCTTGCACTACGATTTTTAATAACCGTCATGCAAGGAAGCTAAAAAAAAAAAAAAGCTAAAAAAAAAATTTTTAGCTTACATGACGGTTTTTATAACCGTCGTGGAAGCTAATTTTTTTTTTTTTTTTTATAGCTTCCTCGTGGAAGCATGGTATTCCACGACGGTATAACTGTCGTGGAAGCTCGGCGTGGAGCTTCCACAATGGTTTTCGGAAACTCTGTTTCGCTTCGTGTTTTTGTCGTATTTTTCACGACGGTTTTTTAAAAAACGGTCGTGGAAGTTTCGTCATGGAATCTACATTTTGTAGTAGTGGAACCTGTATATGGTTTTGGCTATGATAAAGCACACGATGATTTCAAAATCATTCGAGTTATTCAGTTTAGGAATACTAAACTAAAGAAGTTTGTGTCTGACATAATGGTCTATAGTGCTAACTCAGATGGATGGAGGAAGGTCGGGAGTCTGCCCTTAACGAATTACATAGTATACCAAATGACTTCATTTTGTGATGGGTTTGTGCATTGGCTGGCAGAGGAAGCTTTTGACACGAGAAACAAGAGAATTCTAGCTTTTGACATTGAGAGCGTCGAATTTTTTTGATGATAACATGGTTGGAGCTGGACAACTGAACTTGTATACTTTCAATGACCATCTCTGTATTTCTAGCAAAGAAGACGAGAATGAAGTATGGATGATGATGAGTTACGGGGATGCAGATTCGTGGTAATTTCTATATGGAGTTGATTGGAATATAGAGTTGATTGGAAACCAGAAGAGATTTTCAACATCCAACCTCTATTTTTCCTCTAGGGACTGCACTCACATTCTAACCCAAGCCCAACAGGATTTCTCAACTCCAGCTTGGCAAAACATTGATACAAATGAAGGAGCACCAATAATTGGTCGATACGAACGTAGATCTTTCACCACAACTCCAATCGTCCTAACTCTCTCACTACTGGGTGGCAATCCTGTAGGTTAGATATATTGTTTGGTCATTTGCTTTTCTTAGTTCTGTTTGTATTGAACCTTGCACCTGGCCTCTTGATGAATGTCAAACCATCAAATGAAAGCTCCTTAGATAGCCATGTTACTGACAACTGGTTTTTAAAATTCTAAATGAGACCATCATCTAGTGTTAAATCACACTTTTAGAGCTTCCTTGATAATATGATTGAGAAGATATATGTGCATTGAGTTTATATTCTGTGAGATATATATGTGTTATACATGGTTTATTCTTTTTTTTGGACAACATTAATGTGTTGTTATCCTTCCAAAGGTTTCGCAAGGAAGGAATACTTAGTAATGTCTGATCGGAATATACTGGATAACTAGGGGATTAGGATTGCTTGTGACATTCTGTAATTGATGATAGGGATTTATTTTGTTCTATTATGATGCTTTTATTAGTAGTAAATCTACTTAAAATATTGTTATGTTACTCTAAATGATCGATGGTCCTTGGTAATATGGCATTACATATTTGCTAGAGCATGCCCAGTTATACCCAGACGGAACTTCCAAATATGCTTAACGGGTAAATGTTCGTTTGGTCCTAAATTTTTTTTAGGAAGTTGCAATTTGGTCTCAACCTTTTTATTTGTAGCATCTTTTTCACTATATTTGATAGGGTGAAAAAAGAGGAAGGAAGTGAATGAGAGAAATGTGGATGGAAAATGATGGAGTTGGTTACTTCATAACAACGAAAATAGAAAAGAAAGAAAAGGAAAATATGATGAAAATTTTTGTTGGCATGAGAATGACCCACTAATTTTAGTCCTTCCAAAATTGGGTGGAAAACCTAATCTATCTAATGATGACAAAGATTAATTTTTATTCATTCTTTAAGCACAAAAATAAAATACATAAATGTATTAAATAGTAATTTTACAAAGCATTTATTTTCTTTCCTCACTATCTAACAAACAACTTAAAGGAAAATTTAATTTTCTTCCTATGAAATTTTTCATATTTTATAAGTTCTCACTCCATTTTGTTTTTTTTCTTTCCTTCCTACCAAACGTGAGTGTTAAAGTGCATGCTAGATGGCAATAGCAAGACCCAGTTACGCTTTGTGCTATTAGAATAATTATCTCCTATGCAATTACCAAAGAGTATTCTAGTATGTTACTAGCGTAATTTGGTAGAATAATTATCGTAATCCATCTCACTAATTTAACAGAAATCATATGAAAACTAGGGGTGACAATTCGTGTCGTGTTCGGGTCCACGGGTCCAACCCGAACACGACCCGTTCTTTTTCGTATCAATTTCGGGTGATCCGAATTTGACCCGTCCACTATTCGTGTCGTTTTCGATTCGTGTCGTCGTGTCGCGACCAGGGGTGGCAATTCGTGTCGTGTTCGGGTCCAACCCGAACACGACCTGTTCTTTTTCGTGTCAATTTCGGGTAACCCGAATTTGACCCGTCCACTATTCGTGTCGTTTTCGATTCGTAAAATTCGTGTCGTTTTCGATTCGTGTCGTCGTGTCGCAACCCGTATTGCCACCCCTAATGAAAACCCATGTTACTATGAAACTTAATGAGAAGAACAAGAAATTTGAGACTGATAAGTAATTGGACTTCCATCTTAAAAGGTCAGCCTGTTAAGTCGAGAGGCTCAATACCCTTGTATGTCTATGATTGTTGTTATTTTTTTACGATATGGGACTCGGTTTCTTTCTACCCTTAACACGCCCCCGCAAAATGGTGCTCTTTTTGGAGTTACCAATCATGTATTGGATAGATTGGACTGCTTGTTTGAGCTTGTTGAGCTCTGATACCATATGAAAGTTTGAGAGAGAAAGAATGAATTTGAGATTGATAAGAAAATTAGGCTTCCATCTTAAAAGGTCAACCTGTTAATAAGTAGAGTGACCCAATACCCTTATGTGCCTGTGATTGTTGTTATGTTTTTATGATATGTGACTCAGGTTTCTTTTTACCCTTAATAATTACTACATAAAATTAGACGAAAAAAATTTCAAAAAAGTTATATGTAAAAAAACAAAAATAAATATGATAATTAATCATTCCATAAACATAACAAAAACCAAATCTCATTTGCTAGAATACTTTTATAATCTACTAAATTATTTTAATTTTCATATAAAATAATTGGTTGTCTCTGATTCCAGTCATCAAGGAGTAGTCTGGTAGATTAATTATGATTCTATATTATATTATTTATCAAAATTTTTTCAATTAAACTTCTCTTTTCACAAATTATCCATAAAAATCCGTACACGATTCACAAATTATTATACAAAAACAAATTAGGTTAACAAAAAAGTATTTCAGGACCAAAAAGATCCCAAAAAGAATTAAATAAACGTCACACTACTTCCTATAGACATCCATAGTTATCACAGGGATGTTTCAAAAACCCTACGGTCGGTCTGAAGGATACAGGGGATAACAACTCTTTTCTATATGTAGCTAGGGGCAAGGAAGCTAAATTTTCCAAAACATAAGGTAAACCTTTAGAGGGCAGTCATCCTGGCCGACAACTCTCCTACACCCTTCTATGAACTCCTTTTTGCAAGCAAAGTAGCATGAGTTTGATCAGCCCCCGTTTGTGTCTTAACCATGACTACTATTGACACCGGGTTGCTTCGTTTTAGCTCTTCCACAATAATCCCAAACTTTAGCATATTGTTCCTGGTATGGAAGGTGGGGTTTTGTATTTCGATTTACACCCGAAATAATGGGAAACGACGTAACTTTGGTCAAGTATCCTTGCCTTTCTCCTTCACAGTACTTAATTTCTGCTATCCCAATGCTTCTCCTTCTTTTACTTCACTTACCAACTTCTCATTCTCTTCCAGCACACTCTCTCTCACTCTCTAGTTTAGTTACTGATCTTTTTTTTCTTTGCTAGAATATCCCTAAATTATTAAAATATTACTGCAATGGTCATTTCTATTTGTTTTTTTGACAATATACATTAGTAATTTAGTGAAATATATAGTGACGTAAACTAACGACCTTTTTCTTTTTTTCTTTTTTTTAAAAATTAACTGAAAGGACTTTTGTAACAATATTTTTATTGTTTAGGGGCAGCTAGAATGCAAAAAATAAAAAATAAAAAATAAAAAATTTGTTGTTACAATTTAATTTTGGAACAGAATTTGTTAGTTAACATCGTTTTTTTTTTATCTAAATTACCAACGGATTCCGTCCAAACATTAATGTATGCCTTAGTAAGTGGAGGAAAGACATAAAGAGATCATCACAACTTCTGAAACTTGGGGTAAGGAGAGAGAGAGTACCTTTAACTGATCCATCATGATTTGAAGTTCCTTCGCTAGAAACTGCTGCCGAATTCACTTTCCAAGAGTTCTCTTCTTCTCCACCTCTAACCATTGGTTTTGCGATCTAATGATAGTGGTCAACTTTGTTAATTAAAGCCATTCTATAATTAGCAACGCCAACAATTGGAACGTTTTTCTCGTGAACCTGCAATACTTTAAAGGTTTATCAACATCATAATAAATTTTTTTTAGCGAAAAAAAATATATATATATATATTTATATATAATGAATTTTTGTTAATAACTATCTGGGGGTGGACAAAAGATAAAAGTATCCAATGCATCCAATTGAACCGATCTAATCCTTTAAAAAAAAAAAAAATCCAAACACTATTAATTGGACTTGGATGCTAATATGACTCATCCAATCAGATTGGTCTAGATGTTGGATTTGAATTTTGAAAAGAATAGTTATATTTGCACCCACAAAATTTGTAAATAGCCCCACCAAATAATGCTTTTTTAATGAAGACTTAAAGAGTCGATCCTTTAATAGATAATCTTTTCGTAATACCTAATTTAACCCTCTTATATGCCCACTCTGATTTTGATTTTGATATGATTTATAAAAATAAAAAAAATCTACAATAAATCTATTTAGGGAAAAAATTTTATTTTAATTTTGGGTTGTTCTTATATCCGATACTGAATGGTATCCAGCAATTTTGAACTTCAATTACCGTGAATGTGAATTTTAGTCACTAGAAATGTGAATTTCTAGTGAAAAATAAAGAAGAATTTACATTCACTTTAATTACATTCACTTCCCCACGAACTCAAATTTCTAGTAACTGAAGTATGTGGACTAGAAATGTAACTAAAGTGTGTCCACTAGAAATGTGAATTAAGAAAATGTAAAATAAGAAGATTTTCATGAGTGTATTCTTCCTTTTATCTTTATTCAGATGTTGTGATGTGTGTGGACTAGTTCTCTTCGATCGCATCTTTCAAGGATTAGTTGAAGCTCCTGAACTCAAGGATTAGTTTGCCGCCTTCTATCTACTCATATGATACACTAGAGTCCTTACATTACACTCATTTTAGTTAAAACAAACATGTACCATAAATTTTTGTACAACTTTCTTTTGGAAAAACATAGGGAAAGAACGGTAGAAAAAGAAAATATAGTTGTTTCCTATGGCTTGAAAAGTATGTCGGAGTGTTGTGTAGTTGCAACATTTGTAGAAACTCAAGCAGCAAGGAATGTTTGCGCCATTGTTCATGAAAAAAAAAAAAATTTGAATTAAGAATTTTGGAAACTCTGTTCTTCATCTTTTGGTTGGTCTTTTGAACCGTGTTCTATAGTGGTTTCAAAGTTGATTATTGAGGATGGAAATTTTCTTATTTTATATTTGCAGAAGTTCATTAAAATCCTTACTTATCAAATTTTTTTTTTGGGGATAAATTCTTGTTATTACTGTGTTTCGTCATTCTAGAGTTGTGCTATTGCTGATGCGAGATGAACAATTTACACCGTATTTGTTGGAGCTTAAGTAGATTTATTTCGTAACGTAGTTAGGATCGATTGGAACTTGAAGGAGTTTAGTAAGCCATTGATTTGTGTTTTTATCATGGAGTGACTAATTGAGCTTTAAATCGACTGAGAGTAGAAAGAAAGAGGAGAGAGGAAAAACCGGAATTGTAAGTTAAAAGGAAAAATAAAAAAAAATGAAAAATGAATAACGTACATAGAAACTATAGTGAATAGCATTTTTACAGAAATTATAAAAGTAAATAGTAAGGTTTTAGAATATTTGAAGTAGATAAAATCAAGGGAAGGTTTTAATTTAATTTCCGTTGCTCTATCGAGGGAAGTTTGTAATGATTGTTCTGCTATTTAAAAATAAAGTCAGACCCCTATTTAAAAAATATTTAAAGTAAATAATAATTTTAGTAGATAAATAGAAAATTTCCTGGTGAACACAATAAATTTAATAAGTAAAATATTTATAACATTATAAGTAAATAAATTATGAACTTAATAAATTTATTTATTGTTAATCACTCCAAATAATTTTGAAACCTGCTATTTATTTTAATAATTTATGTACCTTGTATTTTGAACTTTTACATTTGAATACCGATATATTATGCTTAATATGTAAATTTATATCATTTCTGACTTAAAATGACCAAATTACCCTTAAAAAAGGCTGCAATTATGTAATTATTTATAATTTTATATCATGCACTTTTGTTTTTATTTAAAAATATACAATATATTTTAAATCTTCATTTTTATATTATTATATTAAATTTAGTAAATAAATCTATATATTTTTTGGATCAAAACTTAATTTTTATATTTAAAATACTCAGGTTAACCTTAAATTCAAAATTAAAAACAATTAAAGAATTTTTAATTTAAAAAAACAATAAACAAACAAAAACAAAAAACAAAAAACAAAAAAAACAAAAGAAGCAGTGACACACCCTCCTTCGGGGAGTAAAGGTGGGAATTTGGGCCGGGCCAAATGGGCTGGCCCGAATTTTATGGACCCGGTAAAAGCCCGGCCCTATAGTAAGGGCCGGGCCGGGCTCTCCCTCTAGGCCCGGCTCGAAAATTTAATCCCGATGAGCCGGCCCGGCCCGCTCATTAGAAAAAAAAAAAAAAAACAAGAGAGCAAAGCAATAGAGAGGTAAATATGCTCAGGAAGTTGTGTGTTTATTTCAATGAACAAAGGCCTTCAAATAGGCTGTACGCCAACGGGAACAAACAAGAAAATAGCAACACACTCATAAACATGCTAAAGCTTATTCCTAATAACTAGACAAGTTTCTTCCACTTACTGTAACAAACTCAAATAAATTCCTAAGAACTAGGACCACACAACTAACTAGATAACAGCAAACAAAATTATAAGGTCTTGATCAAATATTAGACCACGTGACTCAATAGTTACCTAGTTGGTCGTATAATAGCTCCGTCAAGGAAACTTCTAGTTACACCACCGAATAACACCTCTAGCTTCCTATTAGTTAATAGTTAGATGATGCAAACGGTTGCTTCTTATCGGCCGAATGACATAGCTTTGTGATGCTTATTGCTTTTTTTATTTTTATTTTTTTTTACAAAGAATCTGATGATAGTTCCGTTATTTTCCGTTTTCGTGATTCTACACAAGTATAGACAACTCTCCTGAATTGACATAAGATTCGAATCTGCAATCTCCTAAAAAATATACAAATTTATTCAAAAATTATAAATAAAAAATAAAATTAAATAAAAATTAAAAAAAAAAAAGATCCGGGCTCGGCCCGATCCTGGCCCGGCCCGCTCTAAGCCCACGGGCCGGGCCCGGCCGGGCGGCCCGAATTCCCAGGTCTATCGGGGAGGTCCTTGGGGCAAATAAATTATGCCTCGGTTCGGTGGCACGGATTTTAATCAACCTCTACAAAACAAAAATAATCATAATCAAAGTATGACAAAAAAATACCAAAAAGGGAAAAAAACTATTATAGAGAGTAATAGTAAATTACAGTATAAAATAAATTAGTAATAAAAAACCATAATCTAGAGGTGCAATTAGTATCACGGGTTGTGTTCATATCGTGTCTATCTAATTTTTTCTCAACCTAACCCCAACCCGTGACATGAATTTTCTTTAAAATCGTGACACGAACCCGAAACGGGTTTGATACGACATGAATCGAAATTGACCTGTGACTTGAAATTGATCCGTAACTCAAAATAATTCGTGACACATTATTACCTAGAAATTGAAATTGACACGAAATTAATAAAATAATATCACAACTTAATCAAACTAATCTAATTACATCCATCAAAACAAATTCAAATAAGTAAATCACATCAAATTTATAGAAAATTCTACAAAAGTAATAAAACTTTCTTCAATATCATGCCATAGATAAGCAATAAGTTTTAATTTTTAATTTTTTACAGTTTCATATGGGTCAATTTCGGGTTTAGACCAAAAATTGAGATGAAATTGACATGTACAAGAAAAACGGGTTGTGTTTGGGTTAGATGGGTTGAACTCAATTTCAACCCATCTAGCTTTTTCTCAACCCTAACCCATAAAAATCATGTCGTTTTCCAGTTGTGTCACGACCCGCATTGCCGGCTCCATAATAATCATTTCTCTTCTCTCTATTTCTCTCACTCTACTGTCTCATTCTAACATGAAACTATGCACATAAATTTATTATAAAAAATTAGTCGAAACTACGTTATTTTCTAAAATATCCAAGAAAATATAAGGATTTACCAAAAATAAATAAATAAATAAATAAACATAGAAAACATATGCTATAATTTATAATATTTTAAAAAACCCATTATAAATTTCAAAAATACCTATAAATGTTATTTGCTATAATTATATATATATATATATTATACCCTTATATTTTTAGATCCCTAATTCACATCTTACTTGAAATTCAAAACCCTAAATCCCCAATTAAAACCGAGTCCCTAAATAAAAACCCTAAATCCCAAACATAAATCCTTTCCCAAATTGAATAGCACATGCACATTTTGATATTCCAAAAAAAAAAAAAAGAAGGACATGTTGGGTGGAAGCTGAAAAATGATAAATTGTTACAATAGTCCTGAACTTTTAATAAAAATACCGATTGATATGCAAAAATTTTTATTTTTTACAATTTTAAAAAAAAGTCAATGACTAATTAGTATTCTTATCAAAAGTTTTTTTTTTTTTTTTTGAAAGAAGTATTCTTATCAAAAGTTGAGGGAACATTATAGTAATTTACCCTAAATATAAAAAGACACCTGTAACCCTAGTCCTAGTGGAAATTCTATTACGAGCGGGGTTTTCGTTAGAGTACAAATCCGATTTCCTTTCCTTTTTTTTTTTTTTGCTAGTCAATACTCGGATTATTTATTTATTTATTATTATTACCTTCTTGTTTTTTGAGGGAAACTATTTATACCTCCTCTTGCTTTCAGAAAATCACAAGTGTATTTCATTCTCTCTCTCTCTCTAAAATCGGTGGCAATCCTCACCTGGGGAAACATGTCTGCTTTCAGGTTTGTTCAATCGTCTTTAATATGCTCTGATTTCTGCTTTAACATTCTCTGATTTCGTTGGGGACGGGACTCGAATTCTCTTGATTTGTGGAGGCAAATTTTCAGTTTGGGAAATTTTGATGATGTTTACTTTCGATCGGTGAATTTGTCTTGTGGATAATATGCGTCTTCAATTTTTTTTTTTTATAGTTTTTTTAAAATTTGACGTTCATGTTGTTTGGAGTCTTTTCATCCAAAACAAAGTAGCACACTTTTGCTCTTCTGGTGTTCTATATTGTCTTTATTATTTTGATTTTCGTTTGAATGGGTCGTTATCTTTTGGCCATAAGATTCGGATTGTTTTGTTTTGTTGTCATCTTTTTTTTCTTTCTTGGTTGTCACAGTAATTCTGTGCACGAATCTTCCTCTTGCTTCGCTTGTCCTGCAGTTTCTCAAACCAATTTGCCTTGTAGAATTTGTTTAGCCTTTTCTTTGGTAGGGACTTGATGTATTTTGTTTGTTGATGGCTTGTTAAAAACTTAAAACTAATAATGTGACTTGTGACAATTTCTTGATTCTGTTCCCATCTCCCAATTTTTCAAAGCAGATTGGGTGAAGTTGACATTCGAAAAGATGGTGTGGTGTCCCAACTGTAACTTGGACCGTTCTACAAAAAGGGATCGAAATAAGTTCATGTGAGTAAATTATTCTTGCCGAGCTACATAATCAATAGTGACTTTTTTTTTTTTTGGTTCCTTCTCAATTAACTGTTCTCATTGTATTCCCTTTTCTAACATAATTTGTTCAACGACGTTTTCATGACTTGTATTCACTAATTCTTTCAAATTAGTACAAGTCTAAATACTTTGTAATATGAGCTCTTTTGTTTTCCCTACTGAAAATGTATCTCTTCCTTTCATCTTTATTGTTCAGATGTTGTGATGTGTGTGGATTAGTTCTCTTTGATCGCATCTTTCGAGGGTTAGTTGAAGCTCCTGAACTAAAGGTATCTCAATTTTGTTTCTTTTTCCCTTCCCTCTACTCATATGATGTACTAGAGTCGTTACATGGCACTCATTTTAGTTAAATCTTTGTTCAACTTTCTTTGGGAAAAACATAGGGAAAGAACGGTAGAAACATAGGGAAAGAACGGTAGAAAAAAGAAAATATAGTTGTTTCATATGGCTTGAAAAGTATGGTGGAGTGTTGTGCAGTTGCAACATTTGTCCAAGACAACATCAACCAAAACGGGGCCACCGAGATAACATCAACCAAAAAGAGCTGCCATCCACCAAGAGTTTGCAGCGCTATCTACCAAGAGTTCTGACCGCCATCAAACTAGTCCAACATCAATCCATCTACAATCAAATTGACACTTTCAGATACAACCAAATATATCAACCGAATCACATTCTAAGTGGGAAGATAGTTACCTGACTATCACAAACAACCAACTGCATACTTCCATGACTGGATGAGCCAGTACTAGGTCCACTCCCGAAAGAGTTAGAAGGGAAAGTACGCTACCTGGGCCTCTACCTTGAATAGAATTCCCCTTACTTGTAGATTCGCCCAGTGGAGGAAATGACAAGGGGGCTTTGCACGGTGGAGGAAATGACGATCGAGGGACTCGGGTTCCAACGAACTCTGCCATTTGCAGAGAACTCCGGTGTAGGTGGGGGACAACTCCAGTGCCAGGGCAGGTGCAGGCGCAGGCAAACTCCGTCGTTGGTGCAGGGGAACTCCGCTGCTGGACTCGGTGTAGGCGCGCGCGAACTCCTTCCTAGGCACAGGCGAACTTCGGTGCTGGCGCGAACTCTGGCACCGGCGAATTTCTGGGTAGGCGAGAGCTTGGGGTGTGGGCTGCAAACGGGCAAAAGGAGATGAAGCTTTGGCTAGGATTTTTCTTCACTTTTTTTTTTTTTTTTTTTTTGAGGGGATTTTTCTTGAGTTTAGGTTAGACTAAAAAATTAAGCGTCATGATCTATTTAATAGAATCAATGGCTGACATTTTTAGGGTAGTTTGGTCATTTCAAATACAAATTTAACAGAGTTAAAGGAGAGGGGGTCTTGGTGTCATTAGTTTCAGTAAGGGGGTGTCTTTGTAATTTTGGGAAAATACAGGGAGTGTCAGTGTAATTTACTCTTTTTTATTTTATTTTTATTTTATTTTATTTTATTTTTTTTATTTTTAAGGGAAAGCAATCATTTTATTGGAAGGCAGAGAGGCAACAAAACGAGGAGTAGCCTCAAAACTCCTTACACAAACATGACCAGGCAATTTGGGCCAACAAATGGGCAACCATATTCCCATTAGCAGAGATATGTTGACAAAAAACATCAGGAATCAGGTAGAGATACTCTCTAATCTTGGACAATTAGATCAGCCTCAGCCTCACCATCACACAGGCCCGTGCCATTTCCACATTGATTCCAGCCGAGGAAGCAAACTATAGTCCTGCTCTTAATTCAAGACATCAGCAAGATGAGACACCTTCCATTCTCTCTGCAAGACAACCTATCAACACCAGATGAATCCCGCATGATGGTGCCAATGCCTATAAATCCAACATCACTGCGAACAGCTGCATCCACATTGCGTTTAAATTTTCCCAAGGGAGGAGCACGCCACGAGAGGATGAGGAGCATGCCTGGACAGGAGTTTTAGGCACAAACAACTGAGTACATTGTTTGGTACTCACTCTAAATACGACCTGCACTTTCCGTAACATGAACAGTGCTAAGGGTATCTGTCCATGAACCTTCAAGTTCCTGTTCCACCAGATACTCCACGCTAACCCACAAAACACTCCCAAATCATGAGGCCGCAAGGTTAAGCTTGAAGCCACACATAAACCATCAAAAGAGACGCATTTTATCCTAGAAAGTAAAGGTCAAACTGCAGATTGACTCACAAGCGTCTCAAGCAGCTGGGCAACTCCACAGAGCGTGCCACCCAGACTCAAAGTCTAGCCGTCACCAATCACAATGAAGCCCACATTCAACTCTGCACTTGTGTAAATTGTCCAGACTAGGAAGAGTACCATTAAAAGCTTCTTCCACCATTTACAAACATAACTTCTTTCTAACAAACAAGTCAAGATCTTAGCTTCCATAGCAACCCGAAAAACTTCAGTTTTGACTTTCTTATTAAAATTTAGAATACATTTTAATCAAAACCATGTCAGATCAAATTTCTAATGTCAAAGTCCAATTTAATTAGAAAATAAACTCGAGTTATCCACAAAAGAAAAGAAAATAAAATAAAATCCCAGCACAAGCAATGAATGACGATAATATTCCCACCCCCCAACCCAAACCTCAACCTCGTACATCAAATTTTTACCCAAAAAGTGTTAAACATCATATTATATTTTTCCTTAATTAGATTTACTTGGTTTTTTTTTTATTTAATTTTTTTTACTTGTTTACATTTTCTTTCCTTTTTCTTTAATTTTTCAAACATGATAGCGTTCCAAGTTTGCATATAGAAAACTAATTTTTTATATATCTTTTTCTGCTAACATTTGATTTTAGCTTGTCGGGTTTTAGTAATACAAGGGCATTGATTTTACCTCAACTTCCAAGTGATCGCTTATAAATAGGCCAATTAAATTGCAGCCTCTGCGCCTCCTATAAATTAAAGCCTACCATCAAGCTTTTCTTTTTCTTGTTTATGCCTTGTCTGTTGTGTGACAATGGCGATGATAAAAAATAGAAAGAGCTCAGATAAGTGTGTGCCTACAAGAACTGGAAACAAAAAGGATTTTTTTTTTTTTTTTGAAAGGGAAAATTTCATCTCTCAGACGTATTATATGAGACAAAACCCTTAAATAAGAATGGATCCACTAATAAAATTTGATAACGCTCAAAGGGAAAAACGTATGCTTGAGGCTCGATAACTATCTCAAATTGAAGTCGAGCATATGTAATGTAAGGCTCTTTTTGACAAAACCCTGATTGTTGATGGAATTTTCCAATCAATCGAGGGCCAAGACTCATTGGCACAAAGACCACTACTAACTCCGCATAGAAGTAATTCTAGCGAGACCAAAACACCGTCAAGACTCAGATCTGACGGATAAACAACCAACGCGGAAGGTGGAAAAACCGCCTCTGTTATTAGAAATAACAAACAAAAATAAAACACTCAAAGAAGAAACGACAAAGACATCATAATTATTACACATAAACCTACAAACCGTAAAAAAAAAAAAAAAAAAAACCAATCACATAGAAAGAGGCCTTGCCGATAAAATGAACCACGTCGTTCGAAGAAACTGGGTTGATGTAGCCAAGTAGCTGTTGGACCTCCTTGATACTTGACAACCACGCACCACCACCATCTCATTCATGCCTTGCTCCTTCCCACAACGCCCATCCTCCTGTCACGGGCTTGCCTCTTTCAAGACTCTAATCATATGATTCTCACCTTCATCTCTAGTGCCGGGAAACCAGAGACAGGCCAAAGGCCCCCATCGGAATCCGGCCCCAAAGGAGAGAAATGATTGAGAAACCCTAATCCTCACGCACTAGAGAGAAAAAGAGAAGAGAGAGAGAAAGAGGAAAGTTACTCTATAGTAGAATAAAAAAAAAATAATTAAATGTGTTAATAATTCAATTTATAATTTTACTTACACTTGAACATGTATAGCAACTATATTTCCAAATATAAAAATGTATATATTAACAAATTTAGTTAATCTATAATTGTTTTTCACACTTAATCTAACATAAAAATTTTGCATAATTATAATGTAAACTGATTAGAAATTTATTTGTCCTTAAATATGCACTCTTTTTTTCTTCATCAGGGTTTTTCCTTCGTTTTTCTTGTCCTTGATAAAGGGGCTTAATGAGACACCAAACCTAACCGGGTAGATCCTATAGGATGTTAGCTTCATAGTTGTTTCTGTGTTGTTTCTACTTTTGGATTGGTTTTGTTTATGTCGTCTTAACTTTATTGTAATTTTCCTTGGGAGATTTTATTTGTAACCACACCATTGATAACTACCCCCACAAAATCATTAAAGATTCTTATTACACTTTTATCCTATAATAAAATTACCTTAAAATTTATAAAAAATACTCATACCCCCCATACTTAAAAATTAATAGAAATATTCTTTTGTATAAATAATTAAAAAACATACACCACATTAATTATAAATGGAAATAATTTTTTTAAGAAAAAAAAAAAGATTCCCCAAAAAACTAATTAACATCAATTTCATTTTGTAAACCCTAAATTGTTCATCATCAATTTTTTTCATAAAAAATCTTTACACCTACATGAAAATTTTCAATGAAAGATTTAAGTGAAACAAAGATAAAGAAAGCATGTCTCTTAAAGAGTTAACAAATGTTTACGTATGCATCTTTTATTTTTTGATTCATTAGTATTATGTGTGTTTTTTCTTTACTTTTGATATTTGAAAATAAATCTTTGTGGTTTTTTTATACAATTCTTTTTATATATTTTTTTCTTACTAAGTTCGTTTCTGTGATCATATACATATATGATTTAAATACAAAATGACAAGAATAAAGATAATTTTGTCCTGAATAATTATACTAATATTTTCAACACCAAGATGACAACAGCTGTAAAATTTTGTACCCCTTTACATATATGATTTTACTTTATTTTATTTTGTTGATATACTTTGTGAGTTTTCAATTCTTATTGTCAAAAGATTATACTAATATATCCACAAAAGATTTTTTATTGTTTCATCTTTTTTCTTTAGATACTTTATGTTTCCTTTTGTAGGAAAGTATTTTTTTTTTCTTATCTAGAATTGTTAATTTATTTTTAAAAAATTAAAATTAAAATAGAAGTGGGTGTATGAGAAGGTTAAGTCTAACATTATATAAAAATATCTATAAAAGGATAGATTTATTATGTTTATACTAAGAAACATTTATTAGGTGATGGTATTTATCAATATTATAGGTGTAAATATAACCACTCATTTTCTTTTTATTATTAATTATCTTTTGTTTGAAACACCAGTCTAAACCTTTTTCAAATCATTTTTTTTGTTTTTTTTTTAAAAGTTAACAAAAATTATAATTAGTTTTTGAAAAGTAATTAATTTCAATTTAAAAATTTCATTTCAAATCGGTGTTCCGAACATAAGCTTAATGTAGGTTGGGTAGATGATGAGGGTGATAAATGGACACCAACCTAATCTGGACGTCTTCGTGCACACATAGACGGAGGGATATAAAACCTAGTGGGGCACAGGATATCCCAACTAAGTTGACACCTGTTTAATACCCTCATCATTTATCTATCTCTAACATTTTATTAAAAATAAAGAAAAAAATAATATTAGCTTCAATTCAATATGGTACAGACTATCCATAAAAGGAAAAACAACTAAAAAATAAATACATATAGGAAACAGAGCAAAGCAGATTCTGACGTCAAAAAATATAGTTGAACTACACATTTGAAATTCAGACTCTATAATATACCTCATTAAAAACCTTGCAAGTAAAACTAAAACCCAATGGAAAATACTTAGTAAGAGAAAAAGATTATCTACGCTTGTCATGTAACAGTCCCATAGGAAAAAAAGTAAAATATTATTCTCCTTGTTCTATCTTTCTCTTTAGTTGTTATTGTTGTTATTGTTGTTTATTTATTTATTTTTTATGAAGCTTTAGGGATGAAGCCTAAAAAATGAATATATTTATTATTTAGTTTTTAAAAGACAAGGAGAAGAAGAACATTGATTCTTTTATATATTTAATATTTAGTTTTATAACATCATTTCAAATTCAAAATATTCATTTTATTTAAAATCCAACTTCAGTTTTTCAAAATTCGCATTATATTCATTTTTGTTTCTCAATTATTTCTTCAATAATAAGTGAAAGAGTAAGAAGCGACACATAAATTTTTGTATTTTTGCCAAAAAAAAAAAAGGAAAAAGGAAAAAAAGAAGAACAACAATATGTTAAAAAGAATACCAATAATGTGATATTAAAAAGAAAGGAAAGTTAGAAAAATAATTTAGCATATTTCTAGTAAATGAGAGAAAGAAAATCTTGCACATGAAAAACATAAAAAGAAAAGAAAGAACAAATGTAACCGTTAGATAGAAAGGGGAAAAAAAACAAGGGAGAAAATGAAAAAAATGCTGAACCATAGGTTGACAAGTGTAAGAAGAGGAGAAGAGCAACGTTGGTTCTTTAATATTTGTTAAGATAAGGTTTAAAATCTAAATCCAATTTTTCAAAATTCACATTATATTCATTTTTCTCTCTCAAATATCCCTTCAATAATAAGTGAAAAAGTAGGAAACAACAGATGAATTTTTGTGTTTTTGCAAAAAGAAGACGAAGAAGAAGTAGAAGTAGAAGTAGAAGAAGAAGAAGAAGAATATGTTAAAAGAATAACAATAATGTGATTAAAAAAAAAGGAAAATTAATAAAATAATTTTAGCCTATTAGTAAATAAGAGAAAGAAATCTTGCACAAAAAAATCATAAAAAAAAAGAAAGAACAAATGTAACCATTAGATGGAAAGGGGGAAAAACACAAGGGAGAAAATGGAAAAATGCTAGAAAGAACTATAGGTTGACAAGTGTAAGAAGAGGAGAAGAGCAACATTGGCTTTTTTATATATGTTGGGATTAGGATTAGGATAATAGTCTAAAACATATTTTATAGGTACTTTTGAAAATTATAACAAAAATTTTTAAAAATCATAAAATATAGCTTATTTTAATTGATAAATATTTAAATGTCCTAGTAAATATTTGATTGCCTAGTAAATAATTAAATTACAAATAAATAACAATAGACTCTCGCAATGGCATTGACAAGAACGATGTCGAGGAAAGAAAGTCGCAAGAGAGAGGGGAGGAGTTGTAGGTACAATTTCGGTATTTTCATGAGTAATTATTTTGAATATATTATTGGTTACTAATCTTTAAAAATTATGCAACAATTTTAAATTACAACTCCAAATATGCCATTAAGATTAATATAATAAGATAAGTGATAGAAGATATAGTCTAATGATAATTTCACACTTGATTCCACCACAATATTTTGAGTTCGAATCTCTTGTCTCTAAATTTGGGGGGAAAAAAAAGATAAATTGTTTGATAGGTCTCCAAACTTTTAAGTAGGTGAGAGTTTTATCCTAAAACTTTTATTTTTTTTGGGTAGAAATACTCCTAAACTCTTAAGTTGGTGAGAATTTGGCCCTCAATACATATTTATATATATATATATTGGATAATTTGCAGGGTATTTGGTACTTCCATTTATTTTTTTTAAAGGATGGTGGGGATACAACGGTGAAGTGACATCATTGGTGGAGGTCACCTTAACTCGTAGGGGATAGTAAATGACATCATTTTTAAACAAAAGTATTATGTTACCCTAAAAAACCAATAAGTTAAAAAAATTCCCCAATTGAAAATAATTGTTTTGAATTAAAAACAACCAATAAACCATAAGTAATTAGGAAAATAAATTTTCATAAAAAGACAAATAAAGATGGCTTTTGTTTTTTTTTTTTTTTTTTTAAATTTTAAATTGATTTGTATTTTCACAAGAAACAACATTTTTATTTCTTTCTTTATTAGTTTTCATTTTTGATTTTTAATGATTTATGAGTTTTTTTTTTAATTTCTAAAGATTTTTTTTTGTTGGAGATCATTTTGAACTTATTATTTTTTAGGGTAATAGAGTATATTTGTTCGAAAATAAACATTTATCGTCATACTCTGATAGTCAAGCCAACCTCCCTCATCACTATCATGTCACTGTCATATCCTATCCCTCATTTGGTTCACCAGTTAGTACTAAATTTTTTGGGTTGGAATTGTTTGACTTTTTAAAAACTAATTAAAATTTTTGTTGAATTTGCAGAAAAAAACAAAAATGAATGGAGAAATTTTAGTTTAGAATAGTGTTCTAAACAAAGGCTTGCGAGGTATTTTAACTAAAACAGATAGATTATGGACCAAATTCCACGAACTTAAAGGGGAGTTTGGTGGAGTAGTTTGAGTTGAGATTTTTAAGTTGGAATAGTAAATTTTTTTGAATTTTCAGAAAAGACAAAAAACTTTTTGGGAAAAGACAAAAACTTTTTGGGGAAAAGACAAAAAAAATTTTGAGATGAGATGAGATGAAATGGTGTACCAAACTCCCCCTAAGAGTATATAGAATTTTTTACCAAAAAATAAAATTTAGAGAACAAACTCTCATCGACTTTAAAATTCAGACACTAATTCAATAATTTACCCATTAAGATAAGATAATTAAAATGATGTTGTTTTATTGTCCCAAATTAATGATTTAAAATAGAAATTCCAGCTTTAACTACAAAGAGAAATTTCCCAAAAAAAAAATTAAAAATAAAAAAAGAAATCAAATAAAAATTCTCACGATGAGTTAGTTGAGTTAGTTTTAACCAGTAATCAAACAGGCGTGCTATGGTTCTATGGAGCACTAAAACACTAGCGTTTTGGGATATCACGTCGCATAGTTTTTTTTTTTTTTTTTTTTTTTTTTTTTTTGGGTGAATAAGCCATGATCACGTTTCATAGTTGAGTTAAAGAAAAAAGTGGCTCCAGCTCATTCTTCTTCTCGACGTAACGATGCCATTGTTGAGTTTAGGAGAGACGAGCTCTATAAGGTAGGGCATTTCCAGCGTCTTACTCATTTCTTGGTGAGGAGTGATTTGACGCAGTAGAGAGGCAAAGACAGACGTTCTTGGAGCTAATTTTCTGACAGAAAAAAAAGGGTCTCTCGTGGGTTTAACACACAAGGTAAGCTATGAAAATGGGTTTCTTTGTTTCTCCTTTGATGGTTTTCTGGTTGCTTCAAAATGCATAGGAATCTCATTTTCTTCATAGAAGAATGGGTGGGTTTCTTGCATTTCTTTTGACCATTACTCCAATTACTTCGTTTGAAATGTGGTTTAGTTTGAGAATGGCTGAAAGTTGTTGTTGTTGTCATTGTTGATAAATATTTTTTTCATGCATGGTTAGGGCTTTTATCTCTCTTGTTTTCT
Organism: Ficus microcarpa; assembly: GCA_025413485.1. Classification (NCBI taxonomy): domain Eukaryota; kingdom Viridiplantae; phylum Streptophyta; class Magnoliopsida; order Rosales; family Moraceae; genus Ficus; species Ficus microcarpa. Next base: position 14,025,944 of record CM046380.1, on the reverse strand, counting down.
ATTTAAGGTTTTCTGAAATTCTTTGAATGCATGTTTACGATAGTTGGTTCTATTCATATACTTTTTGTTGTGCTCAGTTGTATTAAATGACAGGGAAACATTGTTGCTCCGATTAAACCCCAGATGAAATCCCAGATTGAAAACCCAATCCCAACTCCTAGAACAATGATCGACAATCCACATAGTAATACAAGAAAAAATCTTGGCACATCGAAAAAAAAGACAATCTCCGAATGAATGAAAGTAAAGAAAACCAGAAAAATACACTTCTATATCACTTGTTGGGATCTCATGGATTCTAGAGTGAGAGAGAGAGAATATCTTCTTTATGTGAAAGCTCTGTAAATCAGTGGGTGAGAGAAAAATAGAGGGGGGTAATCTCGTTGATTCTTCATAGTTAAACCAAGGCGAGAACTGCTGCCACAGGAATGTAGTTCACATTGACCGAACCTCAGTAAAAAGTCTCGTGTTCTTGATTATGATTGTGTTCATTCTGTGATTGGCGAAAGAGATTTGATTGTTCATTTGTAAGAGTTGAGAGTCTGGGTTTGAGAGAGGTTTAAATCTCCAACAAACATATATATATATATATATATATGAAAAGTTGTTGTGTTTGTCAGATTTTTAGGAAGTAAATTAGAATTTTCTATTTTATTTTCTATTTTTAAAAATAAAATCTGAAATTAATATTTCAGATTTTGAGTAGTTTCCATGTCCTTTGTTTCCTGTTTTCTAGCATAGGAAGTTGCTGTTCTTGTGGCTTTCCTAATTTGGTGGCCTTCCTCTGCTATTTATCTTGTAAACGTCTCTATGAAATTCAAGAAGAATAATTATTTTTTCTTCTCACAAAACCTTCATGGTATCAGAGCTTCGTGCCTTTTTTCTTTTTCTTTCTTCTGACGATGTCATATAAGTCGGCGGTGACCGGCGCCAAAAGAAATCCTACCGTCTCTACCAGTACTGGTAATTCTCATGCCTGTATCTGCTGATTATTATTTCCAAAATTTGGCTCCTTATCTCACGGTTACAAAACTCAATGGGCACAACTATCTAGAGTGGGCTCAGTCTGTAAAATTAGAAATCGACGGAAGGGGCAAAATTGGGCATTTAACTGGTGAAATTTCGAAACTTGCTGCTGGTGACCCTAATATGAAAAAATGGCAGTCCGAAAACTCTCTTATTATTGCTTGGCTCATCAACTCCATGGAACCAGCCATTGGAAAACCTCACCTATTTCTTCCCACTGCTCAAGATGTCTGGGAGGCTGTTTGAGATCTTTATTCGGACTTGGAGAATTCTTCTCAAATTTTTGAGTTGAAAACTCAACTCTAGAAATCCTAGCAGCATGATTGTGATGTTACTACTAATACAATGAGTTGGTAACATTATGGCATGAGCTTGATCAATGTTATGATGACGTTTGGGAGAATTCGAACGACTATGCTCGCCACAAGAAGAGAGAGGAAAACGATCGGGTTTATATATTTTTAGCTAGCCTTAATCGAAGTTTAAATGAAGTCCGAGGTCGCATTCTTGGTAGGAAGCCATTGCCCTCTATTTGAGAAGTTTTTTAAGAGGTTAGACGTAAGGAGTCAAGAAGAAAAATCATGTTGCGCAACACCGAACCTATTTTCAACCATGAACATGAGAACTTGGCTCTTGTGTCAAGAGGTGTTGATTTTGACAATGAAGGGCATAAGAAACCTTGGTGCGAGCATTGCAAAAGACCGTGGCATACGAAGGAGACGTGTTGGAAGCTTTATGGTAAACCAGCGAATTGGAAACCAAAATCCAACGTGAAGGTCGCGCCTACCAAGCCACTATTGAAGAGACTTAGGAGCCTTCCACCAACTCGGATGCAGTCCCTTTTACCAAGGAGCAATTAGAGCACCTGTACAAATTGTTTCAATCTCCAAAACTGTCCTTGACTCCGTCTTGTTCTTTAGTACAGAAGAGTAACTCTCTAGCCACTGCGTTTTTAGGTGTCATTCCTAATTCTGTTCATTCTTGGATAATTGATTATGGGGCAACTAATCATATGACTAGTTGCTCCAAATTGTTCTCATCCTATAGTCTTTGTGCAGACAATGTAAAGGTCAAAATTGCAGATGGTTCACTCTTGGAATTGAGCATGGGGAGGATGATTGGCAGTGCTTAGGAAAAAGATGGACTCTATTATTTTGATGATGGACCTGGCTCGAGTAGACAATATCAAATTACTTGTTTAAACTCCTTTTCCGTTTTCAAAGACAATGATATTATATTATGGCATTATAGGTTAGGCCATCCTAGTTTTCAATATTTAAAATACTTATTTCCCAATTTATTTTGGAATAAAAATCTATCTTCTTTTCAATGTGAAGTTTGTCAGTTTGCTAAACATCATCGTGCATCTTTTTCCTCTCAACCTTACAAACCAATTACACCATTTACTCTAATTCATAGTAATATCTGGGGTCCTTGTAAAACACTTACAAATTTTGGTAAAAAATGGATTGTGACATTTACTGATGATCACACAAGATTAAGTTGGGTTTATTTAATGAAAGAAAAATCTGAGGTGGAAACAATTTTCAAAAATTTTTACACCATTGTACAAACACAATTTCAAAAAAATATTCAAATATTACAGAGTGACAATAGCTGAGAATATTTCAAAAACATTTTGGGTCAATTTTTTCTCGAAAAAGGAATAGTTCATCAAAGCTCTTGTGTCGACACTCCGCAACAAAATGGTTTGGCTGAAAGAAAAAACAAACACTTATTGGAAATAGCTCGGGCATTGCTTTTTACCAATCAGGTACCTAAATATCTTTGGAGTGAAGCCGTTTTTACTGCTACATACCTCATAAATAGAACACCTAATAAGGTTTTAAACTTTGAAACACCTTTTGATGTTTTTCATAAGATTTATATAACAAATTGGCTCTTTTCCTTTTTACCTTTAAAGATATTTGGGTGTACTGTATTTGTTCACATTCATAGTCATAATCGAGGGAAACTTGAAACCCGAGCTAAAAAATGTGTGTTTATTGGTTATGCTCCCACTCAAAAGGGGTATAAATGTTTTGATCCCATTTCTAAAAAATATTTGCTACCATGGATGTAACTTTTTTTGAATTACAACCTTTTTTCACGCCTCATCTTTAAGGGGGGGACCAAAACAAAGATTCGGCTACTGTTTTTTAGGATTTTTTCCAAGCCGAAGATTCACAAAATAATACCTCCCAAACCTTGATTGTTCAGCCTGAAAATCCGAGCTACATTATATCAGGAGAAAGTGGGTCGAGTTTTTTAGATACTAAAGATGATTCAGGTCTTCCTATAGTGCCATCTCATGATGTTCATGATCCTATAATGACTAACAAAGAAGAAACATGAAAAAGAACTACGTCTTTGGTACCATTTGACATTGTCTACTCCCGACATAGGATAAATCAAAAGAAAGGGTCTTTTAATCCTTTGTACTGCCCAGAATCCGTGAACCCTCCAGGTAATGTCCTCATTGAGACTTCACCTCATGTTTAGTCCACTTCATCTTCGAGTTCTGAGTCTTCTAGTCCTGAACCTGAGTCTAGTTCCAATCCTAAGTCTGATGATTCTAATCTTCCCATTGCTATTCGCAAGGGTGTGAGGTCTTGCACCCAACATCCATTGTCCCATTACGTGTCATATGAAAATCTCTCACCTGTTTTTCGTGCTTTTACCTCACAATTATCTTGTATGGAGATTCCTAAAACTATGCAGGATGCTCTGAAAGTTCCTAAGTGGAAGGAGGCTGTTTTCGAGGAGATGGAAGCTCTTGAAAAAAATGGCACGCAGGAGTTGGTTGATCTACCTAGAAGGAAGACAACTGTAGGGTGCAAATGGGTGTTCATAGTCAAGTATAAGTCTGTTTGCTCTCTAGAACGGTATAAGGCTCAACTGGTTGCCAAGGGATTCACCCAGACCTATGGCATTGATTACATGGAGACATTCGCCCCAGTCGCAAAACTAAATTCTGTAAGAGTTCTTTTGTCACTTGCAGCTAGTCTTGACTGGCCTCTGCAACAGTTGGACATAAAAAATACATTCCTCAATGAAGACTTGGAGGAAGAAGTGTACATGGATATGCCTCCAGGATTTGGTGAAAAGTTTGGCACAAAGGTATGTAAACTAAAGAAGTCCTTATATGGGTTGAAGCAGTCACTAAGAGCGTGGTTTGAGAAATTTACTCTGTTTGTTAAAAGTCAGGGGTATACCCAAGGGCAAGGAGATCATACAATGTTTTTTAGACATTCAAAGGACGGGAAGATAGCCATACTGATTGTGTATGTGGACGATATAATATTCACTGGAGACAATGTGTGTGAGATGAGCCGTTTAAAGACTTCCCTCTCATTAGCTTTTGAGATCAAGGACTTAGGATCTTTGAGGTATTTCCTTGGCATGGTGGTTGCTCGATCGAAGAAAGGGGTTGTTGTCTCCCAACGGAAGTATGTTCTTGACCTTCTCAAGGAAACTGGGATGAGTGGTTGTAGACCAGCAGCCACTTTAATTGATCCCAATCAGAAACTTGGAGATAGAAAGGAAGGTGATCCAGTGAATACAACTTAGTATCAAAAGTTGGTGGGAAAGTTGATATACTTATCACATACATGGCCAGATATTGCCTTTGCTGTGAGTTTGGTAAGTCAGTTTATGCATTCGCCCTACGAGAAACACCTTGAAGCAGTTAATCGGATTCTTAGATACCTGAAAAGTACACCAGGCAAGGGCATACTTTTTCAAAAGACCACACAGCAGAACATAGAGGCATACACTATGCAGATTGGGCTAGCTCAGTTATTGATAGGAGATCGACATCAGGATATTGAACTTATGTATGGGGAAATCCGGTCACTTGGCAAAGTAAGAAACAGAATGTGGTTGCAAAGAGCAGTGGCGAGGCAAAATATAGGGCTATGGCTAATAGTGTATGTGAGATGCTATGGTTAAAGAGAATTCTTGAAGAGCTGCGGATCCCGATAAACATGCCAATGAAGTTGTACTGTGACAATAAAGCCGCCATAAGCATTGCGCAAAATCCAGTACAACATGATCGCACGAAGCATGTGGAGATTGACAGACACTTCATAAAAGAGAAGATTGATTGTGGAGCTGTTTGCATGCCTTTTGTTCCTACTGCGCAACAAATACCTGATATTTTCACCAAAGGACTTTTCAGGCCTAGTTTTGAGCTCTTTGTAAGCAAGTTGGGCATGATAGATATCTATGCTCTAACTTGAGGGGGGGTGTTAGATTTTTAGGAAGTAAATTAGAATTTTCTATTTTTGAAAATAAAATCTGAAATTAATATTTCAGATTTTGGGTAGTTTCCGTTTCCTTTTTTTCTAGTTTTCTAGCGTACGAAGTTGCTGTTTTTGTGGCTTTCCTAATTTGGTGGCCTTCCTCTGCTATTTATCTTGTAAACGTCTCTATGAAATTCAACAAGAATAATTATTTTTTCATCTCACAAAACCTTCAGTGTTCCATAGTACCAGTGGTGTATATTTGGGAGTGTGTGTGTGTTTGTGATTGTTTTTTTTTTTTTTTTTTTTTTTGGGTTATTGCCCAATTCAGTTTAAAACGGGGTTTCTTTTCCATTTGCATAGGGCAAAACTTCAATCTCAACTGTCTACGTCGAAGTGTCCAATGGAAAAGCTGCCTCAGGAATTTTACTTGACTGTATTTTGGTTAGGCTAACAGCCAAAGCCTTGATAAGATCTTTAACCGTTTCAAAAGAATGTGGTGCTCGCATCAAATCTCCTGAATTCAGAAGTGTTTTTTCAATTATTGTCTTGAATCAAACATCTGTAGGCCTTTTTTTGATTTCTGATCTCAGTCCATCACATACAGAGTTTGTTTTAAACCGGTTGAATGACAATAACACCATCATTGAAACAATTAGGGAACCCACACAGTCATTGAATGACTTACGGGTGGCAACTAAATTGCTTGGGCATTCAAACAGAGTAGTTTTTTTTTTTTTTTTTAAATAACTATCCTTCACTAAATCAACCAAAGATGGCAATTTGGAATCCAACCATACACAAGTACAAGAGCGTATCTCGATTACTTATTCGCTCAACTCTGCATATTTCGATGCCTCATATACAATGCTTGGAACCTGTATATGGTTTTGGTTATGATAAAGCACACGATGATTTCAAAATCATTCGAATCGTTCAGTTTAGGAATACTAAACTGAAGAAGTTTGTGTCTGAAATAATGGTTTATAGTGCTAACTCAAATGGATAGAGGAAGGTTGGGAGTCTTCCCTTAATGAATTACATAGTATTCCAAAGGACTTTGTTTTGTAATGGGTTTGTGCATTGACTGGCAAAGGAAGCTTTTGACACGAGGAACAAGAGAATTCCAGCTTTTGACATTGAGAGCTAGGAATTTGCTTTTTATTTTTTATTTTTTATGATAACATAGTTAGAGTTGGACAACTGAACTTGTATACTTTTGATGACCATCTCTGTATTTCTAGCAAAGAAGACGATAATGAAGTAAGGATGATGATGAGTTACGGGGATGCAGATTCGTGGCAATTTCTATATGGAGTTGATTGGGAGGGAGAAAGAGATTTTCAACATCCAACCTCTATTTTTCTCTAGGGACCGCACTCGCATTCTAACCCACGCCCAACAGGATTTATTAACTCTAGTTTGGGTGTCCATTGATACAGAAGAAGGTGCACCAATAATTGGTCGATTCGAAAGCAGATCTTTCACCACAACTCCAATCGTCCCAACTCTCTCACTATTGGATGGCGATCCTAGAGGTTGGATATATTGTTTGGTCATTTGCTTTTCTTAGTAGTGTTTGTATTGAACCTTGCACCTAGCCTCTTGATGAATGTCGAACCATTAAATAAAAGCTTCTTGGATAACCATGTTAAGAGTGTCCAAAATGCTGATAACTGGTTTTTAAAATTCTAAATGAGACCATCATCTAGTGTTAAATCACACTTTTAGAGCTTCCTGGATAATATGATTGAGAAGATATAATGTGCATTGAGTTTATATTCCGTGAGATATGTGTGTTACACATGGTTTATTCTTTTTCTTAGACAACATTAATGTGTTATTATCCTTCCAAAGATTTTCAACATTAAAGTATTCCTTCTTCCTTCCCTGCAAAACCTTTGGAAGGATAACAACACATTAATGTTGTCCAAGAAAAAGAATAAACCATGTGTAACACATATATATCTCACAGAATATAAACTCAATGCACATTATATCTTCTCAATCATATGATCCAAGAAGTTCTAAAAGTGTGATTTAACACTAGATGATGGTCTCATTTAGAATTTTAAAAACCAGTTATCAGCATTTTGGACACTCTTAACATGGTTATCCAAGAAGCTTTTATTTAATGGTTCGACATTCATCAAGAGGCCAGGTGCAAGGTTCAATACAAACACTACTAAGAAAAGCAAATGACCAAACAATATATCCAACCTCTAGGATCGCCATCCAATAGTGAGAGAGTTGGGACGATTGGAGTTGTGATGAAAGATCTGCTTTTGAATCGACCAATTATTGGTGCACCTTCTTCTGTATCAATGGACACCCAAACTAGAGTTAATAAATCCTGTTGGGCGTGGGTTAGAATGCGAGTGCGGTCCCTAGAGAAAAATAGAGGTTGGATGTTGAAAATCTCTTTCTCCCTCCCAATCAACTCCATATAGAAATTGACACGAATCTGCATCCCCGTAACTCATCATCATCCTTACTTCATTATCGTCTTCTTTGCTAGAAATACAGAGATGGTCATCAAAAGTATACAAGTTCAGTTGTCCAACTCTAACTATGTTATCATAAAAAAAAATAAAAAAAAAAAAGCAAATTCCTAGCTCTCAATGTCAAAAGCTGGAATTCTCTTGTTCCTCGTGTCAAAGCTTCCTCTGCCAGCCAATGCACAAACCCATTACAAAACGAAGTCCTTTGGAATACTATGTAATTCGTTAAGGGAAGAGTCCCGACCTTCCTCCATCCATTTAAGTTAGCACTATAGACCATTATGTCAGACACAAACTTCTTCAGTTTAGTATTCCTAAACTAAACGATTCGAATGATTTTGAAATCATCACGTGCTTTATCATAATCAAAACCATATACAGGTTCCAAGCATTGTATATGAGGCACTGAAATTTGCAGAGTTGAGCGAATAGGTAATCGAGATACGGTCTTGAACCTGTGTATGGTTGGATTCCCAAGTGCCATCTGTGGTTGATTTAGTGAAGGATAGTTGTTTAAAAGAAAAACTACTCCGTTTGAATGCCCAAGCTATTCAGTTGCCACATTTAAGTCTTTCAATGGCTGTGTGGGTTCCCTAATTGTTTGAATGATGGTGTCATTGTCATCCAACCGGTTTAAAACAAACTCTGTTTGTGATGCACTGAAATCAGAAATCAAAAAATGCTTGTGGATGCTTGATTCAAGACAATACTTGAAGAAAATGCTTCTGAATTCAGGAGATTTGATGAAAGCACACCATTCTTTTGAAACGGTTAAAGATCTGATCAAGGCTTTGCTTGGTGGCCTAACCAAAATACATTCAAGTAATTACTGAGGCAGCTTTTCCATTGGACACTTCAACGTAGAGAGCTGAGATTGAAGTTTTGCCCTATGCAAATGGAAAAGAAACCATGATTTTAAACTGAATTGGGCAATACCCAAAAAAAAAAAAAAAAATTCACAAACACATACACACTCCCATATATACACCAATGGCATTATGGAACAAAAGAACTTTTCATATGTATATGTGTGTGTGTGTGTGTGTTTGCTGGAGATTTAAACCTCTCTCAAACCTAGACTGTCGACTCTCACAAATGAACAATCAAATCCCTTTCACCAATCACAGAATGAACACAATCACAATCAAGAACACAAGAGAGTTTTTACTGAGGTTCGGTCAATGTGAGCTACATTCCTGTTGCAGCAGTTCTCGCCTTGGTTTAACTATGAAGAATCAACGAGATTACCCCCCCTCTATTTTTCTCTCACACACTGATTTACAGAGCTTTCACATGAAGAAGATATTCTCTCTCTCACTCTAGAATCCATGAGATCCCAACAAGTGATTTAGAAGTGTATTTTTCTGGTTTTCTTTACTTTCAATCATTATGAGATTTTGTCTTTTTTTTCGATGTGCCAAGATTTTGTTTTGTAATACTCTTTGGATTGTCAATCATTGTTCTAGGAGTTGGGATTGGATTTTCAATCAGGATTTCATCTAGGGTTTAATCAGAGCAACAATGTTTCCTTGTCATTTTATACAAATGAGCACAACAACAAAAAGTATATGAACAAAACCAACTATCATAAACATGCATTCAAAGAATCTCGGAAAACCTTAAATATAAAACAAGAGAGATAAAAGCCCTAACCATACACGGAAAAAAAAAAAAATCAACAACGACAGCAACAACTTTCAGCCATTCTCAAATTAAATCACATTTCAAACGAAGTAATGGTCAAAAGAAACCTAAGAAACCCACCCATTCTTCTACGAAGAAAATGGGATTCCTATGCATTTTGAAGCAACTGGAAAACCATAAAAGGAGAAACAAAGAAACCCATTTTCATAGCTTGCCTTGTGTGTTAAACCCACGAGAAACCCTTTTTTTTCTGTTAGAAAATTAGCTTCAAGAACGTCTCTCTTAGCCTCTCTACTGCATCAAATCACTCCTCACCAACAAAATGAGTAAGATGCTGGAAATGCCCTTGCCTTACCTTATAGAGCTCGTCTCTCCTAAACTCAACAATGGCGTCCTTACGTCAAGAAGAAGAATGAGCTGGAGCCACTTTTGTCTTTAACTCAACTATGCAATGTGATCATGGCATATTCACCAAAAAAAAAAAAAAAAAAAAACTAAAACTAAAACTATGCGACGTGATCTCCCAAAACGCTAGCGTTTCAGTGCTCAATAAGACCATAGCATGCCTGTTTGATTACTGATTAACACTAACTCATCGTGAGAATTTTTATTTGATTTCTTTTTTTAGTTTTTTTTTTTTTGGGAAATATCTTTTTGTAGTTAAAGCTGGAATTTCTATCTTAAATCATTAATTTGGGATAAATCATTTTAATTATCTTATCTTAATGGGTAAATTATTGAATTAGTCCCTGAATTTTAAAGTCAATGAAAGTTTGGTCTCTAAATTTTATTTTTTGGAAAAAATTCTATGTACTCTTAAGTTTGTGGAATTTGGTCCATAATCTATCTGTTTTGGTTAAAATACCTCGCAAGCCTTTGTTTAGAACACTATTCTAAACTAAAATTTCCCAACTCATTTTTCTCTTTTTCTACAAATTCAACAAAAATTTTAATTAGTTTTTAAAAAGTCACACAATTCTAACCCAAAAAATTTAGTTCCAACCGGTGAACCAAATGAGGGTTTGGATACGACCGTGACATGACAGTGATAAGGGAGGTTGGCTTAACTATCAGAGTATGACGATAAATGTTTATTTTTGAACAAATATACTCTATTACCCTAAAAAATGATAAGCTCAAAACGATCTCCAACAAAAAAAAATTAGGAATTAAAAAAAAAACTCATAAATCATTAAAAAAAATAATAAAACTGATAAATAAAGAAATAAAAATGTTATTTCTTGTAAAACTGCATATCAATTTAAAAAAAAAATCAAAAAACAAAAGCCATCTTTATTTGTCTCTTTATGATAATTTATATGTAGACTGATTAGAAATTTATTTGTCCTTAAATATGCACTTTTTTTTTTCTTTATCGGGGTTTTTCCTTCGTTTTTCTTTTGCTTGATAAAGGGGCTTAATGAGGCACCGGACCTAACCAGGTAGATCCTATAGGATGTTAGCTTCATAGTTATTTTTGTTTTATTTCTACTTTTGGATTGGTTTTCTTTATGTCGTCTTAACTTTATTGTAATTTTCCTTGAGAGATTTTATTTGTACCCACACCATTGATAACTACCCCTACAAAATCATTAAAGATTCTTATTACACTTTTATCTTAAAATAAAATTACCTTAAAATTCATTAAAAATGCTCAACCCCCCCACATACTTAAAATTGATAGAAATATTCTTTTGCATAAATAACTAAAAAATATACAGCACATTTATTATAAATGAAAATCATTTTTTTAAGGAAAAAAAAAAAGATTCCCTACAAAACTAATTAACATTAATTTCATTTTATAAACCCTAAATTGTTCTTCATCAATTTTTTTCATAAAAAAATCTTTACATCTACATGAAAAATTTCAATGAAAGATTTAAGTGAAACAAAAATAAAGAAAGCATGTCTCTTAAAGAGTTTAACAAATATTTACGTTTGCATCTTTTATTTTTTGATTCATTAGTATTATGTATGTTTTTTATTTACTTTTGATATTTGAAAATAATTCTTTGTGGTTTTTTTTTTTTATACAATTCTTTTTATATATTTTTTCTTACTAAGTTCGTTTCTGTGATCATATACATATATTTTTTTATACATGATGACAAGAATAGAGATAATTTTGTCCTGAATAATTATAGTAATATATTCAACACCAAGATGACAAAAGCTTTAAAATTTTGTACCCCTTTACATATATGATTTTATTTTATTTTATTTTGTTGATATACTTTGTAAGTTTTCAATTCTTATTGTCAAAAGATTATATTAATATATCCACAAAAGATTTTTTTATTATTTCATCTTTTTCTTTGATACTTCATGTTTCCTTTTTGTGGGAAAGTTTTTTTTTTTTTTTTTCCTTATCTAGAATTGTTAATTTATTTTTTAAAACTAAAAATTAAAATAGAAGTGGGTGTATGAGAAGGTTAAGCCTAACATTATATACAAATATCTGTAAAAGGATAGATTTGTTATGTTTATATTAAGAAACATTTTATTAGGTGATGGTATTTATTAATATTATAGGTGCAAATATAACCACTTATTTTCTTTTTATTATTAATTATCTTTTGTTTGAAACACTGGTCTAAACCTTTTTCAAATCTTTTTTGTTTTGTCTTTTTTTGAAAAATTAACAAAAATTATAACTAGTTTTTGAAAAGCAACTAACTTCAATATAAAACTTTCATTTCAAATCGGTGTTCCAAACATAAGCTTAATGTAGGTTGGGTAGATGATGAGGGTGCTAAATAGATACCAACCTAATCCGGACGTCTTCGTGCACACATAGACGGAGGGATATAGAACCTAATAGGACACAGGACATCCTAACTAGGTTGGCACCTGCTTAACCCCCTCATCATTTATCTATCTCCAACAATTTATTTAAAATAAAGAAAATAATAATAATAGCTTCAAACCGATATAGTACAAACTATCCATAAAAGGAAAAACAACTAAAAAGTAAATGCATTTAGGAAACAGCGCAAAGCAAATTCTGACGTCAGAAGATATGGCCAAATTACACCTTTGAAATTCAAAATCTATAATAGACCTCATTAAAAGCCTTACAAGTAAAACTAAAACACAATGGGAAAAACTTAGTAAGAGAAAAAGATTATCTATGCTTATCATTTAACAGCCCCATAGGAAAAAAAAGAAAAATATTATTCTCCTTGTTCTATCTCTCTCTTTAGTTGTTATTGTTGTTGTTGTTTATTTATTTATTTTATGATGCTTTAGGGATGAAGCCTAAAAAATGAATACATTTACCATATAGTTTTTTAAAAGAAAAGGAGAAGAGCAATATTGACTCTTTTATATACTTAATATTTAGTTTTATCACAGCATTTCAAATTCAAAATATTCATTTTTTAAAAAATCCAACTTCAGTTTTTCAAAATTCACATTATATTCATATTTGTTTCTCAATTGTTTCTTCAATAGTAAGTGAAGAAGTAAGAATCAACAGATAAATTTTTGTATTTTTGCCAAAAAAAAAAAGGGAAAAAAAGAAGAAGAACAACAATATGTTAAAAGGAATACCAATAATGTGATATAAAAAAGAAAGGAAAATTAGAAAAATAATTCAGCATATTTCTAGTAAATGAGAGAAAGAAAATCTTAAACATGAAAACCATAAAAAGAAAAGAAAGAACAAATGTAACCATTAGATAGAAAGGGGGAAAAAACAAGGGAGAAAATAGAAAAAATGTTGAACCATAGGTTGACAAGTGTAAGAAAAGGAGAAAAGCAACGTTGGTTCTGTAATATTTGTTAAGATAAGATTTAAAATCTAAATCTAGTTTTTCAAAATTCGCATTATATTTATTTTTCTCTCTCAAATATCCCTTCAATAATTTGTGAAAAAGTAGGAAACAACAGATAAATTTTTGTGTTTTTGCAAAAAAGAAGACGAAGAAGAAGAATATGTTAAAAAGAATACCAATAATGTGATTTAAAAAAGAGGAAAATTTAAAAAAAAATTTACCATATATGTAGTAAATAAGAGAAAGAAATCTTGCACATAAAAATCATAAAAGAAAAGAAAGAACAAATGTAACCATTATATAGAAAGGGGAAAAAAAAAGCAAGGGAGAAAATGGAAAAATGCTAGAAAGAACTATAGGTTGACAAGTGTAAGAAGAGGAGAAGAGCAACATTGGCTTTTTTAAATATGTTGGAATTAGGATTATGATTAGTATTAGGATTGTAGTCTAAAACATATTTTATAGGTACTTTTGAAAATTATAACAAAATTTTTTAAAAATCATAAAATATAGTTTATTTTAATTGGTAAATATTTGAATGTTCTAGTAAATATTTGATTGTCTAGTAAATAATAAAATTGTAGATAAATAATAATAGACTCTCGTAATGGCACCGATACCAATGTTGTCGAGGAGAGAAAGTCACAAGAGAGAGGGGAGGAGTTGTAAGTACAATTTTGGTATTTTTGTGGATAATTATTTTGAATATATTATTGGTTACTAATCTTTAAAAATTGTGCAACAATTTTAAATTAGAGCTCCAAATATGCTATTAGGATTAACATAATAAGATAAGTGATAGTAGATATAGTCTAACGATAATTTCACACTTGACTCCACCACAATATGTTGAGTTCGAATCCCTTGTCTCCAAATTCATAAAAAAAAATAATAATAATAAAAAGATAAATTGTTAGATAGGTCCCTAAACTTTTAAATAGGTGAGAGTTTTGTCCTAAAACTTTTATTTTTTTGGTACAAATACTCCTAAACTCTTAAGTTGGTGAGAATTTGGCCCTCAATATATATATATACATATATATATATATATATTTGGATAATTTGCGGGGTATTTGGTCCTTCCATTTATTTTTTTAAAGTAGGGTGGGGATACAACGGTGAAGTGACATCATTGGGGGAGGTCAACTTGACTCATAAAGGATAGTAAATGACTCCTTCAAGTTCCAATCGATCCTAACTACATTACGAAATAAATCTACTTAAGCTCCAACAAATACGGTGTAAATTGTTCATCTTGCATCAGCAATAACACAACTCTAGAATGACAAAACATAGTAATAATAAGAATTTTTCCCAAAAAAAAAAAAAAAAAAAGAAAGAAAAGAAAACAATAATAAGAAATAAATTGAATTATTAACACATTTAACTTTTTTTTTCCTTAATTTTACTATAGAGTAACTTTCCTCTTTCTCTCTCTCTCTTCTCTTTTTCTCTCTAGCGCATGAGAATTAGGGTTTCTCAATCATTTCTCTTCTTTGGGGCCGGGATTTGGTGGCGGCTTTTGGCCTGTCTCTAGTTTCTTGGCCCTAGATATGAAGGTGATAATCATATGATTAGGGTCTTGACAGAGGCGAACCCATAGCAGGAGGATGGGCGTTGTGGGAAGGAGTAAGACAGGAATGAGATAGCGTCAAGCACTAGGGAGGTCATGTAGTTATTCGGCTACGGCAACCTAGTTTCTTTCAATAATGTGGTTCGTTTTATTAGCAAGGATTCTTTCTATGTGGTTGGTGTTTTTTTTTTTTTTTTTCATTTTTACGGTTTGTAGGTTTGTGTGTAATAATTATGATGTCTTCATCGTTTCTTCTTTGGATGTTTTATTTTTGTTTGTTATTTCTAATTACGGAGGTGGTTTCTCTACCTTCTACGTTGGTTGTTTATCCGTCAGATTTGAGTCTTGATGGTGTTTTGGTCCTGCTAAAATTACTTCTATGCGGAGTTAGTAGTGGCCCTTATACTACTGAGTCTTGGTCCTCGATTGATCGGGAAATTCCACCAACAATCGGGGTTTTGTCAAAAAGAACCTTATATATGCTCGATTTCAATGTGTCGAGATATATACCTGTTATCGGGCCTTAAACATACATTTTTTACTTTGAGTGTCATCAAATTTTGCTGTAAATCCGTTTTTATTTAAGGATTTTGTCTCATGTAATACGGGATTTGTAATGTTTTTTTTTTAGTGAGAGAAATGAAAATTTTCCTTTAAAAAAATTCCTTTTTGTGTACGTTATTTATTTTATTTTTATTTTTCTATGTACGTTATTCATTTTTCATTTTTTTATTTTTCCTTTTAACTTACAATTCCGGTTTTTCCTCTCTCCTCTTTCTTTCTTTCTACTCTCGTCGATTTAAAGCTCAATTAGTCACTCCATGATAAATACATAAATCAATGGCTTACTAAACTCCTTCAAGTTCCAATCGATCCTAACTACATTACGAAATAAATCTACTTATAAGCTCCAACAAATACGGTGTAAATTGTTCATCTCTCATCAGCAATAGCACAACTCTAGAATGACGAAACACAGTAATAGTAAGAATTTATCCCCAAAAAAACAGAAACAAAATAATAATAATAATAATAATAAGAAAGAGAGAAGAAAAAAAAAAAACTAGAGCAGTGTGTTCCTTGCATGGTTAGTAAAAATTTTAACCACAAATACGAATTATGCTAAAATGCCGAAGTGAAATTAAGATTCTTATTTACAAGGTTAAGTTTGAGAAAAAAGTTTATTAAAAGTAAGCCAAGGCAAAAGTAAAACGCTAATTTCAGACAGTAAAAGAGTTTGTCATTCCTCTTTTACACCCACTTCAATCCACTTATCATACTACCAAGAACCAGCAATAACATCAACTAGTCGAAAGCGCGATCTTGAAGAGTGAGTTCACCCAGTTTTTTGCTTATCTCTTTTGTTTGGCCTGCAAAAAGACGAAAAGAAAAGGATAAATTGGAATGTTTATAAACAAAACTACATATCGAAGAACACAATAATTTCTTTTTTTAAGGACAAATGCTGCAGTTAATATCGAAGAACAACATTTCCAATACCGTGAAGAGTGAAAGTCAATCACACATCATACCGTAAAATTATTTTAAAAAAAAAAAAAAAGGGCAGTGGCGTACCCTCCTTCGAGGTCTCCAGCTAAGTCTCGTTCAAGGTCCTTCGTGCAAACAAATTGGGCCTTGGTCCGGAGTTCTTATAAGTACGGATTTTAATGAACTTCTGCAAATATAAAATAAGAAAATTTCTATCCTCAATAATCAACTTTGAAACCACTATAGAACACGGTTCAAAAGACCAACCAAAAGATGAAGAACAGA
This sequence comes from Ficus microcarpa, assembly GCA_025413485.1. NCBI lineage: Eukaryota > Viridiplantae > Streptophyta > Magnoliopsida > Rosales > Moraceae > Ficus > Ficus microcarpa. The sequence goes on along the minus strand of CM046380.1, from coordinate 14,009,404 downwards.
GTTTCCAAAATTCTTAATTCAAATTTTTTTTCATGAACAATTGCGCAAACATTCCTTGCTGCTTGAGTTTCTACAAATGTTGCAACGACACAACACTCCGACGTACTTTCCAAGCCATAGGAAACAACTATATTTCTTTTTCTACCGTTCTTTCCCTATGTTTTTCCAAAAGAAAGTTGAACAAAAATTTATGGAACATGTTTGTTTTAACTAAAATGAGTGCAATGTAAGGACTCTAGTGTATCATATGAGTAGATAGAAGGGGACAAAAAAAAAAAACAAACAAACAAACAAACAAACAAAATTGAGATACCTTTAGTTCAGGAGCTTCAACTAACCCTTGAAAGATGCGATCGAAGAGAACTAGTCCACACACATAACAACATCTGAATAAAGATAAAAGGAAGAATACACTCATGAAAATCTTCATATTTTACATTTTCTTAATTCACATTTCTAGTCCACACACTTCAGTTACATTTCTAGTTTACACACTTCAATTACTAGAAATTTGAATTCATGAGGAAGGGAATGTAGCTAAGTTAATGTAAATTCTTCTTATTTTCCATTTTCTTAATTCACATTTCTAATGACTAAAGTTCACATTTATAGTAATTGAAGTTCAAAATTGCCTGATACCATTCAATGTCGGATATAAGAACAACCCAAAATTAAAATAAAATTTTTTTCCAAATTAGATTTATTGTAGATTTTTTTTTAATTTTTATAAATCATATCAAAATCAAAATCAAAGTGGGTGTATAAGAGGGTTAAACTAGGTATTACGAAAAGATTATCTATTAAAGGATCAATTCTTTAAGTCTTCATTAAAAAAGCAATATTTGGTGGGGCTATTTACAAATTTTGTTGGTGTAAATATAACTATTCTTTTCAAAATTCAAATCCAACATCTAGACCAATCTAATTGGATGAGTCAAATTAGCATCTAAGTCCAATTAATACACTAGTACAGAATTTGGATTTTACGACGGAGCTTCCACGAAAAACGGTCGTGGAAAGTTAGGCAAAAATACGGGGCGGAACACAATTTTTGAAAACCATCATGGAAGGTTGGGAATTCCACAATGGTTTTTAAAAACCGTCATGGAAGCTGAGGAGACCGTCGTGGAAGCATGATGCTCTCACGACAGTTTCTAAAAAACCATCGTGCAAAATTCGTGAAATAGTCAAACATAACCGAGTGTTGCCCTAATATTTCAACATCAATACAGCAGCTGCAGTGAACTAAGATCAGATCAGATCACTCTGAAAACAGTCGGTACACCATTGTGGGACGCCACCACCACCATCTACCATCGATCATCAATCTCTCTTGTAAGTCATGATCACACAAACTTAGCTTTACGATGTTTTCCTCTGTATTTTTTATTTATGATTCTTGATTAATTTTGTATGTTTTGGGATCGCTTTTGATACGTTAAAGACTGCAATGCGCCAGTGTTTAATGAACTTATCACGATCAAATTGTTATTTTTCCCCGGCTCGGTTATTTGTATTTTTAGTTTTGTTATGTTTTTTTGATTTTTTTGTTAATTGTTCAATTAATTAATGTGCCGGTAGCAGTGTTTATAACTAAATGAAAATGATATGCATGCAATTTAAAATTATGCACACCTTGACTTCGAAAACTTTGATTTCTTGATTTAGGATTTGCAAATCATGGATAGGAAATGGATGTGATTTGATAGATTGTCTAAAGCATATGAAGATGGTGTTGAAGAATTTTTGTCATTTGCCAAATCTCACATACAAGATGATAAGATTCCGTATCCGTGTCAAATTTGTGGTAATCATATATCCCAGTCCATTGATGATGTTAGAGGGCATTTGCGCGCTTATAGGATTATTTGTTATTACCAATACCAAATATGGTATTTATATGGCAAAGATTTTTTTGATATTAAATATACATCAACGAGTACTAAAAGTAAAGAGCCTATTGTTGAGAAAGACGTTGGTGATAACATGTTCAATATGATAAATGATTTAAAAGAAAACTTTGTGCACCATCCAGAGTTATTTGAGGCAATGACTAATGATGTTGAAACATCCTTATATGTCGACAGTACAGAATATACAAAATTAGGAGAATTGGTTAAATTATGGAATATGAAAGTATTAGGAGGATGGACGAATTCTAGTTTCACAACTCTTTTAGAATTTCTAAAAGATGTTCTACCGAAAGATAATAAAGTGCCGCCTAGTATGTATGAGGCGAAGAAGATGTTGAGCACTTTGAGAATGGAACATGAAAAATGGAACATGAAAAGATACATGCTTGTCCAAATGATTGCGTCATTTACCAAAAAGAATATGAAGATTTAGATGAATGTTCGGTTTATAACGAGTCAAGATGGAAGAAGGGCAAGATGCCATCGAATGGTAGAAAATGAGTACAGGTGAAGGTGTTATGGTACATTCCACTAGCTCCATGTTTGCATCGTTTATTCCATAATGCCGAGCATGCTAAGAATTTGACATGGCATCATGATAAATGTGTTAACGATGGCAAACTTAGGCATCTTGCCGACGCACCACAATGGAAGACCTCTGATGACAATCATCTAGATTTTAGTGCAGAACCAAGGAATTCACTTCTCGGTTTGTCAACGAATGGAATGAACCCACATAGTAACATGAGTAGTTGGCATAGTACCTGGCTAGTCATAATAACATGAGTAGTCGACATAGTACCTAGCCAGTCATACTTGTCAACTATAATCTCCCTCCAGAATTGTGCATGAAGCGGAAGTTCTTGATGTTGACATTATTAATCTCAGGCCCTCAATAACCAGGGAATGACATTGACGTGTACTTGACACCATTAATCGATGACCTAAAAAGCTTGTGGGAAGATAATTTACAAGTTAGATATTCTTACCGTCAAGATACATTTAATCTTCGTGCAATGTTGATTTGGTTAATTAATGACTTTCCTGCACTTGGCAACCTATCTGGTTATCCTATGAAAAGTTCTATAGATTGTCCCGTTTGTATGAAGGAAACATCTTCCATCCAGTTGAAAAATGATAGGAAAACTATTTACCTTGGTCACAGGAGATTCTTGCCCAAAAATCATCGATATCACAAACAGAAGAAAGCTTTTGATGGTAATACCGAAAAAAGACCCGTTCATCGGATTTTGACTGGCGAAGATGTATTTAAGATGGTTAAAACTATAAAGGTAATTTTGGGAAAATGACAATGTAAGGATCCAGTTGTCGATGGACCTTGGAAGAAGTCAATCTTCTATGAACTTCCATATTGGAAGTCTCTTTACGTTCGTCATTACTTAGATGCTATGCATATTGAGAAAAATGTATGTGAATCGATAGTGGGCACATTGCTTCACATTCCGAATAAGACTAAAGATGGTGAAAAGGCACGATTGGATCTTAAAGAGATAAAGATTAGAACAAATTTGCTCCCCGAGAAAAGATCAAACAGAACTTACTTACCTCCAGCAAAGCACACATTATTGAGACAAGAAAAGATAAAGCTTTGTGAATGGCTTGCTTTCATGAAAGTGCCAAGTGGGACTCTTCCAACTTCGAAACGTTGGTGTCAATGAAAGATTTGAGGCTCGTTGGAATGAAAATACATGATTGTCATATCTTGATGCAACAATTATTACCTCTTGCATTGCGGGGAGTTTTAACAAAAGATGTTAGATATCAATTACGAAGTTATGCTCATTTTTCAATTCAATATGATCAAAGATAATTGATCCGCTGATGCTAGATTTGCTACAATCGAAATTGGTAATGACATTATGCATGCTTGAGAAGTATTTCCCATTGGCCTTTTTTGATATCATGATCCATCTAACGATGCACTTAGTTCGGGAAGTTAAGTTATGTGGACCGGTGCATTTGAGGTAGATGTATCCTTTCGAAAGGTACATAAAGGTTTTGAAGGATTATGTGTACAACCGATATAGGCCAGAGGGATGTATAGTGGAAAACTACATAGCAGAGGAATCGATTGAATTTTGTTTGGAGTATTTGTCCAATGCGGAACTGAAAGGGTTGTCAAAGAGTGTGCTATTGACGTCGAAAGGACTCTCTGTGGGCGTTCCTTCACCAGTAAATCAAGATGAATGGGAAAAAGTTTCTTTCTATGTTTTGCACAATGCTACCGAAGTGGAGCCTTTCTTTGAAGTTCATATGGTGGAATTAAGAGCTGCGAATCCATGAAAAGGAAGAAGTGAGAAGTGGATTCAGATAAGCACAACCGGACATTTTGGGAGTGGATAAGAAAAGATTTGCATATAAAGGCTAGCGTTTTGCAAGACTTAATGAAGCTATCCAGAGGTTCGTCATCGATAGTCACAAAATATACATCGTATTTTGTCAATGGCAACTCCTTCTGCACTCGCGAAAGAGACGAGAAGCATCCTATACAGAATAGTGGTGTGACCCTTCGTGCCGAGCCTATACATATTTCATCCGCAAAGGACAAGAATCTGGTATATACTTTGTTTTCATTGAAGATATTTGGGAACTTGATTATTGCGGCTTGCGAATAGCACTCTTTAAATGCAAGTGGGCTGACAATAATTATGTTAAGATTGATAGTGATGACATGACAGTGGTGGACTTTAGGCGATTGGGATACAAATATGATTATTTCATTATGGCGTCACAAGCGGTACAAATAATCTATACAACGGATCCCGACAATTTAAAGTGATCTTTAGTTGTGCCAATGAAGCCAAGAACAATCCGGGATAGCCAAAAAGATACGGAAGATTGCACCGATATTCCATCATTCACAAAGGGTTTGCCACTGGTGGAGGAGATTGATAATTTTGACGATGATGTTTCACACTTGTTTCGTTTAGATGTTGAGTAGACACATGTTGAGAAGCCCAAAACAAAAACAAAACAAAAAAAATCTGGAACTTGATTTTAATTTTTTACATTGTAAAAATTTCTATATGTTTTTTTAATTACACACATTATATTTGAAATATATGGAAATTATTTATACATACAAATCTGTGTGAATGAAACTAAGAGTCGGAGTGAATGCTAGGTTACGGCATGCATAACACACAAGTTTGACCGCCTGTGGGATTATATTTATAACGTCATCAAAAAAAATTTTGAAATTTTTAACCTATTACAATGGTTTTTGGGAAAAACCGTCGTGGTATGAGTCTGCAAAACCATCATGGTAGTGTTGTTTTCCACACAAAATTTTTTTTTTTTATTTTTTCACCCTACCACGACGATTTTTGGGAAAAAACATCGCGGTATGTGAAAACTGTCGTGGTATGTACATACCACGACGATTTTTCCCAAAAACCATCGCGGTAGGGTGTTTTTTCCCAAATTTTTTTTTGTGATTTTTGGACCCTACCATGATGGTTTTTGGGAAAAACCGTCGTGGTTAGGTCTTTTTTCACTCAAAATTTTTTTTTTTATTTTTGGACCCTACCACGACAGTTTTTGGGGAAAACCGTCATGGTAGGTATTAAATCGGAAATTTTAAAAATTTTTGAATTAAATTCAATTTTTTAGAGCTTGTATTAAAACCCAAAAAAATACCCTCTTACCCACCCCATTACATTCCGAGCCTTTTTCACTTTTTCACTCTCTAATACATACTCTAACTCCATACTCAAAGCCGCCCAATTTCCTCCCTCTATTTCTCTCTGTCTGCTCCCTCCCTACTTAAAATCTCCAAAACTCTCTCTATCTCACTGCGCCTGCTCTCTCTATCTCACCTCTCAAATTATTTTCTTGGCTCCATTCTCTGACGGCCTCCTCCACCACTCATGGGACCTCCTTCACTCTCTGACGGGTCCACCAAGGAACTCACACGGCCTTCTCTTTCTCTCTCGCCGCCCACGCTGCACTACGCCCTCCGCATTCTGCCCTCTGCCTATATTCTGTGCCACTCCGCATTCTGCCTGTACCCACGCTTGACAAGCCGGTAAGTTATAATATATATTGCTTGGGTAAGGCACGGATTTGAGAATTTTTTGTCCAAAATATTGATTTTGTTGATTATGGTTGTTGATTATGAATTTTCCGTCCAAAGTCCAAAATGTTCCATCCAAAATGTTGATTTTGTAGATTGTTGAGTTGGGAATATTCTGTCCGAAATGGCCAAAATTTGTCCCCTACATTTTCGGTGCTTGTTGATTATCGTTGTGTTTTAGATTGAATTCAATTGGTTGGGTAAGGCACGGATTTGGGCATTTTCCGGGAAAAAGTGTTGATTTTGTGACTTAAATGTTTGCATATTATATGTTTGTTAAAATGCCTCTTTGAGTGAGAATTAATTTTAGATTGAATTAAATTGGTTGGGCAAGACACGGATTTGGGAATTTTCCAAGAAAAAGTATTGATTTTATGACTTAAATGTTTGCATATTACATGTTCATTAAAATGCCTCTGTGAGTGAGAATTAGTTTTAGATTGAATTAAATTGGTTGGGTAAGAAACAGATTTGGGAATTTTCCTGGAAAAAGTATTGATTTTGTGACTTAAATGTTTGTAGATTACATATTTGTTAAAATGCCTCTTTGAGTATGAATTAGTTTTAGATTGAATTAAATTAGTTGGGTAAGACACGGATATGAGAATTTTTCGGAAAAAAGTGTTGATTTTGTAACTTAAATGTTTGCACATTACATGTTCGATAAAATGCCTCTTTAATTAGGTTGTGTATCATTTCCATAGTTGAGTAAAGTTTTTGATTAGCTTTTTGATTTACAAAGATTTAATGTATGCTGTCGTGTGCTTTTTATGTGTTTGGGTACCATGATTTTGTAATGATTTAATGACGATGATTTTTTGTTTTTAACGTGTTTCAGTGCTTCCTTGTTTTAGATTAATTTAAAATATTGCAAGATAACGAGGATGAATTGTCAACTCAAACTCAAATTGGAAAATAACGAAGAACCAACTTATTAAGATTTAATCCTGAAGAAGATGGTAAATGAAGAGCAACTCTTCTGAGAAGGGTCCACATCTTTAGGTCAAAGGGAGAACAAATTGAAATTTCGTTCGACATGAAAGGGCAACCATTAGGCAGGGGAGGAGATGAATTACAAAGTTGGATTGGAATGCTTGCTCGAAAGCACATTCCCATTTGGATATCTGATTTTAGAAATGTCGATTTAGCCCCAAGGAAAGAAAGAGTGTGGGTGGAAGTCATAACTTCTCTTACTGTGGAACCATCATTTAAAAAAACAAGCTTTAAAGTCATGTGTAGAGTCAATGAAAAATTTTAGATATGATCTTTACCAAGCTTTTGTCAAAGATCATATTGATGAAGAAACTGTGTGGCAACGACTGCCAAAAGTGGTTCACAATTAGCCCACCATCAGCCAGGATGATTGGGAAAAATTCATAGCATATCAACATACCCCGGAATTCAAAAGACTATCTGAACAAGGAAGTGAGATAAGAAAGAAGAGTAAATATGGATCAACCGGGGGCCAAGACGGACATAGGAAACGTGACCAAAGCTTTGTACATGAATTAGTTTGACAAAATGTGTACATGGTATGTTGTACTTCCAATTTTTTCCTTTATGTTTACTAACGGTATTTATTAAACTACAGCTCGAAAAGACGGGACAATGTGCAGGTGGCATACTTTGTGGCTGGACATGCACGTCAAACCTGATGGAGAGTTCAAGAATGCATCATTTAAAATTATTGCCGATACAATTGTAAGTTTTTGAATCCATGGTCTAATATATTCTATTTTACACTCCTTTATATTTACGAGTTTATAACATATTTTCTAATTGTTACAGGATGACTTCAGTGAACAAGAGACACAAGGGCGTTTCGAATCTGTGGGGACAAATGACATATTGACCAAGGCATTAGGCAATGCTAAGCATTCGGGTCGGATTCGGGGTCAATCTAAGTTTGTCAAGCAATCGCAATACTTCAACCTTGTGCAAAGTTCAAGAGAAAACATTGAAGTCTCAGATATGAAACGGCAGCTTGCCGCATTGGAAAGAACCGTACAGGAATTTTGTGCAAAGCACGGTATCAATTGAGAGACTGTAGTCGAGGAGACGACCGCACCAACTGTTGATCAATACAACAGCTTCAAGGCTAATTGCACCTTAAATGAAAAAGAAGCTGGGCCGTTGGGTCTACGGACTATGCCGAACGCAAGTAAAGAATGCCAGCTCTTTCTTACTGATTTAGTTAATGGAGGAGATGTGCCTGTTGCAATCGGCAGGATATACATGGACTGTGTTCCAACCGATACAGTTCATGGGATTCCTTTAGATGAGGAGAATGTAAGAGTGACAATTACAGTCCCAAAACTAAAACGTGCACTCCTACCTATTCCGACGAACGAGGCCACATGTATTGAAGAAGCTGTTGGTGGGTTTGTTGCTTGGCCGAAAAGATTAGTCATTGTTCAAACAAGTTCGAGCTAGGTAAGTCAAGGTCCTAGTCATGCTACTAACCGAGAAGTTGAGGGAAGCAAACGAACCAAAAAGAGAGCAGGGAAGAAGAAAATACAGTTATAAATGGAGGTAAAACAACAACCGACACAATAGGAACTACCTTCGTTCGACTTTAGTGAAATTCCCTTTGAATTGAGACCTTTGGCATATTATGCACAAAATTCCATACGTGACGGTACCCAAATAGCATGACTAATACAACAGTCCATCATTAGTGATGACATGCCCATATATATTGGGTTTAAAGATGTATATCATTTCGTAACATTTAAAGAAATTAGTGCAAACAACATAATGGTTTACATCCGGTAATACATTTATCCTTAAAAAAGTAAATTATTTATCCTTGTTAATCTTATATATGTTGTTTTTGCGTATCAAGTGTGACTAATTAATTTGCAGATACTTAGCGGATTGTTGTGTAAGAGTAGGTGTGGATCAACGGTTCGAGTTTATTTCTACAGTTCTTGTCTCACCAGTTCAACAGAATGTAGATCGCGAAGCCCACGTTTGAGAGAGGGCCGACAATATTCTACGGATCTCAAGAAACGCATCAAAGGGAAAGTTGTTTCTCATGCCATATAACAGCGGCCAACATTGGATCTTGGCAGTTATTGTTCAGTGGGATGACTCGGTCCTGTATTTTAATCCTCTAGGAAACGAACCGGGTGATGATTTTAAAGACCTAATTACGATGTTAGTATTCTTTGATGTTCACATCTCTGATTTGACATAACATAATTGTTGTTGTAATTCTTATGAAATTCGTTAAATTGTTATGGCACTTAATGATTGGAAATTGTTGGTGGGAAGTGGAATAAGAAAGTGATGCAACTACGGATGTTGATTGATATTGTTCGATGTCCTATACAGGAAGGTTATGTAAAATGTGGTTATTTTGTGTTAGCTTTCATGTGAGAAATAACCTTGACTATTGATGGACTAGCCTTACTTCAAACTAAGGATTTTTATACTGATACTGACATGAGTTTGGTTAGGCAAGAGTGGGCGACATTTGTCATGCGGTTTATACAATATTGACTAAAAACAATATATAAATTTTGTACTTTCGTTATATTAATTGTTGTACATTGTGATCCAGGTAATTACAGATTATTTATCATTTTATTCTTGGCATATAATAATTGATAACACATGGGATTTGTCACCCTTGGGAAATGAAACGAATTCACAATTTTTTTTGGTTACCTACCATGATGTTTTTTGGAAAAACCGTCGTGGTGGTAGGCTTCCTTACCACGACGGTTTCGCAATAATTTATAACACACGGGAGTTGTCACCCATGGGAAATGAAACGAATTCGCAATTTTTTTTGTGATCTACCATGACGTTTTTTTTGGAAAACCATCATGTAAGGGGTAAGGAAGCCTACCACCATGATCATTTCTCAAGGAAACCGTCGTGGTAGGCTTCCTTAACACAATGGTTTTTTACGTTGAACCATTGTGATATGTTCTTTAATGTCCATATTTAGACATTATTTGTGCCCATTCCACGACAGTTAAAAAACCATCGTGGAATCTAAAAAGATTCCACTACCTTAGATTCCACGACTGTTAGAAAACCGTCATAGAAATGTTATCACGACAATTAAAAACCGTCGTGGTATCCACATTCTGTAGTAGTGATAGTGTTTGGATATATATATATATATATATTTTTTTTTTTTAAGGATTAGATTGGTTCAATTTGATGCATCGGATAATTTGATCTTGTGTCCACCCCTAGATAGTTATTAACAAAAATTCATTATATATAATTTTTTTTTTTTGCTAAAAAAAGTTTATTATGATGTTGATAAACATTTAAAGTATTGCAGGTTCACGAGAAAAATGGGCCAATTCTAATGTTGGCGTTGCTAATTATAGAATGGCTTTAACAAAGTTTACCACTATCATTAGATCGTAAAAACAATGGTTAGAGGTGGAGAAGAAGAAAACTCTTGAAAAGTGAATTCGGCAGCAGTTTCTAGCGAACGAACTTCATATCATGATGGATTAGTTAAAGGTACTCTCTCTCTCCTTACCCCAAGTTTCAGAAGTTGTGATGATCTCTTTATGTCTTTCCTCCACTACTAAGGCATACATTATTGTTTGGACGGAATCCGTTAGTTATTTGGTCAAAAAACGATGTTAACTAACAAATTATGTTCGAAAATTAAATTAATTGTAACAACAATTTTTTATTTTTTATTTTATTTTTTGCATTCTAGCTGCCCCTAAACAATAAAAATATTGTTACAAAAGTCATTTTAGTTAATTTTTAGGAAGAAAAAAAAAAGCCGTTAGTTTACATCACTATTTAACTAAATTACCAATGTATATTGTCAAAAAAACTAATGGAAATGACTATTACAGTAATATTTTAATAGCTTAGGGATATTCTAGTAAATAAAAAAAGATCAAGAACTAAAGTAGACAGTGAGAGAGAGAGAGCGTGTGGCTGACAAGGAGATGGAACAGCATGAGAAGTTGGTAAGTGAAATAAAAGAAGGAGAAGCATTGGGATAGCACAAAAGTACTGTCAAGGAGAAAGGCAAGGATACTAGAGAAAAGTTACGACGTTTCCCATTATTTCGGGCGTAAATTGAAATACAAAACCCCACCTTCCATATCATGAACAATATGGTAAAGTTTGGGATTATTGTGGAAGAGCTGAAACGAAGCAACCCGGTGTCAATAGTTGTCATGGTTGAGACACAAATGGGGCTGATCAAACTCCTGCTACTTTGCTTGCAAAAAGGGGTTCATAGAAAGGTGTAGGAGAGTTGTCGGCCAGGATGACTGTCCTCTAAAGGTTTACCTTTTTTTTGGAAAAGTCTTATGCTCTGGAAAATTAAGCTTCCTTGCCCCCCAACTATAGAAAAGAGTTGTTATCCCCCGTATCCTTCAGACCGAGCGTAGGGTTTCTGAAACATCCCTGTGATAACTATGGATGTCTATAGGAAGTAGTGTGACGTTTATTTAATTCTTTTTTGGGATCTTTTTGGTCTTGAAATACTTTTTGTTAACCTAATTGTTTTTGTATAATAATTTGTGAATCGTGTACGGAATTTTATGGATAATTTGTGAAAAGAGAAGTTTAGTTAAAAAAATGATAAATAATATAATATAGAATCATAATTAATCTACCAAACTACTCCTTGATGACTGGAATGAGAGACAACCAACTATTTTATATTATAATTAAAATAATTTAGTAGATTATAAAAGTATTCTAGCAAATGAGATATGGTTTTTGATATGTTTGTGGAATGATTAATCATCATATTTATTTTTGTTTTTTTTGCATATAACTTTTTTGAAATTTTTTTCGTCTAATTTTATGTTGTAACTGTTAAGGGTAAAAAGAAACCCGAGTCACGTATCATAAAAACATAAAAACAATCACAAACACATAAGGGTATTGGGCCACTCTATGTAACAGGTTAACCTTTTAAGATGGAAGCCTAATTTTCTTATCAATTTCAAATTCATTCTTCTTCTTTCTAACTTTCACATGGTATCAGAGCCCAACAAGTTCAAACAAGCAGTCCGATTTATCCAATACAAGATTGGTAACTTCAAAGAGAACACCATTTTGCGGGGGCGTGTTAAGGGTAGAAAAAAACCGAGTCCCATATCGTAAAAAAATAACAACAGTCATAGACATACAAGGATATTTAGCCACTCCACTTAACAGGTTGACCTTTTAAGATGGAAGTTCAATTCCTTATCAGTCTCAAATTCCTTCTTCTTCTCATTAAGTTTCATAGTAACATGGGTTTTTACATGATTTCTGTTAAATTAGTGAGAATGATTACGTTAATAATTCTACCAAATTACGCTAGTAACATACTAGAATACTCTTTGGTGATTGCATAGGAGACAACCGATATTTTTTCTTGAATATAAAGTAAAATCTAGCAAAATATAAAAAATAATGAAATAATTACACAAAAGGTCCATTTTTAAAGTCTTGTTTTGAAATATGTATGTTTTTAAATAATATTACATATACGTCTATTTCTTATGAAATATATATGTGTAGTACCTATTTTGTCCTTTACTATAATTGACTTCATTTTATTTTATTTATATAGATTCTCATATTTTCCTTTTTTGTTTTTTTGACTTTAAAGATTATTATTATTATTATTATTATTATTTTGCTCACAAATGAGAACTACCTTTAATAAATGCAAATTAGTTTCTCTCTCTCTCTCTTAATTTTGAATTGATTCTAAAAAATCCAATGATTTCTTTATAAAAAAAAAAAACCATTCTATTTATGTAATCCACTAAAATCGAATGATTACCATTTATGCCTCAACTAAATAAATTTAAGAATAATAAAAACCATATCAAATTCTTGATGAAAAAACACTATTACTAATATGAACTAATAGAAATAAAATGAAAACTATTTTAATGATAAAGCCTGATTCATTACAAGAAAGATGAATGCTTTAGGGCAAAAAAAAATTATATCTACACAAACACTTATTTATGGACTCCACTACGAATCAAATGGATACTTTGTATTTCTTAATCTAACAAATTGATGAGTAACACACGAAATCGTATTGAATTCTTTACCAAAAAATAATATTATTTATATATACTAGTTGAAATGAAATCAAAAATAAATTTACGAGAAAGAATAATTCATTAAACAAATCACCTCTAATAGTAAATGTAATTCCATGCTTTTTTCTTTTTTTCTTTATTTCGTAAATCCTTGATATAGTAATTCTTAATTCTTTAAGAGGGGTAACATTGGCTTTATATTTACACTTCAGATATATATGTAAATAAAATGAAAAAATGGACATTATTTTAAAACAACACCTTTAATTTGAACATTTATATAAATAATCTAACATGGTATAAAGAGTAATCTATTAAATTACCAAAAGTAATATATTAGATTACTTCATACAATCAGAGTCGAAAATGGCCAATCATTTTAGTATTGGAAGAATAATGTAATTTGATAAATTACTAAAAGTAATCTACTAAAATAGTTTGTAGTGACCGAAGATCGACACCAATGGTTGGCGACCGTCGGTGACCTATATTAATTCCAGCAATATCTGATAGATTATCAGATTTACGATAATCTATTTGATTACCATTCTAACTAGCTAAGGAAATTTTGGTAAGATTGTTATGTTGACGTTTGGCTTATCTAATTGGAGGTCAAAAAACTGAAATCACAGGTACAATAGCAGCTAATTTGAAAGACTTTTAGAAGAACATGAAATACAAACCAAAAATGAAAATTAAAACATTCAAAGATAACTCTTTAGAAAGATCATGAAAAATTGTAGATTGAATTTATGCAAGAATAAGCTGAAGCAATTTTAGGCACAAGGGAAATTCCTTTTTCGGATTTTCTTCCAGGATCTCAAAAATCCTTGTCTAATAGCACAAAGTGTAATTGGGTTTTGCTATTGCCATCTAGCATGCACTCTAACACTCACGTTTGGTAGGAAGGAAAGAAAAAAACAAAATGGAGTGATAACATATAAAATATGAAAATTTGATAGAATGAAAATTAAATTTTCCTTTAAGTTGTTTGTTAGATAGTAAGGAAAGAAAACAAATGCTTTGTAAAATTACTATTTAATATATTTATGTATTTTATTTTTTGCTTAAAGAATGAATAAAAATTAACCTTTGTCATCATTAGATGGATTAGGTTTTTCACCCAATTTTGGAAGGACTAAAATTAGTGAGTCATTCTCATGTCAAAAAAATTTTTCATCATATTTTCCTTTTCTTTCTTTTCTATTTTCGTTGTTACAAAGTAACCAACTCCATTATTTTCCATCCACATTTCTCTGATTCCACTTCCTTCCTTTTTTTTCACCCTATCAAATATAGTGAAAAAGATGCTACAAATAAAAAGGTTGAGATCAAATTGCAACTTCCTAAAAAAAATTTAGGATCAAACAAACATTTACCCATTAAGCATATTTGGACGCTCTAGCAAATATGCAATGCCATATTACCAAAGGACCATCGATCATTTAGAGTAACATAACAATATTTTAAGTAGATTTACTACCAATAAAAGTATCATAATAGACAAAATAAATCCCTATCATCAATTACGGAATGTCACAAGCAATCCTAGTCCCCCAATTATCCAGTATATTCCGATCATATATTACTAAGCCTTTGTTTGGCTCAACAGTTTGAACTCAAATTTTTGAGTTCAAACTCAACTAAAGTTGTTTGGTGTTGGAGTTTGGTTCCAACTTTTCTTTGAACCATTGCACAGTAAACCAAACTTGGTTTACTATGCGACCAACCCAAAGCAAACTATCCTTGAATTCGCGAACTGTTCACCCACTGCCCGAGTGCTCCATCCCTACCCGCCCATTTGCTACTTCTCTTTTGCTTAGTTTACGATCCTTCCTCTTTCTCATGTGCTGCTTGGATCTTTGATCCTCTGTCTCCATCAAGCCTCTATGTTCTTGGTTTTGGAATCGAATATATTTGATTCCCCGTGACTTGTAGTTTCCAGTAGCAATTTCCAGAGACTCTGTCACATATGTAAGACCCATTCTTCAACCCTAAGTACATCTCCATCTTTTCCCTTGGGTGGATTCCAGACTCTTGAATGTTGTTGAGGTCGAGAATCTATCACATATCTAAATCCCAAACTCCCTAATTTCATTTCTAGGATTTCTCTTCTTTGGGCTTCTATTCGAAACCGGCTGGGGAACTTGCGACACCACGGAGTCTGTTCAATGGACTCTTGGCTTAGGTACCGCCAGTGGCAAATACGGTGCCGACTGGGGTCCGCAAAGCAAACTCAAACAAAAAGACTCATTACCCACTATTTCCAAGTTCGAAAATCATCTCACCGGGCTGTTACTTCTTGCCCTGATCCGTCGTCGTCCACTGTGTACTCCTTCTCCGGCTCGAACTCGATAACCCTAGTATACTTTCTTCACCTTTTAGAAAATTGATTCATTCTCATAAGTTTTAAGTGTATGGAAGGTCGTATTTGTCTGGATTTTATGCTAAATCTGTTTCGATGCTCAAATCGGATTTGTGTTGATTTTTTGTTGATTTTAGATGATGAAATCGGATTTGTTTGGTGTTTAATTTCAGTGTGGATGTTGATACTGGATTTCTCTATCGATTTAGTATGACGAAACCGGGTTTTTTGGTCGATTGCAGCCTAAATCAGTTATTTGACATTGTCTTGGGTTATTTTATCATTGTTCAACCATTTTTGGGTCTTTTATGGGTTATTTGCAATGTAATTCAAGGTTTGGCTTATTTTTTTATGGCTTTTGGACATTATTAAGGCAGGTTTGGGTCAAGTTGGGGTGTTTTAAGACCTAAATCAGGTCTTGGCTAATTGTTATGGCAATTTAACATTATTAAGGCAGATTTAGGTCAATTTGGGGTGATTTAAGACCTGGTTCAGGTGTTGGCTGATTTTTTTGGCTTTTGAACATTGTTAAGGTAGGTTCGGGTCAAGTTGGGGTGTTTTAAGACCTGGTTCAGGTCTTGCTAATTTTTATGGCTTTTTGACATTGCTAAGGTAGGTTCGGGTCAATTTGGGGTGATTTAAGACCTGGTTCAGGTCTTAGGCTGTTTTTTATGGCCTTTTGACATTGTTAAGGCAAGTTTGGGTCAATTGGGGTGATTTAAGACCTGGTTCAGGTCTTGACTGATTTTTGTGGCTTTTTGATATTGTTAAGGCAGGTTTGGGTCAATGTCGGGTGATTTAAAACCTGGTTCAGGTCTTGGCTATTTTTATGGCTTTTTGACATTGTTAAGGCAAGTTTAGGTTAATTTGAGGTGATTTAAGACCTGGTTTAGGTCTTGGCTGATTTTTGTGGCTTTTTGACATTGTTAAGGCAGGTTTTGGTCAATTTTGGGTGATTTAAGACTTGGTTCAGGTATTGGCTGCTTTTTGTAGCTATTTGACATAGTGAAACTGGTTTTGGGTCATTCTTGGGTGACTTGCAGCCTTATTTCGGTCTTGGCTTCTGTTTTCAGGTTTCAGACCATTTTTGTATGATCTTGTCGGTGTTTTTATGCACTTTTCCCATCCGTTTGGCTATGATGTAAACAGTCCATTATCATAAATTGTAATTTTATCTTACTGATGCGTCAATAATCTGATATATATTGTCAGGTATCGGTTTGTATGCCATGGTAGATGACATTATATCGGGTCATTGACATGCTTCAGATGAAATATTGTTGGGATCGATAGGTGCCCTAAGGATAGAAAATCTTAGGGATTTTCTGTAAATATGACATTTTAATATTAATAAGAGGAAATTATTCATGTTTAATAAGTTGTGTCCTATTTACTTTCATTTGTTGATTGTATAATTATTTTGAGCAAACATAAAATACTCCTAGGCTGTTGGAAATATATCGAATTACCATATGTATACGGGGTATGCATAGAAGACGTGGCAATTTGATAACAGTCTAAATAAATAGTCCGCAATCAACGGAATAAGATTTGGGGATCTTATTCATGATAAGATTGTAAAGGTTGTCTACTTCCTTGGAGGGATGGTTTGTCTTGACCATCGGATAGGTTCCGAGTAGAAACTTTAATGTATACCAGTATTGAGGTATGACATTGGACTGGACCTAAAGTGTTAATTGATTCGGTTTAATAATTCCGTTTATAAGAATCAATGATACTTTGATTATCATCCTGCATTAATCTTAATCCTGAAATGATTACTTGAGTTCGCATCCATGACTTATGTACTTTGATGCACTAAAGGTGAGACACTGTTAATTCATGGTCAACATACTTGTGTTTTGGGTGCATGACTTATGGATGGAGAAATCAAGATTCATAGATACGGAATCCATAGCTATCTTAATGATAGTAAATGTTATCTACTTAAAGGTATTATTCGGGGATTGAAAGATAGAATAACAAGATCTTGGCCATCGGTTTACTTTGTGTTCTCTGGTGGTTTTCCAATTGTATGGTTTTACAATTGGTGGTTCTTTCAATGGAGAATAATTGAACTTTAAGTTAAAATGATTGAAAAGGTAAAACGGAAAAAGTCCTTAATTCAATCATGGATAACATATGGGGATTAAGCAAGCGATGAATAAATCATGGAAGAAGCACTACGTGAGAGAGCTTTCGTAATACGGTATGTAAACAGGAGTTCAGCTTCAAACTTTTAGTGGAATAGTTTTGAAGTTGATAATTGATGGATAATTAATCTGGGATTAATTTTTCACAATTATAGGAGCCTCTTTACATATTTCCATCGGGTCCCTCTATTAGCTCATAAAGTTCCACGAAGCGTCTCGGGATTTGTTCCTAATGAGATCGGTAAATTGTAAATGGAATTTTGTAATGTCTATTAAGACATGGTACTCTCTAACATGCAATCCAGAAAGGATTGGACATGTGAAATTTGTAGACAAATGATTTGTCAACATGTGATTGGTTAATTTGAATTTTGAAAATAAGATTGTATTTGAATTTTGGAAAACAAAATTTTTCTCTCCTAATTAAAAATGGTGCACGTTTTTTAATTGTATGGAGGGAAGAAAATTTTGTTTCAAAATTATTTAAATATATTCATAACATTTAATTATTAATTGGTTTAAATAATGGAGATTATTTCATGAATTTTTCTTTCCTAATTAAAGAGGTGCATGGTTTTTGTGAGGAAAGAAAATTTGAAATATTTCATTAATTTAAATTAATTAATATGGATAATGTTTATGGAAAATATTTATTCAAATATGTGAATCCTATTTAAATTCGAAAAGGTTTAAAAGAAATTTGAATCTAGATAGGACTAGGATCTTTTGACTAGTCTAGATTCTTGATTTAAAATTTAAACCACCAATTAAAATTTCTCTCACTTTGTGGCCGAATTTTAAAGGGGATTTCCTCTTGAAATTTGTTTTTAGGTTCAATGAATCTAGCCCTAAAGTTGTATGATCTTTTGGTTCAAGATTTATCCGGAAAATAATTATTAATTATTTTTCAAGTAGGAGATAAATTTTGAAAAGGATTGTAATACTATATAAAGGCTAGGAGTTCTTGAAAAACCAATTTTTGATAATTTTAAAGAAAAAAAAAACGTTTTTTTTAATAAAAAAAAAAAAATTTTTCTTCCACATCAAAAATTCGGCTTTCTTGTGAGAGAGAAAAAGAAAGAAAATTCCATTGAATCAAAACTGCGAGAAAGGTTAAACCGAGTGATTATTTTCATAGGAGGTTAACCGGTTTCTGTTTTGTAGTTTTGAAGAAAGAAGTTGGATCAAATTCTCAACGAGGATCATCGGAATTGAGAAGGAGGGATCTAGACTTCGGAAAGAAATACCGGTCGCTTGGATTCATAGAACGTGTGCCCACACACACTTTGAGACGTGGAACTCGAGAATAGTAGAGAAGACACGTTGGTCAAACGCTCTAGCAATTCCGGAATCCAAGAAATAAGGTACGCTTGATCATGAATTAATTTATTGTTATATGCATCATGAGCTTCTTTTCCGGAAACGGCATAAAATTTTTAAAAACTTCCGCTGCGCCGTAACTCCAATACCGGATCCGATTTTTCCAACAACTGGTATCAGAGCCAACTCATGATCATGCATATAATATAAATTATTTGATCAAATAAATTTCTCTCCACGCATTAATGAAATATTTTAGAGAGTTGGCACTCTAGGTTTTATTTTGAGTATGTTAAATATATTATGAATGGATGTATGGATGAATGCTTTATATTATTTTGATAATATATGATGCTTGTTCAATTTTGCCGGTCATGATTCCATAGAGGTTAGAATTTGTATCTAGGTTTTTCAAGTGTAATAGATGCGGTCTATAATCACCGCTAGGTCGTTCTTTCAATTCCTAGAAATTTTGTAAGCCGGAAACGGTATAGGAATTTTTTTGTAAAATTCGGGCTACAATGGATTCAAGGAGATTGAAGATGAACGAAGGTATGGAAATTTTCAAAGGATGTGATTTTTTTTATTTTTGGAAATTTTTTTTAATTAAAAAAAATTTTTTTTTGTATTAAAAAAAAAAAATCACAAGAATCTTTTGAAAATTTAATTTCCAATGATATGTGATTTTGATAATTTGGAAATCAAAATTGAAAATTTAAATTTAAATTTAATGGATATTATTATGAATTTTAAAATTTTGTGATTTAAATTTGAAATTTGGAAATTTCAAATTTTAAATTTGGAAATTTCAAAATTTAAATTTTAAAATTTAATAAACCGGATTTTTAATTTAAATTTTGATATTTTGTAATTTTGATTAAAATTAAATATCACATATAATCTTTTTTGAAATTTAAATTTAATTTTAAATTTAAAAAGATGTGACATTGGAGAAGGAAGACACATTGAAGAAGGATACACGGCATGGATCTACAAATGAAGGCCGATATATGTTTCGGTTAATTTTTGTAAATTTTACAATTTTCTTTTCTCTAGGATGGAATCATGATCCACGGCTATTTACATATTTTGCAAACCATGGATGATGACTTGCTATATGAATATGTTATACCATTTCATGATGTATTGATAACATGCCATATAGACTAGGGAGTGCCACTCAATAAATATTGTTTATGCATAAAAAACAAAAACCCTAATTTAAAAGATTGAGTGGGAGAAGGTTTTACACACTAAGACCTACGGCCTCCATCGTTGGTCCAATAGTTACGCATGGTAGTGCCTACTACTCGGTTTCGATCCGAGAATTCCCTTCGGATAGGTATCTTACCTAGAGCGCACACTGATTTGGATTTCCGAAAGGATAACAATTTTGGGCATATTTTATGTTTAGATCACCCTTCGGTGGCGGATGTAAAATATGGATTCAAAATTGGAAACGATGGTTACACACTCATACTACTTTATTTATTAACCCTCCCTCGAGGCTCTGTTATGTAAATTAGTGGCCAAATAAACGATAGTTAATATATATTTAATGGAGTTTGTTCCATGGATGAATATGTATTAATCGGAAGGGATCCGTGTTCTTGGCTAGTTATTCTATGACTACCCCTCGGTAGCTTAGAAAGCGGTAGCTAGGAATTGTCGTTGTAAGGTATGTGTTTTAAGGGTTTTACACATGAACATTTAGATTGCATATAGATCTTTTTGTTTCATTACAAAATCATATTTTATAAACTGATAGGATGTTTGCTCATACTTATTACATGTTTTCTTATTATAGATCAAAATGTTAAGCCCTTTATCTGTGATACTTACGCAAAACAAATTAACTAGCGAGAATTTTAATGACTGGAAGAGGAACTTGCTAATCGTCCTAAATTTTGAGAAACACAGTTTTGTCCTAACCCAACCTCGACCACCTACGCCTACAATCGATGCTCCTGATAGGGATTTTGTAGCGCTTGAGCGCTGGGACAATTCCAACCTTAGTGCCATGTGCTATATTCGGGCGAGCATGTCTAACGTGCTCTAGAAACAGCATGAGGAACATCAAACTGCTAGGCAGATCATGGATAACCTGGAGGAAATGTTTGGTGAACAAACTATCCAGGCTAAGACCGATGCTATCAAAGGTCTCATGAACTGCAGGCAGAAGGTTGGAACTCCCATCAAGGAGCACATGATGACAGTCATGGCTTATTTGTCTGAAGCTCAGGCAAATGGGGCTGAGATCGATGCTGCAACTCAACTGGTTATGGTTTTTCAAACCTTATCCAAGGATTTCGATTTGTTTCAGGCATCCTACAACCTTAACCGGAAGGAGATGTCTTTAACGGAATTGATGAAAGAGTTGCAAGCCTTTGAGAACATTTTTAAGGGTTCTGGATCTAAGGCTGAGGCAAATTTGGCTGAACCTAGTTCGTCTGTTCCTAATCCCAAAAGGAAGAAGGAAAAAGGGAAGAACAAGGGGAATAAGCCTGCGGTGAATGCACCTGCTTCTAAGAAGTCTACCAAGACTAAGAAGCAAAAGGTGGACCCCAAAAAGGTTAAGTGCTTTCACTGTGGGAAGAAAGGACATTTCAAGAAGGATTGCCGAGATTTCCTGGCTTTGCAAAAGCAGAAAGGTAATTTCAATGTCCTGTATCTTGAGGTTGTTTAGTGGAAGAATCTAAGGACAATTGGGTTATAGATTCTGGAGCTACTAACCATGTTTGTATTCTCTACAGGGGTTCAAGGTAACGAGAAGTCTGCATGAGGAGGACTTTACGTTAAGAACCGGCGATGGGACGTTGGTGCGAGCTGAAGCAGTGGGAGAAGTGCATCTTTATTTTGATGAATTTAGGTTTATTGTTTTGAGACATTGTTTTTTATGTTCCTAATTTTAAGAGGAACCTAATTTCGGTAGCTTGTTTAATTAAAGATTCTTATTCAGTTTCTTTTAATAATAAAGTTGTTATTAGGAAAAACAATTCTCTTATCTGTAATGGATGGATGCATGGAAATCTTTATTTTATCAAACCTAAGATGCACTCACTGCTTGATACAGAATTGGAAAAGAACTCTAAAAGACATAAGTCTTCTCACTCTAACAAATCATATCTTTGGCATTTACGACTTGGTCACATAAGCCTTAACAGAATT
>CM046380.1:13959783-13987237 GCA_025413485.1 Ficus microcarpa | reverse complement strand
ACACACACATACAAAACAGCCATAAGACATGTTTCTAACACATAAAATTATTCAATCATCATATCAATGAAATCATAAATCAAGAATCAAAAACCCTAATTTCACCTTGTTCACAAAAATTAACCTTATTGCCATCCTTCGATCATCATTCGATAAATATTTCTCATCCTCTCTTCAAACTCACATAAAGCCACTCATCAAGAAAATCATCTAATCCCTCAAAGAATCTCAAACCAAAATAAATAATAGAATCATTCTCATCGTTAAACAATACCGAAACATACCTTGAAATCCTTTGATTTTCGGTTTGGAAGAATTTGGAGGTTTGGCGGATTCTTTTTTTTTTTTTTGTTTTTTCTGTGTTTGTGCGTGAGAGAGAGGCAGAGAGAGCAGCCAAGAGAATGAGAAAGAAAAGAAAAGGGAGGCTAGGGTAGAGAGAGAGAGAGAGAGAGCATGAAAAAAAATAGACTTTGAAAATTGTAAAGGAATTTGGGAGTAATTTAATCCCAAATAAATTTTGGAATTAATTGGGGTTGAATTCTTTGATTTAAATGTCCCTTAATATCTGTGGAAAGGCTGTCAATAGTGTGTGAAAACGTGTAGAAGGAAAAGGAAAGAACTAGGTTAACTCTTAGAATTTTCGCACCAAAGTCGCACATGGTAAACTGGTTGATTACTAGTTGGTATCCGGATAATATACTGGTCATAACTTCTTACTCTGATATCGGATTTGCATAAATGAGTAGGCATTGGAAAGCTTATGAAAAGCTCTATAAGCTGATCTAATTTGCAGAATAATTTTTTGACATTTAGAGATTCATAATTGAGTTGAAAATTAACATCATATAGAATATGTCTTTTTCGGATAATATACTTTCCCTCTTTTTTTTTTTTTTTTTATTTAAAACATTAACATCATTACAATTACTACATACCATATATATATATTCAAGCCATCAAACAAAATTATCAAGTTATCATAAAAAAATTCATCAATTTGGCATGAACTTTATTCTAACACATCGAGTTCTCGTCGCGTCACATGTGAAAAGCAACTCAACAAAACATTAGAATTAGGAAGTTTCTATCTCATCACATTACCAACATTAACTCTAAAGTTAATTTTCTAATATTACTGCTAGTTAGCGTTTAGGGCGTTACACTAAGAGCATGGAGACACACCAAAATTTTGTCTTTCCATTTAACGGACTGTAAATAGGCACATTTTTTAATTCATTGTATAGCAAATTATTGTTATGTGATTTTTATATGGTATTTGTTGTAAACTGTGAAAGTTCACATGATAAAATAAACATAGGGACAGGGATCATAACTATTATGACCGGGTGGTCATAACAATTATGACCGGGCATAAAATACCCATAAGTGTAAGATGCAAAAATTTTAATTTTAATTTATAATTATCTTTGATGATTCATATGGTATTTGTTATAAACTGTGAAAGTTCATATGACAAAATAAGTATAGGGAGGAGGTCATAACTGTTACGACCGGGTGGTTATAACAGTTATGACTAGGTCTTTAAAATGCCCATTAACTGTAAGATGCCAAAAATTTTAATTTTAATTTATAATTATCTTTGATGATTTATATGGTATTTGTTGTAAACTGTGAAAGTTTACATGACAAAATAAGCATAGGGACCGAGGTCATAATAGTTATGACTGGGTCTCTAAAATGCCCATAAGTGTAAGATGTATTAAATTTTTATTTTAATTTATAATTTGATAATTTAATGACCTGTTATATAAATTAAGTCATATTTTTAATATAGATACACCATTATATAGGAAAAAGTGGTCATTAATTCGAGTTTAATATAAGGAGAGAGGTCATAATCGTTATGACCGGGTGGTCATAACAATTATGACAATTACTCTATATCGTGATTTTAGAGTAGCGATCATAACCGTTATGACCGACAGACCTGTCGGTCATAACAGTTATGACCGTTCACGACATAGAAAAGGTCATAAACGTTATGACCGTCCGGTCATAACGGTTATGACCGTTACTCTAAAATCACGATATAGAGTAGCGGTCATAATCGTTATGACTACCTGGTCATAATGGTTATGATCGGTAAAGGTTAGTGGTCATAACCGTTATGACTAGGCGGTCATAACGGTGATTATCGTTACTCTTGTTCACGATCAAGAACCACGGTCATAATGGTTATGACCATTACTCTTGTTCACGATAGAGGGTAGAGGTCATAACCGTTATGACCACACGGTCATAACGGTTATGACCATTACTCTTGTACATGATATCGACCATCCGGTCATAATTGTAATGACCACACGGTCATAACCGTTATGACCGTTACTCTTGTACACGATATCGACCATCCGGTCATAATTGTTATGACCGGGTGGTCATAACGGTTATGACCGTTACTCTTGTTTACGGTATAGGGTAGCGGTCATTACCGTTATGACCACCCGGTCATAACAGTAATGTTTTTCTCAGTCAGTTTCGTGGCTTTCAATATTTAACGGTTTTTGAAGATTTTCTTACGTTCACGGACTTCCAAGCGGTGTATAGAGGGATTTCGTGGTGGTTTTGGGCAGTTTCCGAGCGATTCTGGCCGGTTGCAACTCTTTTTCTTTCTAGATTTCTGTTTCTCTCTCTAAAACACTGTAGATGCTGGTTTGGAATTTTTTTTGGGCCACGCGAGGGAGATGAGGGTAAACCTAACTTTTGGCATTCATTTAATGCTGCTGGGCCCCACAAAACTGACGTGGCAGTGCTAGAAATGAAGGAAAAAAAGTGGTGTTGTATTTAATATAATTTATTTCAGAAGTGCTATTAATTAACCCTTTAACTTATTGATAATATTGATTTTTTTTTTGGCCTCCAATATTGATAATAACGATTAATAGTAAGGGAAACATTTTACCGTCTTTATAAAATGCTAATACAATCAATATTAATTAATTTGTATTGATTTAATAAGAAATATAATACTTTTTTTAGTCCAAAAAATAATTGAAAGCTATGTGGCATAAAATAACAAAAATCATCGTAATTATATATTGATTATTATTCCAATTTTATTTTCCACACTCAAAACAAACAATGGAGAATAATATAATAAAAAGAAATTAATTACCAGCATAGTTGCGAACATACAAACATCAAGTGTTTTTAATACCGAAAGAGTTTATAACAAGTCGAAAAACATTTGGTTCTGATCTTGATTTAAACATTAAGACATTATTCTTGGATAATTTTAGAGGTAATTGTTGGTGTACCACATGTACACTTCTTGATCTCTTCCTAGTATTAACCCATAAATTGGATAATTGTTGGTTTATCTAACTTGATGAGTAGTCTTAATAGATATGTAATGACATATCAACATAAATTTGTGGTGAAAAATACACAAATATCGAAGAAACCATCTTTCCTGTTTGGATCGTATATTTATTTTCGAAAAAGAAAATTTTTTTATTTTAAATGAGAAAGTCTTTTCATTTTGAGAATAAAATGATGTTTAAATATTTTTAAAAATTTTTTTTAATGAAAACAAAAAGTTGTTTGGAATGAGAAGAAATGGTGGGAATAGTACATTGTGAAAATATTTCAAAAAAGTACTGAACAAAATAAGTTTAAAAATAAAATAATTTTCCTTTTTCAAAATGAGAAAATGATGGAATAAAATTGAAAAAAACACTCTTTTGTAAAAAATTTCTAATTTCGGAAATAGGACATGCCATCCAAACAAAGGGTTGATTTTGTATTTTTGAACTAGAACATATTTCATAACTAAATGGAGGATTATACCAATTCGAGAACTAAGATTGATTTTTGTGTTAAAAAACAAATAGAGAGAGAGAAAATTTTCCTGTTGTTTTAAGACATTATGTGGTCACTTTCTAGAGTATGTTGATTATTCATTGACATTACCGGTATTTTTGGATATTGTAGGTATATTTCTCATAATTCTAAAAATAAGTTATTAAAAGATAAATATTAGATTGTCTATGATGCAAAACTAGGATTACAGGTGGACTACAAAAGTCAAAAGATATTAAGGGTCCATTCGGGGACATCTAAAAATGATGATTTGAAGGTTAAGTTGAAAATGTGTATTTGGAAGGAAAACTTTTGAAAAAGTTTTGTGATATGAAAAATAGTACAAAAATTTGAAATGTGTTCGGAAAAAAAATATGCAAAATGGATTTTATTTTATTCGTCTTATCGTTACAAGCATTTTGATATAAAAATCATCTTATTTCAAATTGAAATGAGAAAGTTGTAGACTTTTAAAGTTTAAGTCTTTTTAAAAATGAAATAGAGAAAAAATTTGATTTAAAGTTTGGATTTTGAAATCTAGATGGCATTTTTCCATCTGGAACTGGCGCTCTAAACAGGCCCTAAAAATCCGAAATAGTATTTGTTAATTCATTTGTATTTAGCACTCCCCAATAATTTAAAACAATGAAAACTAAGTCTCCGTTTGGATTGAGCGTCCATATTTGAAAAGGAAAATTTTCTTATTTTAAATGAAAAGTCTTTTCATTTCAAGAATAAAACGGTATTTGGATGAATAAAAAATTTTCCATCTTGAAAACAAAAGGTTGTTTGGTTAAAAAAAAAAATGATAGTAGAAATTATACATTGTAAGAATATTTCAAAAAGATTCCTTTCATTTTTCAAAAAATAAAACTATACAAAATAAATTTGAAAATTAGATAGTTTTTCTTTTTCAAAATGAATGAATCACGGAAAAAAAAAAGTTGAGAAAAATACTTTTTTTTTTGTAAAAATTTTCCAATTCGGGAACATGTCATCCAAACATAGGTTAGAGAATCCCATTTACATAAAAGGGAAACAAACATAAAACACGTGAAAATAGCCTCTAGTTTAAACCATCGCATTTCCAAATTTCTGAAGATCAGGAAACCATTGAATTTCCAACAAAGCACTACTCTAATCGTTGCAAGAACTTCAAAAGCTCTCGGGAGTAGTCAAGTTTTGAGCAACCGGAGAGTTCAAGACGCCTCATAGATGTCAACGAGCAAATGTTCGCCGGCAGACTCTCAAGACTTGTACAATGTAGCAGATTTACATGTTTTACATTCCTTGGAAGTGCTAAAACCCTTTCAAGCAATACGCAGCCCTTGAGATTTAGAGAAGTCAGCTTATCAAGATGTGCAAAATATGAAGGAACCTCACGTAACCGTTCACAGAATTTAAGAGTCACGCGCTCAACATTTGAAGCTTGAGAGAGATCTGGGATTTCAATCAACTGCTTGGAGAAGCTTAGATCAATAGCCTTTAAGTTCTAAAGACTCTGCAACTCAGAAAACGAATGGTCAGAATAAGTTAGATCTGATTTCATATGCTAATTCTAGTACACATGGTAAGAGGCTACCTGGACTCCTTCCCATGGTTGCTCAAGCTTACTGTATTGCAATTCAAGTTCAACAAGATTCTCGCCGCAAAAACTTGGTGGCAAGAACCTGAAATGGTATTCGTCCCAGTAAAGAAATCTAAGAGCATCAGGGAGCTCAAGATCACCTTGAGAAAAGCGTAGCCGGCATGTTGAGAAATAGTTACAAAGCTTAAGTATTCTTAGTTCATGCATCTTAAAGAAGACTGTGGGATGCAAGTCTACCACCGGAACTCTTGACAAATCTAAAAATATGCCTTCAATTGCCGCAGTTTCCTTCAATCAAGAGCGAAGTATAGTAAGTAGGACATTCTTGTTCAAAAGAAGTACACAAACACATTATTCAAAAGAACAAAAAATAAAAAATAAAAAATAAAAATAGTTCAAGAAGTCATTAGAACTTACTGATTTGTTTCTGAAGACCTTGCAGACATCTTCATGGTTCCACAGCCTACTACGTTGTCCTGGATCAGTGGATTCTTCCCGAACAATTTCTCTGCCCATTTCTTCAATCAAATCATGCATCCACAGCTTATTAGAGTCCACAATTGTGATAAGAGACCTATTGATGAGGTCATCTATGTAACGACCCGCCTAGCACAGGCCGTTACCATACATACATGCATATAATCGTGAATAACTTATACAAACTTACTTAATACATTAAACACAGTAGAAATTTTTTTATTTATTTTTATTTTATAAGGCGTATATACATATACGAAACATAAAACATGAACCATAGTATTAATTGTGCATACCACTCAGTAGTCATAATTAAACATTACATAATTCATAAAATTGTCCAAACGCGTAGCGGTTTCCGTTTCCCACTCTTCACAGTGCCCGGCCACGCGATTCCACTTTGCATCATCAATTGCCAGCAGGTTGTTTACCTGCAGCACAAACTTAACACAATGAGCTTTCGCTCAGCAAGTACAACTCCTATACCGCGACACATAAACATCTATCATATACAATACATAACATATCCTCATTTCATTGCATATACTTCAAGACATATAGCATGCATGAACCAATTATGTTCATATTATGCTTACTTATTTCTGCACTTCTTATTCTACTTAGGGGCCCTTAACATGTGTGTTCGTACCTGGCGTGCAACTATGAATTGGTTGGGGCGGCCAAACCAAGTCCAACTCAATCCGCAGTCCAACCCGACCTGGTGCGAGTGGCACGACACAGGCGACTTATCGCCTTTATCTATTTTTCATCTTATCATTCTTAATCGTGTCATACATGATCCCATCTCATGAACATAATGTTTGATATCATTTTATCGTAATTCATATGCATTTCATATACTTCGTAAGCATACGTTGCTTACTTAACACATTTCATGACATAGACTTATTACATACATATAACATAGCATCTCATCATAACACATAGCACAACAATGATATCTAGGCAAGTATACAACTAATAGCCTATGCTGTAGGCGGCGTTGTACTTACCTTGTCTATGTCTGGCGATATGCTGTTCCACCTTGGGGCTCAGCTGCAGGTTATATCCTTATTAATCGAAGGACTAGTTAATACTCTAGCCTATGACCATAATAATGTTGGTTATCCACCAACATTCATGCAATGCTTTGGTTATATGTCCCCCCTATCTTAAAACATTTTATGTGTGGTTACGTTGGATAACCTTTCGTATCAATCACATGTGAGAGCGTAAAAGGGTTAGGCTAACACCTAACCTTAAACTTATCGTTATTCTAATCCGAATTAGGTTAACCGAAGTCAACCTCTAAGTTACTAAAGTCAACCCTCCCTTTGGGTCAACTTCGGGCTTTGGGGTTAAGCCCTGTGATTCGGGTATAAATTCCCTATCACTGTCCGTTATTGCATGTCTTATAACTTATTTAAGAAAATTATCATTTTTCTTTATCTTTGAATAGGTTTTGGCATACGAGCTTAAAACTCCTTTAATTTTCCTTAAAAATCCTTAACTCTTAAAACATGGCTTTATAAAACGTTTGAAGGTTGGAAACTGCCTTTGGAACAGTTTCCATGTTCAAAACAGAGTTTTTAGACAGAAAAACAGTTTTCCTCTACTGGTTCTAGAAAATCCTGTGCAGGAATTTCTTGCTCCCTGCACAGTTTTTAGAAAGCAGATCGTATTTAAAAATTCTTTTGGAATTAGAAAAAGTTGTCTTCATGAAAGTTCTAGCTCTCGAAGAGATCTAAAACTTTCGTATTTTACAAAAATTCTAATTCCGCTTAGATCAGTACCAGTTTTAGTTTGAATCCGGTTGATCATAAAAACTACGTCCAGATGGACCATCTTCGGTTTTTCATAAAAAAGGAGGCCTTTGGAACCTCATTTTGAGAAATGGTCCACATTGCCCCCTAGGAAAGACCCTGTTCTACAACTTTCGTGTTTTACGTTTTTGCCTATTCGGCCTCTAAAGGCCTGCAATTACCAGTTTCCTGAGACTGACCACTTTGGAACCCGAACTGGCAGCCTTGCTTACTAGAATTGGTTTACGTCCTAATTTACGGTTTCTACCTCAACCGACTACTTCGAGAGCTTAATTACAAGGCATGCAGCGTTTCTAATGTCCTGCATGTTCCAACATGCACACCCAACGTATCCATGCAGCCCATAAAATCCGAACCCTATCCTAGGGTTGCTTGGTCTAGCATAGCACATTCCATTCCATACATTCCATCACATACCAAAATAAATTCTAATCATACATTCACATGCTTGATCATGCTATAGGGGACATGTAACCTCATGTAAAAATCCTAGCATGAAATCCTAGCATACCAAGCAAGCATAAACATATTAATGAACATAAATGAACCAAACCACTCTAAGCAACCTAATCAAGCACTAACTAGACTAAGGGCATGAAATTAAATTAATGAGCTTATGCTCTTACAAACATTAGCTTGAAATAAATACATTTAAATCTCCACTTAAAAACTTGATTGAAATAAGATTAGAGCTTTTGAAAAATACCTTGGTTGGTGTTAGGGTTTGGCTTAAGGATTTGAACCAATTCTTACCCTTGACCCTTAGCTCCCCCAACCGGTTCTACCTCACCAAAATGACACCAAAACTTGGCTTTTTGAACCTCAAACTTGTCTCCCTCTAATGCACAGCCACACCACCTAATTGCACCCCAAAAACTGAAAAATTTTCCCTGTTTTGCTGCACCAACCCGTGGGCTGCTCCAAGGGGGAAAATGACCTCAAATCTTGATTTCAGTTGCTCGGATCACACCCGAACTCGACCCCTAAGCTTTCCCTTCAATTTCAGATTTTTTTCTCTCTTGTTCCCTGCTCTCTAACCCACGGCAGCAGGCCTAGTAAGGGCTGGAAAAATTTTTTTCACTCTTCCTCTTGCTTCCCCACACAAAACCGAACACACCCCTAAGCTTGGTTCAAGAAAAATTTTTGTTTCTCTTCCACTCTCTCACTCATGGTTTGGCTGAAGAAAATGGCCAGAATTTTGCTTCATTTTTTGATTTTAAAAGGGTGGAAGACACCCCTATTTATAGGCAATGTGGGACTTTTGAAACATAGAATTTTGACCCCAAAAATTTTTGAAAATTTGCACAAAAGCCCCCCCCCTTTGGCCGAACTTTTTGGAGTGTAGAACAAGCAAGAATTGTCTAGAACAAGACACTTGTCTTGTGTGGATTTGTTCTCAAAAAGGTGATGATGTCATAAATCAAAAATTTATGATGTCATAAATCATAAAGGCTTGTTTGTCTACTTTTTCAAAAAGCAGTGTAATTTAAACTTAACACGGATAAATTTAATACTGTGCTTTACTGATACACAGTATTAATATTTTATACTGTCATAAAAATTTTATCTGTGAAAAATCGGGCTGAAAAATTTTTTCTTTATTTTTTTCGAACCCTTTTGCCCTGTACCTTAATTTTGCGTGCTTGATTTTTCTATAGTGGTTTTAGCTCTCATTTACGTCATCTTATCCGAAAAAAAGAGTTTCTGCAGTATTTTTCCCATACTGCAGGTCACAAAATTGTACAGTTAGGGTTTTGACCATTTTAATCAAACTTTGACTTTTCCGGGTCAAAGTTGACTTTTTTGGTCAACCCTTTGACTTTCCTAGAATGATGTAAATTTCATCTCTTTTCGTCCGAAAAGACCATATATCAATCAAAATAAACATATTTGAGTCTTACAAAGCTGTAAGAGCTCATGACACAAAATAGAGTTCTAAAGCGAACTTTTTCATAAATGCCGATACGGCATGCATTTAATTCCTTTGAAAAGGAAATAATATCATAGAAAAAGCAGGTATTACAATCTATTCCTTTATCTGTTGAAAACCCACAGCCATCAAGTATTCCTTTTGCAAAATCTTTATCATCCCCTTTAAAGAAGCAAGCGATATCAAGAAATATCTTCTTCTCCTCGTAATCTAATCCATCATAACTTACTCTTAATACAGCATGAACTTCGTTCGGGGGGTATTTTTTCAGTTTATCCAGTGTACTTTCCCATATATTTGTGGACTTGTTATAGAGGGAGGAACCTAAAACCTTGAGAGCTAACGGAATGCCATTAGCATACTCTACCAGCATATTTGACAACTTATCATAATCTTTGGTGAAAGAGTTTTTTTGAAAAGCATATAACCGAAAGAGATGAAGAGCGTTC
The DNA here is from genome assembly GCA_025413485.1 of Ficus microcarpa. Classification (NCBI taxonomy): domain Eukaryota; kingdom Viridiplantae; phylum Streptophyta; class Magnoliopsida; order Rosales; family Moraceae; genus Ficus; species Ficus microcarpa. The sequence goes on along the minus strand of CM046380.1, from coordinate 13,977,148 downwards.
TGAGAGTCTAATATATCAACTTCGTGGACGGCATCTACTTTACTCAGTACGTGGGCATTTCTACTTGTTATAATGATTCTGCTTCCAGCACGATACCATTTATGATCCCCGGCTAGGATCTCTAGTTGGTCACTTTCGTCTACATCATCTAGAACAATAAGCACCTTTTTCCTCTGCAGCCTCTCTTTATCAAAATCCGACATACGTAGGTACATAGTCTCCATATGTAAATGAGCTTCTCCCAACAAGTCATAAAAGAGCTTGTTTCGTAAATGGACTTTTTTCCGACCTTTCTCCCATAATTCTCTGACATTTTCGAGAAAGCAGCAAGCTTCAAATCGATATGAAAGCCGGTTGTATATAGCACCAGCAAGGGTGGTTTTCCCTATGCCACCCATGCCCCAGATGCCAACAATGCGAACTTTTGGTGACCTAATCTGTAACAATTTCTCAATTGGTCTGAGACGTTCATTAACTCCAACTAATTCCTTTAAGTCATCACTGGATGATCCACGCTTCAATTTCTTAATAATATCTTGAACTACTGCCTCAATTAACTCGGATTCAGGCCTTACATAATATTCAAAAGAAAGTGACAGTTGTTATAAAGAATGAACTACGGAGAAATATAGGTGGTGGATAATAAGGGGAAATGATGATCAAATCATGATAATCATTTTTCAGTATATGTTCAAAAACATTTTCAAACTAAGAAGGATGAATATAACCAAAATCATAACTGATCACCATAATTAATAGAGCAATATAAATTGAAAAAATATATATATATTACATAGAAGTAATTACCTGATGGTATGTGAATCCCACCCAGCTATATTAGCTGATGTAGTCAAAGCGGCCCTCCATTCATTCATCTTCTTGTCCTCATAACGCTCTGCAAGCGTAGAAAGTGCAGTTTCGAAGCTTCCTTCTTGTTTTCGTTCATGTGATGGATCCACATGATAAAAAATTGGCACAACAAACTGTCTATACTTTTCTTTGCATTGAAGTATATGTACGAGTTCGTTTAAGCACCACGATGAATTGGCATAGCCTTTTGAGAAAACTATGACAGAAAGTTTTGATTGTTCAATAGCTTTTACAAGTTCTGGCGATATTCCTTCTCCTCTTTCAAGTCTGTTATCAATGTAGGTTTCGAGTTTGGCTCTCTCTAAAGCGGCATGAAGATGGCTTGTGACATTATCACGGGTGTCTTGGCCTCTAAAACTTAAAAAGACGTCATACTTCTTTGGACTTACGGTATAAGAAGAAGAAGCAGCCATGCTTTGGCCAGAAAATCGACAAAATTAATGCCAACAAACACTTCCTCTCAACCTTTGTGAATTTTATAACAAGAAACTCCATATGCTGATGCTAAGATTTGAAATGCCGAAAACATAACGACAGCCACAAGCATACATAACCTCAAACTTTGCGCTTATCCACCTCTTTCAAATTAATACCTTACAAGGGTAGAAAAGGAGTCAACTCTGTCCTAAAGGCTCCTAAAGCATTTTTAATAATATAAACCTCAAAAATAAAAATTCATGCAAGTAATCAACGTTATCTTATAAGTGAACGAAATTTATAGGTTTTTTTTTTTTTTTTTCCCTTCAGGAAAAGAAAAACTATTCCTAGGTTAACTAGTCGTTCTTTTTGTATCTAGAAAAATATGATAATGAAACGGGGTAGCTTTTTCTCTCTCCTCTGTTTTTCCTCCGCGTTTTTCTCTTCTCATAGCAGCTGCCACTTTTAGTTCAATGTCATGTGAATCAGATTAATACACCACTCAGATGGTCTCTTGCTGAATCAACAGCCAACAATGGTTTTAGTTTTCTAGCGTAACAACTCATTTTTCTCATGATCCCATCTCACGTAGTAAAAAAAAAAAAAAAAAAAAGGACCCACCCCACCAAATCAGATCTAGCCAACCAAATCCCCATTCGAAGCTTCAATTACGAGTGATAAATCAGTCAAATAATAGATCTTTTCACTATTGACAAAAGAAAAAAGAAAGAATAGAAAGAAAGAAAGAAATGAAGGAATGAAATAAAAGAAATGACTGAAGATACTGAAAAAAGATTATAACATTAACCACTAAGATACAAATCAGACGCAAGACCACAAACAGAAAACCCTAAAAAATCCATAAATTAAAGAAGAAATTTTTTTTTTTTAATTGGGGGAAAAAAAACCAAAAACAAAACAAAAAACATATCAAACGTACGTACCATTAACAAGCAAGCCAACATCTTTCGCCACTTGCCTTTCTGTGTTCGGAAAATGACTTTGTGATTCTCAGACAAAGTCGGAGAGGGTGGTAGCACCTGGATATTTGCAGAATTTTTTTTTTGGGCATATTAAATTAATTACTAAGAAAATTATTCAGTAAGAGGAAAAGTCACCAAGAGAAGAGAATAAACAATATGTACGAGACCACAATGAATGAAGTTGCAACGAATTGTTCCTGTGAATTCCTAAGACTGAAAAAAGGTCAATAGTCAAGCTTATATATAATAAAATAATAATAATAATAACGAAAGTGAAGGCTACCTAACAATTCCACACCATCCACATGATCATTCAGAAATACAAATTAGAAGTCCCACACTTTTTTTTTTTGTTTTTTTTTTTTTTTGTGTTTTTCAGTTTTGAGGTTACTCTCCCTCACACGCTTCTCTCTCACGCCCTTTTCTCTCTCAGCCAGGCCCCAACACAGAGGAAGGGGATGCCTTCCACTCATTTGCAGCAGCCCATTTGGGGAAGAAGAGAAATCTAGGGATTCTGAGAATTTTGGTATGATGCACGGACTGAGGTAGGGGATTTCCTTCCTTTCTTCATCTTTTCTGAAATCTTGTTTCTCTTATGATGTGTACGAGTTTGTGACTGATATTTACATGCAAACTTTCATGAGTGTTAGTATTACGTTGAAGCTCCAAGTCTAGAGGTTGGGTTTTACTTTTTGAAGCTTTGAGATTTCATTTTTTTTGTTTTTTTTCCTCATAAATTTGGAGTTTTCCCTTTGAAATTTATGAGATTTCTCTTTTAGCATTATGATTTGATATAAACTCTTTTCTTGACCTAGGATTCCAGATTTGGAAATGAAACAATTATGTTTATATTTGTTATGCATGAGCTCTAGAAGTTCCAGAGTCAATAATTTTGAGATTTATAGCCAGTTAGGCATACAAGTTTAACTTAAGTTAAACTGTACTTTTTTTTGTCTTTTTTTGAAAAAGTTTTTTGTCTTTTCTGAAATTTTTTTTTTTTGTCTTTTTTGAAAAGTTAACAAAAATTAATATTCAAATTTAAAAATCCTAAATTAAACTCATTCACCAAATGCTCCCTTAATAGATATATTAGTTTTATCCAAGTTTTGGAGTTGAGTTGGTGCGTCTAAGATCTGATTGGGATTTTGCATGTTGATGGTCAAGTACTTTTAGGTAACATTAAGAGTTGTCAAGTTCTTTCTAGTCATTTACATTTATAAAAGCCCCACACATTTGATTGACCTTAATTTCACTTTTATGAACCCTAAACTGTTCTCCATCAATTCCTTCTTAAAAAATCTTTTTCTTTTCATGAAATTTCTTAATGAATACGAAAGTACGTATTTTTAATCTTTTAGTTCATTATTTGAGCATATGCTGTGGCTAGTCCCCACATTAGAAGATATCCAATACGACATAAATTCTCCATTCCTGATAAAGGCTTTGTGAGAAGAAAAAATAATTATTCTTTTTGAATTTCACAAGAGATGTTTACAAGATAAATAGCAGAGGAAGGCCACCAAATTAGGAAAGCCACAAAATTAGCAAATTCCTATGCTAGAAAATAGGAAACGGAAACTACCCAAATCTGAAATAGTAATTTCAGATTTTATTTGCAAAATTAGAAAATTCTAATTTATTTCCTAAAAATCTAACACCCCCTCAAGTTAGAGCATAGCCCAACTTGCTTACAAAGAGCTCAAAACCAGGCCTAAAAAGTCCTTTGGTGAAGATATCAGCTATTTGTTGCCCAGTAGGAATAAAAAGGCATGCAAACAGCTCCACAATCAATCTTCTCTTTTATGAAGTGCCTGTCAATCGCCACATGCTTTGTGCGATCATGTTGTACTGGATTTTGCGCAATGCTTATGGCGGCTTTATTGTCACAGTACAACTTCATTGGCATGTTTATCAGGATTCGCAACTCTCCAAGAATTCTCTTTAATCATAGCATCTCACATACTCCATTAGCCATAGCCCTATATTCTGCCTCGGTACTGCTCCTTGCAACCACATTCTGTTTGTTACTTTGCCATGTGACTAGATTTCCACAGACATAAGTACGGTATCCTGACGTTGATCTCATGTCAATAACTGAGCCCGCCCAATCTGCATCAGTGTATGCCTCTATGTTCTACTGTGTGGTCTTTTGAAAGAGTAAGCCTTTGCTTAGTGTACTTTTCAGGTACCTGAGAATCTGATTAACTGCTTCAAGGTGTTTCTCGTAGGGTGAATGCATAAACTGGCTTACCAAACTCACAACAAAGGCAATATCTGGCCGTGTTTGTGATAAGTATATCAACTTTCCCACAAACTTTTGATACCGAGCTATATTAACTGGATCACTTTCCTTTCCATCTCTAAGTTTCTAATTGGGATTAATTGGAATGTCTGCTGGCCTACAACCACTCATCCTAGCTTCATTGAGAAAGTCAAGAACATACTTCCGTTGGGAGACAATAATTCCTTTCTTCGATCGAGCAGCCTCCATGCGAAGGAAATACCTCAGAGATCCTAAGTCCTTGATCTTAAAAGCTGATGAGAGGGAAGTCTTTAAACGGTTCATCTTACATACATCATCTCTAGTGAGAATTGTATCGTCCACATGCACAATCAGTATGGCTATCTTCTCGTCCTTTGAATGTCTAAAAAACATGTATGATCTCCTTGCCCTTGAGTATACCCCTAACTTTTAACAAACAGAGTAAATTTCTCAAACCACGCTCTCGGTGACTACTTTAACCCATATAAGGACTTCTTCAGTTTACACACCTTTGTGTCGAACTTTTCACTAAATCCTGGAAGTGCATCCATGTGCACTTCTTCCTCCAGGTTTCCATTGAGGAATACATTTTTTATGTCCAACTGTTGCAGAGGCTAATCAAGATTAGTTGCAAGTGACAAAAGAACTCTTACAGAATTTAGTTTTACGACTGGGGGCGAATGTCTCTAGTAATCAATGCCATAGGTGAGTGAATCCCTTGGCAACCAGTCGAGCCTTGTACCGTTCTAGAAAGCCATCAGACTTATACTAGACTGTAAACACCCATTTGCACCCTACAGTTGTCTTCCCTCTAGGTAGATCAACCAACTCCCACGTGCCATTTTTTTTTAAGAGCTTTCATCTCCTCGAAAACCGCCTCCTTCCAATTAGGAACTTTCAGAGTGTCTTGCACAGTATTAGAAATCTCCATACAAGACAATTGTGAGGTAAAAGCATAAAAAACAAGTGAGAGATTTTTATATGACACATAATGGAACAATGGATGTTGGGTGCAAGACCTCACACCCTTGCGAACAGCAATGGGAAGATTAGAATCATCGGACTTAGGATTGGAACTAGACTCAAGTTCAGGACTAGAAGACTCAGAACTCGAAGATGAAGTGGACTAAACAGGAGGTGAAGGCTCAGTGAGGACATTACCTGGAGGGTTCACGGATTTTGGGCAGTGTAAAGGATTTGAAGACCCTTTCTTTTGATTTGTCCTATGTCGTGAGTAGACAATGTCAAATGGTAGCAACGTCTTGGTTCTTTTTCCTGTTTCTTCTTTATTTGTCGTTATAGGATCATGAACATCATGAGATGACAATGTAGGAAGGCTTGAATCGTCTTTAGTATCTAAAAAACTCGACCCACTTTCTCTTGATGTAATGTAGCTTGGATTTTTAGGTTGAACAATCAAGGTTGGGGAGGTATTATATTGTGAATCTTCAGTTTGGAAAAAAACCTGAAAAACAGTAGCCGAATCTTTGTTTTCGTCCCCCCCCCCCTGAAGATTTGGCGCAAAAAAAAGTGACATCCATAATAACAAACATTTTTTTAGAAATGGGATCAAAACATTTATACCCCTTTTGAGTGGGAGCATAACCAACAAACACACATTTTTTGGCTCTGGGTTCAAGTTTCCCTCGATTATGACTATGAATGTGAACAAATGCAGTACACCCAAATATCTTTCATGGTAAAGAAGATGAGAGCCGATTTGTTGGATAAATCTTATGAAAAACATCAAAAGGTGTTTCAAAGTTTAAAACCTTATTGGGTGTTCTATTTATGTGGTATGTAGCAGTAAGAACGGCTTCACCACAAAGATATTTAGGCACTTGATTGGTAAAAAGCAATGCCTGAGCTACTTCCAATAAGTGTTTGTTTTTTCTTTCAGCCAAACCATTTTGTTGTAGAGTGTGGACACAAGAGCTTTGATGAACTATTCCTTTTTCGAGAAAAAATTGACCCAAAATATATTTGAAATATTCTCGGCCATTGTTACTCCGTAAAATTTGAATATTGTTTTGAAATTGTGTTTGTACCATGGTGTAAAAATATTTCAAAGTTGTTTCCGCTTCAGATTTTTCCTTCATTAAATAAACCCAACTTAATCTTGTGTGATCATCAATAAATGTCACAAACCATTTTTGACCAGAATATGTAAGTGTTTTACAAGGACTCTAGATATCACTATGAATCAAAGTAAATGGTGTAGTTGGTTTGTAAGGTTGAGAGGAAAAAGATGCACGATGATGTTTAGCAAACTAACAAACTTCACATTGAAAAGAAGATAGACTTTTATTCCGAAATAAATTGGGAAATAAGTATTTTAAATACTGAAAACTAGGATGACCTAACTTATAATGCCATAACATAATATCATTGTCTTAGGAAACGGAAATAGAGTTTATTGTCTACTCGAGTCATGTCCACTGTCAAAATAATAGAGTCCATATTTTTCCTTAGTACTGCCAATCATTGTCCCCGTGCTCAATTCCTGAAACTCACAATAAGAAGAGTAGAAATTAGCTTGACACTGATAATTAGAGGTAATTTTACTAATGGACTACAAATTACAAGACAAATTGGGAATGTGGAACACATCATAAAGAGTTAACAACAAAGTGAGTTTGATAGTTCCTATCCCGTCAATTACTGAGAGTGAACCATTTGCAATTTTGACCTTTTTATTGCCTGCACAATGACTATAGGATGAGAACAATTTGGAGCAACTAGTCATATGATCAGTTGTACTAGAATCAATTATCCAAGAATGAACAAAATTCGGAATAACACCTAAAAACGCAGTGGCTAGAGAGTTACTCTTTTGTACGAAAGAACAAGACGGAGTCAAGGACAGTTTTGGAGAACAATTTGTACAGGTGCTCTAATTGCTCCTTGGTAAAAGGGACTGCATACGAGTTGGTAGAAGGCTCTTGAGTCTCTTCAGCAGTGGCTTGGTAGGCGCGACCTTCACGTTTGGATTTTGGTTTCCAATTCGCTGGTTTACCATGAAGCTTCCAACACGTCTCCTTCGTATGCCACGGTTTTTTGTAATGCTCGCACCACAGTTTTCTACGCCCTTTGTTGTCAGAATCAAGACCTCTTGACACAAGAGCCGAGTTCTCATGTTCAGGGTTGAAAATAGGTTCGGTGTTGCGTAGCATGATTTTTCTTCTTGACTCCTCATGTCTAACCTCAGAAAAAACTTCCCGAATAGAAGGCAATGGCTTCCTACTGAGAATGCGACCTTGGACTTCGTCTAAACTCCAATTAAGGCCAGCTAAAAACATGTAAACCCGATTGTTTTCCTTTCTCTTCTTGTGGCGAGTGTAGTCGTTCGAATTCTCCTAAACGTCATCATAACATTGATCAAGCTCCTGCCATAACATTACCAACTCATTGTAATAGGTAGTAACATCACGATCATTCTGCTTGGATTTTCAAAGTTGAGTTTTCAACTCAAAAATTTGATAAGAATTCTCCAGGTCTGATTAAAGATCTTGAACAGCCTCCCAGACATCTTGAGCAGTGGGAAGAAATAGGTGAGGTTTTCCAATGGTGGGTTCCGTGGAGTTGATGAGCTAAGCAATACCAAGAGAGTTTTCAGACTGCCATTTTTTCATATTAGGGTCACTAATAGCAGGTTTCGAAATTTCACCAATTAAATGCCCAATTTTGCCTTTCCCGTCGATTGCTAATTTTACGGACTGAGCCCACTCGAGATAGTCGTGCCCATTGAGTTTTGTAACCGCGAGATAAGGGGCTGAATTCTGGGAATAATAACCAGCAGATATAGGCGTGAGAGGAACTGTAAGGAGGGGTGAAGTGGTTTCATAATTACTAGAACCGGTAGAGATAGTAGGATTTCTTTGGGCGTGGGTCATCGCCGACTTATACGACATCATCAGAAGAAAGAAGAAGATAGAAAAAAGGCACGAGGCTCTGATACCATAAAGGCTTTGTGAGAAGAAAAAATAATATTCTTCTTGAATTTCACAAGAGACGTTTACAAGATAAATAGCAGAGGAAGGCCACCAAATTAGGAAAGCCACAAAATTAGCAAATCCCCATGCTAGAAAACAGGAAACGGAAACTACCCAAATCTGAAATAGAAATTTCATATTTCATTTGCAAGATTAGAAAAATTCTAATTTATTTCCTAAAAATCTGACACCTGAGTACCAGCTGACACTTTTTATTTTTTAGCTCATATTATCTCTGCCTCTCTATTTTTAATTTATTCTTTCTTTTTTTTTTTTTTTAAAGTTTGGATTGAAGTCCCCCTTTTTTCTTTTTGTTGTCTCCCTTCCTTCTCTATTCCTTTTCTTAATTTTTGGAATTTGCACACTAACGCTAGAGGGAGGGGTTTCTTTTCCTGAATGAATGAAGATTTTCTTGCGTTTAAGGAATGACAGAGAAACTTTAGAGAGTGATGATGGCATTATCATGCAGCAATTTGAAAGCATGAAAATGCTTACTTAATATTTTTTTTGAGAGAGTAAACAATTTTATGTACTTGTGACCCTACTAGATTCAAATTCTAGATTGTTTGGGAGGGCATAGCACAATTCTTCTTCGAGGAAATTAATTTCAATTTTAAAATATCACGTTGTATCATGTGAATGATCTTGACAAAAAGGTAATAAATCAAATCAAATTAGATATATGAGAAAGAGAAAGCTACTCGAAAGATAGAATAGTAAAGGTGATGATGCTCTCACTTAGAGGGATATTGGAACTCCCTTTATTTCTTTCGAAGTTTTACATTTGCTTCAATTTTTTTAGAAATATTTATATATGTGTGTGTGTGTGTGTCTGTGTGTGTGTGTGTGTGTGTGTGTGTGTGTGTATTTTGGGAATACAATGATATATTCAATTAAAGAATCTCCTCTTACCATGAGCGTGCAGAGTAAAGAGGCTCCACCCTCCCCTCGCTGCAAAAATGGAAATACTAGTGTCATCCTGCTGTTCATATCATACGTCACTTTGAAAGTTTTTTGATCCACTAAAAGAACGAAAAGGACCTAACCCAACGAGTGAAGAGTTGTTTGTAGTTCTTTGTATTTGTTTGTTTGCTTTAGCATATGGGGGCTTAACTTGATAATGCTGCTCTTTTTAAATAACATGGAGCTCTGCCAAATAGGACAGAGTAATGCAGAACTGCCCTATTGTAGAGCTGAATATCAATCCTCTTCTATTCATGTTTTAACCAACTTTATGAGAAAGTTGACTTTTTTGTTCTTCTTGAAAGGTACAAATAAAACGAAGAGGATGAGCACAAAGCAAGGAATTCCCAGGTCTTGTAATTTATGGGTCATAGAATTCGTTCTCTTTCCTGACTGGTTGGCTGCCCTTTCATGATCTCTGTTGCATTCTTTCTTGGATGTCACCGTAGGGTGATAATTAGTACACAAGGTTACGAAAGTGTTTGTTTGGATTGATTTCGTGAATTTGTTGGCTATAATTGAACATGGCTGCTTCTTCCGCTGCTTTTGCTACTCTCTCTCCAAAGAAGTTTGACGTGTTTCTAAGTTTTAGTTATGACGACACCGGTGATAGTTTCACAAGCCATCTTTATGGTGCTTTGCACCGAAGGAAACTTGAATTCTACATCGATGACAGTTTTGAGAGAGGAGATGAAGTTTCACCTGAAATTCTAAAAGTGATTGAAGAGTCGAAGATTTCTGTAATCATTTTCTCCGAGAATTATGCAGATTCATCGTGGTGCTTAGATGAAATGGTGCAAATACTTCATTGCAAAGAAAAGAATGGACAGCTTGTTGTACCAATTTTTTATCAGGTGGATCCATCACATGTAGAAAACCGACTAGAGAATTTCATATCTGCACTTACATTTAAAGAGCGTTATAAGGATAAGGTTCAAGCAAAAAAAAGAAAAAGAAAATCATATTATAAGAACAAGGTGAATGAGTGGAGAACCGCTTTGACCACATTTGCCAAGTTACCTGGGTTGAGTTCAGCTCATATCAGGTAATTACTACCATCTTGTAACTTTTAATCAAGATTGATCACTCTAGGTGTTGACAATTTATATATATATATATATATATATGTATATGTATATACACATATATATTGTTTGTCTTTCTTTTAGTACCTTTTTGTCGCCAGTTGTCATTTGTCATTTGTCTTTTGTCTTTTGTACGTGCAAGGCCTGAATCCCGATTAATTGATGAAGTCGTTCAAGAAGTTTTAAAGAAATTGCAGTTTAAGTCACTGAGCGATGACTTCAAGGGTTTAGTTGGAATTCATGAAAGTATCAAAATTGTCGAGTCGTTGCTGGACATTAGCTCACCAAATGTTCGCTTTGTGGGAATTTGGGGGATGGATGGTTCAGGTAAGACAGCCCTTGCCACTGCGCTATTCACACAACTCAAACACCAATTTGATGCTTGTTGCTTTCTTGAAAATGTCAAAAAATACCGGACAAGGGGTCAAGAAAAGTACCTTTTGCGAGATCTTTCTTTTAAATTGTTGAAGGAAATGCCAGATCCACATATGGATACCATGTCTCTCCGAAACCATGTTAAAGACAGGTTGCAACGTAAAAAGGTGCTTCTTGTTCTTGATGATATAGACAAAAGAGAGCAATTAGAGATTCTTGTTGGAGGTCGTGATTGGTATGGCCCTGGAAGCAGAATAATTATAACAAGTAGACTTGTTGAATTACTTGAGAATGCAGATGCAAGATACGATGTCCCAGGATTAAATCATGTTGATAATATTCCTCAAGATACTGAGTTTTTGGATTTATATTTGGATGACTTTGCCGGTTACTATTCTCCTGTACGATCCTTCTTGCCTATGGATATATCTTTGGGTCGCTGCGCCAGTAGCTATTCTTCTTTACAATCCTTCTCGTCTGGGGGTATATGTTTGGATGCCTTCTCCCGTTACGTTCATCTTGAACCATACTACTTGGCTGGGCAAGTATTGAAAGCGAAATATGATCGCTTGGATGAAAACATGAAGAGCATATTTCTCGACATTGTATGTTTCTTTCAAGGTGATGACAGAGATGTTGCAAAAAGAATACTTGATGGTTGTGGGTTTTCTGCAGATCGAGGGATAAATTCTCTAACTGAAATGTCTCTTGTAGCTATCACAGATTGTAACAAGCTGTATATTCATGATTCGATACGAGAAATGGGTAAGGATATTGTTTGGCAGGAATCACAAAGTGAACCTGGATGGCGCAGTAGATTATGGGAGAGTCAAGCTATCTATCATGTCTTTAGAACCAATACAGTAAGTACTGAATGCATTCCATTTTGGGTGTAAATTGTGTGAATTTTCAAAAGAAAAGGGAAGAAAAGAACAGAGAGGAGAACAGCCTTTTGACATAGGACAGTGGGAAAGATATCAGTGGGGGGGAGAGAGAGAAGAACATTGAGAGTTTTATTATAAATATTCACTGACGTTAATCAATTATCAATATTTAGGCTTCTACATAAAGAAGAAAAATAACTAGAAAGATATACTAACAGAATAATACCCTGCTACAAGTATAGGAAAATCTATTCGGACTCTAACAAAAATAATAGAAAAGTAGTCTTGAAATTACTTTTTATTGTTATGCCTAGCAGAAGGGCATAATTTAGCATTTCAATCTATGCACTTCGTAATGTTATAATAAAGTAAAGTTTTTGCACTAATTTTCTGTTCCTCTTGATTCCAAGGCGACCGCAGCGATTGAAGGCATATTCTTAGATATGTCCGTGATTAGTGAACTGGACTTGAGTCCCACAGCCTTTATGAAGATGTTTAACCTGAGAATACTCAAGTTTCGTAACCGTTTTCTAAAGCACAAATTACAGTTTCGTCAAGGTCTTCAGTTCCTCCCTGATGCTCTTAGATATCTCTACTGGGATGGATACCCTTTTGAGTCTTTGCCCCTAGAATTCAGTGGAAAGAATCTTGTTGAACTGAAAATGCATTACAGCAAGGTTGAGCAGCTATGGAATGGAATCCAGGTACACTAATTAACTTTTGTCAAATCTAGTTTCTTTGTTTTAAATTACATACTAAATCTGGACATTCCCATTTTGTTTGCAGCGCTTAGAGAACTTAAAAGCAATCGATCTTAGTTTCTCTGAGCTGCTGATTCAAGTCCCGGATCTCTCTGGAGCACCAAATATTGAGAGTGTTACTCTGAGTTACTGTGCAAGTTTGCGAGAAGTTCCGTCGTATTTTGGCAGTCTTGAAAAGCTCACTTCTCTGAATCTCAAGGGCTGCTCGTCTCTTGACAAGGTTTCAGCACTTCCAGAGAATGTAATAAATGTGAATCTGAAACGATGCGAAAGTCTGAAGAGTCTGCCCAGCAACATTTACACGCTGAAATCTCTTAGGCGTCTTGAACTGGCTGGCTGCTCAAAGTTTGATTACTCCAAAAAGTTCTTGGAGTTCTTGGACGGTTTAAAGTAACATTTGGAAAACTTGAATTAAGTCCTAGAGTTTCTTCTTTTTTCAGTGGAGACTAATGTTAAGTTTGAGCACAATATTTGCATCAAGTGATCTGTAAGCATTATTTTTTAGGACGATTCTTTTGGTGCATTTCTCGTTTAACTCTTCACACATCTCTGTTAAATGTAGACCGCTTTATTTTAGAAGTAATAAAAATTTACTCATTAGAAGAAGAGACAAATCATCCCTTTTTTATTTAATATGCAGTTAAATTTTCTTTGTCTAATAACAAGATACAGCTCTGCAATGAAATGTCCTTTGGGTGTTAGCGTCTAAACTTTCTTGGTCTAATGACAAGATACAGCTCCATCTCCTTTACTTAAGACATGCTAAAATTGTTTTTTAATTTTCTTTTTTAATCACATTATTATTAGTATTCTTTTTAACTTTTTAAATTTTTTTTTTTTTTTTTTTGCTAAAACATACATTCCCTACTATTTGATAATTGGGGAAAAAAAAAATCTATCCATTTAAGATAAATTTTTTCCCTCATTTTTTTTCAATTTTTCTATAATCTCGATATGTATTTATTTCAATATATATATACACACACACACACGTTACTTTCTATTTTTTCAGTTATTGTGGGATGTTTGAGAGAAAAATTAAATATGATGTGAATTTGAAAAAGTGGATTTGAATTTTTAATAAAAAGAATATTTTTGAATTTGAAATAGTGTGGTGAACACACCATTAAATTGATTATATAAGTTAAAACTATTACAGTATAATATTACGATAATTAAAAACAAAATTTGACACTCGTATATTTCTTTATTTTTTGAATATCCTTCTAATTTTTTACTTTGTCTTTTCATTATCTCTTTTTATCAATTATAAGACACATCATTCATAAATAATTTTTCTTTACTCTACCGAAATAATTTTTTAATAATCTATTTAAACGATCTCCTCATAAATCCACATTAAGATATTTTAATATATATTTACATATATTTTAACAATATTATGTTCTATTCTCTTAAATTAAGTGGCCGTTTGATAGACAATCTTCAAATAAAAAATTCATTTTAAAATAATAATTGGAAATAAATTGGTGTTTGGAAGGAAGAAAAATAAGTTTAATGTGGATTTTTAAAGTTTGGATTTATAATTAAATGATTTTTTTATTTAAAATAATATGTCAAAACACAATATTGAGCCTTACATGTACAAAGCACATGTTTTCACTAGTATATATGGATGGATGTACATCGGCCCTAGTGGGGGCACGTAGCTCCACTACGAAAGATATATTTTTTTTCCCTATAAATAGGCCATGACTACAATGAGACCTCTTTTTTTACCCCATCAATGGAGTAAAACTTTTTGACCAATCAATATAATTTTAACGGTTTAGATGTTTATGTGCACAAAAAATCTATTATACGCCCAACTACATCCCAGCTTTTCCTTTCTTCCAATGCACCGTGTTCGCTGGTGGCCAGCACCGTGAGTGCAGGACTTCGTCTATGGTCGTCAAAGATGGAGCATGGCATCGGAGGTGGCAGGCCCACAACCACGACAAGCTAGAAGATCACGATCTCACCGACGTTTACCACCGCTGCAATCTGGACAATCCACAAGATCGCGATGGTTCATGCAAGGTTTTCCGATGAGATTGCAATCTTCCGTTAGTTTTCTGGTTCCATCAGTCACGGTTCGGTCTCCTATCAACAGTGATTAACGTCTCAAGAAACCTACCATCAGCCTCAGCCATGCAACCGAGGAGGATGAGTCGTCGGCAGCAATAGCGAGCGTCACAATTCTTATCCTTCCTGTGGGAAACTAGGTTTTTTTTGGTATTGGAATCAGTTGCGGCAGTCGTTGGGGGTTTTGGTGGCAGCAGTCACTAGAATCTAGGTTTTCTTTTCTCACTGGATGGGTGATTCCGATTTAACAACTCAAAATTTTTTTAAGTAATGTTTTTTAATTTTATTTAAATAATATTTCTGAATTATTTAAATTAAAATTTGGTGTGCTAAAGAACATATACACCCTCATTTATATCAAATAATGATCGTTCCACGTTATCTTGTTGATGGAAAGAAAAAAGAGTGCCCACCCTATAAGTCCCCATATGTATAACTTCCTTGTTCTCAAGTTTACAGCTTTTGAGTGCCCCCACTTACTGATTGGTGAGCCCAGTATTCAACGAAGTTACTTTCTCCTTTTTGGGCTTTATCCATTTAATTTTTGTGGGCTTGATTTGAATGCTGAAGCAAATGTAGGGAAACTAGACACTCTTATTTATTTATTTTTTTTTTTAACAATTTTCTTTTCCTCATTTATTCTTTAGGTTTTGGCTTCTCTTATATTATTTCTCTTCCTCACCTTTTTTTTTTTTTTACTCGGTTTGCTATCTGATGGCTCCACGTCAATTCTCTCAACTTTTTAAAAAATGTTATATTTAACTGTTTTGTCTCTCATCATAGTAAACAATTTTACTATTATTATTATTCTTTTATTTTTAATATATATATATATATATATATATATACTTTGCTAATATTGTTCTTGTCTACGACAACAGAATTTTAGATTAAAACTTGGGGGATTGTTCTATTAAGGTATGTAAATTGTCAAAGATGCATTAATTCTTTTTTGTTTTTGAGATGCTAGTTTTTCTGTTTATATGTTTTATATATATATATATATATATATATATGTATATTAGTGGATTATTAAATTTTAGTGGAACATTCATTAAATAATAGCTTTTATAGGTAGTTTTTTTTTTTTAGTAGTCTTCCGCCTATCTTTATATTAAAAAAAAAAAAAAGACAATAATAGATTAAATTCGAATCATCGATCCCTTAAAAAATAAAATTTTAGTTGTCTCTTAGGATCGTCGTGTAAGGCCCCGAAATTGGGACCTTACACGACAGTCCCATGGACCATCGTGTAAGCCCCCTGTTTTGAGGAGGCTTACACAACGGTCCCAGGGACCGTCGTGTAAGGCCCCGAATGTGGGATCTTACACGACGGTCCCTTGGGACTGTCGTGTAAGGTCCCGAGATTACACGACGGTCCCTTTCGACCATCGTGTAAGTTGTGATTACACGACGGTTTTCTGTAAACCGTCGTGTAAACTAGATTTTACACAACAGGTTTTGGAAACCGTCGTGTAATCCACGTCATGTAATCTACCGTTTGTAGTAGTGCAAGTTCAAAGTTTGACCCCGGCCATAAGCGTGTATGTGTGTGTATATATATTATTTAGGCGTTATGCCGTTTCTCAACACCCAAAAAAGTAGCACATCAATCATGTTAGTCTCTCTCTCTCTTACATTAATTTGAGGATGTTTTATTCAATTTTATCTTACAAAGTCTCCATTTTCTTTAGATTTAGACACGTCTTAGTATTTTAACCTCATTAAATTTTTGAATAAAAATGTATATGACACGAATCATAGGATCACATATAAACCGGTCAGAATGAAAAGTATTAGCAGCATTTATCGCCTAGAATTACGAAAAAAGAAGAAACAAATATAGATCCTATTTTCCCTCCCAACTAGCTTCCTCTTTTATAATAACAATTATAATCATCATCATCAAACTTCTTTTAAAAAACAAGAATATCATTTACACAAAAAGCAAACAAACATACCACACATGAAAATTGCGTCTAGTTCAAGCTATTGAATTTCCAAATCTACAAAGATTCCAACAAGACATTACTCTAATCGTTTCAAGCGCTCCAAATGCTCTGGGGAGTGGTCAAGTTTTAAGCAACCGGAGAGTTCAAGGTGCCTGATAGATGTCAAAGAGCAAATGTTCGTCGGCAGACTCTCAAAACTTGTACAATGTAGCAGATTTACATGTTTTATATTCCTTGGAAGTGCTAAAACCCTTTCAAGCAATACGCAGCCCTTGAGATTTAGAGAAGTCAACTTATAAAGACGTGCAAAATATGAAGGAACCTTACGCAAACGTTCACAGAATTTAAAAGTCACACGCTCAACATTTAAAGCTTGAGAGAGATCTGGGATTTCAATCAACTGCTAGGAGAAGCTTGGATCAATAGCCTTTAAGTTCTCAAGACTCTGCAACACAGAAAATGAATACTCAGAATAAGTTATATTTCACAAAATTTAGAATAAGGGAACAACTTTAAAATGAACCCAAAATAAATTAAAAAAAAACCTTTTCAAGTTCCCGGGTTTTCATCACATCGTACTCCGATGGGCCACCCAGTGATATGGGCTCCGTAACGCCTTATCGCTGCCCGTTATTCCTGTTGCTTAATCCGGAGTTCGCCATTTATGAATAATAATTTTTCCACAATATTAGTTATTTTTTCCAAAGACTTTTTTTTTTTTTTTGGGCAGAATTG
>CM046380.1:13935683-13959683 GCA_025413485.1 Ficus microcarpa | reverse complement strand
GGAACGTAAAGAACAAATCTTTTTATATGGATAATATTTTACTGGTACTCTCTTCTTTCTTTTTTTTCTTTCTCTGGAAACAAAAATCGATCAGAAAAGAATAAAATAATAATGAAGTAAGAAAATGTCTGATTACAATTTTTTTCTGCAAAGAGAGACGAATTCAAGAACAATCAAAAGGAAAAAAAAAATCCAAAATTCCAAATCAATAAAATCGAACAAAATACAAAACCATCTTGTGATTCTCCGAGATAAAATAAAAATAAAAAAATAAAAAAATAAAAAAAAAAAAACAACCCCAAATCCTAATCCTAACCCGAAACAATCGAAGATAAGCACATGAAAATCAATCGGCGGAGCAAAATTCGATCAAAGTCTGGTCTATCCCCTTGCGCCGTTCGTGAGGGAGGGTCTCCTCGATGGGTTTTTTTGCATATATAATCCAAAAATGAACCACCATTGCAAATATAACCTCCATTCTAATTACCCTTTTATATTTATTTTTTTTAATTCAAATTTTAAACAAAAAGACCAAAAGCTCCTTCTAATATCTTCAATTAAAAATAAAAAAGCATAGATCGGGCGCCAAAAGGAAGTCAGAAGGCATTCAAATACCTGCCTCCCTCCCTCCCTTGCCTTCTCTGTCAAAAAACCCCCCACAAACTCCCTTGCCGAAAGAAACCCAAGCACCCCGCCAGACCCCCCTCCTCGCCGAAAAGAAGCCCCCCACTGAAGCTCGTCGTCGCTCCTCGCCGAAAAAAGAAGCCTCCCCACTGCTCCCTCGCCGAAAAAGAAACCCCCCCCCCCCACTGAAGCTCCCCTCCTCGCCGAAAAGATACCCCCCGCCCCATTGAAGCTTCCCTCTTCGCCGAAAAGAAGCCCCCCCACTGAAGCTCCTCGCCGAAAAAAGAAGCCCCCATCACTGCTCCCTCGCCGAAAAAGAAACCCCCCCCTACTGAAGCTCTTGCCGAAAAAAGAAGCCCTTCCCACTGCTCCCTCGCCGAAAAAGAAAGCCCCCCCCCCACTGAACCATATTTGCCGAAAAACCCACTACCTCACCAAAAAAGAAGCCCCCCCCCCCCCCCCACAGAAGCTCCCTTGCCGGAAAAAGAAGCCCCCCCTCACTACTCCCTCACCCAACCTCTGCTAAACTCACTCTAATGTATGTGGTTTTTATTTTCACTCTTGCTAAATTGCTAAATTGTTTTCATGTATGTGGGTTTCTAGGCATTACAAATGCATTCTATTTTGTGTGTTATACTAGGTTGCTCATGGAATTTGACTTTTTTTTTTTCTAATTTTTTTGTGGTTTTGCTTGATTTTTAGTTGATTCTTGCAGAATTTTTAGAATTGCGTATCTCGGAGAGTTCAATTCAGAGATGAACACTTTACATACCGAATTCTATCTCTGTCTCTACATATATGGATTTGCACATGTATATGTTGCTACAGATAATGCGTAATAGATTGGTACAGGTAATAGTGCTTTAGTTTCACTCGTGCTCATTCTGATTTTGTTGTTATGGCAAAGTCTGTATATCAAGGAAGAATTTCTTTGATTCTTTCTTTCTCTCTCTCTTCTTTTTCTTCTAGATAGATAGAATGTTGCAAGATGTGAAAAGGAACAGTTAAGGACAATAGAAAACTGTGACTGAAAGAGTCTTATAAGAAGTTTTTTGAATTTAAGTTAGTACGGGGAGCTATTCTAGTAGGGTCTAATTTATTAAACCTCATAAGAAAGTAATACCAAATTAATTTCAAATCATAATATGTGGTGACCGTCCCCACTGATGTTTGGAAATAAAAATTAAGAAAACAAGATAATAGTCTTTGCCCTATAGACTCTAAGATTGATGAGTCATCTCCTTCTAATGAAATAACAATGACCAATACTATTAAAATCACGTAACCAAAATTTTCAATCTAACACTCCTAAATGTACTAACAATTTTAAGAACATCAGAGATTTACATGATGTTCCACCAATTTACTTATATTAGCTTAAATAAAAAAAATGAAAGTCCATGTCATTAACAAAGTTCCTTATAGTCAAATGCAAAATAACCATAAAGAAAACTGTTTATGTATTCATTGGATGGTTAGGATTAAAGTTATTTTATGGTTAGGAAATCTTTGCCATTTTGTGCTTTTGTGTTCATTTTCATTTGTGTTGGTCTTATTTTGACTGTTACAAAAACTGTCATGTCCCGCCTCGACTGTCACGTTTTGTGTGTTTCTGTTTGTGATATTACAAGTGAATCATTTGAAAAACGACCAAAGGACATCTTGTAAATTTTGTTACGGTGGGCAACATTAAAACTCTACAAATGAAAACAATTTTTTAAAAGAAATTTGTTTATATATGAATATGTATACTTAAATTTGTTTTATCATTTTCGTTTCTAGCTATGGCACGAAGCCAGACGTCATCGGCATACTCTCCTTATCCTACCCAACAATCGCGATATTTAGAACCACTGGAGATGGACTCAGAAAATGACTCTGAAAGAGTTGGTAGGACCATTCCCCAACCGGATGGCAACACATCATCTCAATCGACGTCAGTCTCAATACCAAAGGTAAGTTATAATTATAGTTATAGTTATAGTTGTAATGGAAAGATACCCCATATTTCCTCATTCCACAAAACGTGGCAAGGAGTCTATTGGAAGATAAAGCAGTAAAAGTTTTTTTTTTTTTTTTTTTGCACATTCAAAACAATTACATTAGTTAACAAGATAAATCAGTCACAACCATGCACTTTTGCTTTAGGTTAACAAGAAAGGAACTTTTTTGAAATAAAGTAAGTTTTGAATTTGGATGTTAATAAAAGTAAGTTGTTATGCTGTCGAATTTTTGGAAAAGTATTTAATTATTTGTCATTTATAAAATTGTATATTTTATTTATGTTATTAGGTTTTGTTATAAAATATATTTTATTTATATGTGATTTTATGTAAATGTAGGTTTTGGATCTCCTATCACCCATTTTGAAATTAAATGTGGATCAAGTCAATTTCAAATGTAAAATTACAATCAAGCACTTATTAAACGATGTTGTTAATAATATGACCAATTCCTTACAAAACCACCATAATGGCATAGAGTGGCTTAAAAAGTCCCAATTTGACCACCTACTTAGATTATTTATTATTTACATGAAGTTTATGTTGGTTGAATAACTTCTTTATCTCAAAACGAACTCTAGAACCTATTTGATATTCACTTGAGGCGAAATGCCAAACTACACTTTGTCAAGGACATGATTTAGGCCATCTTTGGATCTTTTGAGCCTTTCAAGCTGACCCTTTTACATACACATATCCCTAGTCGCCCATTTGAGCCTAATTTTTACCTTTTTTTTGTTACCCACAACTTTAAGCCTAGCTTTTTAATAATTTCTGACCTTTTGACCCTTAATTTTAAGCATGTTGATCATTTTAGGAATTATCTTGAGCTATGTTAAAGATTGGGAGGATGGGTGGAATTTAGAAAAGCTTATAGTTGTTTGTTAGTTTTAAAAATTTTTTTACATATATATATAGATATATATATAATAAAAAAATAAAAACGAAAAAAAAATTTAATAATAATAATAAAATATAAATAAATAAATAATATATATAAAAAAAATGAAAAAAATTTTTTTTTTGACAAAGTAAGTTGAAATCAAGTTTGGGGGTGTTATTGGGAGTGTTAAGAAAGCTTTATAAAAAGATCCTAGAATTGTTACATGTTTAGGATGATTTTTTTACCCATATTATACCGTTACCCTAGTCTAACATTATAAGCCTAAAAAGTCCTAATGATCCTTGATAATGTGTTTGTCGACATTAGTGGAGAATGAGTTGAAAAATAGGCTTATAGAGTTCGATTTTTCTTAATCCTGAGATCTTCTTCAAAGTTATTAACTGACATAAACTAATCTGAAGGCAGATGAGTAAGTGTTAAAAGCTTTGCACACACACACTCAATGAATTCAGGAATGGTAAAGTCGTTATTTTAATTGAAATCCTACATGATTGTGATAGTTGGAGTTGCCTTTGAATCATATACTTTATGCAATCTTTGATGCCATTATGATGAAAAACTAAAATTTGATGCTCAATTCTTTGTTTGTGTCTTTCCTTGTGTTTCTTTCTTTTCTTTTGCTCGAGGACTAGCAAAATCTCAAGTTTGGGGGTATTTGATAAGTTAATTTTATACTAATTAATTGGGTACTTTTAACTTATTATTTTGTTGGTTTTCGATTTGTTTCTAGAATCTTTTACTTTGTTTTATTTTCTTTTGAAGGATTTAGGTAAAAAGGTGGGTTCGTTGTTTTTCGGCACGTTTGGAGCTAAAATGGAGCATTTGGCATGCTTTGGTGTGAAGATTTTGTTTTGAAGAGTATTGGGCACATACGCATCAATTTTATGGGGCCTAGGTGCTTAAAATAAGTTTTTCAGTACAAAAACCTGAGAGTTTAGCACCTAGGCGTTGTTTCAGCAGGGCCTAAGTGCTAAAAGGGATTTCAGTCTACAAAATTTGGGGCCTAGGCACTGAAAAATTGGGGCCTAGGTGCAAATCGCGGATTCTAGTTTAGGGTCTAGGCGCAGAAAAAGAGGGTCTAGGCGCTAATGCGAGATTATGCAGGATCCGATTTGATTATCCAAATTTGAAATTCAAAAATCAAATATTTTGGTTTATGACTATAAATAGAATCCTTTTAGGGTTCCAAAAGGAGGATTTTCGGAGAAAAAAGAGAGGAGTGAAGAAAAGGAGAGCAATTGGTGAATTGAAGAAGAAGAGTAGCAATATCCAGATATGGAGCACGGTAATTCCGATTCATAAATCAGTTCTTTTCCTTTTCTCATCATGTTTAGAATGTTATTTAGGATGTTGTTTAGTTTCATTATGAACTAAATTTCTTTTTCTATGGCTATGATGTAGCCAGATTATAAATGTTCAAATTCATCATGGTTTAATTCAATTTTGATGTTTATTCATATTTATGCTGAGTGTTTGATTTATTCTTAATGCTTGTGAAAGTGTGCGCGCCATTTCCCATTGATTTGTGATCTAATTTAAGACTGAGAAATGATAATTGGATTAGACCTTGATTAAATACCATGAGATTGTCATAGGATAGAGATATCTATAAGACTTGTGTGATACTATGAATTTCTTATTCTTAATGAATCATGATAGGTTTGGAGTTTGAGACCCAGAGGTGAAAACTGGCTTGTTGTGGTAGTTTGCTAATATTTGAGAAAGATTAGTGATTACATTAGAGAAGTTTGTCATCAGCATAGGAATAAGCAGAGGTTGATTAAATTTGGTGTTTTGAACATGATTAATTTGGTGAAATCGGAAACCCTAGATAATCTAAAATATTGAATTTCTCCTTGTTAAATTTATGCATTTTGTTTAATGTAATTTTCTTTTATTTTATTGCATCTCGTAAACTTATTGTTTAAATATAATTGGAATTAAAGTAATTTGGTACTTAGTAGTAAATAGTCCTTGTTGGGAACGACATCTTTTTATCACTTTATTATTTGAACCGGCTCGTACACTTGCGAAAAATAACCTATCAATGGCATGATAAAAAAACCTTTGGTTCTTTTATACACACACTAGGTTATTGCACTTGCCACACACATGCATGTTGCATTTTTGGCACGTGCATGTAGCATTTTTTTCGGTTTTTTTTTTACCAAAAAAATAATATTTAAACAAACATATATATTTTTTTAAAAAGTTTGAAATTCTAAATTAGAAAGAAGATGTATTTTTATAAAACATAATTAAAAATATTTTGAAGCGACAAATCGTAAGGAAAAATGATAGCACTAAAATAAATAAAAAAAATATTTAAATAATAATTAAGTGAAATTATAATGTAAAAAATTAACTGAGGCGCACATAAGAAAGAAACAAAAATTTTAAAATAGAGTTGAATTTGTGAAAAAAGTTTCAACAAAGAAATTAAAAAAAATAGTTATAAAAGTCAAATTCTCAAAAGATGGAAGAAAATTATATAAATGAAATACATTTCAAAAAAAAATTATCACAAAATAAAAGTAAGAATAAAGAAAATGTATTTGGTGGTATAAATTTTATAATAAGTGTTTAAGATTTTCAAGAAAAAGAGGGAAAGAATTGTAAGAAGATATAGAAGGGAGAAAATCTTGAGACAGAGGTTATAAAATAAAAAATAAATAAATAAAAAAAACAGGGCAAATAGTCAAAAAGAAAAAAAGAAAAAAAAAGCAGGAGGAGCGAAGAAGGAAATATATATATGTATATATTATATATAAATGGATGAAAGGCACGGCACGTGTAATGAGGAGGAATGCAATTTGAGACTTGTTATAAGTTAGATGTTAGATTAGATTAGATTATATATATACACATATATATATATAGGATAGCTCTTTTATCCAGTGTACATATCTGGCAAGAGAAAGAAAGAGAGAGAAGGAGAGAGAGATGGTGCAACCTTATATATTGTATCTTTGTCCACCTTCTTCCTCATCATTGTCCCTCTTTGCATCCAACAGTTCCCAGCTCCCCACCATATGTGTCCAGCGAAAAATGGTTGCCTCTGGACACATTAGTTTACATGTATATATATACTAGTCTAAAGTATGTGTTATGCACATGTTGGATATTTTTTATAAAATTTATCTATAAAGGGGAAAAATAAAATAACAGGTTAAAAAATATACCCATGAAATTTAAAAAAAAAAAAAAAAAACAAAGGATCTGAAAATAATTTTAAAAAAAGAGAGATAGAGACATAAAAAAACTATAAAAAATATAAAAAGACTTTAAAAAAATTTGATCAATACAAAAAAAGGACTAAATTGGAAAAGAAACATGAGCCAAATGCCAAAAAAAAAAAAAAGTTAAAGGACCCAAAATTAAATATAAAACACAATGGATGAAAATGCTTCAACAGTAAAATTTTTTGTTCTTTCTATATATAGTTATTGTTATAAAAGGAATAAACAAACAAAGCAAATTAATAGCAAAACTATAAAAGAGAAAATTTTAAAAATGATAACAAATTTAAAAAACCAAAAAGATAAAAGAACTAAAATGAAAAAAAAAAAAAAAACCAATAAAAAAGGGACTAAATTGAAAAAAGAAATAAATTTTAGGGTGAAAAAGAAAAAAAAAAGAAATGAAGGACTAACAAAAAAAGATTTAAAAGGGCTATGAAGGACTAGAAAAAGGAAAAAGAGAAAAAGAAAAACTAATTTAAAAAGGACCAAAATGGAAAAAAAAAATAGTGTAAAAAAAAAAAAGATAAAAAAAAGAAACACTACCGTTTTGGACAAAAACAGTTCCTACTTTTCTCGTTTATATATATAGAACATGTTAGACATTTTTGAGAATTTATCTACATAAGGGAAAACTAGAATAATAAGTTAAAAAAATAGACCCACAAAATAATAATACCAAAAAAAGAGAGGGAGAGAGAGAGAGAACAAAGGACCAGAAAATAGAAAAGAAAGACATAAAAAACAGAAAAAAGATAAAAGGACTAAAATGAAAAAGAAAAGTTGATCAATACAAAAAAAGGACTAAATTGGAAAAGAAAAATGGGCCAAAAAAAATTAAAGGACCCAAAATTAAATATATAACACAACGGATGGAAATGCTTCAACAGTAAAACTTTCTTCTTTCTATATATAGCGTTATAGATATAGAAGAAATAGACAAATAAAGCAAATTAATACTAAAAACGTAAAAGAAAATTTAAAAATGATAACAAATTTGAAAAACCAAAAATATAAAAGAACTAGAATGAAAAAAAAAAAAAAAAAAAGACTAAGATAAAAAGGGACCAAATGAAAAAATAAATAAATTTTAAGGCGAAAAAGAAAAAAAGAAATGAAGGACTAATAAAAGAAAAACTGATTTAAAAGGAATCAAAATGAAAAAAAATAAATAAATAAATTTTAGGGTGAAAAAAATAAAAAAGAAGATATGAAGGACTAAGAAAAAGGAAAAACTGCTTTGGTCCGTTTTGGACGAAAACAGTTCCTCACTTTCTTGTTTTAAGCATGATTCGTGGGAGGAAAATTGTTTATTTCGGTTTTACCACCTGTTAAAACAGAGCATCATTTCTGGGAGGAACATTGTTCGTCGCACCCATTTAATTAGAAGAAGAAGTAGGAGAATGAGGTTTCATCATGGTATTTATACAGTAAAAGAAAAGGAAATTTATGTTCTCTTGAAAATTGGCTTAAAGTAACATTTTTTTTTTATCTTTTAGAGAATACAAAAAATGCTAATATACATAATCTGATTATCTCGTATTTCATTACCAAATCACATAAACTAAAAACAAAAAATTGGAAAGTCAAGAATCTAATAGTCATTCAATAGTTGACCAAGTCAATAACTTATTAACTCTAGACTTTATCATGTCACACTCCCAAAAAACAACAACAAAAAATACATCATTGGTTAAGACCATCTCAAATACATTTGTGTGTACCAATACTATATTTATTATTAAATAGTGTGAAAAATAGCATTATCTAATTTTATACTTCAATATATTATGCTATTTCTATATTTTTGTTATTATTATTGTGCTTTGAAAGTTGTAAAAGTGAACATTTAGTACTTAAATTAATAAAAAAAATTAAATAATTATAACAATTATAGGAGACAACAACCAATAAGAATTAAAAGTGAAATTTGGCATAAGCTATAACTTGTCGCAAATTTGTCATAAAATTTAGCATATAACAAATTTGATATAAAAGGTAGCACTTTTTTTTTTTTCCCCATTTAAATGTCAAAATCTATCATTGGCACATTGATTTAGCTTTGCATTGAAGATACTCTAACGTTAGTCAATATCTAATTGACTATTAGTCAATAAATGATTACTCAAGTTAATCACTTGTTAAGTCTAGCCTTTATCATATCAAACTCACAAAAAACAGCAACAAATAGTTAATCATTGATTAACCTTAGTCAATCACTAATTGATCATTATCAATGATTGATTGATTTTAATTAGTCATTATTAACTAACAACTTTATTACCTAATACTCCGCAAAAAACAATAATAAACAATTAATCAATGATAATTTAAAAAAAACATTAGGGCTTTTCTTATTATAAACAAATGCACCCATCACTTAATTGATTCTAAATCCTTTCTCAAAATTCTTCAATTAATCAATTTCCAAACATAAATTAATTTACCATTCACATCAATAAATAAATAGTTAAGTTGAATGATTGGAGATGGATGTGTGGCAGTAATAGTGCTAAGAATTCGGGCCGCCCGGCCCGGCCCTGCCCGAGCCTGATGGGCTATTTCAAAAATTCGGGCCGGTCCGGGCCGGCCCGAATTTTTGAAATATAAGTAAAGCCCGGCCCGTGGGCTTAGAGCAGGCCGGGCCGGGCTTAATTTTTTAATTTTTAATTTAATTTAATTTTTTATTTGTAATTTTGAATAAATTTGTATATTTTTGAGAATTTAATAATTTATCTTAATATTTTATCTTAGATAAAAAAATAAAAAAATGTTATACTTTGTTAAAAAAATTTTATTATACTATTTCTATTAATTTTTATATTTATATATTATAATTACTTAGTTAGTACTTAATAATTATAATATTAGTTAGTTAGTTAATTTAATATTATAATTAAACTTTTAATTATAGTTGTTTAAGATTATAATTATTTATCAGTGTTTGCTTAGTAGTTATTTTTGATTAAATATTACTAAATTGAAAAATAAATTAAGCACATAATAGAAATTATAAATTTTATTAAAAAATAAGGATACAAAAAAGAAAATTTAAAATTGAAATATAAAATTTTATTGATGTCATGATTGCCTCATTAAAAACTTTACTAAGTAAAAACCATTGGGATAAAACCTCAGTAAAAAAAAAAAAAGTGCAATCTTAATTCATATTTATAATTTTACAATGAAAAAAAAATATATCAATCAACATCAACAACCGGAAGGGGGAGCCGCAGGAGTATTGTCAATATCATCGTCATCGATTATGGTTATTTCGTTAAAGTGTTGGAGTATCTCTTGATCTTCTACTGTATATTGCATCCTTTTATCTGTATGTTCCTAATCTTTTAGGCATGTAAGCACCTCGACCATCTCATGTGTTAATGAGGTCCTTTGATCTTCAATTATCTTTCCAACTGTGCTGAATGCTGATTCAGAAGAAACTATCAAAACAGGAATAGTTAAGATGTCACGTGCTAAACGGGAAAGCACTAGAAAATTTATCGACTGCAGCCTCCACCAATCTAAAATTTTAAAATCTTCAGTATTTGTAGTTGAGTCTAGGAGTGAAAAATCTGTATCTAAATATTTTGTGAGCTCCGAGTGTGTCGTACTCGTGGTAGTTGAACTTGCTGAAAGTGGACGAGTAACATTCGAACTTGATGAAGAGCCCGATCTTGCTGGAACAGAGAAAAAACCCAAAACTTTTTTCTTTTTCCGATCACTAGCAGTTGGAAGAGTTTCTTCGGTTTCAATGTTAACTTGCTGCCCGAATTTATTCTGATAACTTGCAAAAATCTCAAATAACTTGCATTTAGTATTAGTAAAGGTTAAAGAATATGTTGAAGCAAAATCTACATTCATATGTTTAGAAATATGACTAAGGCCATTATAAAGATCATTTAATTTAACTATAGGATTTAAAACAATGGCAATGCAATATAATAAAGGTATGTTATTGTGATTCCAATATTTCATAAACTTTTTCTCCTTTTTTTCTACTATTAGTTTAAATA
Source organism: Ficus microcarpa (assembly GCA_025413485.1). Taxonomy (NCBI): domain Eukaryota; kingdom Viridiplantae; phylum Streptophyta; class Magnoliopsida; order Rosales; family Moraceae; genus Ficus; species Ficus microcarpa. Next base: position 13,948,897 of record CM046380.1, on the reverse strand, counting down.
AATTATCATTTCTATATTCAGAAAACGATGAAAAAATAAGCATTAATTAGGTGAAAACTAGTGGAGAAGTGGGATAATAAACATCAGATAATAAAACAGTAGCATTATAAAAAGTTTCTAAAACATAAATCATTCTTTCAGCAATAAACCAATCAACATCAGATAATAAAATCATATTATGCTTTGTATTATAAAATATAGAAATAACATTCTCATATTCTATTGCATTTTTCAACATTAAATACGTTGAGTTCCACCTTACCGGCATATTAGTCACAAATTTTCGAGGTTTTTCTACTTTGCAGTACCTCTTAAATTCAGCAATGCGAGGATTTGAATTATATATCCAAAGGATAGCACTACGAATATTTTCTATGTTACTACTTACCAATTTCATACCTGATTTTACAATGAGGTTGATGATATGACATGCACAACGTTGATGTAATAAAATTCCACCAATATATTTTGACAAGTTTTTCTCAAGAAAATGAATTGCAGCGGTATTTGCCAAAACATTATCTAGGGTGATTGAAATAATGCAATTGCTAATGTCAAATTCATTTAAAACACTCATAATATTATTAGTAATATTTAAAGCATTATGAGAATGATCACTAAGTCTAAAGCCAATAATTCTTTTTTGTAATTACCATTGGGGATCTAAATAATGTGAAACTACACTAATATAATCTTGGTTTGACCTAGCAGCCAAAATATCAGATGTCAATGCAATACAAAATGTGTTTGTATTCATATAAGATATTAATGTAGTGCGTTTTTTTTACTATAATAAGATATAATATCACTCCTAATAGTTTTTCTAGTAATGGCTTTAAATTGTGGACAAAAAGATCTTTGAATATACTCTTCATAAAAAGTATTTTTATCAAAACTAATAAGTAAATCTGTAGAGACAATTAAACGAGCTAGAGATTCTTTAGCTACCATGGGATCATAAGAAAAAGTACCTACTGAGCCATCGGAGTTGAATTTTAGAGTGCTTTGTGTCGGCTCCCTTCCCTTATAATGTTTCTCAACACATTTTTTACCATGGGCTAATAAGTGACGGGTCCCATTTGCAGAGTTAGTAGTTAAAATTTTTTGACAATACTTACATTTTACTACTCTTGTTTATATTTTTTTTGCCGTCGGGGCTGGAGTCCTCTTTCTGCACAACATCGAAGAATTGCCAAGCACGTGAAGTGGGTCTAGCAGTACATTTTGCCTTTTTTGGTGGACAACTGGTGCTTCCCGAACTACTTCTTGATCGTGCCAACATTGGACTTGGTGGTATTGAAGTATTGAAACTCCTACGACCGATCTCAAGGACATTGTCGCCAGCCTCCATATGCGAAATCTCCACTTCTTCGATGTCGCGGTCATCCATCCTGTAGTAGTCATCATCAAGATCAACAATTGGTTGTTGAACATTTGGATTTGGATCCATTTTGATTTTTTTTTTTTGTAGGAAAGTAAGTATTAGAAATTTAAAATTTAGAAATAATGAGAATGAGAATATGAGTTATTAAAAATAAGAGAAATAATAAGAATGCTGTTATATAGGTTATGATTTATAAAAGAATGGAGATTATAAAAATAATGAAAATATTAGTTATTTTAAATTTAGGAGATTAGACAAAAAAAAATATAGAATATTAATTATTGAATAATGAGAATTGAGAAATTGGAAATAAGGGAATATAGAGAAAGAAATTAGAGAATAAGAGATTGAAATGAAGGAAGAATGAAGATGTTAGATGTGGGAAAAAATGAAGTAGAAGGATATTTATAAAATAGGATTATGGGAATGAAATTAAAAAATAAAAAATAAAGGTCCCAACGGCTAGAAAATAGCCGTTGGTCCTGCCCCCCCAGGTCCAACGGTTATATTATAACCGTTGGAGTGTTGGACCAAAATCCAAAAGTCCAAAACGGCTATTTTTACGGCTGTTGGGACTTGCTTCTTCTTTTTTTTATTTTACTTTTATTTTTATTTTTATTTTTTATAATAATATAATAATATAGTATTAATATTTAATATATATATAATTTTTTAATAAAAATAATATATATAAATTATTATTTTTTTAATTTTTATTTTATTTTTTATATATATAAATTTTTTAATTATTTTTTTAAATAACGGACGGGCCACGTCGGCTCATTAGGTTTAAAATATTCAGATCGGTCCGGCCCGTCCCGTCGGACCTAAAAGGAGAGTCCAGTCCGGCTCTTACTATAGAGCCGGCTTTTACCGGGCTCGTTGAATGCAGGCTGGGCCGGGCCACCGACCAGGTCTAAATTACAGGCCGCGGGCCGGCCCGTTTGGCCCAGCCCAAATTCCCAGCTCTGGGCAGTAGGTGGGGTAATACTGCAACAAGAACTATAGTGGATGGCACAATGATTTGGCAACGATGGTTGGCACGATGGGTGGCGTGACAGTGGGTAGCGGGATTTGTGTGCAATAGCAAGGAAGATTAATGGTGGCGGTGTTGGCGGTTGGACGCAGTTGTGAGGAAGAGTGATGGTGGTTTCTAGATTGTTTTTGCAGAAAGAATTTGTGTCGGTTTTAAGGGTTAAATAAGTTGAACCGGGTATTGGTGTCATATAACGTACCTTAAGAGAAAAAGATTTTTTAATTAAATTTAAAAAGTTTGGGCCATCCACTTAAAATGAGGCCTGTGTACCTCTGTGCCCCTAATATAAATTCCTAGTTTTCTGATTTGTTCTTCATCATTCTCCCTTGGATGGAGAACTAGACTCCGACAAGAAAAAACTCAGAAGAATCTTAAAGCGATAATATGAAAAGCAAAAAATATTCAGTCTCAACATGTGATTTTTGAATAAGTCCTAGATATCAAGGACATAGCTAACTAATTTTCCTGAAATGCTAAGACAACTACATTTTATTTAGCTTCTTGTGAAAAAACATTACGCAGTGCCTCATCCACAATCAATTAGCATGACACCCTGTATATGAATATTGTATTGGGCGGTTTTTATACAGTCCCCTAGATTTTAAATGTATCCATTTATATCCTATTGATTCTTCTAAATATTTGATTAATCAGTAATTGACAAATGGTCAATCATTTTACAATCATATCTATAAAAATTAAAAGATAACGAGGGATTAAGATCAAACTAAATAGCTGTTTTTAAGTAACATTTTTATATAAAAAATCATTTTTCCTCTCATTTTCTTTATAAAAATTAGAGGGATTAAATTACGATAGGTCCCATGAATTTATAAATTCCCTCCTCCTCAATTTTCACTTTAAACCAACATGAGATTCCATTTTCCTCTCAAAAATCTCCTCTCCAACTTCTTTTCTCTGTTTTTTCCACTCCACCAAACATAGGATTTAGGGTGCATTTACATGAAATTTTTTGGTCAAGGGGTATCCATGTAATTTTGGTAAACAAAGGGACTTGCCAGTTCCAATTATAATTGCCCGTCCGCCTTATTGACTAGATTAGTAGCATAGACTTTTTTTGGTTGAATTATTAGCATTAAGTTTGGGCATCTCTGTCGGGGGCTCCTGGAATTTGTGGTAATTCGTAAGCTTATATTCATAGCAATTTCGTTCTTAGGTGTGGTACCTATGCTCCTTTTTTGAGTACTTAAAAAGAAAGGGGGGGGGGGGGGGGGGGGAATCTGTAATGTATAAAGCTAAGCGAAGGAAGGCGTTTCTGCTCAAAGGTATGCTTTCTGTGATGCCAGTGTGCTTCAAATCCCATTATTTGTTATTGTTTCGGTTTCAATGTGGTTTATTCATTTCTTTTTCTTTTTGGGTTTTTCTTTGGTTCGTTCTTCTCGTTTATTAGAACACAACATCATGTGCAATGAAGGGGAAATCGTTTAGCTAAACGTTTAAAAGAAGGAAAAATAATAATAATAATAGTAAAGCCCCTTCAAGATACTATGACTAGATCTGTAGTGTTCGGAACTAATTTTGTGTTTGTGTACTAAATTATTAGAGTTTTGGGTTTTGGGATAACAAACTTGATTTATTCATGTTTAACTTACCTTTATGAGAGAGTTGACTTTTTTTCCCCTACTTGGAAGGTACAAAGCAAGCAATTCTAGAGGGCTTGATAAGTGGATTAAGAAGACAAGGTTAAGAAAGTCTGTGTCTGGATTGAATTTGTGGATATATCAGCTGTAGCATGGCTGATTCTTTGTCTACCCCCACTCCAGAGAAGTATGATGTGTTTGTAAGTTTTAGAGGTGTGGACACCCGTAACTGTTTCACAAGCCATCTTTATGCTGCTTTAATCCGGAAGAAAATTAACGTCTACATTGCCGAAGACAATCTTGAGAGAGGAGATGAAATTTCAGCTGGACTTCTGAAAGCGATTGAGCAGTCAAAACTTTCTCTCATCATTTTCTCACAGCATTATGCAACTTCATCTTGGTGCTTAAATGAACTGTTGCAAATACTTCGATGCAAAGAAAATAGTGGGCAGATTGCCATACCAATTTATTATAAAGTGGACCCGTCACATGTAAGAAGACAACAAGGAAGCTACGGCATTGGACTTTCTACGCTTGAAAGACATTATAAGGAAAAGGTGAATGAGTGGAGAGCTGCCTTGACCGCATCTTCCAATTTATCTGGGTGGTGTTCGTCTGATATGAAGTAATTACTTCCATCTTCTGATTTTCAATTAGTATTTATAAATTTTATTTGACTAATTAAGCACTATGTGAGGAAACATATCCTCATTAGCATTTGGTTATTTTCATTTACTTTTAATTTGAAAAAGTTGGGTTACAAACTGCTCAACATCATCACAACATATGATGATAATTCATCCATACATTATTTGATATCTTTCTTTTAGTACATTTTCGTTTCCAATTGTCATTTTTCTTTTGTGTGTGCCAGGCCTGAATCCCAATTAATTGATGAAGTTGTTCAAGATATTGTCAAGAAATTGCAGCTTGAGACACCAAGCGATGATTTCAAGGGCTTAGTCAGAATTCATGAACATGTCAAAGAAGTTGAGTCATTGTTAGACATCTGCTCACTGAATGTTCAAATTGTGGGCATTTGGGGGGTGGATGGTATAGGTAAGACAACCCTTGCTCGTGAGCTATTTGAACGGCTCTACCATCAGTTCGAAGATTGTTGCTTTCTTGAAAATGTAAATGAAAGATGGGAGAGAGACCAAGAAAAGCACCTTTTGCGAAGGCTTTTGTCTAAATTGTTGGAGGAAGCAAATGTTCCACACACGGGCATGATGCCTCTACGGACTACAAATTTTGCTAAAGACAGGTTACAGCATAAAAAGGTGCTTATTGTTGTTGATGATGTGGACAAAAGAGAGCAATTAGAGATTATTGTTGGAGATCGTGATTGGTGTGGCCTGGGAAGCAGAATAATTATGACAAGTAGACTTATTGAATTACTTGAAAATGAGGATGCAATATATAGAGTCCCAGGCCTAAATCCTGCCGAAGGTATGGCTTCTGCTTCTTTTCCTACCCTCACTCCAGACAAGTATGATGTATTTGTAAGTTTTAGTGGTGAGGATACCCGTAACGGTTTCACAAGCCATCTTTATCATGCTTTAATCCAAAGAAAAGTTAAAGTCTACATTGAAGACAATATTAGGAGAGGGCATGAAATTGCAGCGGGAATTCTAAAAGCAATTGAGGAGTCAAAAATTTCTGTGATCATTTTCTCAGAGTACTATGCATCTTCGGCATGGTGCTTGGATGAGCTCTTGCATATTCTTCGATGCAAAATAAATCAGGGGCAGCTTGTTATATCGATTTTTTATAACGTGGACCCATCGCATGTAAGAGAACAACAAGGAAGCTACGGCATTGAACTTTTTAAGCTTGAAAGACGTTATAAGGACAAGGTGAAAGAGTGGAGAGCTGCCTTGACCGTGTTTTCCCAGTTATCTGGGTGGAGTTCAGCTCTTATGAGGTAATTACTTCCATATTGTAATTTTTAATCAACATTGATTAGCTTTATGGGACTAATTAGCACCATCTGAGGGAACATGTCCTAATTAGATTTTGGTTATATTCATTTACTCTTAATTTGAAAGATTTGGGTTACTGATTGCTCGACGTCATTACAATTTACAATGGTAATTCATCCCTGTAATATTTATGTTTTTCTAGTACATTTTTGTTGCCAATTGTCATTTGTCTTTTTTATGTGCTAGGCCTGAATCCCGATTAATTGATGAAGTTGTTCTATATATTGTAAAGAAATTGCAGCTCAAGTCACTAAGTGATGACTTCAAGGGCTTAGTCACAATTCATGAACATATCAATGAAGTTAAGTCAGTATTAGACATCAGTTCACTGGGTGTGGGTGGTATAGGTAAGAAAACCCTTGCTCCTGAGCTATTCGGACGGCTCTACCATCAGTTCGAAGCTTGTTGCTTTCTTGAAAATGTCAAAGAAAGATGGGAGAGCGGCCAAGAAAAGAACCTTTGCGAAGTCGTTTTTCTGAATTGTTGGCGGAAGCAAATGATCCACACATGGGCACTATATCTCGACGGACAACAAACTTTGCTAAAGACAGGCTACAGCATAAAATAGTGCTTATCGTTGTTGATGATGTTGACAAAAGAGAGCAATCAGAGATTCTTGTTGGATATTGTGATTGGTATGGCCCTGGAAGCAGAATAATTATGAAGAGTAGATATATTGAATTACTTGATAATGGGGATGCAATATACAGAGTCCCAGGATTAAGTCCCGCTGAAGGTATGGCTTCTGCTTCTTTTTCTACCCCCACTCCAGAGACGTATGATGTGTTTGTAAGTTTTAGAGGTGAGGACACCCGTAACGGTTTCACAAGCCATCTTTATGCTGCTTTAATCCAAAAAAAATTTAATGTCTACGTTGCTGAAGACAATCTTGAGAGAGGAGATGAACTTTCAGTTGAAATTCTAAAAGCAATTGAGCAGTCAAAACTTTCTCTCATCATTTTCTCACAGCACTATGCATCTTCATCATGGTGCTTAAATGAACTGTTGCAAATACTTCGATGCAAAGAAAATAGTGGGCAGATTGCCATACCAATTTATTATAAAGTGGAACCGTCACATGTAAGAAGACAACAAGGAAGCTATGGCATTGGACTTTCTATGCTTGAAAGACATTATAAGGATAAGGTGAATGAGTGGAGAGCTGCCTTGACCACATTTTCCAATTTATCTGGGTGGTGTTCGTCTGATATGAAGTAATTACTTCCATCTTCTGATTTTCAATTAGTATTTATAAATTTTATTTGACTAATTAAGCCCTATGTGAGGAAACATATCCTCATTAGCTTTTGGTTATTTTCATTTACTTTTAATTTGAAAAAGTTGGGTTACAAACTGCTCAACATCATCACAATATATGATGATAATTCATCCATACATTATTTGATATCTTTTTTTTTTTGTACATTTACGTTTCCAATTGTCATTTTTCTTTTGTGTGTGCCAGGATTAATCCCAATTAATTGATGAAGTTGTTCAAGATATTGTCAAGAAATTGCAGCTTGAGACACCAAGTGATGATGTCAAGGGCTTAGTCACAATTCATGAACATGTCAAAGAAGTTGAGTCATTGTTAGACATCTGCTCACCGAATGTTCAAATTGTGGGTATTTGGGGGGTGGATGGTATAGGTAAGACAACCCTTGCCCGTCAGCTATTCAAACGGCTCTACCATCAGTTCGAAGCTTGTTGCTTTCTTGAAAATGTCAATGAAAGATGGGAGAGAGACCAAGAAAAGCACCTTTTGCAAAGGCTTTTGTCTGAATTGTTGGAGGAAGCAAATGATCCACACACGGGCGCTATGCCTCTGCAGACAACAAACTTTTCTAAAGATAGGTTACAGCATAAAAAGGTGCTTATTGTTGTTGATGATGTGGACAAAAAAGAGCAATTAGAGATTCTTGTAGGAGATCGTGATTGGTATGGCCCTGGAAGCAGAATAATTATGACAAGTAGACATATTGAATTACTTGAAAATGGGGATGCAATATATAGAGTCCCAGGCCTAAATCCTGCTGAAGGTATGGCTTCTGCTTCTTTGTCTACCCTCACTCCAGAGAAATATGATGTATTTGTAAGTTTTAGTGGTGAGGATATCCATAACGGTTACACAAGCCATCTTTATCATGCTTTGATCCAAAGAAAAGTTAAAGTCTACATTGAAGACAATATTAGGAGAGGGAATGAAATTGTAGCTGGAATTCTAAAAGCAATCGAGGAGTCAAAAATTTCTGTGATTGTTTTCTCAGAGTACTATGCATATTCGGCATGGTGCTTGGATGAACTATTGCATATACTTCGATGCAAAATAAATCATGGGCAGATTGTTATACCCATTTTTTATAATGTGGAACCGTCACATGTAAGAAAACAACAAGGAAGCTATGGCATTGGACTTTCTATGCTTGAAAGACGTTGTAAGGACAAGGTGAATCAGTGGAGAGATGCTTTGACCACATTTTCCAACTTATCTGGGTGGTGCTCATCTGATATGAGGTAGTTACTTCCATCTTGTGATTTTTAATCAACATTGATCAGCTTTATGGGACTAATTAGCACCGTGTGAGGAAACATGTCCTCATTAGCTTTTGGTTATATTCATTTACTCTTAATTTGAAATGGTTGGGTTACTGATTGCGCAACGTCATTACTATATACGATGGTAATTTATCCATGTATTGTTTGTCTTTCTTCTAGTACATTTTTGTTGACAATTATCATTTGTCTTTTGTATGTGCTAGGCCTGAATCCCGATTAATTGATGAAGTTGTTCAAGATATCATAAAGAAATTGCAGCTTATGTCACCAAGGTATGACTTCAAGGGCTTAGTTGGAGTTCGTGAACGTATCGAAAAAGTGGAGTCATTGTTAGACATCAGCTCACCAAATGTTCGCATTGTGGGCATTTGGGGCATGGGAGGGATAGGCAAGACAACCCTTGCTCATGTACTATTTGAACGGCTCAAACATCGGTTTGAAGCTTGTTGCTTCCTTGAAGATGTCAATAAAAAATGGGTGAGAGGCCAAGAAAAGTTCCTTTTGAGACATCTTTTCTCTGAATTGTTGGAGGAAGCACATGATCTACGTACTGGTGCTATGTCTCTACGATCAAAAGTCAAGTTGCTAAGTAAAAAGGTGCTTATTGTTCTTGATCATGTAGACAAAAGAGAGCAATTAGAGATTCTTGCCGGTGATCGTGATTGGTTTTGTCCTGGAAGTAGAATAATTATAACTAGTAGACATTTCGAATTGCTTGAGAACGGAGATGCAATATACGAAGTCCCAGGATTAAATCCTGCGGAAGCTTTGCAGCTCTTTGATCACCATGCCTTTAGGACCTCTAAGGATAAGGATTATCTCCAATGGTCAAGCTCGGTGGTAAATTATGCTAGTGGCCTTCCTTTAGCTATTAAGGTTTCGGCTTCACAGCTTAATGGCATGAGCTTAAAACTTGGGGAAAGTGTGCTCAGGGAGTTAGAAGATGTCCCAAACCCCTTGATTCATGAAGTACTGAAAGTGAGTTATGATAACTTAGACGAAAACATGAAGAGCATATTTCTTGACATTGCATGTTTCTTTCAAGGGGATAACATAGATTTTGCAAAAAGAATACTTGATGGATGTGGGTTTTCGGCAGATCGAGGAATTAATTATCTTATTGAAAGGTCTCTTATGACGATCACAGATTCTAACAAGCTGTTAATTCGTAGTTTGAATCTTGAAATGGGCAAAGAAATTGTTCGGCAACAATCCTTAAGAGAACCTGGAAGGCGTAGTAGATTGTGGCAGAGTAAAGATATCTTTCATGTCTTTAGAAAGAATACAGTAAGTTTCGAATGCATTACATTTCTTTTGTTAAATTAAATTGTATGAATTTTCTAAAGAAGAAAAGAAGAGAAAGGACAGTATCTTTCTAACATAGGATAGTTGGAAAGAATGAATTATTAAGAGAGAGAGAAACAAAAGAGGAACTAGAGCAAGAAGAGAGAGTGTAGAATTTAGAGAGAGGAGAACAATTGTAAGGAAAAATAACTAGAAAGAGAAACTATACAAATATAAAAGTAAACTAACAATAACAGAAAACGCCCAACTATTACCAAAGGGAAATTTTCTCGGACAAACAACAGATTAAGAAACTAGACTTAAAATTACTTTCTAATATTATGCCTAGCATAATGCCGTAATTTAGTATTGCAATGTCTATCACCTTCTTAATGAATAACTTGAATATTTTCACATAGACGCTGGTCTTCATGTGTATATGTTTATAATATGGCCATATCTCTAGGAACCGGGAGAAGGGCATCGCATAATTATTCACACTCAAACGTTTGTATATTTGAATAAAGTTTTGCTAATTTTCCGTTCCTCTTGGTTTCAAGGCAACTGCAAAAATTGAAGGCATATCTGTGGATATGTCTCGAAGTAGTGAGCTCACTGAGCTGTACTTGAGTCCCACTGCCTTTAAGAAGATGGTTAACCTGCGAATACTCAAGTTTCGTAACCGTTTTCTGAAGCGCAAATTACAGTTTTGTCAAGGTCTTCGGTTCCTCCCTGATGCTCTTAGATATCTTTACTGGGATGGATACCCTTTCGAGTCTTTGCCCCTAGAATTCAGTGGAAAGAATCTTGTTGAACTGAAAATGCAATACAGCAACGTCAAGCAGCTCTGGGAAGGAAACCAGGTATACTAATTAACTTTTATCAAAGCCTAGTTCTTTGTTTTGAAGTACAAAGTAAACCTAGACATTCCTATTTTGTTTCCAGTGCTTTGAGAACTTGAAAGCAATTGATCTCAGTTATTCCAAGCAGCTGATTCAAGTCCCAGACCTCTCTCAAGCACCGAATATCGAGAGTCTTACTCTGAGTTACTGTGTATGTTTGCGAGAAGTTCCGTTGTATTTCGGCGGTCTTGAAAAGCTCACTTCTCTGAATCTCAAGGGCTGCTCGTCTCTTGACATTCGGCACTTCCAGAGAATGTAATAAATGTGAATCTGAAACGTTGCGAAAGTTTGAAGAGTCTGCCTAGCAACATTTACAAGTTGAAATCTCTTTGTCGTCTTGAACTGGCTGGTTGCTCAAAGTTTGATTACTCCAAAAAGTTCTTGGAGTTGTTGGACAATTTAAAGCACAATTTGGAAAACTTGAATTAAGTGTTTGGAATTAAGCTTCCGTTGTAGACTAGTGTTTAGTTTGAGCACAATAGTTCCATCAACTGATCTATGTTCTATGAGCATTATTATTTTGGGTGGTTGGTTTGTTTGTTTATTTGTTTTGTTTTGTTTTTTGTTTTTTGTTTTTTGTTTTTTTTTGGTGCATTTCTATTTCTATAATCCAAAATTTTAAGTAAAGATGGGATGCTATGAAATGTCATCGGTATTAGCGTCTAAAGGTTTTACTAACGAGCTATTAAACATTTTATGATCTACTAAAAACTTACAACAACAACCTTTAAACTCATGTTAGTATTTTTATTTTTATTTTTTTTGGGGGTAAAGTCTACGAACGATATATTAATTCTAGGATCACACATAGTCACATTACCGGAAAGAATAGAAAGAATTAGCAGCATTTTTCGCCTAAGCTTGCAAAAGAAGAAACAAACACCTCAATGACCAAGGAAATTAAACAATAGATCCTATTTCCCCTCCTAATTAGCCTCCTCTTTTACAATAATAACATCCATCACCATCATTATTATCATCAACCTTTTCCTAATCTGAAATTTGCTTAATCCCCTTCTCTACTAACCTTCTTCCGAAAAAAAAAAAAACAAACAAACAAAGAAAAAAAAAAATCCCACCAAAACCATGTCCGACCACACGACCGCAGAACCTACGGTATCCGATGCCACCGCCGCCAATCCTTCGCAGTCGGATTCTTTCTCCGAAGTCCGAAAAGCCATCCAATCGCTCTCCACCATCCTCCCCTCAATCCCTCCCTCCCTCTCCTCCTCCTCAAACCTCTCCTTTTCCCTCCTCCACGACCCAGAGATCTCCACCCACATCTCCGCCCTCCTCCGTCGCCCCTCCGCCGGAGCCAGCGACGACAACCTCTGCCGCTGGCTCTACGACGCCTTCCAGTCCGGCGACCCGGGCCTCCACCTTGTCGTCCTCCGCTACATTCCCCTCCTCGCCGGCGCGTACCTCTCACGCGCCACCCTCCGGCGACCCCTCGCTGGCTTCGAGGCCGTACTCCTAGCCCTCTACGCACACGAGACCACCTCACGCGCCGGCCAACCCGTCACCGTCAACGTCCCGGACATGTCCCTCCCGAGCCTCTACCACGAGCCGACGTCACCGGCAAAAAGCAACTCGACCACTCTCAATCTGGCCGTCGTGTCCCCGACGCTGGAGCCCCACGGCACGGTGAGGGCCACGCGCCGGGCGCGGATCGTCGGCGTCGCGTTGGAGCTTTACTTTGGGAAGATCAACGAGATGCCCAAGAGTTCTAAGATTGATTTCTGCGAGTTTTGCAGGGTTTGGGCGGGGGATCGAGATGGTCATCACGATCTACGGTCTGATCCGAGCCAAGTTGGAGATGCTGACGGTGGTGATGAGGTCGACCTGGGGAGGCATATTCCTCTACCGTGGGAGCTGCTGCAGCCGATTCTGAGGATTTTGGGTCACTGCGTGATGGGGAGATGGGCAAATGACAAGGAGGTTTTTGATGCTGCCAAGGAGGCGTGTAGGAGTTTGCACGTAAGAGCCATGCATGATACTGATGCCAAGGCGATTTTGGCGACTGAGAGTTTGATTAGGCTTGGGAATAATATGAGTTTTGAAATGGAATTACCAAACGGGAATGGGTGTGTTGATCCTCATGAAATTCCTGCCACCAATGTTATCACACTTCATTAGGTTATAAATGCACATTCTTTTCTGAATTTAGGATGAGATTTAAAGTCTACATCTTCTATCAGAGTTAATATAGTATTATCGCTAAATTTAACAATTATAAATACGTTTGTATATACCTATTTTTAACAAAAGTAATTTATTGGTTGTTTTGGATTTACTTTTTAGTTTTTGGCACACAAAATATGGATAAAGATGTCTCATACACAAGTCATAAACCCATGAACGTGATATTTGTGTTCGTTTTCTTTTAAAATAAATAGTAGCACCTATCGTGTCCGCCATTGGAATAGCTTGTTTATAAATAACAAGAATACTTTAATAAGAGGTAAAATA
>CM046380.1:13891744-13935583 GCA_025413485.1 Ficus microcarpa | reverse complement strand
TGTTCGACCAGCTTAGGGGAGCGATAGTGTTCTCGAAGATTGACTTGCGATCAGGCTATCATCAACTTCGTATCAAGGAGTCAGATGTGTCCAAGACAGCTTTCAGAACACGTTATGGGCACTACGAATTTTTGGTCATGCCCTTTGGACTAACCAATGCCCCAGCAGCCTTCATGGATTTGATGAACCGAGTGTTTAAGGAATTCCTGGACAAATTCGTGATCGTCTTCATTGATGACATTCTGATCTACTCGAAGTCCCAGGAAGAGCATGAGCAGCACTTGAGGCTGTACTGCAAATGTTGAGACAACATCAGCTGTATGCTAAATTCACGAAATGTGAATTTTGGCTAGAAAAAGTTCACTTTTTGGGGCACGTGGTGACGAAAGAAGGAATTTCTGTAGACCCTACCAAAGTGGAAGCAGTTAGCTCGTGGCCAGCACCCAGAAACGTTACAGAGATTAGAAGTTTTCTTGGGTTAGCAGGGTACTATAGAAGATTCGTCGAAGGCTTTTCGAAGATAGCAGCACCTCTTACAGCTCTCACTCGAAAGGAGAAGAAGTACGAGTGGACGCAGAAATGCGAAGAAAATTTCCAAGAGCTTAAGAGGAAGTTGACAAGTGCACCTGTGCTGATAATTCCTGATGTAGAAGCAGGAAACTTCGTGATTTACAGTGACGCTTCTAAAAATGGTTTAGGAGCTGTCTTGATGCAGAATGGGAAGGTAGTTGCCTACGCGTCGCGTCAATTGAAGAATCATGAAAGGAACTACCCTACTCACGATATGGAGCTTGCAGCAGTGGTATTCGCCCTCAAGATATGGAGACACTATCTGTATGGGAATAAATGCGAAATCTACACCGATCATCAGAGTCTCAAGTATATTTTTACTCAGAAGGAGTTAAATATGAGGCAAAGACGGTGGTTGGAACTCGTAAAGGATTATGATTGTGAAATCCTTTACCACCCTGGAAAAGCTAACAAGGTAGCAGATGCACTAAGCAGGAAGTCAGTAGCCACACTGATGTCCATTGAAGCACTTCCTAAGCCTCTACAGAAGGAAATCGCTGATTTCAACATTGAAGTAATAACAGGAAGGTTATCTTCGCTTACGTTAAAGTCTGATTTGCTAGACGTCATCAAGGCCCATCAAGAAAATGACTCTTCTTTGTTGAAGGCTCGTTTGTTTAATGAAAAGGGCACAGAGTTCAAGACTTCCGACGATGGTATACTCCACTTCAAAGGAAGGATTTGTGTTCCAAACGTGAAAGGTTTGAAGGAACGAATAATGGCAGAGGCACACCAAACGCCGTACTCCGTACATCCAGGGTCTACCAAGATGTACAAGGATCTCAGGGAGACCTACTGGTGGCCGAATATGAAGAACCAAGTTGCAGAATTTGTGTCAAAATGCCTAACTTGTCAGAAAGTTAAGGCTGAACACAGGCATCCGGGAGGAGAATTACAGAAGATAGAGCTTCCGGAGTGGAAATGGGAGCAGATTACGATGGATTTTGTAGTCGGACTGCCCAGAACTACGAGTGGAAACGACACGATTTGGGTTGTAGTAGATCGTTTGACCAAGTCAGCCCACTTCGTTGCGATTAAAGCTACCCACTCAGTGGAAAGATTGGCGCAGATTTACGTAGCTCAGATCGTCAGATACCATGGAATTCCAAAATCAATCATTTCAGACCGCGATGGACGTTTTACGTCACGATTTTGGATGAGCGTACACGCAGCTATGGGATCAAGACTGAAGTTTAGCACAGCATTTCACCCTCAAACGGATGGTCAGTCAGAAAGAACTATCCAGACTTTGGAGGATATGTTGAGATCGTGCGTCCTAGATTTCAAAGGAAATTGGGATGAAAAGCTACCACTGATCGAATTTTCCTACAACAACAGCTATCATGCCTCAATTGGAATGGCTCCATTTGAAGCGTTGTATGGACGAAAATGTAGATCGCCAGTTCACTGGCAAGAAGTCGGACAAAAGCAGTTGCAAACGACGGACTTCATTGAAAAGACCTCCGAAGATATTCAAAAGATTAAGCAGAGACTCGACGTAGCGTTTAGCCGACAGAAAAGCTATGCGGACAAGCGTCGACGACCATTAGAATTTCAAGTTGGTGATGCTGTTTTCATCAAAATTGCTCCAATGAAGGGAGTAATGCGATTTGGCAAGAAGGGAAAGCTCAGTCCAAGGTATACGGGACCGTTCGAAATCCTCAAGAGGATTGGAAAGGTTGCGTATAAGCTTGCCTTGCCGCCAGAGTTAGCTTCCATGCACGATGTTTTTCACGTTTCAATGCTCAAGAAGTATGTTCCAGATCCTTCACACGTGCTTAGCCAAGAACCAGTGGAGGTTCAGACGGATTTAACCTACGAAGAAAAGCCTGTGCGAATTCTTGATAGAGAAGATAAGGTCCTAAGGAATAGAATTATTCCTATGGTCAAGATTTTATGGCGAAACCATAGTGTTGAAGAAGCAACATGGGAACTAGAGGATGCTATGAAGAAGAACTACCCCGAGTTGTTTTAATTTTCGAGGACGAAAATTTTTAAGGAGGGTAGATTGTGAGATCTAGTTTTTCATGTGACTAGCTTCTGTAAAGACTTGAAAGTAAATAGTACATGCAATTTCATGAAAAAGCTTGTTTCAGAGCTCTAATATGTGTTATGAGTTTTTATAGCTTAATAAAACTCAAAAATGACTGTTCGAAGAAGCAAATAGCCTTTTTGAACAATAAGAAGTGAAACAGACTCGATTCCACAAAAGTCAAAATTTTGACCGAAAAAGTCAACTGTTGACCGAAAAGTCAAAGTTGGACCAAAATGGCCGAAATTATGACGAAGGGATTTTAAGATCTGCGTTTTTCGAAAAATAATGCAGGAACTAATTTTTATGACAGTTAGAAACTAAAACCACCTTAGAAAAATCAAACACGCCACAGTAAGTCACGAGGCAGAAGGATTTGAGAAAAGATCTTCAATCCGATTTTTTTTGACTGAAATTATGAAAAATCCAAACTGTAGAATAATTATTACAGTATTGGAATTTAAATTTTTACAGTCAAAGTTTCAAAGATTTTTATCCAAACAAGCCTTAATTTTTAAGATATCTCACAAAGAAATTAATATTTTACTCAAAGTGGGATGTGTTGGACCAATCACAAGGAGACACCTAGCTATGCCAACTCACCATGAGTTGTCTTGCACTTCCTCCACCCTCCATAGAATTCGGACACCTTGCATGCCACAAGCCAAAATTTGCAAACTTTTGGGGCCAAAATCTTATTTCAAGAAGTCCTCTAAGTTGTCTATAAAAAGGGGGCTGATTTCTCTATTCACTTTAATGAGAAAATGCAACAAAACTCTTGAGAATTT
Source organism: Ficus microcarpa (assembly GCA_025413485.1). Lineage (NCBI taxonomy): Eukaryota > Viridiplantae > Streptophyta > Magnoliopsida > Rosales > Moraceae > Ficus > Ficus microcarpa. The sequence goes on along the minus strand of CM046380.1, from coordinate 13,932,193 downwards.
TCATCTCAAAAATCCGAGAGAAAGGGAGAGAGTGATCAGAAAATTTTTCAAGTTCAATCCATCTTGTGTGCTTCGGGTGAGCTAGCAGCCGAGGGGGAGAGAAAAGAAAAATTTTTCTGCAGCCAAACAGCCTTGTTGCCGTGGGTTTGGAGCAGGGGAAACACAAGGGAAAACCAAAAATTTGGGGTAGAATTTAGGGTTTGAGTTTCGGGTTTGATTGGTGAGCAAGAGAGTGAGATTTGTGCAAAGTTTTGGAGCTTGATTTCAACTCCAAGTAGCCTTCGGGTTTGAGTGAGAAAAGTGAGAAAAAAATTCAGATTTGGGGCTAATCTTTCTTGAGTAGCCGAGCAAGGTGAGGAGACCACAAAGGAACCAAAAATCTGATTTTTGGTGCGTGGGGGAGTGAGCAGCCGAACCCTTGAACCAAAGGGAGCAACCAGAAAATTTTCGGGTCATCCAAGCCCTAGCCGAAAATCACTTCTTGGAAGGTAAAATTTTTAAAAGCTTTTCACAAGTTTAAATGAGTTTTTAAGCATGTGATTTATGTGTATTTCAAGCAAAATTTGTGTAAGAGCATAAGCTCCTTTATGCGTTTTGATGGCTGCCTCCTATGTGCTTGTGTGCTTAGTGTTTGGTTAGGTTGATTCTAGGTGTGGTTTGGTTTATGTTTATGCTCATAAATTGTTCTATGTACTTGATATGCTAGATTGGCATGTTAGGGTTTGATGTAGGTTATATGTCCCCAAATTAGGTTAAGTAGTTTTATGCATGTTTGTGATATGTTTTATGAACCAAGATGCATGTTTGGTGTGATGTATGCTAAGTTAGTGGATATGCAACCCTAAGACTAGTGTTCGGATTTTTGGGTTGCAATGATCACATGGGCTGTATGATAGGGTTAAGGGACGTTAGAATGCGCTGCATGTTTGATGATTATCTCCCGTTGTGGGCGGTCGAGTTAGAACCCGCGATTTAGGACGTAACAAGAAATGTAAGAACCAAAACATGCTCTCGGGTTCCAGGGGGCTGTTTCGGTAAAACACGGATTACAGGCCTTTAGAGGCCGAATGGGCAAAAAGTTAAAACACGAAAGTTGTAGACTAGGTTGTTTCCTAGCGGCCAACGCGGCCAGTTTTCCAAAATAAGGCTCCAACAGCCTTCTTTTTCAAGGAAACCCGATAGAGGTCTGTAAGACTCGGTTTTCAAAGTTAATCACGTTTTCAAATAAAAAACTGTACCAATTGGTACAGAATCAGAAATTTCTCAAAACATGAAAGTTTTAGAACTCTTAGAGGGCTAGAACTTTCATGAAGAAAACATTTTCAAATTCGAAAGCGATTTTTAACTATAAAATGAAATGCCAAAACTGCGCAGGAATTCAAGAGTTTCTGTGCATGATTTTATAGAACCCTTTAGGAAAAACGTTTTTCGAGCTAATAACGTTATTTCAAGTAAGGAAACTGTCCCAAAAGCAGTTTCCGACCCCCAAATGATTTATGAAATTATAAGGCAGGATCTACGAATTTTTACGAAAAAGTTGATAAGATTAAGTTTTAAATGCTAAGTGTTTTTATGAAGTAAGTTAAGATTTTCAAAGAAAATGGTTTCTAAGATAAGGTTTTCAAAGTAAATGGATTTTAAGCTAAGTGTTCAAGACAATGTTAAGACGTATGATAACCGGGAATCTATACCCGAGTTATCGGGACTTAGTTCCCACAATTCTTAAGTAAGTCGATAAGGGATTCACAATAAGGATCACAAGGGTTGACCTTGGTTGACCCATACATTGTTGATCAAAGCTCAAGGGTTGATGTTAATCTAACCCAACATGTTTATGAATGAGCTAAGTGTATGAAAAGGATATCCAACGTATCTTTTTAGATCACGATACATGATCTATAAGACTACTAAGGTAGTCACCCTTATGTATGCATGGTCTTATGTTAGGGGGGACATATCACCGAAAACCCACATGATATAGATTAGAAATCTCACGTACGTCCTTCGATCGAGCAGGAGGGATTCTGCAATTAAAGCTCGAGGAAGAGTAAGACAAGCAGCTCAAGGATAGACGGTAAGTACAACACCGTCTACAGCATAAGCTACTAGTATATATTACTAGATGTCTATGATGTGTTATGTGCTATGTGTTAGTTAACATATATGCAATATGAATTATGTTATGAATCTGATTATTATGCTAGGGCATAAATAATAGAATCAAAAGGTGACAACAGAATGTATGTTCACTAATGATAAGAATAAGTAAGTTAATAAGCGATGTGTCGTACCACCCACGCCAGGTTGGGTTGGACTGTGGATTGAGTTGGATAAGGTTTGGCCGCCCCAACCAATTCATAGTCGCGCGCCGGTTACGAACACACGAGGTAAGGGCCCATAATGAATAGAGATAAGAAAGCATAATATGGTCAATACTTGCTATGTGTATTTCCTGTTTATGCTATATTTTCTTTACGGCTTAAGAGTTGTACTTACTGAGCTCTAGCTCACGGTTTTGAGTTTATGCTGTAGGTAAGGAACCAGCTATATGAAAAAGATGCAAGATGGAGTAGCGAGCCAAGGGACTGTGAATGAGTGGTTTATGGGTATCGCTACGTGTTTTGTGATTTTATGTAAATTATGAAGTATTTTATATTAACCGGTAATTAATATACTAGTATGCAAAAACAGTATGACTTTATGTTTATAGTGTTTTGTCAATGCTATAAAAAAAAAAAAAAAAAAAAAAAAATTTCCGCTGTGTTTTTCAATCAATGGGTTTAAGTTATTTTACGAATGTATGTTAAGTAAGTAAGGTAACGACCTACGCTAGGTGGGGCGTTACAGAAAAGCAGTGGAAATTTTCAGTTTTTGGGTCCAATTTAGGTGTTCTGGCCGTGCATTAGAGGGAGACACATTTGAGGACCAAAACAGCCAAGTTTGGTGTCCATTTGGTGAGCTAAAACCGGTTTTAGGAAGCTTAGAGTCAAGGGTGTGAGAATTGGTTCAAGTCCTAGAGCCAAACCCCATCTATTTAAGGTAATTTTTCCAAAAAGCCTAAATCTTATTTCAATTGAGTTTTTAAGCCAAGATTTAAATGTATTTGTTTAAGTTAATGTTTGTAAGAGCATAAGCTCACTAATTTAGTTTTTATGCCCTTAAAGTGCTTGATTAGGTTGCTAGAGTGGTTTGATTCATTTAATATGTTTATGTTTGTTTGGTATGCTAGGATTGCATGCTAGAGCTTACATGAGGTTATATGTCCCTTAGATGCATGATTAATTTTGTGATTGTATGTTAGGATGTGCTAGAATGGAATGGTATGCATGAATGAGAATGTATGGAATGGTTTGTGCAAATGCTAGAACATGTAACCCTAGGTTAGGGTTCGGTTTCTATGGGCTGCATGAACGTGTTAGGGCTGCATGTTGGGACATGCAGGACGTTAGAAGCGCTGCATGACTTGTGTGTAAGCTCCCGCAATGGGCGGTCGAGATAGAACCGCGAAGTAGGACGTAAAACCAATCTTAGTAAGCAATGCTGCCAGTTCGGGTTCCAAACTGGTCAGTCTCAGGAAACTGGTAATTGCAGGCCTTTAGAGGCCGAATGGGCAAAAACGTAAAACACGAAAGTTGTAGAACAGGGTCTTTCCTAGGGGCCTACGTGAACCGTTTCTTAAAATGAGGTTCCAAAGGCCTCCGTTTTTATGAAAAACCGAGGATGGTCCATCAGGACACAGTTTTTTAGGATCACCCAGATTCAAATTAAAACTGGTATTAAACAGTGTAGAACCAGACTTTGCTTAAAACACAAAAGTTTTAGAACTCTCCAAGAGCTAGAACTTTCGTGAAGGAAACTTTTTCTAACTCTAAAAGGATTTTAAACTATACCTTGAAATCTAAAAGCTGTGTAGGGAGCAAAATATTTCTGCATAGAATTTTATAGAACTAATTGAGAAAAATTGTTTTTCTGCCTAAACACTCTGTTTTGAACATAGAAACTGTTCCAAAAGCAGTTTCTAACCCTCAAACGTTTTATAAACCATGTTTTAAGACTCAAGGAATTTTAAGGGGAATTATAGTAGTTTTTTGGCTTTTATGCCAAAAGTTTTTTCAAGGATAGAGAAAAGATATTAAAATGTTTAAGTTCAAGGTTTGCAAGGTAAATTGGTAAGACGAACGGTGATCGGGAATTTATACCTGACTCACAGGGCTTAGCCCCAAAGCCCGAAGTTGACCCGAAGGGAGGGTTGACTTTAGTAATTTAGAGGTTAACTTCGGTTAACCTAATTTGGATTAGAATAATGATAAGTTTAAGGTTAGGTGTTAGCCTAACCTTTTTACGCTCTCACATACGATAAGTACGAAAGGTTATCCAACGTAACCACACATAAAATGTTTTATGATAGGGGGGACATATAACCAAAGCACTGCATGAATGTTGGTGGATAACCAACATTATTATGGTCATAGGCTAGAGTATTAACTAGTCCTTCGATTAAGCAGGAGGTAACCTGCAACTGAGCCCCGAGTTGGAACAGCGTTACGACAGGCATAGACGAGGTAAGTACAACGCCGCCTACAGCATAGGCTATTAGTTGTATACTTACCTAGAAATAATTGGTATGCTATATGCTATATGTTATGATTTGATGCTATGTTATATAGGTATAATAAGTATATGTCATGGGATGTGTTAAGTAAGCAATGTATGCTGAAATGGAATTATGAAATAGTTATAAAGTATGATTAAGTGACATAAAATATTATGTTCACGAAATGGGATCATGTATGACACGTCTAAGAATGACAAGATGGAAAATAGGAAATGACGATAAGTCGCATGTGTCGCACCACCCGCACCAGGTCGGGTTGGACTGTGGATTGAGTTGGAATTGGACTGGCCGCCCCAACCATTTCATAGTTATGCGCCAGGTACGAACACTCAAGTTAAGGGCCCCTAAGTAGATTAAGCGATGTAGAAATAAGTAAGCATAATATGAACATAATTGGTTCATGCATGCTATATGTCTTGAAGTATATGCAATAGAATGATGCTATGTTATGATATAAGTTTATGAGTCGCGGTATAGGAGTTGTACTTGTTGAGCGAAAGCTCATTGTGTTAAGTTTATGCTGTAGGTAAACAACCTGCTGGCAATTGATGATGCAAGGTGGAATCGTGTGGCCGGGCACTGTGAATAGTGGAAAGTGGGAACCGCTAAGCGTTTTGCTATTTATGTAAATGATGGAATGTTTAATTATGGCTACTTAGCAGTATGCACAACTGACAGTATTACTCACGTTTTATGTTCCGTATTTGTATATACGCCTTAAAAAAAAAATTTCCGCTGTGTTTCATGCATTAATTAAGTAAGTTTATATAAGCTATGTATGTATGTATGGTAACGGCCTGTACGAGGTGGGTCGTTACACAAACTTCCTTAGTCACTAAGTATTTCCCTCTTGGCTGGCCATTCTTGGGCTGTTGGGCAAATAATTGGCTTTTTGTGGGTTGATATGTAATTAAGGAAGGAATTAATTTAAAAGCTATATATGGTGAGGCATAGTTAGTCAATTAGAAAAGACTAACTTTTAGGTCATCTTTAAGCCTTCATTCTCTCACAAAGCCGACACAGCAAGAAGAGAGAAAAAAAAAGGAGAGGTTGTCGGACTCTTGGAGAACAGCAAGAAAAAAAAAAGTTGTTGGATTCAAGCCAGTGTTTCATTTTCCAAGCTTTAGAGGTAAATCCTCTCAACCCCCTTAGCTCTTTCCACTAAGTTTGGAGCAAAAATTCTTATGCATATTTCAAGTCCTTGGTTATGAGAGCATGAGCTCGTTTTCTATTTTCTTCATTGAATGTTTTTAGTAAGCTTGTATGTGTATGTATGAGCTCTAGAGAGCTTAATTTTTATGTGGATGGTTATATTTTTCGGTTTACACTTTAAAAATTTATGCATTAAGATTATGCACACCAAATGCTTGATTATATGACCCCACATACCTAAGAAGAGTTATGGAATGCATGTGATTAGAATTGTGAAGTATGATGTGTGAGGGTTTGGAATAACGCCAAAAACTTCAATTTCAGTAAGAAAATTTCTATGTGAAAGTATGGGTGCTATGTAATGAGGATTGATTGTATGAGAAGGAAAACGATAGTAATACGCTGCCCACTTGATTGTAAGCTCACGGTTTTAACCGTTTGAGGTAGGGTGCACGTAATTTGATGTAAGAACCACGCCCAAATGGAAACTGCTAGTTCGGACCAAAACAGGGCAGTAAACTGAAATCAGAATTTTGGGGCCCTTAGAGGCTGAATTTGAAGAAAGTTAAAACATGAAAGTTGTAGAAAATGGAAACTCCTAGGGGGCATCTCAAACCGTTTTCAAAAATAAGACTCCAATGTCCTCCGTTTTCATCAAAACTTGAGCTTGGCCTGATCAGTCTAGTGACCACGGCCAGGCAACTTCAAACGAGAAAATGAGTGAGTTAAGGAAGAACTGGGTTTTGTGTTAAACATAAAAGTTTTAGGAAATTTTGAGGTCTACAACTTTCATGAAGAGGACTTTTGGAAATTCAAAACCGATTTTTAAGTAGAATTTAATTTTAAAAACTGAGCAGGGAAAATAGAAGTTCCTGTGCAGGGTTTTCAAGATGGTGCAGGATTGGGTAGTTTCTGCACATACTTTGATGACTGAGTTTCTAGAAATGTTTTCAAACAAGGTTTTCAGAATTTTACAGTTTTGCTATTTTTGAAAGAAAATCATACGGATCGGTGAAAAAGTTATTTGTAAGTTAGGCCGAATAAGTAAATGATGTTTTTAGTAACTGAAGGGGTTACTAATTTTTATGTGAAAAGTTTTGGAATCAAGGTTACTGTTAGTAACCAAATTTAATGTCAACCTTTGGTATGTGGTGGGACATATAATTAGGAGTATGGATAAATGTTGGTTGGGATCCCAACATTAAAAATGATAAGTTATGATAAGATAAGGTGATTCTTATCTTACGTTTTTTGTAAACAGGTGTATAAACTGTGTGACGACCTGTTAAAGTCCAGAACGCAGATCTAGTAAAACAAGTAAGTACAACTCCGCCTACAGCATAGGTCCTTTGTTGTGTTACTTGTTTGATATGATTTTATGTATGATATGTTTTAAATGTTATGCGATGAAATAATGCATGATTTGTTTAAGACTTATGAAATATCAATATATGATTTATGTATGTGAAACATCACGAAGCATGTTCACAAATTCTTAGGATAAAAATAAGAGCAAAGTATGACATGATGACAAGTAAGTTTGCCTGTTCGTATCGACCCGCGTTAGGCCGGGTTAGGTCTATGGTTTGAGTTGGATTGGGCTGGCCGCCTCAACCACTCCATAGCTGCGCGCCCGATACGGACACTTATGTTAAGGGGCCCTTAGTATGTTAAGATATGAAAGAAACATAATGAAGTATAATTGGTTCATGCATTTATTATGTAATGTTTTGCAGGTAAAAAGTTGTACTTGCTGAGCGAAAGCTCACAACTTACGTCTATGCTGTAGGTAAGCTCCCTACTGGCAATGCTTGACAAGGCGTGGAGCGGGGCATGACTGTCTATGAGATTACGGGCTGGGAACCACTACGCGTTTTGTTATATTATATGTATGTAGTTTTGTTTTATAATCAATTTCAGACTCAAATACTCGTTTCAGTATTTATTCATATGTATATAAGTATGTTTGTATGTAAGTATGTAAATCAAGTTTAAAAAAAAAAGTGTGATATTTTTTTTCTAGTCCAAATTTCCGCTAATGAAGTAAGTTAAGTAATTATGTATGTTAAGTTAAGTAAACTGTAACGGTCTATGTAAGGTGGGTCGTTACACAACACATAACACACAACCCTAGCATACATCTAACATACTTTGGCAAGTAACAAACATAAAGCCTATGCTGTAAGCGGAGTTGTACTTACCTCTTTCGCTATGTCCCAAGTAATGCTGCTCCTCCTCCGGGTACAGCTGCAGGTTTCTTCCTGCTTGATAAAGGACATAGTCTAGTTAAACTCGTGAAATGTTGGTGACCTAACCAACATGCTTACATAATCCTGGTTGTATGTCTCTTTATGCATAACGTCTTACTTGGTTACACTTACTATCCCTATTGTTATGGATTTATTACTTAAAAGGTTACATTGGGTAACCTTATGTGCTAAGCCCACAACATACCATTAGGGTTAGATCATCTTCCAACATTGGGCTTCTTCTTTAATCCACAAACCATCGGGTTATTTCCATTAACCCTATATCTTAGCTCAATTGATATCCTTTAGGGTTATACTGGGTAACCCTTAAGGTCAAACTAAGTCAAATTTTTAGTCAACCAAAATCAACTATGGTCAACTTGGTCAACTATAGTCAACCCTCTTTGGGTCAACCTTTGGGCCTTGGGCTTGACTCAGTAACTTGGGTATCCTTCCCGGTTACCATGCGTAAGCGCTTTGCTTACTAAACTTTAGCTTGAAAATTCTATTTTTCCTTAACTTGGAAAATTTGGGGAAATTAATCCCAAAACTCTTTACTTAACTCGTAAAAATCCATATTCTTAAAATGAGGTTTTATAAAATCATTTGGGACTGAAAAATACCATTGGAACAGTTTTCCATAGTCAAAATAGTGCGTTTTGGAAAAATACAGTTTTTCTGAACAGTTTTTAGAAAATTCTGTGCAGGAGTTTTCTGTTCTCTGTACAGTCTTTATAAAACCGTGTCAGTTTAAAAATTCATTTTGAATTTGAAAAAGTTGTCTTCACAAAAGTTTTAGCTCTCGAAAAATCCTAAAACTTTCATGTTTTACAAAAAATTTAATTCGGACTCTATCATGTTCATAATCTAGGTTGAAACCACCGACCATGCATAAAACCTGGGCATGGTTAGGCTCGGGTTTTCACTAAAACTGAGGCCATTGGAGTCTCATTTTGAAAATCCGTCTATGTTTCTCCCAAGGAAAAATCGTTCTGAACAACTTTTATGTTTTATATTTTTCCCAATTCGGCCTCTAAAGGCCTCAAATTCCACTTTCCAGAAAACTGGGCAGTTCGCATCCAAACTGGCAGTTTTTGTTCTTACATTCGTTTTACGTCCTATTGCGCGAAATCTAACTCAACCAAACACACGGGAGCCTAAATAGCATACATGCAGCATTTTCTAATGTCCCACATAAACAAACGTGTAACTCGAACGTGTCCATGCAAACCAAAACAGATCTGCCCTAGCCTAGGGTTTGCATGCTTCTAGGTTTGCTTCTCATTCCAATCATTCATTCTCATACCATTCATGACTAGCACTAGCAACCTAGCATAATTGCCACAACCGGCCTACACAAAACATGGGACATACAATCCATCTAATCATGTAATCCTAGCATGCAAGTAAGCACAAACATATAGCAAATAAAAGCATAATCAAATCACCCCTAGAACCCTAATCAAGCACCACACCTAGTCTAGGGCAATGCAATTGAAATAAAAATTGAGCTTATGCTCTTACAAACTTTAGCTTGGGAATACACATAAATTTCCAAATGAAACCAAATGGAAAGGTTAAAGTTTGTGGGAGATTTTACCTTGGCTAACCCTAGAAATAGGTTAGGGTTTGTGAATCCGAAGTTCTCCCTCCCTTGGTTCTCCTTCCACTCGGTTTTCACCCTTTAATTGGGCACCAAAAATTTTCTTTTGGTCACTTGGTGATCCTAGCACAGTCGGCCAGACCCTAGGCTTCTCCACTTCAATTTTTTTTCTCCTTTCTTGTTTCTTTCTCCCACAACCGGCCACTAGGCCAAATGGATCTAAAAATTTTCAAACTTTTTTTTTCTTGGTTTCCTAGAGCAATCCGAACACTCTCCCAAACAAAACCCCCTTGAAAATTTTTGTTTTCCTTTTCTCTTTCTTGCTCTCCCCACACTCGGCTACAAGCTAGAAATGGGTTTCCAATTTTTTTCAAACTTTCTCTTGGTTCCTTGGTTGAAAATCGGAACACCACCCCTAAGGTTTTCTCTTGGATTTTCAAATTTTTCTTTGTTCTTTCTTGATTTCTCTTGCTCGGATTTTAGAGAGGAAATTTGGCTAGAGTTTGGCTGATTTTTCTCATTTTTCAGCCCAAAATCCGCCCCCCTCATGGGTATTTATAGATGTGGAGAACTTTACCAAAATTCTAAAAAAGACACATGAAGACTTAAAATTTACAAACTTGGCATGCAAGGTGGCCAGCCATTCCCTTGTAGAACAAGGCTAAGATGACCTCATCATGATGACATCATCTAGATGACATCACTATGTTTACATCACCAATTTTTCAAAATTTACACTTTTGCCCCAAAAGATAAAATCCTTGCAATTTTACCCCTTAGGTGGCCGGCCGTGTCACACTTTCTAGAGTCTTCCTTGCTTTCTTTTCAAGCTTAATTAATCCAATTATGATGTCATAAATTGAGGATAGGATGATGTCATCCGTATTAAGCCTTGTTTGGCTTTTCCTCAATATACAGTCCATTTTTAAGCTATACAGATATTTCTAATACTGTGTTCACTTAAACACAGTATTTTTATACTGTACTACAGTCCAAAATTTATCTGTGTAAAAACAGACAGTATAAATTTTTTTTCTTATTTTTCAAGTCCTTTTTGCCCTCGATCCTTACTAGGTGTGCTTGATTTTCTAAGGTGGTTTTAATGTCTATTCAAGCTATCTTACCCATAATGTCGGGTTTTACAGTATCTTTTCCATATTGCATCACATAATACTACAAAGTCAACCAGTTGACCACTCTTGGTCAAACTTTGACTTTCTTGGTCAAATTTGACTTTTTTGGTCAAACTTTGACTTTTTCAAAAGTACGTACTTTTTCGTCCTTTTCGACTTAAAAGGGCGTTTGCTAGCCTTAGCAATCTATTTCGAGTCTTATTGAACCATAAGAACTCACAAATAGTATGAAAAACTCTTAACCGAGCTTTTTCACAAATACTTCCATGGTATGCATATCATTCCTTTAAAAAGGAAACAGTAAACTAGAAATTAAGGTATTACATCTATAGTGACACAATATTATTTCATTAGAACTAGGAATAGAAGCAGATCTATTCAAAACAAGTATCGGTATGTGGAACTAGTTGACAAGAAACAAGTGCATCGTCAAAAAAATAGAGGCCATTGTACTCCTTATCACTACCAATCATCCTCCCCGAGTCCAAGTCCTAAAACTCACAACATAAAGGATTAAAGTGAGCAAAACATTTATGATCGTGAGTGAGTTTAGTAACAGATAACAAATTGCAAGATAAATTAGGAAAATAAAGGACATCATGGAGTGTAAGAGTGGATGAGATTTTGATGGACCCCATGTCGACAATTGCCAAAAAAGAACCATTGGCAATTTAAATTTTTTTGTATCTAGCACAAGGGCTGTAGGAGGAAAACAAACGCGAACAACCTATCATATGGTCAGTTGTGCCAGAATCGATAATCCAAGACGACAAAGAATTATTGGTGACACTAGAAAGGGCTGCATTATGGTGATTATCAAATTGGGCTAAAGAACAAGAAGAGTTTAGAAAAATTTGAAGACTGGAATGACTTGTACAATTGCTCTAACTGCTCCTTTGTGAATTGGCTGGTACTCGAATTGACTGATTGCTCTAGAGAATTGTTAGCCACAGTCTGCAAAGCTTTGCCATCAGAACTCTTCTTCATGTTGGTTGGCTTCCCATGGATCTGCCGTCATGTCTCCCTGGTATGCAAGGCTTCTTGTAGTGGTCACACCATGGTTTCTTCCTGCGATCGCCAGTCGAGTCCGGCCCTCGGGATACTAGAGCCGAACTGTCGGACTCCAATTTAGAGTTCATATCTGAATCACTCATCATCATGTGTTTCTTGCACTCCTCTTGGTGCACTTCAGAGAATACCTCTCGAATGGATGGCAGCGGTTTGCGGCCAAGAATTTGACCCTTCACATGATCGAGACTACGATTAACACCCACACGAAACATGTAGACCCAATCTTTTTCTTCACGTTTCATATGCCTCGCATAGTCATTAGCATTTTCCCAGACATCGTCATGGCATTGGTCAAGTTCCTGTCACAAAGTAACCATCTCATTATAGTAGGTGGTGACATCATGATTTCATTGCTTCAATTGCCAAAGCTTGGACTTCAGCTCAAAGATTTGGGAAGAGTTCACCAAATCGGAGTATGTTTCCCAAACAGAATCCCAAACATCCTTCGCCATCGATAGAAAGAGGTTCGGTTTAGCAATGCTCGCCTCCATGGAATTGAGGAGCCATGCCGTTACTGAGGAATTCTCGGATCACCAAACTTTGAAAGTAGGATCATCAGTCGCAGGTTTCTTGATTTCGCCAGTTAAATACCCTAACTTCCCTCGGCCATCAACGGCTAGTTTGACAGATCGGGACCATTCCAAGTAGTTTTTGCCATTCAACTTGTGAAAGGTTAGTTGGAGAGTCGACCCCAAAGATAAGTTGTCAACACTGCCAGAGGAAACCAAGGGGGACGGAGAAACAGATCCGGACACAATATCTGAAAAAGAAGGGATCTACCAACACCGATCATCGCTGGCCGAGGTGGAGGTGTTTTTGCCATGATGGCTTTGATGCCATGTAGTTTTGGAAGAATAATAATATAGATTCTTCTTATTGCAAATTGAAAAAAGATACATCAAACTTGAACTTAAATAGAGATATCTAACCCCTAAATATCCTAACTGTCTAACAGAGAAAAACAAGGAAACAAACTTCCCAACAAACCCAAGATAATACTCGGATTTTATTGAACCAAAAATATCACAAAATATCCCAACTAACTTTCTAGATTATTCCGACAGTTCTATTAGTGGATCCCAAACTTTTAAAGTGACGTATGATATGGAAGGCAGGATGACACTAGTATTTCCTTTTTTGTAGAGAGGGGAGGGGGGAGCCACTTTACTCTGCATGCTCATGGTAAGAGGAGATTCTTTAATTGACTCTATCAATTTATTCCCAAAATATACATACATACATATATATATATATATATTCTAAAAAAAATTGAAGCAATCCTGAAACTTAGAAAGAAATAAAGGGAGTTCCAATATCCCTCAAAGTGAGAGCATCATCACCTTTACTATTCTATCTTTCATGTAGCTTTGTCTTTCTCATATATCTAATTTAATTTGATTTAATACCATTTTGTCAAGATCATTCACATAATACAACGTGATATTTTAAAAAATGAAATTAATTTCCTCGAAGAAGAATTGTGCTATGCCCTCCCAAACAATCTAGAATTTGAATCCAATAGGGACACAAGTAAATAAAATTATTTACTCCCTCAAACAAAATATTAAGGAAGCATTTTCATGCCTTCAAATTGCTACATGATAATGCCATTATCACTCTCTAAAGTTTCTTTGTCATTCATTATACACAAGAAAATCTTCATTCATTCAGGAAAGTAACCTCTCCCTCTAGCGTTAGTATGCAAATTCCAAAAATAAAGAGAAGGAATAGAGAAGGAAGGGAGACAATAAAAAGAAAAAGGGGGACTTGAATCCAAAACTAAAAAAAAAGAAAAAGAATAAAATAAAAATAGAGAGGCAGAGATAATCATGCGTATGAGCTCCAAAAAAAAAAAAAGTGTCATGCTTGTACTCAAGAAAGGAGAATTTATGTCGTGTTGGGTATCTTCTAATGCGGGCACTAGCCACAGCATATGCTCAAGTAATTAACTAAAAGATTAAAAATACATACTTTCATATTCATTAAGAAATTTCATCAAAACAAAAATATTTTTGAAGAAGGAATTGATGGAGAACAGTTTAGGGTTCACAAAAGTGAAATTAAGTCAATCAAATATGTGGGGCTTTTATAAATGTAAATGACTAGAAGAACTTGACAACTCTTGTTACGTATAAGTACTTGACCATCAACATGCAAAATCGCAATCAGATCCTAGACGCACCAACTCAACTCCAAAACTTGGATAAAACTAATATACCTATAAAATCTCAAAATGACTAACTCTAGAACTTCTAGAGCTCATGCATGACAAATATAAGCATAATTGTTTCATTTTCAAATCTGGAATCCTAGCTTGGTCAAGAAATGAGTTTTTATTAAATCATAATGCTAAAAGAGAAATCTCATAAATTTCAAAGGGAAAACTCCAAATTTATGAGAGGGGGGAGGGGGGGGGGGGGGGGGGGGAAGCAATCTCAAAGCTACAACAAGGTAAAACCGAACCTCTAGACTTGGAGCTTCAACTTAATACTAACACTCATGAAAGTTTGCATGTAAATATCAGTCACAAACTCATACACATCATAAGAGAAACAAGATTTCAGAAAATATGAAGAAAGGAAGGAAATCCCCTACCTCAGTCCGTGCATCATACCCAAATTCTCAGAATCCCTAGATTTCTCTTCTTCTCCAAATGGGCTGCTGCAAATGAGTGGAAGGCATCCCCTTTTTCTGTGTTGGGGATTGGCTGAGAGAAAAAAGGGCGTGAGAGAGAAGCGTGTGAGGGAGAGTAACCTCAAAAAAATAAAAAATAAAAAATAAAAAGTTTGGGACTTCTAATTTGTATTTCTGAATATAGACATTTGGTCCAACGGTATGGATGATCGTGTGGAAGGTGTGGAATTGTTAGGTAGCCTTGCACTTTCGTTATTATTATTATTATTATTTATTATATATAAGCTTGATCATTGACTTTTTTTCAGTCTTGGAGGCTGCTAGGAATTCACAGGAACAATTCGTTGCAACTTCATTCATCGTGGTCTCGTACATATTGTTTATTCTCTTCTTCTGGTGACTTTTCTTCTCACTGAATAGTTTTCTTAGTAATTAATTTAATATGCCGAAAAAAAAATTCTGTAAATATCCAGGTGCTACCACCCACTCCGACTCCTTCGTCAAAGAATTTGTCAAAATGACATAACAACAAACTTAAATTAGCAAAATGACTTTCCCTTTTAATTTGTATTTTTTTTTAATTCAAAAAATGCTGATTGTTTATTTAAAATAATAAAAAACCAAACAAAAATAATTAACTTCCCTTTTAGTCTGATTCCTTCCCCGAGACAAATTCTCGTCTACTCCCCCCGAGACCCTCCTTCGAACTTCACCCTTTCCTTCCCTTCCTTCCTTCCTTGGATTCTTCTTCTTCCTTGGGCATCGAACTTCACCCTTCCTTTCCTTCCTTCCTGCGCTTCTTCTTCTTCCTCGTTCCCTTCCCTTCTTCTCCTTCCCTCTGTGTAACGCCCCCAGATCCACGTAGGGCCTACTACGCAAACCTGGGTCGTTACTTTACTTACTTTACTTAAACCTTGAAGAAAATTGCGGAATTTTTTTTTTCTTTTAAACTCCTTTTGAAACTTCAAAAGACTTAACTTCATTTTAAAAATCGTCACTTGAAAACGTTACTTACGTAAAACATAAAACCTTAAACTTAAACTTAAAACTTAGTTCCATTCAGAAAACTTAACTTCTTCATGCGTACTCGCTCGAGTACCGAGCTTTTACCCCTTGGGGAAGCTACCATACTTAAACATAACATAAACCGTGGACTAGATCCGACCTAATGCGGATCGGTACAACAAGAGGCAACTCGTTGCCATATCTACTGAAACTGAAACTGTGCCATACATACTTAAAACATAATGTAAACACATTTTTCATTTCAAACATATTTTGGAAACCCGTAGTGGTGTCCATTCCCACGTTTCACAGTCCGCAGCGCCATCTTTCCACAGCCTTGCATCAGGTATTGCTGGTAGGTAGCTTACCTACAGCATGAACGTAAGTAGTGAGCTAAAAAGCTCAATAAGCACAATATTCAATCCGCATGCAAATGAAAATGCAAGCATACGCATGAACCAATTATGATTTATTATTAAATCAATTATGGTTCCCTACTTAATTATCTCTGTACCATGTGTGCACGTACTGAGGTACATAACCATGGAGTGGTTGAAGGTGGTCCATCCGATCCAACTCAAACCATGAAACAAAATATTTAACATGGAGTAGTGGAGACAGCCCGTCCAATTCAAGTCAAACCATGGAATATACCGTTTGAACTTACCACAGAGGCAAGCCAGTACGATGCAACAATCTTAACTTAGCTTAACTCTCGCTTACCATGTATTTCATTATTAGTGGACATGCTTCGTGATGCCACGCTATCTAACATAAAACATAACATGCTTCTGCATAACATACTATCTCATACTTAACATACATGACATACTTGCATCATAGCATAACATACTTCATGACATACTACTTAACATGCTTCATAACATACTACATAACATGCTACATCTTAACATGAAACATGTACATACTGCTTCCTACCATAATATCATAAATCATGAAATCCCATTCATGATTTTTTGAACACAACATATGCAAACAAACATGTGTTCATCCTGTAGGCGGAGTTGTACTTACCTTCCGTCCTACGTTCGTGCTTAACTGTCCCAACTAATGCTGTTCTTCTCCTAGTACAGCTGCAGGTACTGCCTGCTTGACAAAGCTCATGATCTAACTTAAACTCGTGAAATGTTGGTGATCTTACCAACATGCTTACATGGTCTTGGTTGTATGTCTCTTTGGCGCAAAATGTCTAACTGGGTTACACTTGGTAACCTTGCGTACTAAGCCTTACTAAACCCCTAAGGGTTACTTATCTTAATCCGTAACTATCGGGTCATATCTGATAACCCTTTAGTTGAGCTTAAACGGTATCCTTTAGAGTTACATTGGATAACCCTCAAGGTTAAACTAAATCAATGCCATTAGTCAACCAAAATTAACCATGGTCAACTTCGGACAACTACGGTCAACTATGGTCAACCCCCCTATGGGTCAACCTTTGGGCCTCAGGCTTGACCCGGTAACTTAGGCATAACTCCCGGTTACCAATCGTAAACTAATCGCTTGCTAAAATCTTGCTTGAAAAATACATTTTCCTTGCTTGGAAAACTTAGGGAAATAAATCCCAAAATCTTACTTTACTTGTAAAATTCTTTACTTAAATCATAAAATCCAAACTCTTGGATTAATGTTTCGTAAAATTATTTGAGGTTGAAAACCGCTCTTCGAACAGTTTTCCGTAGTCAAAACAATCGTTTGGAGAAGAAAAACAGTTTTCTAGAAACATTTGTAAAACTAGTGCTGCAGGAATTTTCGGATTCCCTGCGCACCCTTCGTAAAATAATCCCAATTTAAAAATCAGTTCGTAATCTGAAAAAGTTTTCTTCACGAAAGTTCTAGCTCTCGAAAAATGATAAAACTTTCGTGTTTTACAAAAATTCCAATTCGGCCTAGATTCGTACCAATTTTTAGTTAAAACCGGATGACCCCTGAAAACTAGGTCTGGGGACTTAAAGAAATTAGCCACGGGTTTTGGCATAAATGGAGGCCATTGGAGCCTTATTTTGGAAAACGGTCCATGCAGCCCCCTAGGAAAAGTCGTTCTGGACAACTTTCATGTTTTATATTTTCCCAAATTCGGCCTCTAAAGGCCTGTTATTTTACTTTTCCGAAAACTGGACAGATTTAATCCGAACCTGCCAATCTTCGTGCTTACTTGATTTTACGTGTCCTACTTCGCGGAACTAACTCAACCGATCACTCGGGAGCCTAAATAAACAACATGCAACGTTAACTAACATCCCACATGTACCAACATGTCATCCTATCGCAGCCATGCAAACCAAACCGGAACTACAAAAACCTAGGTTTGCATGCATCTAGGGTTTGCATCACATAAAATTGAACCATTCATGCAACACCGAAGCTAGGTCTAACATCCTAGCAAGCAAGCCATACACGGCTGCACCTAAGGCAGGGAGCATAGCAACCAAAAATCCATGCAAACCAAGCATTCATGCAAGCATAAAATCATAGCACACAAGCATAAACCATGCATAACTAAACCACATGCAACACACCCTAATCAAGCACCATACTAAGTTTAGGGCATCAACATAAAAACTTGAGCTTAAGCTCTTACAATCCTTACTTGAAATACATTATAAATTTCCCAAATTAAGCTTGAACCAAAAGCTTAGGGTTTAGGGAATTTACCTCATGAATTTCGGAAGTTGGTTCACACCTTTGGAGCCAAACTTCCTTGCTTTCCTTGGCTGCCTTCATAGCCGAATTTCCCCCTCCAATTGGGTTCCAAATTCCAGCCATACACATACAAATATACCCATAAATATTCCATCAACTTGCATGGAAAAATCACTTAAGTTTAAAGGATTTTACCTTGACTTACCCTAGGCATGGGTTAGGGTTGATAACCGAAAATCATCTCCCCCCTTTGGCTGCTCACTTGCTCGGCTTTGGCTCACCAAATGGCACCAAAATTTTTCACCAACCTTGGTGACTTCTTGCAGCCAAAACCGAGGCCTCCTATACCCATAAGCCTCAAATTTTCTTCTCCTATTTTCTGCACCACCAAGGCCGAACCACTAGCACACCTAGGCACCAAAAATTACTTTGGTTTCTTGGTTGGAGTTTCTTCTCCATACTCGGCCACACCACCATTTTTTTTTCCCAAAAATTTTTCTCCCTTTTCTTCTTCTCCCATGCACGGCCACTGCCCAGAAAATGGGTCAAAATTTCCAGATTTGCCCCGATGGATTCTAGCTCCAAAACCGAGCACCCTAGTTAGCCTCCCATGGGTTTTTACAACTTTTTCTCTTGGTTCTCTCTCTTCCTCTTCCTCTCTGATTTTTCTGAAGAAAAATGGCCAGAGGTTAGCTGATTTTCTGCATTTTTTCAGCCCAAAACCGACCTCTATTTATAGGCAAATGCAAACTTTCCAAAAATTACAATTTAGTCCCTAAACTTTGAAAATTCCAACCCTTGTTCCACAAGGTGTGAGGTGGCCAGTCAAGACTTGGAGAGCAAGCAAAGGATGACATCATGGCTTACATCATCGCTTACCTCATCGCTTACCTCATCAAATTTCTAAAATTTACACTTTGGCCCCAAAAGTGAAAATTCTTACATTTATGCCCCCTAGGTGGCCGGTTGCTTTCTTGGTGAACAAGCCAAGCTTATCTCATCATGATGACATCATCTTGATGACATCATGTGCTTACATCATCAATTTTCCAAAATTTACACTTTGACCCCAAAAGTGAAAATTCTTGCATTTATGCCCCTAAAATGTCATAACCGGTCATTTTGCTTGCTTTTCAAGCAATTGAAATTCTCTTCATGATATTATGTGATTTTCTCATACTTAAATCACATATTTTCTAAAACTACATTTTTGCCCCGAAAGACAAAATCCTTGCAATTTTACCCCCAAAAGTAGCCGGTCCTTATCTTTGCTTGCAAGGCAAGTCATTGCCTTATTGTGACATCATCTAATGACATCACTAAGCTTACTTCACATATTTTCCAAAATTTACACTTTTGCACCAAAAGTGAAAATTTTGACATTTTTGCCCCTGACTTTGGCCGGCCCTTTTGAGTTACTTGGTGACCAAGTTTTTCATATTTTCATGTCCTTTTGCCCTTGACCTTAACTAGGTGTGCTTGATTTTCTAGGGTGGTTTTAAAGCCTATTTGAGCTATCTCGCCCATAATGACATGTTTTACAGTATTTTCCCATACTGCATCATACAATACTATCAAGTCAACCCGTTGACCACTCTTGGTCAAACTTTGACTTTCTTGGTCAAATTTGACTTTTTCGGTCAAACTTTGACTTTTTCCGAAATTACGTCCTTTTTCGTCCTTTTCGACTTGAAAGGGCGTTTTCTAACCTTAAAAACCTATTCTGAGTCTTAATGAGCCCTAAGATCTCATAAAAAGTATGAAAAACTCTTAACCGAGCTTTTCCGTAATTATCACAACATATGCACATAATTCCTTCGAGAAGGAAATGATAACATGAAATTTCTAGGTATTACAATCTACCCTCCTTAAAAAATTTTCGTCCTCGAAAATTCGGATATTTCTAGGTGACTCTTCTTCAAAATACACCATAAATCCATAATGGTTCGATCATGTTCCCATTTTAACACTTAATGGGATCATGTCTCTCATACAACACCATAATCTTACTTTCATATCCTTATATCTTCATACCTATCATACTTACTTGCTTTCATACTTTCTTACATTCTATCATACTTTCGTACTTACATACTTTCCTTTCCTGCTGCATCACAAGAACTATTTACGTAAAAAATTGAGCAAGTATATCTGATACTTGTCACATTTTGAAAACATATCACATATAGCTTGTTCATATTATGCTTTCTTATTTCATCCTTAACTTACTTTCTTACTTTTCTTATTATGGGCCCCTTACTTGAGTGTACGTACCCAGCGTGCAACCATGGACTTACTCTTGCCATAGTCTGACCCGACCTTGGACGGGGGGTACGACACAGGCAAGCTTGCTTGCCATCTGCTTACTGATCATCTTTGAAACTTTTCAAAGTTTATAATGGAAAAAACCATAATATCGTTCAAGTGATGCATCGAAAAGTATACTAAAATATCCAACTACTTCTTGGATAAAAGAAGCTTCTCTCATTGCTTCAAACTTATCTTCCCTAACACAAGGGCATAATCGTAATTCTTAGGAATATCTAAACTTCCCATCATTTCATAGCCATCAATCTTATTTCTTATTGCTACTCTAGCAATTATCATTGCAACTTAGGAACTACAGTTGCAAGATAGACTTCTACGAAATTTTGGTTCTGTCGTACCTACGACAAACCAACTTCTAGTTTCTAATTCTATCACTCATGCTCCTTCCATATCTTAATATATCCTATTAGAGATTTCTCGCAATCTCTTCATATCATATCATAAACATAGCGTTTCCACCACGCTTTTGCTACGCAACTCCGATCCGTTGGCAGTACTGATCCATGAAATCCTTCAGGTAAGCAGGCCAAACTGCTACATAACTAATCTGAGTATCTGAGGTGTCACCTCGTCTAGT
Organism: Ficus microcarpa; assembly: GCA_025413485.1. NCBI lineage: Eukaryota > Viridiplantae > Streptophyta > Magnoliopsida > Rosales > Moraceae > Ficus > Ficus microcarpa. Next base: position 13,911,162 of record CM046380.1, on the reverse strand, counting down.
TGTTGGCTGGCAACATAACGTAGCCGAAAAATGCGTCCTTGCAGCACATAATCGGAGAAGACTCTCCATTCTGTAAAACCATTGTTTTGGGTGTTGTCGAAGGTGCGGAGCTGCTCCTCCATTCCTCGAAATGCTAACAAAGCCTTATCGTCCCTTTCGATCCTAATAAATCTAACCTGGGTTTAACACCAAGTACATGACACAAAGTAAGAAAACAAACTTACAAAACTATGGTGTTGGTGGCAGAACTGTGAAACTGGATGGCAGAAAACCTTCGCTCTGATACCAAACCTGTAACGCCCCCAGATCCACGTAGGGCCTACTACGCAAACCTGGGTCGTTACTTTACTTACTTTACTTAAACCTTGAAGAAAATTGCGGAAACTTTTTTTTTCTTTTATTTTTCTTTTCTTTTAAACTCCTTTTGAAACTTCAAAAGACTTAACTTTATTTTAAAAATCGTCATTTGAAAACGTTGTTTACGTAAAACATAAAACCTTAAACTTAAACTTAAAACTTAGTTCCATTCAGAAAACTTAACTTTTTCATGTGTACTCGCTCGAGTACCGAGCTTTTACCCCTTGGGGAAGCTACCATACTTAAACATAACATAAACCGTGGACTAGATCCGACCTAATGCGGATCGGTACAACAAGAGGCAACTCGTTGCCATATCTACTGAAACTGAAATTATGCCATACATACTTAAAACATAATGTAAACACATTTTTCATTTCAAACATATTTTGGAAACCCGTAGTTGTGTCCATTCCCACGTTTCACAGTCCGCAGCGCCATCTTTCCACAGCCTTGCATTAGGTATTGCCGGTAGGTAGCTTACCTGCAGCATGAACGTAAGTAGTGAGCTAAAAAGCTCAGTAAGCACAATATTCAATCCGCATGCAAATGAAAATGCAAGCATATGCATGAACCAATTATGATTTATTATTAAATCAATTATGGTTCCCTACTTAATTATCTTTGTACCATGTGTGCACGTACTGAGGTACATAACCATGGAGTGGTTGAAGGTGGTCCATCCGATCCAACTCAAACCATGAAACAAAATATTTAACATGGAGTAGTAGAGACAGCCCGTCCAATTCAAGTCAAACCATTGAATATACCGTTTAAACTTACCACAGAGGCAAGCCAGTACGATGCAACAATCTTAACTTAGCTTAACTCTCGCTTACCATGTATTTCATTATCAGTGGACATGCTTCGTGATGCCACGCTATCTAATCTAAAACATAACATGCTTCTGCGTAACATACTATCTCATACTTAACATGCATGACATACTTGCATCATGGCATAACATACTTCATGACATACTACTTAACATGCTTCATAACATACTACATAATATGCTACATCTTAACATGAAACATGTACATACTGCTTCCTACCATAACATCATAAATCATGAAATCCCATTCATGATTTTTTGAACACAACATATGCAAACAAACATGTGTTCATGCTGTAGGCGGAGTTGTACTTAGCTTCCGTCCTACGTTCGTGCTTAACTGTCCCAACTAATGCTGTTCTTCTCCTGGTACAGCTGCAAGTTCTACCTGCTTGACAAAGGTCATGATCTAACTTAAACTCGTGAAATGTTGGTGATCCTACCAACATGCTTACATGGTCTTGGTTGTATGTCTCTTTGGCGCAAAATGTCTAACTGGGTTATACTTGGTAACCTTGCGTACTAAGCCTTACTAAACCCCTAAGGGTTACTTATCTTAATCCGTAACTATCGGGTCATATTTGATAACCCTTTAGTTGAGTTTAAACGGTATCCTTTAGAGTTACATTGGATAACCCTCAAGGTTAAACTAAATCAATGCCATTAGTCAACCAAAATTAACCATGGTCAACTTCGGACAACTACGGTCAACTATGGTCAACCCCCCTATGGGTCAACCTTTGGGCCTCAGGCTTGACCCGGTAACTTAGGCATAACTCCCGGTTACCAATCGTAAACTAATCGCTTGCTAAAATCTTGCTTGAAAAATACATTTTCCTTGCTTGGAAAACTTAGGGAAATAAATCCCAAAATCTTACTTTACTTGTAAAATTCTTTACTTAAATCATAAAATCCAAACTCTTGGATTAATATTTCGTTAAATTATTTGAGGTTGAAAACCGCACTTCGAACAGTTTTCCGTAGTCAAAACAATCGTTTGGAGAAGAAAAACAGTTTTCTAGAAACATTTGTAAAACTAGTGCTGCAGGAATTTTCGGATTCCCTGCGCACCCTTCGTAAAATAATCCCAATTTAAAAATCAGTTCGTACTCTAAAAAAGTTTTCTTCACGAAAGTTCTAGCTCTCGAAAAATACAAAAAATTTCATGTTTTACAAAAATTTCAATTCAGCCTAGATTCGTACCAATTTTTAGTTAAAATCGGATGACCCCTGAAAACTGGGTCTGGGGACTTAAAGAAATTAGCCACGGGTTTTGGCATAAATGGAGGCCATTGGAGCCTTATTTTGGAAAACGGTCCACGCAGCCCCCTAGGAAAAGTCGTTCTGGACAACTTTTGTGTTTTACATTTTCCCAAATTCGGCCTCTAAAGGCCTGTTATTTTACTTGTCCGAAAACTGGACAGATTTAATCCGAACCTGCCAATCTTCGTGCTTACTTGATTTTACGTGTCCTACTTCGCGGAACTAACTCAACCGATCACTCGGGAGCCTAAATAAACAACATGCAACGTTAACTAACGTCCCACATGTACCAACATGTCATCCTATCGCAGCCATGCAAACCAAACCGGAACTACAAAAACCTAGGTTTGCATGCATCTAGGGTTTGCATCACATAAAATTGAACCATTCATGCAACACCGAATCTAGGTCTAACATCCTAGCAAGCAAGCCATACACGGCTGCACCTAAGGCAGGGAGCATAGCAACCAAAAATCCATGCAAACCAAGCATTCATACAAGCATAAAATCATAGCATACAAGCATAAACCATGCATAGCTAAACCGCATGCAACACACCCTAATCAAGCACCATACTAAGTCTAGGGCATCAACATAAAAACTTGAGCTTAAGCTCTTACAATCCTTACTTGAAATACATTATAAATTTCCCAAATTAAGCTTGAACCAAAAGCTTAGGGTTTAGGGAATTTACCTCATGAATTTTGGAAGTTGGTTCACACCTTTGGAGCCAAACTTCCTTGCTTTCCTTGGCTGCCTTCATAGCCGAATTTCCCCCTCCAATTGGGTTCCAAATTCCAGCCATACACATACAAATATAGCCATAAATATTCCATCAACTTGCATGGAAAAATCACTTAAGTTTAAAGGATTTTACCTTGACTTACCCTAGGCATGGGTTAGGGTTGATAACCGAAAATCATCTCCCCCCTTTGGCTGCTCACTTGCTCGGCTTTGGCTCACCAAATGACACCAAAATTTTTCACCAACCTTGGTGACTTCTTGCAGCCAAAACCGAGGCCTCCTATACCCATAAGCCTCAAATTTTCTTCTCCTATTTTCTGCACCACCAAGGCCGAACCACTAGCACACCTAGGCACCAAAAATTACTTTGGTTTCTTGGTTGGAGTTTCTTCTCCATACTCGGCCACACCACCATTTTTTTTTCCCAAAAATTTTTCTCCCTTTTCTTCTTCTCCCATGCACGGCCACTGTCCAGAAAATGGGTCAAAATTTCCAGATTTGCCCCCATGGATTCTAGCTCCAAACCGAGCACCCTAGTTAGCCTCCCATGGGTTTTTACAACTTTTTCTCTTGGTTCTCTCTCTTCCTCTTCCTCTCTAATTTTTTTGAAGAAAAATGGCCAGAGGTTAGCTGATTTTCTGTATTTTTTCAGCCCAAAACCGACCTCTATTTATAGGCAAATGCAAACTTTCCAAAAATTGCATTTTAGTCCCTAAACTTTGAAAATTTCAACCCTTGTTCCACAAGGTGTGAGGTGGCCGGTCAAGACTTGGAGAGCAAGCAAGGGATGACATCATGGCTTACATCATCGCTTACCTCATCGCTTACCTCATCAAATTTCCAAAATTTACACTTTGGCCTCAAAAGTGAAAATTCTTGCATTTATGCCCCCTAGGTGGCCGGTTGCTTTCTTGGTGAACAAGCCAAGCTTATCTCATCATGATGACATCATCTTGATGACATCATGTGCTTACATCATCAATTTTCCAAAATTTGCACTTTGACCCCAAAAGTGAAAATTCTTGCATTTATGCCCCTAAAATGTCATAACCGGTCATTTTGCTTGCTTTTCAAGCAATTGACATTCTCTTCATGATATTATGTGATTTTCTCATACTTAAATCACATATTTTCTAAAATTACATTTTTCCCCCGAAAGACAAAATCCTTACAATTTTACCCCCAAAAGTAGCCGGTCTTTATTTTTGCTTGTAAGGCAAGTCATTGCCTTATTGTGACATCATCTAATGACATCACTAAGCTTACTTCACATATTTTCCAAAATTTACACTTTTGCCCCAAAAGTGAAAATTTTGACATTTTTGCCCCTGACTTTGGCCGGCCCTTTTGGGTTACTTGGTGACCAAGTTTTTTATATTTTCATGTCCTTTTGCCCTTGACCTTAACTAGGTGTGCTTGATTTTCTAGGGTGGTTTTAAAGCCTATTTGAGCTATCTCGCCCATAATGACATGTTTTACAGTATTTTCCCATACTGCATCATACAATACTGTCAAGTCAACCCGTTGACCACTCTTGGTCAAACTTTGACTTTCTTGGTCAAATTTGACTTTTTCGGTCAAACTTTGACTTTTCTGAAATTACGTCATTTTTCGTCCTTTTCGACTTGAAAGGGCGTTTTCTAACCTTAAAAACCTATTCTGAGTCTTAATGAGCCCTAAGATCTCATAAAAAGTATGAAAAACTCTTAACCGAGCTTTTCCGTAATCATCACAACATATGCACATAATTCCTTCGAGAAGGAAATGATAACATGAAATTTCTAGGTATTACACTCTGTTCTACAAAAACTGAAAAACACTCCCTCTGTTCTTCTTCTCCTTCTCCCTCTGTTCTTCTTCTTCGTCTCCCTCCCCCTGTCCTTCTTCTCCTTCTCCCCCTGTCCTTCTTCTCCTTCTCCAGAGCCCCCAAACATTGAGATTCCCTAAAGGACAACAAGAGCCCCCAAACAAAAGAAAAAAAAAAAAAACAGATAATTTCACGTAGAAACTTGTATACTGCCAAATTGCAGATATGCCAAAGTGACAATTAACAAGGTTATTAAACAAACTACAAGAGTCCCGTAATGTAAAAAATTGTTAACCAACTCAAACAAAACGGAACTTCAAGCATGTCTATTTAACAAAACAGTTGACAAGCTATTCTTTATTTGGCATATTTTGATGTGCAGAATCAATGGCGACGCTAGAAGTAGAAACAATTTGTGCTTTTGGTGATTAACAAAATTGACAACTTGCTGTGTGGCGTATGACTACATAAAATTAAGATAAATTATAAGCAAATCTTATATAATCACAAAAGAAGCCATTTAATAAAACTCGAATGTTTTTTGTTCACATAAAATTAACCCAGGCTTGACAAAAAGGTTAGATTTTCCTACATATCAGCACTCAGTAAAGCACTCCTGAAGAAAATCCTATGGCTTTCCCCATATTTTCCTTGCCAAACTAACAAATATTTCAAAAACTAACTTGCTAGAAACGGAAAGCCACAAGCTTAATTTGCCAGATACCAAAAACATAGATAATAGATTATATATGTTTTATCAACTACATTCCAACACACCAAATTTCCTCTAACCTAGACCTTTGACAGGCCTTTCAACAACGTTTGGAGTTCTTACAGATCACAAAAAATTATCACAACAGGAAGAATCAAATTTGAATAGTGCCATAAAGCACGCTGAATGGATTTGAAGAGCCAGTTTAGGATCTCTTTTGAGTCCTTGTAAGACCTTTGCATATGAATCGATGCGAGTAGCGTATTTGGTAAAAAGTACATCAAAGTCTTTAGACAGATACTAATGCACTTTAACAGAGTAGTTTTTATAGCTTTTCGGTTTCTAGTTGTGCTTCTCCTGTTACTAAAAGTGGAAGTTGTGCTTTTCAACAGTCTGAAAGTGACTCCAAATCATGTTTAAATTTGGGTGCTTGAATAAAATACCAACCATCTCAGACTCCTCGATGTACACCTGGTAAATGGTAGTGCCAAGGGAAGAGAGAACACTATAAAATTACACGTGTACGTAGAAGATTTTCTCGACTCATGGTAGGCCAGCCCTATAGAAGACTTCACGTCAAATATTTTAAAAATTTTGCTTTCTTCACAATGGGGCAATGGTTCTTCACTCAGCGTCGAAAATAAGTTTTAGTAACCGCACCAATTACACCAAAGAGAGAAGCAATACTCAGAAAAAGATTTGATGAAGCTGGTTCATTAGCGCCATACCAACTGAACGAGAATGAATACATTCTCATGGGTGATGATTTCATTGCATGTGTCAAGTTATATTTCAGTGCATGATTTCAAAGAAAAAATTAACATATCAAAGTCTATCTTCAGTCGTTCCTTGTAAACATTGACTTTTTTATTTTTTTTATTTTTTTCCATTAAGCAAAAATACCAAAAAACCATGCCAATGACAAAATGCATGTATGATTTGCCTAAAAACCTTTGGAACGACCACGGAAAAGGGCGGAACGACCACTTTTTATGACTTGTCAATGTTGACTTTTTTTGTTATTTTTTCCGTGGAACGAAAACACTGAAAAACTATGCCAATGTCTTTTACCATGTTACCATGTATTATTTGCCTCTAAACCTTCGAAACAACCAGGAACGATCACGGAACGACCACGGAAAAGGGAAGAACGACCATTTTTTATGACTTGTCAATGTTGACTTTTTTTTTAATTTTTTCCATGGAACGAAAACACCAAAAAACTATGCCAATGTCTTTTACCATGTATGATTTGCCTCTAAACCTTCGGAACGACCAGGAACGACCACAGAAAAGGGCGGAACGACAACTTTTTATGACTTGTCAATGTTGACTTTTTTTTTTTAAATTTTTTCCGTGGAACGAAAATACCAAAAACCTATGCCAATGTCTTTTACCATGTATGATTTGCCTCTAAACCTTCGGAACGACCAGGAACGACCACGGAAAAGGGTAGAACGACCACTTTTTATGACTTGTCAATGTTGACTTTTTTTTTTTAATTTTTTCCGTGGAACGAAAACACCAAAACACTATGCCAATGTCTTTTACCATGCATTATTTGCCTCTAAACCTTCAGAACGACTAGGAACGACCATGGAAAAGGGCGGAACGACCACTTTTTATGACTTGTCAATGTTGACTTTTTTTTTTAATTTTTTCCGTGGAACGAAAACACCAAAAAACTATGCCAATGTCTTTTACCATGTATTATTTGCCACTAAACCTTCGTAACGACCAGGAACGACCATAGAACGACCACGGAAAAGGGCGGAACGACCACTTTTTATGACTTGTCAATGTTTACTTTTTTTGTTATTTTTTTCCGTGGAACGAAAACACCAAAAAATTATGCCAATGTAATACCTAGTTTTTCAATGTTCTTATTTCCTTTTTAAGGAATTAATTTTATATTATGAAGGTATTTATAAAAAAGCTCGATTTAGAGCTTTTGTTAGATTTTGTGAATTTTTATGGGTCAATAAGACTCAAAACTGATTGTTTAGCTTAGAAACGGGCCTTTTGAGTCGAAAAGGGTGGAAAAGTACATGATTCCATGTTGGTCAAAGATTTGACCAAAAAGTCAACTTTGATCGAAAAAGTCAAAATTTGACCAAGAACAGTCAAAGAGTTGACTTCCCAGTATAATCAGATGTAGTATGGAAATGATATTGTGAAACTCGTCATTACGAGTAATATAACATGAATAGGCCTTAAAACCATCTTAGAAAATCAAGCACCCTTAGTAGAGATTAAAGGAAGAATGGGCTCGGAAAAATAAGAAAAAATTTATACAGTCCATTTTTACACAGATAAATTTTGGACTGCAGTATAAAAAAAATATATTGTGTATAAGTTAACACAGTATCAAAAATATCTGTGTAACTCAAAAATGGACTGCTTTTACAAGAAAATAGCCAAACAAGACTCAAAGGGAGTGACATCACCTTGGTTGGATTTATGACATCATAAATATTTAACTTAGCTTGGAAAGAAAGTTAGAAACTCCTAGAACCCCCTTGGCTGGCCACCTCACCTCCATTTTGTGTGATTTTTGTTTTTCATGGGGTTTTTTCATAATTTTCAAAAGTTTCCCAACCTCTATAAATAGGTGGTGTTCCTATTCATTTTTATTCAAAAATCTAGGGAAATTCTTGTCAATTTTCTTCAGAAAATCCGTGAGCTAGGGAAGAGAGAAAGAGAAAAGAAAAACAAAAATTTTCATAGGGGTTTTGTGTAGGGTGAGTTCGGATTGCACTAGGGAAACCAAGAAAAAAAAATTTGGGAATTTTTGGAGACCCATTGGCCGTAGTGGCCGAGAGTGAGAGGAAGAAGAAAAAGAAGAGAAAAGTTGAAGAATTTTTAGGGGAAAGCTTGGAGGAGTATTCGGTTTTGAGGAGAATCAACCAAGGAACCAAAACAAATTTTGGTACTCCTAGCTAGAGTGAAAGCCGAGTGGTGGAGGAACCAAAGAAGGAAGGAAGAAGTTTGGATTCCAAACCCTAACTTGAGCCAAGGTAATCTGTCAAAACCCTAACTCTTCCAATTGAGTTCAATTTGGAATTTTATTTGTATTTCAAGTTGGAGTTTGTAAGGACATAAGTCCAATTTAAGTTTCATGCTCTAGGTTGTTTAGGTTGTGCTTGATTTAGGGTTAAGGGTGGTTGGCTTGATTTTGTGAATTGATTGCTTGGTTTGTGCTTGATGAATGGTAGGTTGCATGTTAGATGTGAATGGTTGTGTGACCCCTGATTTTTGGTCCAAATCTGCCCTAGGCAGTGTATGCTAAGCTGCTAGCTTAAGGGTGAATGCTTAGTGCATGTGTGATGTTGTGCAAAAGGTAGAACCATGCAAGCCTAGGACTAGGGCAGTTCGGGTTTGGCTTGCATGGACCCGTTTGAGCTGCATGTTGGTTCATGTGGGATGTTAGAAAATGTTACATGTGTGCTATCTAGGCTTCCGCGTGTTCAGTTGAGTTAGTTTCCGTGCAATAGGATGTAAAATAAGACTAATAAGGAAAACTGCCAGTTCGGGTTTGGAACTGCCCAGTTTTCTGGTAAGTGAAATTTGAGGCCTTTAGAGGTAGAATTTGGGAAAATGTAAAACATAAAAGTTGTTCAGAACGATTTTTCCTAGAGGATAACATGGGAAGATTTTCAAAATATGGCTCCAAAGGCCTTCGTTTTTACCAAAACCCGAGCCTGAACCGTGCTCAGTAGTTATGCACGGCCAGGTGAGGTCAAACTGAAAAACGAACCAGTTAGAGGCCGAATTAAATTTTTTGTAAAACACAAAAATTTTAGGATTTTTTGAGAGCTACAACTTTTGTGAAGACCACTTTTTCAATGTAACGACCTACCTAGCGTAGGCCGCTACCGTACTTATTAACTTACATTTATAACATAATAATTAATAGAAACTTACTTACTTTGCTCATGAAACACAGCGGAAAATTTTTTTTTTTTTTTTATAGTACTGAAGGAAACTATAAACATAGAATAAGAAGTATAGTACTGTTTCTGTGTACAAGCATATTAACTATTAGTTATCATAAAACCTTTCATATCTCTTATATATATATACCACAAAACGCGTAGCGATTCCCATTCTCTACGATTCACAGTACCCGAACTCGCTACTCCACATTGTATCATCATCCGCTGGCAGGTTGCTTACCTACAGCATAAACTTAAACAATGAGCTTTCGCTCAGCAAGTACAACTCTTATACCGCACTAAACAATAATATAATATATGACATATATCAATTATATCAACAACATATTGTAACATACAGCATGCATAGACCATACTTATTCGTATTATGCTTTCTTATTTTCCTTATTCTTATTACTTATGGGCTCTTAGCCTGCGTGTTCGTATCCGGCGCGCGACTATGGATTGATTGGGGCGGCCAAACCATTTCCAATTCAATCCACAGTCCAACCCGACCTAGCGCGGGTGGTACGACACGATACTTGATATCTTACTTAAACTTATTATTGGTGAACATACATTCCTATGTCACTTTTCTAATTCCATCATTTCCTTATCTTAGCATATCATTAAATACTTAACATACTTCATAATGCACACATGTTATCTAACATATAGCACAGAACGCTTCATAGAACTCTAGTATTATACTCCTAATAGCTTATGCTGTAGACGGTGTTGTACTTACCGTTTCTACGTCCGTTGCTCTGCTGCTCCTCCTCAAGGTTCAGCTGCAGGGTTCCTCCTGCTTGATTGAAGGACGTACGTAAGGTTTCTAATCCATATTCATAATATGTTGGTATCTAACCAACATTCATGCGGGTTTTTGGTTATATGTCCCCCTAGAAAATAAAACCATACATAACTTACAGGGTTACGTTGAATAACTTTTCATATACTTAAGCCCACATACAAAAGTATAGGGTTAGGTCAACACCTACCCTTGGGCTTCTATTAGAAACTTATTTCCTTATAGGTTGTCCAAAGTCAACCTTTACGGTTACTAAAGTCAACCCTCTTCGGGTCAACTTTGGGCTTTGGGGCTAAGCCCGGTAACTCGGTTATTATTTCCCAGTTACCATCCGTCCTACACCACTTTTCAAAAATTTAGCTTAAAATTCCCTTTTTAAAGAAAAAGGACTTGACCTTTAAACTTTAAAATTTCTTACTTACTTTTTAAAAATTCATAATTCTTGAAGCATAATTTTGTAAAATACTTAAGGGTCGGAAACTGTCTTTGGAACAGTTTCCATGCTTGAAACAGTGTGTTTAGTCCGAAAAACGATTTTCCTAGTTTGGTTCTAGAAAATCTTGTACAAAAATTTCTTGATTTCTGCACAGTTTTCACATTTCAGATTATATGTAAAAATCCCGTTTGAATTAGAAAAAGTTTCCTTCACGAAAGTTCTAGCCCTCGAAGAGTTCTAAAACTTTCATGTTTTACAAAAATTCTGATTCCGTGTAGTTTAATACCAGTTTTAAATTGAAAACGGTTTTGACATAAAAACTGGGTCTAACAGACCACCTACGGTTTTTCTTGGAAATGGAGGCCGTTGGAGCCTCATTTTGAAAAACTGTCCGCGTTGCCCCTTAGGAAACACCCTATTCTACAACTTTTGTGTTTTACGTTTTTACCCATTCGGCCTGTAAAGGCCTGAAATGACTATTTTACCGAAACTGTCCAGTGGGAACCCGAGCTGGCAGTTTGGTTTTTAAGTTTAGTTTTACGTCCTAAGTCGCGGGTTCTAGCTCGACCGACCACTTCGGGAGTTAGTCAACATTCATGCAGCGCGTCTAATGTCCCTTATAACCTAACCATGCAAACCCACGTGATCATGCAACCCTAAAAACCGAGCCTAACAAACCTAGGGTTGCATGATTTTCTAGCTTAGCATACAACACATACATTTCATACATCATGGATCACAAAAATTCACAACATACAAGCATAATTTAAATCGACCTAATGGGGACATACTACCTCAAACAAAACCCTAACATGCCATTCTAACAATTCAATCAACATAGCATAATTTAAAAGCATGCATTAAACCAAACCACCCTTAGAACTAACCTAACCAAACACTTAGACATATAGGGCAGAAAATTAAAAGCACTTATGAGCTTATGCTCTTACATCCATTTTGCAAAAATACACATAAATCTTAACTTAAAACTCAATTAAAAACTTGATAAAAGCTTTTGAAATTTTTACCTTAAATTGAGGTAGATTCGGCCTAGGGTTAGGGTTCCCGAAAAATTCCCTTTGCTTCCCCCTTGCTCCAAGGTTCGGCTACTCCCTTTTTGGTGCACCAAAAATCAAATTTTTGGTCCACCAAAAATCAAATTTTTGGTCCTAATGGCTTCTCCTCTCCTTGCTCGGCACCCAAGGGCTGCTTGCCCCAATTCTGGAATTTTTTCTCCTCTCCTAGCCAACCAAACCCGTGGTTGCTCCAATGGAGGAATCAAGCTCCAAAACTTGATCCAACTTCCTCCCTTTTGCTTACTCACTCACCCGAAATCTCTTGCCATAATTTTCCCTCACAATTTCAGTTTTTTTTCCTCTCTTTCCCCTGCACCTTGACCCACGGCAATGGCTGGAAAAGGCTGCAGAAATTTTTCCTTTCTCTCCCCTTGAACTCTAGGCTAACCGAAGTAAGAAATGGAAGTTGGGCTTGGAAATTTTTTCTGATCTCTCTCTCTTTCTCTCACGGCTTTTGGTGCAGAATTTTGACAAGAGTTTGGCTGAGTTTTTGCATTAAAATGAATAGAGGACTTGGCTATTTATAGGCAAAAAGGTGAGCTTCTTAAAATTAGGTTTTGACCCCTAATTTTTCAAAATCTTGCACTTGTTGATGCTTAGTTGGCCGGCCATAATGGGGTTGGAGAACAACTCATGATGAGCTAGCAATGTCCACATGTCACAAGGTTATTGGTCCACCACCACATGTGAGGTCAAAATAAATCTTTTATGAACTCATAATTTAAGGGCTTGTTTTAAACGAAAACTTTAAAACTTCGAGTTTAATAAATAAAATTCCAATACTGTAATTACTATTTTACAGTTTTGGATTTTTATACTTACAGTCAAAAAAATTGGATCGAAAATATTTTTCTTATTTTCTCAAATCCTTTCTGCCCCATGTCCTAATTTAGCGTGCTTGATTTTTCTATGGTGGTTTTAGTTCTAATTCTTGTTATCTGTCATAGAAAACGAGTTCCTGCAGTATTTTACTCGAACTGCAGATCTTAAAATTCATCCGTCGCAATTTTGACCATTTTGGTCAAACTTTGACTTTTTGGATCAACGTTTGACTTTTTGGTCAAAATTTTGAATTTTCTAAAATCGTGTAGATTTCATTCCTTTTAGTCCGAAAAGGCTATTTGCTTTTCCGAACAATCATTTTTGTGTCTTATTAAGCTATAAGAACTCATAATACACACATTAAAGCTCTAAACTGAACTTTTTCATGAAATTGCATGAACTGCATATATTCAATTCTTAAAGAAAACTAGTAACATGAAAAGCTAGATATCACATTCAAATTCGGAGTGGATCTTTAAACTGACACTGTTTTCCAAAGACTGTGCAGGAAACAGAAAATTTCTGCACAGAATTTTCTGAAAACAGTTCCGAAAAATTGTATTTTTGTCTTAAACCACTGTTTTTACTTATGAAAACTATTCTAAAGGCAGTTTCCAGCCTTAAACGATTTTTATAAAGATCCATTTCAAAAATATGAATTTTTACAAGAAGATTAAAGGATTTTGAAACAAATTACCCAAAAAATTTCCAAAAGTAAGAAAATGAAAATTTTAAGCTAAAATTGGTAAACAAGCCGACTACGGACCGTAACCGGAGGTAGTATCCGAGTTACTAGGCTTAGCCCACAAAGCCCAAGATTGACCATAGAAAGTTGACTATGGTTGACCAGAGTTGACCAAGTTGACTTTGACCATCAATAGTTGACTTTGACCATTAATAGTTGACTTTGACCATCGTTGACCAAGGTTGACCATAGTTGACCGTGACCGCAGTTGACTACCGTTGACCAAGATGTTGACTTTGACCTCGTTTGACCATAGTTGACCCCGAATAATTTAGATCGACTACCTTGAGGGTTACCCAATATAACCCTAAGGGACACCGAAAATGTGGAAATGGGCTAAAATGTAGGGGTGTTGATAATAAACCATAGGACATGGGCCAAGTTGATAAGATATCTAGTACTAGGGACATACAACTAGGATTAGATAGGCATGTTGGCTAAGTCACCAACATCCCACAATATTAAATTAACTCTTACCTATGTCCTTCCTCAAGCAGGAAGAAATCTGCAATTGTACTCGGAGGATGAACCACAACTTGGGGAACATAGCAAGAGAGGTAAGCACAACTCCGCCTACAGCATAGGCTTTAATTGGTACTTGCCTAAGTATGTTAGATGTATGCTAGGGGTGTATGCCAGTGGTATGCTATGCGCTGCTATGTGATATGCTATTATGTTATGTTGATTGCCATGTTATATGCAACATTGTTGTGTTATGTTAAATGTTGAAGTATGATCTTGATATGATGTACATAAGGTAAGAATGTATGTTAAGCAAGATAATGGTATGAGTATGAGTTAAGAATATGTGACATCACGATGCATGCTCACTAATTCTTATAAGACTAATGAGATAAGGAAAAGAAAGCAAGATGGCAAGCGAGCTTGCCTGTGTCGAACCACCCATCCGAGGTCGAGTTGGACTATGGTTTGAGTTGGACTTGGACTGGCCGCCCCAATCACTCCATAGTTGCGCGCCGGGTACGGACACTCATGTAAGGGCCCATAAGAAAGATAAGAAAGATAAGTAAGATAAGCATGATTGTAAGTTAAGAGTGAGTAAAGAAAGTGTAAAACGAGCATAACCAGACCATGCATACGTTATGCAACTCTATGTTATGTTATGATGAATGATGTTATGAGATGATATGTGACGCCATGTTAAGTTAAGTTAGAATGTGTATGATTAGGCTATGTTGTGCATGACGCAGAATAGATAGTTGTACTTGCTGAGCGAAAGCTTACTATTTGACGTCTATACTGTAGGTAAGCAACCTGTTAGCAACATGTAATACAAGATGGAGGAGCGTGGCGGGGCATACTGTGAAATTGTGGGAATTCAGGCCGCGACACGTTTTGTTCTTTAAGTATTTATTTTATATTAAATGTTTTCGTTTAAGACACGTTTTATACATTTGTTAATTATATGCCTCGTAATATAAAAAAAAAATTTCCGCTGTGTTTTGCTAAATTAATAAGTGCGAAGAACTAAGTACGTATGTAAAGTAACGGCCTATGTTAGGCGGGTCGTTACAGTCAATGTCTTAAGCCATATATGATTTGCCTCTAAACCTTCGGAATGACCAGGAACGACCACGGAAAAGGGCGGAACGACCTCTTTTTATGACTTGTCAATGTTGACTTTTTTTGTTATTTTTTCCGTGGAACAAAAACACCAAAAAACTATGCCAATATCTTTTACCATGTATTATTTGCCTCTAAACCTTCGGAACGACCACGGAAAAAGACGGAACGACCACTTTTTATGACTTGTCAATGTTGACTTTTTTTTAAAATTTTTTCCGTGAAACGAAAACACCAAAAAACTATGCCAATGTCTTTTACCATGTATTATTTGCCTCTCAACCTTCGGAACGACTAGGAACGACTAGGAACGACCACGGAACGACCACTCAAAATGGCGGAACGACCTCCCAAAAGTCATGTAAATGTTGACTTTTTTTGTTATTTTTTTTTCATGGAACGAAAACACCGAAAAACTATGCCAATGTCTTAAGTCATGTATGATTTGCCTCTCAACCATCGGAACGACCACAGAACGACCACCCAAAATGGTGGAACGACCACCCAAAAGTCATGTCAATGTTGACTTTTTTTGTTATTTTTTTCCGTGGAACGAAAACACCAGAAAACTATGCCAATGACTTAAGACATGTATGATATGCCTAAATACCTTTGGAACAACCAGGAACGACCATGAAACGACCACCCAAATTGACAGAACGACCACCGAAAAGTCAACATTTACAAGTCATTTTGGGTGGTCGTTCCGTCATTTTGGGTAGTCGTTCCGTGGTTGTTCCTGGTCATTCCGAAGGTTGAGAGGCAAATCATACATGGCTTAAGACATTGGCATAGTTTTTCGGTGTTTTCGTTCCACGGAAAAAAATAACAAAAAAAGTCAACATTTACATGACTTTTCAATGGTCGTTCCGCCAATTTGGGTGGTCGTTCCATGGTCATTCCTGGTCATTTCAAAGGTTGAGAGGCAAATCATACATGATAAAAGACATTGGCATAGTTTTTCGGTGTTTTCGTTCCACGGAAAAAAAATAACAAAAAAAGTCAACATTTACATGTCTTTTGGGTGGTCGTTCCGCCATTTTGAGTGGTCATTCCGTGGTAGTTCCTGGTCGTTCCGAAGGTTGAGAGGCAAATCATACATGATAAAAGACATTGGCATAGTTTTTCGGTGTTTTCGTTCCACGGAAAAAAATAACAAAAAAAGTCAACATTTACATGACTTTTGGGTGGTCGTTCCGCCATTTTGGGCGGTCATTCCGTGGTCATTCCGAAGGTATTTAGGTATATCATACATGATAAAAGTCGTTGGCATAGTTTTTTGGTATTTTCGTTCCACGGAAAAAAATAACAAAAAAGTCAACATTTACATTACTTTTGGGTGGTCGTTCTGCCATTTTGGGTGGTCGTTCGGTGGTCGTTCCTGGTCGTTCCGAAGGTTGAGAGGCAAATCATACATGATAAAAGACATTGGCATAGTTTTTCGGTGTTTTCGTTCCACAGAAAAATATAACAAAAAAAGTCAACATTTACATGACTTTTGGGTGGTCGTTCCGCCCTTTTCCATGGTCGTTCCGAATGTTTAGAGGCAAATCATACATGGCTTAAGACATTGGCATAGTTTTTTGGTGTTTTCGCTCAACGGAAAAAAAAAAAAGTCAACATTTACATGGAACGACCGAGCGGTCGTTTTGTAATTTTTAGTGGTCGTTCCGTGGTCGTTCCTGGTCGGTCCGTGGGTTTTAAGGTAAATCATAGATGACAAAAGTTATTGGCATAGTTTTTTGGTGTTTTCGCTTAACGGAAAAAAAAAAAAAAAAAAAGTCAACATTTACATGGAACGACCGAGCGGTCGTTCCGTAGTTTTTAGTGGTCGTTCCGTGGTCGTTCCATGGGTTTTGAGGCAAATCATAGATGACAAAAGTCATTGGCATAGTTTTTTGATGTTTTCGCTTAACAAAAAAAAATTTTTTAAAAAGTCAACATTTACAAGGCACGACAGAGCGGTCGTTCCGCAATTTTTAGTGGTCGTTCCGTGGTCGTTGCTGGTCGTTCCGTGAGTTTTGAGGCAAATCATAGATGACTTTTGTCATTGGCATAGTTTTTTGGTGCTTTTGCTTAACGGAAAAAAATAAAAAAAAGTCAACATTTACAAGGAACGACCGAGCGGTCGTTCCGCAATTTTTAGTGGTCGTTCCGTAACTTTTGTGATCGTTCCGTGGGTTTTGAGGCAAATTATACATGACAAAAGTCATTGGCATAGTTTTTTGGTGTTTTTGCTTAACGGAAAAAAAAAAAAAAGTTAATGTTTACAAGGAACGACCGTATGGTCTTTCCGTCGAATCATAGACTTTTTTTTTTTCCGAAAAGCAAAAATAACCGTAGCATCACCTAATGTCATGTATTATTGGCCTCAAAACCCATGGAACGACCACAAAAGTTTAGGAATGACTACTAAATTTTTCGGAACGACCATACGGTCATTCCGTCGAAACATAGACTTTTTTTTTTTCGAAAAGCAAAAATAACCATAGCATCACCTAATGTTATATATTATTGGCCTCAAAACCTACGGAACGACTACAAAAGTTTAGGAACGACCACTAAATTTTTTGGAACAACCGTATGGTCGTTCCGTCGAAACATAGACTTTTTTTTTTTCCAAAAGCAAAAATAACCGTACCATCACCTAATGTAATGTATTATTGGCCTCAAAACTCACGGAACGACCACAAAAATTTAGGAACAACCACTAAATTTTCCGAAACAACCGTATGGTCATTCCGTCGAAACATAGACTTTTTTTTTTTTTTTACTTAGGTTTTGTGCTTTAACAATCTTTAAGAGCTTTCTCTGCCATTTTTTTTCATAGGCTACAATCAGGGTTAAAATTATATCTAGAATAGCAGTAACATCTTCTCGACCGACCAAGGTAGTTATCCTAGTCTTTACCATCAGACCTTCTGGCTAAACTAGTATCTTGATTAGCATTAACATCTTCTCAGAATGAGGTCTAATAAATTTTTGATGGAGATGCATTTAATTCTGAACAAACTTTTTAGCTTTTCGCTTTTTTTTTTTTTACTTTGTTGTTATTTCTTTCCTTCAAATTTAATCCTTCTCATCACTGCATGAAAACTGAGAATTGTAGCTTCTTTCTTTTCAATTGAATGTGGATTCTCACGTTGTATAAAAGCAAGTGGAATAATGCTCCATACATCTCACAATTTGCTCGAGTTATGGCGGGATGGTCGAAGCGAGAGGACTTGGAGGATGACCGGGCAAGAGTCAAATCCCGCATTATTGTTTCGTTTATATGTCGATTATGGTCGTTATACCGAAGCTACAAATCTTTTGCTCGGGTATATAGACTCTTATGCATCAATGGTAAAGGAGAAGGCGTTGTGGAGGTGGCGGCAGAGCTTGTGGTGGTTGGAGGGGAAGAAGAGGGAGAAGAAGGCGTGGTCGGAGCTTGTGGCGTGGTCTCCAGATCTTTGACAGCGTCGTTTAGGGCGGCGGCGGTGGCGGGGCGCCAGATTTGGGGAGACACTCCTCTTTTGGGGGGAGGGAACGAGGAAGAAGAAGAAGTAGCAGAGTAAGGAAGGAAGGGGAGGGAAGAGGCACTCCAGTTGGACGAGGTGGAGAGCTGCTGGAAGCCAGCAGTTTTTCTTTTTTGTTTTTTAGTTTTTTTTAACCTTATATTAATTGATATCTTTTCTTTTTACATTTTTTTTTGAAAACAAAAGTCATTTTACTAATTAAAATTTTTTAAAGGTTATTTTGCAAAATAAATAAAGTGAAAAGGTTATTTCACTAAAGGACTTTGGTACGCACGTTTGATATGTTTTTTGTTTTGTTTTTTTTCCCCTATAGATTCTTTGAAAAAAAATGAAGGAAAAAAAAAATTCTTCTTCATATTTATGGATTTTTTTAGGGTTTTCTCTTTGGGGTCTTGTGTCTGATTTGTATGTTAGTAGTTAATGTTATAATCTTTATTTGGTATCTTCAATCATTTCTTTTATTTCATTCGTTCATTTCTTTCTTTCTTTCTTTCTTTCTTTCTTTTTTTTTTGGTCAATAGTGAAAAGATCTATTATTTGACGGATTTATCACTCGTTATTGAAGCTTCGAATGGGGATTTGGTTGGCTAGATCTGATTTGGTGGTCTTTTTTTTTTTTTTTTTTTTTAAACTACGTGCGATGGGATCATGGGAAAAATGAGTTATTACGCTAGAAAAGTGAAACCATTACTGGCTGTTGTTTCAGCAAGAGACCATCAAGTGGTGCATTAATTTGACACACATGACATTGAACTAAAAATGGCAGCTGCTAT
>CM046380.1:13874403-13891644 GCA_025413485.1 Ficus microcarpa | reverse complement strand
AAGAAGAAAAACGAAGAGGAAAAACAGAGGAAAGAGAAAAAGCAATCCTATTTCATTATCATATTTTTCTAGATACAAAAAGAATGACTAGTTAATCTAGGAATAGTTTTTGTTTTCCTGAAGGAAAAAAAAAAAAAAAAACCCTATAAATTTCGTTCACTTACACCATAAGTCCAAAGAAGTATGACGTCTTTTTAAGTTTTAGAGGCCAAGACACCCATGATAATATCACAAGCCATCTTCATGCCGCTTTAGAGAGAGCCAAACTCGAAACCTACATTGATAACAGACTTGAAAGACGAGAAGGAATATCGCCAGAACTTGTAAAAGCTATCGAACAATCAAAACTTTCTGTCATAGTTTTCTCAAAAGGCTACGCCAATTCATCGTGGTGCTTAAACGAACTCGTACATATACTTCAATGCAAAGAAAAGTATAGACAGTTTGTTGTGCCAATTTTTTATCATGTGGATCCATCACATGTACGAAAACAAGAAGGAGGCTTCGAAACTGCACTTTCTACACTTGAAGAACGTTACGAGGACAAGAAGATGAATGAATGGAGGGCCGCTTTGACTGCATCAGCTAATATAGCTAGGTGGGATTCACATACCATCAGGTAATTACTTCTATGTTAATTATATTGCTCGATTAATTATGTTTGGACACTATGTATCAACGTATGTCAGATTTTGATCGAGAGAGGTTGCAGAGAAAAAAGGTGCTTATTGTTCTTGATGATGTAGATGAGGAAGACCAATTAGAGATTCTAGCTGGAGATCGTGATTGGTATGGCTTTGGAAGCAGAATCATAATAACAAGTAGAAATGCCCACGTACATGAAAAAGGGGATGGCTACTGCAAAGTTGAAAAATTAGATGTTCAGGAAGCTCTTCATCTGTTTGGGTTAAATGCTTTTGCAAAAAACTCTTTCACCACCAAAGATTATGATGAGTTGTCTAATATGCTGGTAGGGTATGCTAAAGGCATGCCATTAGCTCTCAAGGTTTTGGGTTCCTCCCTTTTTAAGAAGGCGAAAGATATATGGGGAAGTACATTGGATAAACTAAAAAAATACCCCCCCTAGCAAAATTCAATCGGCACTAAGAATCAGTTTTGATGGATTATGTAATATTCGAATTTTTCCATGAACAATTTCCTTTTAAGGAATTTATTTTCACCTAACGAAAATATTTGTGAAAAAGCTCGGTTTAGGGCTTTTGAAAGGTTTTGTGAGTTTTAATGGGTTGAGAAGACTCAAAAATGATTTCTAAGCTCAAAAACGGACCTTTCAAGTCGAAACGGCCGAGACAGTGCAAAATTTTACGAAAGTCAACTTTGACCGAAAAAGTCAAAGTTTGACCAACAAAAAGTCAAAGGATTGACTTTACGAGATTTTTCAAGTTCAGTGTGGAAAGAGTTCCGAGAATGATGTTTTGTGAATTAGTTAGCAAGAATAAGCCTTAAAACGTCCTTAGAAAATCAAGCACACCGAGTTTGAGTTTAGGGGCAAAAAAGGTTCGGAAAAATTTGAGAGAAATATTTTTCGATCCAAAATTCATACAGATAAATTTTGTACTTCGGTACGATATAAAAATATTGTATTTTGGTGAACCACAATATTAGAATTATCTGTGTAGCACAAAGGAAAAGAAAAATGGAGTTTTGGAGAACAAAATGGCCAAACAAGGCATAGCAAGCCAAGGACTAATGCCCATACCCATGATATCACCATCCACTCACCCAAGCTAGGACCATGTGGAGCTTCCCCCTCCACACACTCAAGTTCGGCAGCACATGGGGAGGCAAGGGAAAAAGCCAAATTTTAAGGAAAAAAGTGTGATCAACCAAAGCCTTCCTTGCCTATATATAACCCCCCCCCCCCCCCCCCATTCTCCCTATTCATTTTTATTGAAAAAGTGAGCCAAACTCTTGCTCTTTTACCCTAGGATTTTCGGCAGCAAGAGGGAGAGAAGGAGAGGAGAGATCCAAAGAAATTTTCTTGGGGTTTTTGATCCTTGGGTGCTCGGTTTTGCAAGGGAGTGAGCATGAGAAAAAGTGAGAAATTTTTAGTGGGTTCTAGGGCTTGGTGGCCAAAGGGTGAGGAGAGGAAAGTGAGTGAGAAACTTGAAAAAAAATTTTGGGGCTTTTCTTCTTGGAGTCTTCGGCTTGGAGGAGCAAGCAAGGACCAACCAAAAATTTCGGTGTTCAACCCCTAGGTGGCCGTAAGTCTTGGTGAGCCAAGGAGGAGAAATTTTGGGGTAACCAAACTAGCTTTGGTTCTAGGTAATTTTCTAAATCCTAAACCTCTAATTTTAAGCTTAATTTCAAGTTTAATTTGAGGTTCGATCGGGTTGTAAGGACGTAAGTCCAATTTCATTTTTGTGCCCTAATTTTTGGTGTGTGCTTGGTTTGCTAGAACTAGGGTTGATTGGCTTTAAATCTTGCTTGATTGTGTTGATTTTTGAATGATTTTCATGCTAGAAACCGTAGGTTGTATGTCCCCCTTTAGTGGCCAAAAATCTGCCCCTTTGGCAGCCAAGATTTGCATGCTAGTTTAGGGTTTAAAAATTGTGATGCTTGTATGGATATATGCAATGCTAGAACCAAGCAACCCTAGAGTTTTGATCTTTGGATTTTGGGTTGCATGGACTGTATGGAATGGATTTTTGGGCTTAATGGGACGTTAGAAACGTTGTGTGCTTGAATCGTAGGCTCCCGAAGTGGTCGGTCGAGTTAGATTCGTGAAATAGGACGTAAACCGGACGTAAACCCAAAACTGCCAAATTCGGATTAGAATTTGACTAGTTTTAGAAAAGTGAAATTTTGAGACCTTTAGAGGCCGAACGGGTTAAAACACGAAACACGAAAGTTTCTCAGAATAATTTTTCCTAGAGGATAACATGGATGGAATATCAAAATAAGGCTCCAACGGCCTTCGTTTTTGGCAAAACCCGTGGCTGATCCCAGACCCAGTTTTCACCCAGATTTTTCAGGATCAGTCGTTTTCAAATAAAAACTGGTACTGATATAGGCAGAATTAGATTTTTTGCAAAACACAAAAGTTTTAGCATTTTTTGAGAGCTACAACTTTCATGAAGAAAATTTTTTCAGATTCTCAATGGATTTTTAAACTGGGCGTGTTTTACGAAGGGTGCGCAGGGAATCCGAAAATTCCTGCACCTTAACTCTTACAAAATGTTTTCAAAAAAATTGTAAAGTATTCTAAACTGCTATTTTAACTACGAAAACTGTTCCAAAAGCAATTTTCGACCTCAAACGACATTTACAAAGAATTATTTCAAAGATCAGAATTTTATAAAGAGTTTTAAGGATTTTTAAGTAAAAATCTTGTAAAAGTGCAAAAGATTAAGAAAAATGTCAAGTTAAGAAAGTTAAGTTAAGAAATAAAGTTTAAGACAAGAAGACGGATTTTCGAGATAAAAATGGTAATCAAGCCGCTTACGGGCCGTAGCCGGGAATAGGACCCGAGTTACCGGGCTTAGGCCCAGAATTGACAAGGGTTGACCAGTAGTTAACCAATTGTCAACTTTGGTTGACCCAACAATCAGTAAAGGTAACCTTACGGGTTATCCAACGTAACCCTAAGGACTACCATAAATGTTAAATGGGCCAAGAAAAGTGGGTCAAGGCCGTTGACCCAATAAGCTATGATAGAATAGTAAAGCCCAAGGTATTAAGAAGAAAGCCCAGTAGTAAATTAAGATCTAGCATAGAGGTTATCCAACGTAGCCTCTTAAGGGATTAATCAAGTTCAAATTAATCTCCAGCAGTAAAAGGCCAAACTGGACAAGTCAATTATCTGACGGGGACATACAACTAGGTTTTAGTAGGTATGTTGGTTAGGGCACCAACATTCTACACAAGAGGCAGAATCTCACCTATGTCCTTTCTCGATCAGGAGAGGACTTGTAGCTGTACGCCAAGACAGGACAGCGAGAGTGAGGAACTAGCAAGAGAGAGGTAAGTACAACTCCGCCTACAGCATAGGCTCTAGTTGATGCTTACCCAAGTAAAGTTAGATGCATGCTAAGGGTGTATGTTATGAAATGCTATGTGCTGCTATGTGATGCTGTGCAATGTGTTGATTTTCATGCTATGAGTATTAGTATGCCATGTGAAATGTTAATTTATAGAAAGCATGATTAAGTATGATTTTAATGTTAAGCATGATGTGAATGCTAGAATGAATTAGGATTGTGATACATCACGATGCATGTTCACCAATCCCCATGAAACTAATAAACTCAAGATTGAGTTAAAGAAAAGAAAAGAAAGAAAGAAGGCAAGCAAGCTTGCCGGTGTAGTACCACCCATCCGAGGTAGGGTAGGACTACGGTGTGAGTTGGATTGGGCTGGCCACCCCAACCGCTCCATAGTCGCGCGCCGGGTATGAACACCAAGGTAAGGGCCCTAAAAGAAAGATAAGTAAAGAAAGTAAAGATGAGCATAACTAGACCATGCATGTATAGGCATTGTTAGTTTATGCTAATATGAATGGTGTTATGTGATTATGAATAGTTATGTGTGGTTATGTATGTTAAGATAGAATGTATTCGATATGTTTGTATGTAAGTTGCGGACGAGACAGTTGTACTTGCTGAGCGAAAGCTCACTGTTTTACGTCTATGCTGTAGGTAAGTAGCCTGTCAGCAATGCTTGATGCAAGGTGGCGATGCGTGGTGAGGCGAACTGTGAAATCGTGGGATCTTAGTGCTGCTACACGTTTTGAACAACTTCTAGAATTCAATATTATGTAAATATGTTTTATCAAGACACCTTTTGTATGCAACACGTTTTAATTCGTGTATATAAAAAAAAAAAAAAAATTTCCGCTGTGTTTTTAGCCCTATAAGTAAGTATGTAAGCAGCAGTGTAACGGCCTGTGTAAGGCGGGTCGTTACAGAGTTGGTATCAGAGCGGTTCCCTGCGATAAGATTTCATAGTCTGCCAGCCATCGCTGCCACCATTGTAAGTTAAGTTTTTACTTTATTTATTTTTACGGCGCGAGTATGTATTTATGAGATCATGATATGTTAGACGCGAGCTATGGATCCGGATTTGATCGACGCCGATCACGAGGCGGCTGAGGCGTTCTATAGAGCACGACCTCTGCTTTACGACGGCACAGAACAGGCAGTCTCGATAGCAGCTTGGATATATGATATGGAGACGATCTTTCGCATCTGCCATATCGTGAACGCTCTGCGGGTTCTACTGGCGAGTCGCTGTCTGATCGCCGATGCCCGACTGTGGTGGATGATAGACGGTGAGCGTCATAAGCCCAACAGGGCATGGGCACATTTTCGTACACTGGTGTTGACACGGTATGGACCGGTCCCACCTGAGGGACCAGGAGTCAACGCGCAGTACCGAGACCGCGAGATCTATAGAGATATGCAGTACCGACGCTACGGGAGTATGGCAGCCGAGTGGCACGCTTATCCCCACGAGTCGATGCTGCATTACTGCCAGCGTTTTCGAGAGGCCATGCTGCCTCATATTCCCCAGGATCTACCTCATCGCCAGCTTCATACTTTAGTGCTGCTACGGAGCGGAGTTCCACCTCCGATCCGACCTTACGTCATGGATCCCATGCCGGGAGTGACGATGGAGGACTTGACGGAGTCCATTATGGACGCGGAGGTAGTTGCTCATATGGCTCAGGCCACTGCCCACCTGAACCCTCACCCGATGCCAAACGACGATGCCGGTCAGGCGAGTCCTGTGTATGAGCCGGGTCCAGTCCTTCCCGAGGACCCGATTCCAGACGTCCCCGAGCAGCTAGTTCCGGAGATGGAGGCCGAGGACTCCGTGGGGGCAGATGACCCCATGGACGACGACGACGATGACGATGGGGTTGTACCAGTGATAGACATACGGGAGGACCCTCCACTCGTTATCATCCTCAGCAATGACGAGGATGAGGAGATAGAGGCGGAGCCCGCGGCTGGGCCTGACATCGAGGTCATCGAGATCGACGACAAGGATGTTGTAGTCATTAGCGATGACGAAGAGTACGAGGACGACCCAGAGGAGGTCCCGTTCCACGATGGAGATTGGGACCCAGATACCGACGTAGACTCCGACGTCTCAATCTACACGTTTGAGGTGGTTCGTTAGCGTCGAGGGCGTTTGTACTTATTTTGACTTAGGATTATATGTATTTTTGTTTTGTGATTTTGTGTATGTACTTTTGACTAGGATCTTATGTATAGGATGGAAAGTGTTAGACACTTCCATCCCAGCCGTGATATTGTACGATGGAAAGTGATAGACACTTCCATCACCTTTTTGACAGGGCACGTATATATGTTGTACGATGGAAAGTGATAGACACTTCCATCTCATTTTTTTTGACCATGTATTTTTGACCATGTATATACGACGGTAGAGTGACAGATACTCCCGTCACATTTTTGAGCCATGTTATTACGGCTTGATGGTAAAGTGATAGACACTTCCATCCTGTATTTTTGACCAGATATACAAAGATATGTATGAACAGTTAATGAAAGTTATATGTAATTACAGTATGGTAAATTATAATGTACAGAGTATGTACTTATGAAATCAGTATTATGTTGTACTTTTGAAAGTGTACAAGAGGCCGTGCAGATACGGCATATGTATGACATGAGTCTGTCTATTTTGAAAGTTAAATTATGATTATGAAGCTATAATGTACTGTTTATCTAGTGTGATACTATAGTACTTTTTTCAGTATGACATGACATGTATGTTGATCTGCGATAAGGTATGTATGAGTTTGATATGTTAGTATACGATGAGCTAAGTTATGCATGAAAGAAAAGATATTGATGAGATAATGATATTTTTTCTTATGATAGAGCATAGAAGATGGTACGTCCAAGGAGAACGATACCATTAAACCCGCCAGAGCCAAACCTAGCCACCGTTGTAGCTGATTTACAATGACAGCTGCTTGAATCGCAGCAAGAGACGGCAAGACTTCGAGCTCAAGTAGCTCAGATGCAGCAAGGACCCCGGGTCAATGAGGTCCCACCCCCAACGCAACCGGTACCGCCAGTGATACCGCCCGTAGTGCCGGCAGCACCAGCGGCACAACTAGAGATTTGACCGGAGGCCCAGCCCCCAGTTCCTCCGAATGCCAATATCCCGATGGCACCTGCGGAAGTTCAGCCGAACCTTTTGCCAGTCAAAGAAGATCTACTATACGAGCGCTTCAGGCGGATGAAGGCGCCAGAGTTCGAGGGCACGGCAGACCCGATCACTGCTGACAACTGGCTGATTGATATCCAAGTCATATTGGATTTCATAAGGCTAACTGAGCAGGAGAAAGTCCTCTGTGCATCCTTCGCCCTCAAGAAGGATGCAAGGCATTGGTGGATGATGGTGCAGATGCGCCGAGACGTCACGATGATGACTTGGCAGGAGTTCGTGATGGAGTTCCAAACTATGTACTACAACCAGTAGATCCTCGCAGTTCAGCAGGATGAATTCATGAACTTCAGGCAAGGATCGATGACGGTTATGGAGGCAGTGAAGAAGTTTGAGCAGCTGGCTCGGCTATGCCCAGATTTGGTGCCGAGTGAGAAAGAAAAGGTACGGAGGCTAATGAAGATGTTCCGGACTGACATAGCCAAGCAAGTGAGCGCCGGCAACAGCCCGCCTACCACGGTGTCTGACTGCATCAGCCGGGCGATCAGGGCCGAGTACTGGATTAACCAGGACAAGGAGGCCAGGGCTCAGATTTTCAAGGCCAAGAAGGAAGAGAAAGCAGCAGCGAAGCCCGCACAGCCCCGCCAAGGCTCGGAGAACTCCCAGAAGGGTCAATCAAGCAACCAGCTCAAAGTTCCAAACAGTTTGGAAGGAACAAGAGGAAGGGAAACTTCTCAGGACAAGGACAGCAGAAGAATTTCCCGCAAAAGAAGAATAACCAGGGCAATGGAGGAAATGGCGCCAGTAATCCCTCCTGTGCGAAATGTGGTCGGAAGCACCCCGAAGTATGCCGGATGGGTTCAAGCACCTGCTATGTGTGCGGCAAAGAAGGGCACTTTGCTAGGGACTGCCCACAAAACAATCAGAACCAAAACCAGCCCTACCCCAACCGGAATGCAAACAACCGCCAACTGCACGCTGTCTAGGCCAGACTGGAAGAACCCTTGATCAACCAAGGCAGGTTGGAAGCTCCTGAACCGCAAGCCAGGATCTATGCTTACACCCGAGGAGATGCAGAAGCCGGAACGTCACACGTGGTGACAGGTCAGATCTCTATCTCCACTCTTCATGCAATTGTGCTGTTTGATTCTGGAGCCACCCATTCGTTTATATCGTTGGAGTTCGCCCAGAAATTAGGAAGAGGTGTGAATAGACCAGAATAACCCCTGAAAACTTCTTTGCCATCTGGTGAGATTTTGTGGTCCGATTTTTGGATTCGAAATGCTCCCATAGTTATTTGCGGCAGAGAATTATTCGTAGATCTCATCGCAATCAAGCTCCACGATTTCGATGTGATCTTGGGGATGGACTTTTTGGGGAGATACAATGCAACAATTGACTGTCGGAAGCACTGCGTAACATTCAACCCCTACGGTGAAGAAGAGTTCAGTTTTTGCAGACAACGTCGAGGTTCAACCGCCAGGTTCGTTTCAGCCATGGAAGCCGGGAAGATGTTAGCTAATGGTTGCCAAGGGTATTTAGCTAACACAGTAGATAAGGAGCGAGAAATAGAGCTAGAACCGGAGGACGTCCACATTGTGAGGGAATATGTGGATGTATTTCCAAAGGATCTACCGGGACTTCCACCAGTGAGGGAGATTTCGTTCAAGATCGAGTTGCTGCCAGGAGTTGCACCCATTTCAAAAGCGCCATACCGTATGGCACCCCCTGAGTTAAGAGAGCTCCAGGTACAGCTGCAAGAACTGCTCGACAAGGGATTTATTCGACAGAGCCACTCTCCGTAGGGAGCACCTGTTTTGTTTGTGAGGAAAAATGATGGATCGCTACGGATGTGTATCGACTATAGAGAGCTGAACAAGATTACGATCAAGAACAAGTACCCTCTTCCAAGGATCGATGATCTGTTCGATCAACTCAGGGGAGCAGTTGTGTTTTCCAAGATCGACCTACGTTCAGGTTATCATCAGCTCCGGATTAAGGAAGCGGATATCTCCAAGACAGCGTTCTGAACACGCTACGGGCACTACGAGTTTTTAGTGATGCCGTTTGCACTAACCAATGCCCCAGCTGCTTTTATGGACCTCATGAACAGAGTGTTCAGGGACTATCTGGATAAGTTTGTTATTGTCTTCATTGATGACATACTAATTTATTCAAGGTCCAAGGAGGAACATGAACAGCATTTAAGATTAGCAATAGAGACGTTGAGGCAGAACCAGCTGTACGCCAAGTTCACGAAATGTGAATTTTGGCTGGAGAAGGTACATTTCTTGGGGCATGTGGTATCGAATGAAGGAATTTCAGTAGACCCGGCAAAGGTAGAAGCAGTTAGCTCGTGGTCAGCGCCCAAGAACGTTACGGGGATACGAAGTTTTCTTGGATTGGCAGGATATTATCGACGATTCGTCGAAGGATTCTCCAAGATCGCTGCACCACTGACAGCACTCACACGAAAGGATAAGAAATTTGAGTGGACTCCGAAGTGCGAAGAGAATTTCCAAGAGCTCAAGAGGAAACTGACAAGTGCACCGGTGTTGATAATTCTTGACGTTGAGGCCGGAGACTTCGTGATCTACAGTGATGCTTCTAAAAATGGATTAGGAGCAGTCCTGATGTAGAATGGGAAGGTGGTGGCCTATGCATCACGACAACTAAAGAATCACGAAAGGAATTATCCTACACACGATCTGGAGTTATCAGCGGTAATGTTCGCGCTCAAGATATGAAGGCACTATTTGTATGGAAACAAATGTGCAATCTACATAGATTACCAGGGCCTCAAATATATTTTCACTCAGAAGGAGCTAAATATGAGGCAACGTAGATGGCTGGAGCTCGTAAAGGACTACGATTGTGAGATCCTTTACCACCCAGGTAAGGCAAACCGGGTGGCGGATGCTCTAAGTAGGAAATCGGTAGGCATGCTGATGTCTATCGAAGTACTTCCTAAGCCTCTACAAAGGGAAATTTCTGAGTTTAACTTAGAAATGTTGACCGGAAGATTGTCTGCTTTGACTCTTCAGTCTGAATTGCTAGATTCCATCAAGAAGCAACAAGAAAAAGATCCCTTTCTGTTGAAAAAGTAACTTTTTGGCACAAAAGACAAGGAGTTTAGGACTTCTGCTGATGGCATTATCTACTTCAAGGATAGGATTTACGTGCCTAATGTGGAAACTTTGAGGGATCAGGTGATGTCAGAAGCCCACGAGACGCCCTATTCGGTACATCTGGGAGCGACCAAGATGTACAAGGACCTCCGAGAGAATTATTGGTGGCCAAATATGAAAAATGAAGTGGCTAACTTTGTGTCGAAGTGCCTAACTTGCCAGAAAGTTAAGGCCGAACACCGACATCCTGGAGGAGACTTGCAGAAAATCGAGCTTCGAGAGTGGAAATGGGAGCAAACTACTATGGATTTCGTAGTAGGGCTACCCAGGACGTCAGGTGGAAACGACACGATTTGGGTCATTGTGGACAAATTGACCAAATCAGCCCATTTTATTGCGATAAAAGCCACTTTTTTAGTAGAAAAGTTGGCAGAAATCTACATGGCTCAAATTGTCAGGCTGCATGGAGTATCAAAATCGATCATCTCAGATCGCGATGGACGCTTCACGTCTCGATTTTGGATGAGTGTTCACACTGCTATAGGGTCGAAGTTGAAGTTTAGTACAGCGTTTCACCCCCAAACCGATGGCCAATCGGAGAGAACCATCCAGACATTGGAAGACATGCTTAGATCATGTGTCTTAGATTTCGGAGGAAATTGGGACCAGAAGTTACAGTTGATCGAATTTTCGTACAACAACAGTTATCATGCTTCGATTGGAATGGCTCCGTTTGAAGCATTGTATGGAAGAAAATGTCGATCACCGATTCATTGGCAAGAAGTTGGGCAGAAGCAGATTCAAACCACCGACTTCATCCAGAAGACCTTTGAAGATGTCAAGAAGATCAAGCAGAGGCTCGACACAGCTTTCAGCCGCCAGAAGAACTATGCTGATAAGCGAAGAAGACCAAAGGAGTTCCAAGTGGGAGATGCAAGTATTTATCAAGATTGCTCAGATGAAAGGAGTAATGCGTTTTGGAAAGAAAAGGAAGCTTAGCCCAAGGTATACCGGACCGTTCGAGATTCTCGAAAGGGTTGGCAAGGTAGCCTACAAGCTTGCCCTACCACCAGAGTTAGCGTCGATGCACAACGTTTTCCACGTGTCGATGCTGAAGAAGTATGTGCCAGATCCTTCCCATATCCTTAGTCAAGAACTGGTTGAGGTCCAGACAGATTTGACGTACGAGGAGAAGCCCGTTCGTATACTGGATAGGGAAGAGAAGGTTTTGAGAAATAAGACAATTCCTCTAGTTAAAGTTTTGTGGCGAAATCATAAGGTTGAAGAAGCAACCTAGGAGTTAGAGGGAGAAATGCGAAAGAACTACCCCGAGTTATTCTAATTTTCGAGGACGAAAATTTTTAAGGGGGGTAGATTGTAATATTCGAATTTTTCTATGAACAATTTCCTTTTAAGGAATTTATTTTCACTTAACGAAAATATTTGTGAAAAAGCTCGGTTTAGGGCTTTTGAAAGGTTTTGTGAGTTTCAATGGGTCCAAAAGACTCAAAAATGATTTCTAAGCTCGAAAACGGACCTTTCAAGTCGAAACGGCCGAGACAGTGCAAAATTTTACGAAAGTCAACTTTGACCGAAAAAGTCAAAGCTTGACCGACAAAAAGTCAAAGGTTGACTTTACGAGATTTTTCAAGTTCAGTGTGGAAAGAGTTTCGAGAATGATGTTTTATGAATTAGTTAGCAAGAATAAGCCTTAAAACGTCCTTAGAAAATCAAGCACACCGAGTTAGAGTTTAAGAGTAAAAAGGGTTCGGAAAAATTTGAGAGAAATATTTTTCGATCCAAAATTTACACAGATAAATTTTGTACTTCGGTACGATATAAAAATATTGTATTTTGGTGAACCACAATATTAGAATTATCTGTGTAGCACAAAGGAAAAAAAATGGAGTTTTGGAGAACAAAATGGTCAAACAAGGCATAGCAAGCCAAGGACTAATGCCCATACCCATGATATCACCATCCACTCACCCAAGCTAGGACCATGTGGAGCTTCCCCCTCCACACACTCAAGTTTGGCAGCACATGGGGAGGCAAGGGAAAAAGCGAAATTTTAAGGAAAAAAGTGTGATCAACCAAAGCCTTCCTTGCCTATATATACCCCCCCATTCTCCCTATTCATTTTTATTGAAAAAGTGAGCCAAACTCTTGCTCTTTTACCCTAGGATTTTTGGCAGCAAGAGAGAGAGAAGGAGAGGAGAGATCCAAATAAATTTTCTTGGGGTTTTTGATCCCAGACCCAGTTTTCACCCAGATTTTTCAGGATCAGCCGTTTTTAAATGAAAACTGGTACCGATACAGGCAGAATTAGATTTTTTGCAAAACACAAAAGTTTTGGAATTTTTTGAGAGCTACAACTTTTATGAAGAAAAGTTTTTCAGATTCTCCACGGATTTTTAAACTGGGCGTGTTTTACGAAGGGTACGCAGGGAATCTGAAAATTCCTGCACCTTAACTCTTACAAAATGTTTTCAAAAAAATTGTAAAGCGTTCTAAACTGTTATTTTAACTACGAAAACTGTTCCAAATGCAGTTTTCGACCTCAAACGACATTTACAAAGAATTATTATAAAGATTGGAATTTTATAAAGAGTTTTAAGGATTTTTAAGTAAAAATCTTTTAAAAGTGCAAAAGATTAAGAAAAATGTCAAGTTAAGAAAGTTAAGTTAAGAAATGAGGTTTAAGATAAGAAGACGGATTTTCGAGATAAAAATGGTAATCAAGCCGCTTACGGGCCGTAGCCGGGAATAGGACCCGAGTTACCGGGCTTAGGCCCAAAGGGCCCAAAATTGACAAGGGTTGACCAGTAGTTGACCAATTGTCAACTTTGGTTGACCCAACAATCAGTAAAGGTAACCTTACGGGTTATCCAACATAACCCTAAGGACTACCACAAATGTTAAATAGGCCAAGAAAAGTGGGTCAAGGCCGTTGACCCAATAAGCTATGATAGAATAATAAAGCCCAAGGTATTAAGAAGAAAGCCCAGTAGTAAATCAAGATCTAGCATAGAGGTTATCCAACGTAGCCTCTTAAGGGATTAATCAAGTTCAAATTAATCCCCAGCAGTAAAAGGCCAAACTGGACAAGTCAGTTATCTGACGGGGACATACAACTAGGTTTTAGTAGGTATGTTGGTTAGGGCACCAACATTCTACACAAAAAGCAGAATCTCACCTACGTCCTTTCTCGATTAGGAGAGGACTTGTAGCGGTACGCCAAGACAGGACAGCGAGACTGAGGAACTAGCAAGAGAGAGGTAAGTACAACTCCGCCTACAGCATAGGCTCTAGTTGATGCTTACCCAAGTAAAGTTAGATGCATGCTAAGGGTGTATGTTATGAAATGCTATGTGCTGCTATGTGATGCTGTGCAATGTGTTGATTTTCATGCTATGAGTATTAGTATGCCATGTGAAATGTTAATTTATAGAAAGCATGATTAAGTATGATTTTAATGTTAAGCATGATGTGAATGCTAGAATGAATTAGGATTGTGATACATCACGATGCATGTTCACCAATCCCCATGAAACTAATAAACTCAAGATTGAGTTAAAGAAAAGAAAAGAAAAGAAAGAAAGAAGGCAAGCAAGCTTGCCGGTGTAGTACCACCCATCCGAGGTAGGGTAGGACTACGGTGTGAGTTGGATTGGGCTGGCCACCCCAACCGCTCCATAGTCGCGCGCCGGGTATGAACACCAAGGTAAGGGCCCTAAAAGAAAGATAAGTAAAGAAAGTAAAGATGAGCATAACTAGACCATGCATGTATATGCATTGTTAGTTTATGCTAATATGAATGGTGTTATGTGATTATGAATAGTTATGTGTGGTTATGTATGTTAAGATAGAATGTATTCGATATGTTTGTATGTAAGTTGGGGACGAGACAGTTGTACTTGCTGAGCGAAAGCTCACTGTCTTACGTCTATGCTGTAGGTAAGCAGCCTGTCAGCAATACTTGATGCAAGGTGGCGATGCATGGCGAGACGAACTATGAAATCGTGGGATCTTAGTGCCGTTACGCGTTTTGAACAACTTCTAGAATTCAGTATTATGTAAATATGTTTTATCAAGACACCTTTTGTATGCAACACATTTTAATTCGTGTATATAAAAAAAAAATTCCGCTGTGTTTTTAGCCCTATAAGTAAGTATGTAAGCAGCAGTGTAACGGCCTATGCAAGGCAGGTCGTTACAGATTAGATGAAGAGGAGAAGAAGATATTTCTAGATATCGCGTGTTTCTTTAAAAGGGAAGATAAAGGGTCCGTTTGGTGGAGTAGTTTGAGTTGAGATTTTTAAGTTTCAATAGTAAATTTTTTTGAATTTTCAGAAAAGACAAAAAACTTTTTGGGAAAAAGACAACTTTTTGGAGAAAAAGACAAAAAAAAGTTTGAGTTGAATGGTTTGAACCATTCAACCAAACACCCCCAAACATTTTGCAAAACGAATACTAGATGGCTGTGGGTATTCTTCTGATAAAGGAATAGATGATCTAGTTGATAGGTCTCTTGTGACTATCGTAGATTCAAACAAGTTGTGGATGCATGATTTGATTGAAGAAATGGGCAGAGAAATTGTTCGCCAAGAATCTGCAGATCCAGGACAACGTAGTAGGCTGTGGAATCATGAAGATGTCTACAAGATCTTCTGAAACAAATCAGTAAGTTCTAAATGACTTCTTGAATGAAGTATAATATTTTTTTATTTTTTATTTTATTTTTTGTTCTTTTGAATAATGTTTCTGTGTACTTCTTTTGAACAAGAATGTCCTACTCACTATACTTCGCTCTTGATTGAAGGAAACTGCGGCAATTGAAGGCATATTTCTAGATATGTCAAGAATTCCGGTCGTAGACTTGCATCCCACAGTCTTCTTTAAGATGCATGAACTAAGAATACTCAAGCTTCGTAACTATCTCTCAACATGCTGGCTACGCTTTTCTCAAAGTGATCTTGAGCTACCTGATGCATGTTAGATTTCTTTACTGGGACGAATACCCTTTCAGGTTCTTGCCACCAAGTTTTCGCTGAGAGAATCTTGTTGAACTTAAATTGCAATATAGTCAGCTTGAGCAACTATGGGAAGGAGTCCAGGTAGCCTCCTACTATGTGTACTAGATTTAGCTTATGAAATCGGATATTACTTATTCTGACCATTCATTTTCTGTGTTGCAGAGTCTTGAGAACTTAAAGGCTATTGATCTAAGCTTCTCCAAGCAGTTGATTGAAATCCCAGATCTCTCTCAAGCTTTAAATGTTGAGCGCGTGACTCTTAAATTCTGTGAACGTTTACGTGAGGTTCCTTCATATTTTGCACATCTTGATGAGCTCACTTCTCTAAATCTCAAAGGCTGCGTATTGCTTGAAAGGGTTTTAGCCCTTCCAGGGAATATAAAACATGTAAATCTGCAACGTTGTACAAGTCTTGAGAGTCTGCCGACGAACATTTGCTCGTTGACATCTTGAACTCTCCGGTTGCTCAAAACTTGACTACTCACCAGAGCTTTTAAAGTTCTTGCAATGATTAGAGTAGTTGGAAATTCAATGGTTTCCTTATCTTTAGAAATTTGGAAATGCAATGGTTTAAACTAGAGGCCATTTTCATGTGTGTTATGTTTGTTTCCTTTTTATGTAAATGGAATTCTCTAACCTATGTTTGGATGACATGTCCAATTCCCAAATTGGAAAATTTTTACAAAAAAAGTGTTTGTCTCAACTTTTTCCATGTTTCACTCATTTTGAAAAAGAAAAACTACTTAATTTTCAAACTTATTTTGTATAGTTTCTTTTTGGAAAAAGAAAATAAATCTTTTTGAAATATTCTCACAATGTATAATTACTAATACCATTTTTTCTTATTCCAAACAACTTTTAATTTTCAAAATAAAAAATTTTTTATTGATCCAAACACCGTTTTATTCTTGAAATAAAAGACTTTTCATTTAAAATAAGAAAATTTTTCTTTTCAAATATGGACACTCCATCTAAACAGAGCCTTAGTTTTCATTGCTTTAAATTATTGGGGAGTGCTAAATACAAATGAATTAACATATACTATTTTGGATTTTTAGGGCCCATTTAGAGCACCAGTTGTCATTTGGATTTCAAAATCCAAACTCTGAATCAAATTTTCTCTCTATTCTATTTTTAAAAAACTCAAACTTTAAAAGTCTATAACTTTCTCATTTCAAATTGAAATGAGATGATTTTTATGTTAGAATGCTCGTAATGATACGACGAATAAAATAAAATCCATTTTACATTTTTTTTCCGAACACATTTTAAATTTTTGTACTATTTTCTATATCACAAAACGTTTTCAAAAGTTTTTTCTCCAAACACATATTTACAACTCAACCTTCAAATCATTGGGATGTCCTCCAAACGGGCCCTTAATATCTTTTGACTTGTGTTCTCCACCTGTAATCCTAGTTTTGCAACATAGACAATCTAATTTTTATCTTTCAATAACTTATTTTCAAAATTATGAGAATTATACCTACAATATCCAAAGATACCCGTAACGTCAATGAATCAACATACTTTTAAAAGTGACCACATAATGTCTTAAAACAATAGGAAAATTTTCTCTCTCTCTCTCTTTTTTAACACAATAATCAATCTTAGTTCTCAAATTGGTATGATCCTCCTTTTAGTTATGAAATATGGTCTAGTTCAAAAATACAAAATCAACCCTTTGTTTGGATGGCATGTGCTATTTCCAAATTAGAAAATTTTTACAAAGAGTGTTTTTCTCAAATTTTTCCATCATTTTCTCATTTTGAAAAACGAAAATTATTTTATTGTTAAACCTATTTTGTTCAGTATTCTTTTGAAAAAAAAAAAAAAGAATCTTTTTGAAATATTTTCACAATGCACTATTCTCACCATTTCTTTTCATTCCAAACAACTTTTTGTTTTCATTA
>CM046380.1:13851444-13869203 GCA_025413485.1 Ficus microcarpa | reverse complement strand
AGCTGTATTTTTCACCGAACTCAATGTTTTGACTGTGAAAACTGTTCCAATGGCAGTTTTCAGCCCTTAATGATTTTTATAAAACCCACTTTAAGAATCATGAATTTTTATAAGTCAATCAAAGGATTTGTGAGATTTAAATTACAAAATTTTCCAAGATAAGAGAAAATGAATTTTCAAAGCCAAAGTTAGTGATGAAACAATGACGGATGGTAACCGGGAAGGATACCCGAGTTACTGGGCTTGGCCCCAAAGCCCAAGTTTGACCCATAGAATGTTGACCTTAGTTGACCAAAATGTTGACTTGGGTTGACTTAGTTTAATCACCTTAAGGGTTACCCAATATAACCCTATAGGATACCAAGATTTGAAAGTGGGCTAAGACTTAGGGTTATTGATAATAACCCAATGATTTATGGATTAAGAAAGACAAGCATAGGTCCAAGGTTAGGAAGGTAACCTAACCCTATCGGTATGTATGTGGGCTTAGCACATAAGGTTACCCAATATAATCTAATAAGTCATGATCCATGTTTGGTTAGCCTTGAATAATAGGGTTACTTATTGTAACCAAGTATGATATCTTGTGGATAGGGGACATATAACTAAGACTATGTATGTATGTTGGTTAGGTCACCAACATTCTACGATTATGATTATAGACCCTTATCTATGTCCTTCACTCAAGCAGGAGGTAGCCTGCAGCTGTATCCGAATGGAGAGCAGTAGCATACTGGACATAGTAGACGAGGTAAGTACAACTCCGCCTACAGCATAGGCTTTGTTGTGATACTTGCCGAAGTATGTTAGATGTATGCTAGGAATGTATGATCAATGTATGCCATGTTGTATGCTATATTATATGTTAAGTTATGATGTGGTTATGTTACGATATATGATAAGTTAAGCTCATGATGCATGCTATGACAAACTATGTTATGATTAAGACATGATTTATGTAAGAGTGACATCATGATGGCATGTTCACTAATTTATATGATAAGAACAAGATCAAGAATGATAAGATGAAAAGAAAGTAAGATGGCAAGCAAGTTGCCTGTGTCGTACTGACCCGCTCGTAGGTCGGGTTGGACTATGGTTTGAGTTGAAAATGGACTGACCGTCCCAATCACTCCATAGTTGCCCACCCGGTACGTACACTCATGTAAGGGGCCTATAAGCAAGATAAGTTATGAAAGTAAATTAAGATTGAATAAGAAAGCATAATAAGAGCATAAACGGTTCATGCATATATTATGCTATCATATGTTAAGTTATGACTTGATGTGCTATGTTATGTTACGTGATGAAATATTAAGCTATGTTATGTTATGAAATATTAAGATATGTTAAGGTACGCTATGTATGACATGTGATGTTAAGTCGTATAATGTCGCAGTATAGTAGTTGTACTTACTGAGCGAAAGCTTATTGTCTTACGTCTATGCTGTAGGTAAGCAGCCTACGAGCAACTGTTAATACAAGATGGAGGAGCGTGGCAGGGCGAGCTATGAAATGTGGGAAATAAAGCCACTACGCGTTTTGGTTCCTTATGTATATTATTTGGTATTAGAACGTCTTTTTTTAATTATCATTATATGCTCACACACACCGTATTAAAAAAATTTTTCCGCTATTTCCGCTGAATAAGTACGATATGTTAAATATGCATGTATGTACGGTAACGGCCTATGTTAGGTGGGTCGTTACACGAGAAGAGAAAAGGAATACTTGAAATTGAACTAAACCTTGGGAAGTTCACTTACAACCCAATTTATAGTGGAAATTTCCTAATTTCCATAATTATATTTAGCTCCATATTTCTTCTTGAATTTGCATAAGAGTCCTTGGTGAACAAAATAATTTTGTTCTTTGGACCTCCTAGGTGGCCGACCATGCATGGTGGTGTAATAACCAAAAATTTTACATGGACTCATGATTTCCTTGTATATAAGAAAATTAAGTTTATACTATGTGTCTATACGATGTTCCATGAAAAATTATGAGTATCAAGGTAAAATTCATAATTTCATCAGTAAATGTTCGAGTTCTCATTAAATTAGCTATGAGACTTAATAAGTGATTGTTTAGCCATGTATGAAGCTTTTTATGAAAAAAGGCTTAACAAAATTCATGATTTTATGTTGGTCAAAGTTTGACCGAAAAAAGTCAAAGGTTGACCCGAGAGGTCAAAGGCATGACGGTACAGTAACATGAAAGGCAGTATGGAAAATATACTGTGAAAAACCGTCATTATAGACAAGATAGCAAGATCAAGATTCAAAACCACCATAGAAAAATCAAGCACACCAAGTTAGAAATAAAGGGCAAAAGGGACTTTGAAAAATAGAAAAAAAATTTTTACTGTCCATTTTTACACAGATAAATTTTGGACTGTAGTACAGTGTAAAATACTGTTATTAGTAGATAACAGTATTAAAAATATCTGTGTAGCAAAAAAATGGACTACGTATTAAGGAATCAGCCAAACGAGGCCTTAGGTGATGACATCACCTCACCATAGATTTATGACATCATAAATGATTAAATAAAGGATGGAAAGAATTATGGAATTATCTAGAAGAGGGGTGAGGTGGCCGGCCACCTAAAGGGTAAAAATGCAAAGATTTTGTCATTTGGGGCTAAAATGTAATTTTTAGAAAATTGGTGATGTAAGCAAGTGATGTCACCAAGATGATGTCACCTTGATGAGGAAAGCAAAGCCTTGGAGGATAAGGATGGCCGGCCAATATGCCACCTAATGGGGGTCAAAGTGTAAATTTTGATTTTTGATGGGTTTTTATGTAATTTTTAGAAAGTTTCTCCACCACTATAAATACCCATCAAAGGGGGTCGGTTTTGGCTTCAAAAAATTCAGAAAATTCAGCCAAACTCTGCCCATTTCTCTCCTCCAAAAATCTGAAATCTCAAGTGTGTGAAAGAGTGGAGAAAAAATTTGAGAAACATAGGGGTTTTGATGCTTGTAGTGCTCGGTTTCTCCTAGCAACTCCAAACCAAATTTTTGGCAGTTTTTGTGCACAATTTTGGGGCCTAAAAGCCAGCTGCAAAGGGGGGTGAGTGAGTGAGAAAATCTAAGGTTAGTGGTGCATAGTTTTGGTTCAAGCCCACACCAAACAACCAACACAAATTTTGGTGCAACTTGGTGCAACAAGAACCGGCCATAGTGGTGCTCTAGGGGGAGAATTTTTGTGAAAAAAACCCTAGCCCCAATTCTTGAGAAAAATCAAGGTAAACTTTCCTAAACCCCAAACTCTTTCAATTGAGCTTTCAATTTGAAATTTAAGTGTATTTCAAGTTGAATTTGTAATAGCAAAAGCTCAATTTATTTTGTGCCCAAAGTTAGAAACCTAGGGTTTGTGCTTGATCTAGAATTAGGGGTGGTTTGATTTTAATTTGCATGCTTGCTTTAATTTTCTTAATTTGCATGCTAAACGTTAGTGTTGTATGTCCCCAAATCTGCCCTAGTGTGTGTGGATGGATATTATGTGCTCGGTTGTTAGAACTTGAATTAGTATGCTTGGTTTGAATGGTGCAACCCAAGCCATGCAACCTTGGTTGATCCAATGTCAATTAGGGCTCGCATGGTGATGTTAGAGAATGTGTTTAAAGAAAATTTACATTAGAAAACCGCTGCATGTGTGTCCTAGAGCTCCCGCGGTGGTTAGTTGAGCTAGGTTTCACGTTTAGGACGTAAAACGAACTTAAAACCGAAAAACTGCCAGGTTCGGGTGAATCCTGACCAGTTTCTGGAAAGTGGATTTTAAGGCCTTTAGAGGCTGAATTTGAAGAAACTCAAAACATGAAAGTTGATTAGAATAGTTTTTCCTATGGGACAGCATGGACAGTTTTCCAAAATGAGACTCCAATGGCCTCCGTTTTCATGAAAACCCGAGACTGACGTGCCCAGACCTTTATGCACATCCAGTTGAATTCCAAGGGGAAAACGAAAGGGTTAGAATCAGAACTGGGTTTTTCATAAAACATGAAAGTTCTAGGACTTTTTGAGATCTAAAAGTTACATGAAGACAACTTTTCCAAATTCGACATGGATTTTAAAATAAAATTGTGTTTCTAAAAACCGTGCAGGAAACAGTAAATTCTTGTACAGGATTTTTTGAAAACTATACAGGGAAGTAGTATTTTGCTCAAAAACTGATAAGTTGACTATGGGGACTGTTCGAAAGGCAGATCCAACACTTAATAGCTTTCTCAAATACTTTTCTAAAAAACTCAAGTTTTTATGAGCTGAATAAAAAGAGTTTTTGTGAAAGAGGTGGTAAAACACCCAGTTTTTATAAAAGAAAACAAATAGAACTATAGACCTAAGTTCACTTAAAATTTGGGTAGTCTAAAAGATAATCAACAATAATCGAGTAAGATACCCAAATTATAGAATTGAGTCCAAAGCCCAAGGTTACCAATAGTCACCCAATAGGATCCAACGTTATTGGACCTTAGTAACCCAATAAGGGTTAACCAAAATTGACCTAGGTTGGGTCACACTAAGGGTTACCCAATGTAACCCAACATAATACTAATATTAATGGACTAAAACTAAGGGTTACCCAACATAACCCAACAAGAGACTAAGTCTTAAGGTAAGCTAAGAATAGGATTACCAATGATAACCTAATAGGTTATGGGTTATGTATGCTAAGGCATAGCCCAAGGGTTGGATAATGACCTAACCCTAAGCATGTATATATGGGCTTAGCTTACAAGGTTACCCTATGTAACCTAATAAGATGAAATCCAAGGATGGTGACATTAAACCCTAGGGTTACTTGTGATAACCCAATAAGATATCATGTGTTATGAAGGGGACATGTAACTAGAATTATGTGTGAATGTTGGTTAGGTTACCAACATCCTATGATTAAGAACTCATACCTAAGTCCTTCAATGGAGCAGGAGATAACCTGCATTGGCATCCTAGACGGGAGCAGCCATATAGTGGATATAGCAACCAAGGTAAATACAAACCTTACCTACAGTATGGAAAATAGTAAGCTATTTTCAAATATATGACATGTTCCATGTATATTATGTTATGCTATGATATGCTATGTTATGCTATGATATGCCATGTTAAGTTATGATATGCTATGCTATGTTAAGATATGCATGTTAAGTTATGATATGCTATGCTATACTAAGATATGTCATGTTATGGTTAATATTATTTTATAGTGACATCATGAGGCATTTTCACTAATACTAAGCCACATGGTAATAACATACAAGTAAGCTGTCGTACCAACTTCCCACTAGATGGATGATATATGTTTCAAGTTTTAGTTTAGATTATCAACCTCTCGATAATATGTGAGGGTATAATGATAATCAACCTTCCGCTGGATCGTGAAGGATTATGTTATGTTTATGTTCCCTGAATTGTTAAGGGCCTTGCAAACCCTGACGTTCTGATGATTGCGCGCTTTTAGTACGTACACAAGGGGCCCATATGTTAAGCAAGATAATAAGTTCAAGTTAATAAAAGATTCATAATTGTGCATAATTGGTTCATGCATAAGTTGCACAACATTTGTTATATTTTGTGAGATTATGTTTGTGCTTACTGGGCGAAAGCTCACTAGTATATTTCATACTGTAGGTAAGAAGCATGCAGCTTGATTGATGGGCCATATGGACGATGCGGCGAGTGATGGGCGGTGTGGGATACCATTACGCAAATTATCCGCAAGCTTTTTGAGATGATACGCGTATATATATATATATATATATATATATTTTAAGGTAAAATTATGTAAATATGAAGTTTGAAGACTGGAGTGTGTCTTTATTTTTCAGTATGTGTATATGACAAGTTACTATGTGAACTATTCTATTTACATATGTTAAAAAATATATATATTCTCAAATTTCTAAGTAAGTTTAAGCTATTGAAACCAATAAGTAGTTTAAGTATGTACGGTAATGGCCCTACATAGGTGCGGGCGTTACAGTTTGGTATCAGAGCGGTATCCTGCCAACCTACTTCACTTTACTTCACATCGCTTCCGCAACGGCCCAAGTAAGTTAAGTTATTTTCTTATACTTAGAATTAGTTAAGATCTTATGCTTATAGTAAATATCTCTCATCGATGGTCACGTTGGGAACTTCTCGCACTATAGAATTGGATACGGGGATGACGTTGGGTGGTGCCTTAGCTTGGTGGTGGCAATTAAGTGACGTATGAACCTGATGGAAAAGTTTTACATCTTCCTAAATGTTATAATTATGTGCTCATGTTATGAAGCAGATATGAATAAGGTTACGATGGATTCAGAGGTGTTCCATGATCGTGTTATGATATGGAATTAAGATTATGGTTCTCTACAAGAAACATGATTTCATAAGAAGCTTACTTCTTAAGTTTTCTTTGTGTAGAACCATGCCACCAAAGCGTAGAATGGCACAGACCCAAGACGTCGATCTTGCGGCCCAGATGAATGAACTGAGACAGATGATGTTAGCCCAACAACAAGAGATAGGTGGGCTTAGAGCTCAATTAGCTCAGCAGAATCAGGGACCTCCTGATGCCAGGGTACCACCAGCACCTGTGAATCAGCCTGCTACACCGGAAATTCCAGATGCTGACCCGGTGGTTCCAGAAAACCCCATAGCCCCTGAAGTGCCTGTTACACTGGTAGCTATTCCGCCAGCACCTCTGGTTCGAACTCCAGAGGAATTATATGACAAATTTCGACGTATGAAGGCACCCGAATTTGAAGGATCGACAAATCCGATAGAGGCCGACAACTGGTTGATCGACCTCCAAGTTATCCTAAACTTCCTCAAGCTCAATGATCAAGAGAAAGTTCTCTACGCATCCTTTATGTAAGGAAAGATGCTCGCCTCTGGTGGGAGACAGTCCAGATCCGGCGAGACGTTACTCAAATGACTTGGGAGGACTTCGTGGATGAATTTCAGGAGAAATATTTCAACACTGAGGTTATGGAAGCTCAGCAAGACGAGTTTAATAATTTTCGCCAGGGTAATCTATCGGTAGCTGAAGCCGTCAAAAAGTTTGAATAGTTAGCACGTCTCTGCCCTCACCTTATTAGTTCCGAGAGGGACAAAGTAAGAAGGATGATGAGGATGTTCTGCTTGGATTTGGCAGTAGTGATTAGCAGTGGTCCATATCCACCAATCACCGTCGCTGAATGTGTCAGCCGGGCGATTCGGGCTGAGTATTGGGTAGGTCAGAACAGAGAACAACAGGCTAAGTTCTGGGAGGATAAGAAAGAAGAGAAGGCTTAAGCTAAGCAGAATCAAGTAAGACCAAGCCCAACTCGGCAGCGGAAAGGTCAAGAAGGACCTTCTGGTCAACACAGCAACAACAAGCAGTATGGCAACAATCAACAAAAAAGGAAATGGAATGTAGAAGGACAGGGGAATCAACAAAATTTTCCCCAAAAAAAGAATGTCCCTGATAATAACATTTATCCCACTTGTCAGAAATGT
The DNA here is from genome assembly GCA_025413485.1 of Ficus microcarpa. NCBI lineage: Eukaryota > Viridiplantae > Streptophyta > Magnoliopsida > Rosales > Moraceae > Ficus > Ficus microcarpa. The sequence continues at coordinate 13,861,714 of CM046380.1, read as the reverse complement.
GGGAGGAAGCACACGGGAGATTGCCATGCTGGAACGAATCGTTGCTTTTTGTGTGGCAAGGAAGGCCACTATGCTAGAAACTGCAATGCTAACTCCCAGAATCCGCAGAACCATCAGAAAGGTCAGGGGTATCAGCTTCACGCAGTATAGATGAAGCTCGAAGGGCCTGCAATCTCTCAAGGCAGACTTGAAGCTCCGGAACCTCAAGGATGCATTTATGCTTACACTAAGGAAGATGTTCAAGCTGGACCATCCACTGTGGTGACAGGTCAGCTTCCTTTTGCCCAACAAGATGCTTACGTGCTAATTGATTCTGGAGCTACGCATTCATTCACGTCACCTAAGTTTGCTAAGAAACTAGGTAGAGGAAGTGATAGAATTGGAAGAACTTTCAGAACTGCATTGCCCGCCGGGGAAATTTTGTTGTCTGATTATTGGATACGTCATGTTCCAATAATTGTATGTGGTAGGGAAATGTATGTCAATCTGATCATCATTGACCTATACGACTACGACGTCATCCTGGGTATGGATTTCCTGGGGAAATACAACGCAATTATAAACTGTCAACGTCACGCAGTCACGTTCAAGCCGATTGGAGGTGAAGAATTCATTTTTAGAGGATCGACTCCAAAACAGTTGAAAATGTTCATTTCTGCGCTAAAGGCTAGAAAGTTGTTGGCAGAAGGATGTATTGGATTTCTAACCAACATGGTGGATAAGACGCAAGAGACCAAGAATAGGTCGGAAGAAGTACCGATAGTCAAGGAGTTTGTGGAAGTTTTTCCTGAAGAATTGCCAGGATTGCCACCGGAGCGAAAAATCTCTTTTGAGATTGAATTACTTCCTAGATCGGCACCAGTATCTAAGGCACCTTATAGGATGGCGCCTGCCGAACTTAAAGAATTACAAGTTCAGTTGCAAGAGCTCTTGGATCGAGGATTCATCCATCAGAGCTATTCACCCTGGGGAGTCCCAGTTTTGTTTATTAAAAAGAAGGATGGCACTCTTAGAATGTGCATTGACTATCGAAAACTAAATAAGATCACCATCAAGAATAAGTATCCCTTGCCAAGGATCAACAATTTGTTTGATCAATTGAAAGGAGCTTCAATTTTTTCAAAAATTGACCTGCGATCAGGATATCACCAGCTCTGAATTAGGGAAGGAGATATTCCCAAGACGGCCTTTCGTACGCGATATGGACACTACGAGTTCCTTGTTATGCCATTTGGATTGACAAATGCTCCAGCTGCCTTCATGGATTTGATGAACTGAGTATTCAAGGATTACTTGGACAAGTTTGTTATAGTCTTTATAGATGATATCTTGATTTATTAAAGAACAAAGGAGGAGCATGAGGAGCACCTCAGGATTGCCTTACGGATTTTAAAGCAAAACCAACTTTATGCTAAATTCACCAAGTGTGAATTTTGGTTGGAAAAGGTCCATTTCTTAGGACATGTGGTATCTAAAAAAGGCATATCTGTAGATCCAGCCAAGATTGAAGCAGTAAGTAAATGGCCAGCTCCGAAAAACGTCACTGAAGTACGTAGTTTCCTTGGCCTAGCAGGCTACTACCGACGATTTGTCGAGGGATTTGCTAAGATCGCAGCGCCACTCACCGCACTTACATAGAAAGGAAAGAAGTACGAATGGACTGCTAAGTGTGAAGAACACTTCCAAGAGCTAAAAAGTAAGCTGACTACTGCTCCAATCCTTACAATTCCAATTGTAGAGGAAGGGAACTTCGTAATATATAGTGATGCTTCCAAGATAGGATTAGGAGCCATTCTCATGCAGAATGGAAAGGTGATCGCTTATGTTTCACGACAGCTTAAGGATCATGAGAAGAACTACCCGACGCACGATTTGGAACTTGCGGCGGTAGTATTTGCGCTCAAAATCTGGAGACACTATCTTTACGGCGCTAAGTGTGAAGTTTACATGGATCATCAGAGTTTAAAGTATATCTTCACACAGAAGAAGCTCAACATGAGACAAAGGAGATGGCTCAAATTAGTGAAAGATTATGACATAGACATTTGTTACCATCTTGGGAAGGCTAACAAAGTAGCCGATGCCCTTAGTCGGAAGTCGTCTTCCTCGCTGATGTCAATTCAGTTATTGATCGAGCCCCTTCAAAAGGAGCTAGTAGAAGCTGGAATAGAGCTTATTACAGGAAGTTTAGCTGCTCTAACCTTCTAACCTACCATTTTGGATGGCATGAAAGAGCATCAAGAAGCAGATGCCTCGCTGCTTAGAACGAGAAATGAGGTTTTAGAAGGAAAGGAGTCGAATTTCAATATATCCGATGAAGGCATGCTCTATCAGAAAAATAGATTATGCATTCCTAACGAGAACGAGTTGAAGGAGCAAATCATGAAAGAAGCTCATGAGACTCCGTATTCCGTTTATCCTGGAGCCACAAAGATGTACAAAGACTTGAAGGAAAGTTTTTGGTGGCCTAAAATGAAGAATGACGTTGCTACATTTGTCAGTAAATGCCTTACTTGTCAAAAAGTGAAGGCTGAACATCAACGTCCAGGAGGAGAATTGCAGAAAATTTCCATCCCAAAATGGAAATGGGACCAAGTGACGATGGATTTCGTGGTTGGTCTACCTCGAACTCCCAGCAGCAACGATGCCATTTGGGTAATTGTTGATCGATTGACGAAATCCGCACATTTTTTGGCCATCAAGCTCAGCTTTTCAGTAGAGCAGCTAGCGGAACTGTACGTTGCGCAGATCATTCGCTATCATGGGATTCCAAAGTTGATCATCTCAGATCGTGATGGTCGTTTCACTTCTAAATTCTGGAGAAGTGTACATTAAGCGATGGGTACAAAGCTTACTTTTAGTACCGCTTTTCACCCTCAGACGGATGGACAATCAGAGAGTACCATTCAGACTCTAGAAGATATGTTACGAGCATGCGTGATGGACTTCAAAGGAACTTGGGATAAGAAGCTTCCTCTGATTGAATTCTCATACAACAACAGTTTCCAAGCTTCAATTGGTTGGAATGGCACCTTATGAAGCTCTCTATGGTAGAAGGTGTAGATCTCCAGTCCATTGGTACGAGACAAGAGAGAAAGAACTTATGTCTACGGACTTTATTCGGAGAACTACTGAGGCAGTAAAACTTATCTGTCGACGAATGAAAACTGCATTTAGTCGACAAAAGAGTTATGCTGACAAACGCAGAAGGCCTCTAGAATTCCAAGTAGGAGACTTGGTTTTTCTCAAGATTGCTCCATTCAAAGGAGTCATGAGATTCGGAAAGAAGGGGAAATTAAGTCCAAGATACATAGGGCCATTTGAAATACTTGAAAGAGTCGGTAATGTGGCCTATAAATTGGCTTTGCCCCAAGAATTAGGATATGTGCACAACGTATTTCATGTATCAATGCTAAAGAAATACATCTCAGATCCATCACACGTGCTGAATCATGAACCAATTGAGGTACACGAGGATCTGACTTATGAGGAAAAACCGGTTCGAATTTTGGCACGAGAAGAAAAGGTGCTAAGGAGCAAAGTTATACCTCTAGTGAAGGTGCTATGGCGAAATCATGAGGTTGAAGAAGCAACATGGGAACGTGAAGAGGATATGAAGAATAGCCACCGATAATCATTCTAATTTTCGAGGACGAAAATTTTGTAAGGAGGGTGGGTTGTAATAACCAAAAATTTTACATTGACTCATGATTTCCTTGTGTATAAGAAAATTAAGTTTATACTATATGCCTATACGATGTTCCATGAAAAATTATGAGTATCAAGGTGAAATTCATAATTTTATCAGTAAATGTTCGAGTTCTCATTAAATTAGCTATGAGACTCAATAAGTTATTGTTTAGCCATGTATGAAGCTTTTTATGAAAAAAGGCTTAACAAAATTCATGATTTTATATTGGTCAAAGTTTGACCGAAAAAAATCAAAGTTGACCAAAAAGTCAAAGGTTGACCCGAGAGGTCAAAGGCGTGACGGTACAGTAATATGAAAGGCAGAATGGAAAATATACTGTGAAAAACCATCATTATAGACAAGATAGCAAGATCAAGATTCAAAACCACCATAGAAAAATCAAGCACACCAAGTTAGAAATAAAGGGCAAAAGGGACTTTGAAAAATAGAAAAAAAATTCTACTGTCCATTTTTACACAGATAAATTTTGGACGGTAGTACAGTGTAAAATACTGTTATTAGTAGATAACAGTATTAAAAATATCTGTGTAGCAAAAAAATGGACTACGTATTAAGGAATTAGCCAAACAAGGCTTTAGGCGACGACATCACCTCACCATAGATTTATGACATCATAAATGATTAAATAAATGATGGAAAAAATTATGGAATTATCTAGAAGAGGGGTGAGGTGGCCGGCCACCTAGGGGGCAAAAATGTAAAGATTTTGTCATTTGGGGCTAAAATGTAATTTTTAGAAAATTGGTGATGTAAGCAAGTGATGTCACCAAGATGATGTCACCTTGATGAGGTAAGCAAAGTCTTGGAGGATAAGGATGGCCGGCCAACATGCCACCTAATGGGGGTCAAAGTGTAAATTTTGATTTTTGAGGGGTTTTTATGCAATTTTTAGAAAGTTTATCCACCATGATAAATACCCATCAAAGGGGGTCGGTCTTGGCTTCAAAAAAGTCAGAAAATTCAGCCAAACTCTGTCCATTTCTCTCCTCCAAAAATCTGAAATCTCAAGTGTGTGAAAGAGTGAAGAAAAAATTTGAGAAACATAGGGGTTTTGATGCTTGTAGTGTTCGGTTTCTCCTAGCAACTCCAAACCAAATTTTTGGCAGTTTTTGTGCACAATTTTGGGGCCTAAAAGCCGGCTGCAAAGGGGGGTGAGTGAGTGAGAAAATCTAAGGTTAGTGGTGCATAGTTTTGGTTCAAGCCCACACCAAACAACCAATACAAATTTTGGTGCAACTTGGTGCAACAAGAACCGGCCATAGTGGTGCTCTAGGGGGAGAATTTTTGTGAAGCAAACCCTAGCCCCAATTCTTGAGAAAAATCAAGATAAACTTTCCTAAACCCCAAACTCTTTCAATTGAGCTTTCAATTTGAAATTTAAGTGTATTTCAAGTTGAATTTGTAAGAGCAAAAGCTCAATTTATTTTGTGCCCAAAGTTAGAAACCTAGGGCTTATGCTTGATCTAGAATTAGGGGTGGTTTGATTTTAATTTGCATGATTGCTTTAATTTTCTTAATTTGCATGCTAAATGTTAGTGTTGTATGTCCCCAAATCTGCCCTAGTGTGTGTGGATGGATATTATGTGCTACGTTGTTAGAAATTGAATTAGTATGCTTGGTTTGAATGGTGCAACCTAAGCCATGCAACCTTGGTTGATCCAATGTCAATTAGGGCTCGCATGGTGATGTTAAAGAATGTGTTTAAAGAAAATTTATATTAGAAAACCACTGCATGTGTGTCCTAGAGCTCCCGCGGTGGCTGGTTGAGCTAGGTTTCACGTTTAGGACGTAAAACGAACTTAAAACCAAAAAACTTCCAGGTTCGAGTGAATCCTGACCAGTTTTCTGGAAAGTGGATTTTGAGGCCTTTAGAGGCTGAATTTGAATAAATTCAAAACATGAAAGTTGTTTAGAATAGTTTTTCCTAAGGGACTGCATGAACAGTTTTCCAAAATGAGGCTCCAATGGCCTCCGTTTTCATGAAAACCCGAGACTGACGTGCCCAGACCTTTATGCACGTACAGTTGAATTCCAAGGGGAAAATGAAAGGGTTAGACTCAGAACTGTATTTTTTGCAAAACATGAAAGTTCTAGGATTTTTTGAGATCTAAAAGTTTCATGCAGATAACTTTTCCAAATTCGGCATGGATTTTAAAATAAAACTATGTTTCTAGAAACCGTGCAGGAAACAGTAAATTCCTGTACAGGATTTTTTGAAAACTATGCAGGAAAATAGTATTTTGCTAAAAAACTGATAAGTTGACTATGGGGACTGTTCGAAAGGCAGTTCCAACACTTAATAGCTTTCTCAAATACTTTTCTAAAAAACCCAAGTTTTTATGAGCTGAATAAAAAGAGTTTTTGTGAAAGAGGTGGTAAAACACTTAGTTTTTATAAAAGAAAACAAACAGAACTATAGACCTAAGTTCTCTTAAAATTTGGGTAGTCTAAAAGATAACCAACAATAATCGAGTAGGACACCCAAATTATAGAACTGGGTCCAAAGCCCAAGGTTACCAATAGTCACCCAATAGGATCCAACATAATTGGACCTTAGTAACCCAATAAGGGTTAACCTAAATTGACCTAGGTTGGGTCACACCAAGGGTTACCCAATGTAACCCAACATAATACTAAGATTAATGGACTAAAACTAAGGGTTACCCAACATAACCCAACAAGAGACTAAGTTTTAAGATAAGCTAAGACATAGGATTACCAATGATAACCTAATAAGTTATGGGTTATGTATGTTAAGGCATAGCCCAAGGGTTGGATAATGACCTAACCCTAAGCATGTATGTATGGGCTTAGCTTACAAGGTTACCTTATGTAACCTAATAAAATGAAATCCAAGGATGGTGACATTAAACCCTAGGGTTACTTGTGGTAACCCAATAAGATATCATGTGTTATGAAGGGGACATATAACTAGAATTATGTGTGAATATTGGTTAGGTTACCAACATCCTATGATTAAGAACTCATACCTAAGTCCTTCAATGGAGCAGGAGATAACCTACATTGGCATCCTAGATGGGAGCAGCCATATAGTGGATATAGAAACCAAGGTAAGTACAAACCTTACCTACAGTATGGAAAATAGTAAACTATTTTCAAATATATGACATGGTCCATGTATGTTATGTTATGCTATGATATGCTATGTTATGCTATAACATGCTATTTTATGATATGATATGCTATGTTATGTTAAGATATGCCATGTTAAGTTATGATATGCTATGCTATGCTAAGATATGCCATGTTATGGTTAATATTATTTTATAGTGACATCATGAGGCATGTTCACTAATACTAAGCCACATGGTAAGAACATACAAGTAAGGTGTCGTACCAACCTCCCACTAGATGGAGGATATATGTTTCAAGTTTAAGTTTAGATTATCAACCTCTCGATAATACGTGAGGGTATAATGATAATCAACCTTCCGCTAGATCGTGAAGGATTATGTTATGTTTATGTTCCCAGAATTATTAAGGGCCTTGTAAACCCTGACGTTCTGAGGATTGCGCGCTTTTGGTACGTACACAAGGGGCCCATATGTTAAGCAAGATAATAAGTTCAAGTTAATAAAAGATTCATAATTGTGCATAATTGGTTCATGCATAAGTTGCACAACATTTGTTATGTTTTGTGAGATTATGTTTGTGCTTATTGGGCGAAAGCTCACTAGTATATTTCATACTGTAGGTAAGAAGCCTGCAGCTTGATTGATGGACCATATGGACGATGCGGCGAGTGAAGGGCGGTGTGGGATACCATTATGCAAATTATCCGCAAGCTTTTTGAGTTGATACGCGTATATATATATATTTTAAGGTAAAATTATGTAAATATGAAGTTTCAAAACTGGAGTGTGTCTTTACTTTTCAATATGTGTATATGACAAGTTACTATGTGAACTACTCTATTTACATATGTTAAAAAATATATATATATTCTCAAATTTCTAAGTAAGTTTAAGCTATTAAAACCAATAAGTAGTTTAAGTATGTACGGTAACGGCCCTAGTAGGTGCGGGCGTTACAGGTGGTGAGCCAAAGATGGCTTGTTCAACAAGCTTGCTTGTTTACCAAGTATTCCATGCTTACCTCACCATAATGACATCATCATGCTTACATCACTTGCTTATATCATGCTTACATCACTTGCTTACATCATGCTTGCATCATATTTTTCAAAAATTACACTTTAGCCCTTAAGGACAAAATATTTACATTTTAGTTCCTGTGAGGTGGCGACTAAAGTGGAGCCACTTGGCTTTCAATCCATACATAATGGTCCACTTAATTCCCAAAAATCGTTAAATATAGAGATACAGTCCATTTCCTTACTAACTTAATCAATACTAATACTGTTTTTCACCAAAACAGTACTATTATACTGGACTACAGTCCAGAATTCCTCTGCATAAAATTGGACTGCGTATAGAATTTTCTTAGGTCTTGAAACCATTTAGTCCTTCATGTCCTAAAAAACGTGCTTGATTTTTCTCTTGGGTTGTCTCAAACCTTATTCTCGCTTAATCGTCCGTAACGACAGTTTTCTGCAGTATAGTTTCCATACCGATAATTACACTGCAATACCATCTCAGTCAAACTTGGTCAACCTAAAGTCAACCTTGGTCAAACTTTGACCGCAATAAAAATTAAACTTCTGATTTTGCCCTTTTTCTCCCAAAAAGGGTCTCATACTTATATTGAGTCTCGTAGTTAATTAAACGAGAACTCAAACATATACTGATATTTAACTCATATAATGAGCTTCATATTGTCATACATAATTCAAATCTTAAATTTTCCTTTTCTCAAAGGAAATCATAAGTTCATCGAAATTCGGGTTCTTACAGATTTAACATGAGGTAACCTTTCTATTTTAATCTCACCTTTTCCCCTTGTTCACGTTTCTCCTTCATGTCCATTTTTATTTATTTATTTATATTTTGCCTTTTCAGGCATTCTAAATTGATAAATTGGCCAAGATGGCGAATTAACAGTTTGAACAACATTGAACGCATCTGATTCAGCAAGCGAAACTACCAAACCACAAGAAGCGGCGAACTACGATCCCTCCCTGATTAAGAGCTAGACACTCACCACCTGAGAGGAGACAAACCCAATTAACCACTAGGCCACGCATGAAACCATAACACCATGAGGACCACAAATAATAGCCCCGATGCCAACAAAACCAAACCCCAACTTCATTGCAGCATCTACGTTCAGATTCAATTGTCTTATACCTTAATGAAAAATTCTCATTGTTTAGATATCTAAGATAATTAGAAGAAAAAAAATACCTAAAATTAATAAAATCGAAACTTGATAAATTTATAACGATTAAAAACACTATAATGTTACAACCTTTTTACATCATCAAAACAAGACAAGACATTAGGCACGATTATTTGAACAGTTAAAGCAAAAACCTATTCCATTATTTATAGAAATAAATGACTTAAAATAAATCAAATTTATCTCGTCAAAACGAAAGATAATAAATTAAAAAGACCGTAAATATTTTGAAAGTACTAATATGGGCTGAATGGAGGTACAACAAAAATTGGTCCCTGACACATTTTGGCAAATGTTGCCACATTCATGCAAAACTAGTAATCTTTCCACTCTCAAGATTATACACACCCAAGTCCCAAGGTCCCCATCCAAAAAGGGCATCCCTATCATGAGTAAAGTATATACTATTCCTTTGGCACCCAGCAAAATCAGAAGCCATGACAGATATAGAGTTATTACTACCTAAAAATAAAGCAACATCACCTAAACTTTCCATCTTAACCCATGTATATGTTTCAAAATTGAATTTGAAGACTTTGAATTTCTTCGTAATATGGTTATAGGCCACCTCTCGTTCTGAATATCTTTGAACCTGCAGGAGCTCTCCCCCACAGGATTCCACCAAATATCTCTTGTCACAAAAAATTTCTCCTCTCCTTCTACATCTTGGACTCTTTGCTGATATTAAATTTATTCTCCAATTATAAGATACCTCGAAAGAGAAAAAAATACCCTCACGAGTTAGAGCATAAAATTGATTGTTGTAATACACCACATCATGAAGTGAAATATGCTTTGTGCCGGTAATACGAATCCATTTATTCTCTGTAGCAGGTCTAATATAAGCCAATTCTCGAGAATACCCACAGGATCCGGTGTAAATGTTGTAACCTTGAAGACGTAAGATTCAAGATAATCAGTTAATATCCTGCAGTCCGTGGAAGAGGAAACAAAGGAGGAAGGTGAATAATATGATCATTTCCTTCACTAACCAAAAAAGGTTTGAAGAGTATCACCCCAAATTTATTATCAGCAGTGACTAACCATCCTTCGGACGAGCAACCAATGCGTCTACCAATCCACGGAAGTAATACCTTATTCTCTAAGAATTTCTGATCCAAGATATTATATATGCTCCATAAACGATCTCTTTCATTTTCACTTGGAGCCAAAAGCATTGGAACTTCATGATGTCTCAGATTTTTTACAAAATTACTCTGATTATCCTTTGCTATAGAG
>CM046380.1:13826083-13850244 GCA_025413485.1 Ficus microcarpa | reverse complement strand
TAAACATACATACATAAAACATAAAACATAAACTTAAACTTAAACTTAAACATAAACTTAAACTTATTCTCATACATAAAACTTAACTTCTTCATATGTACTCACTCGAGTACCGAACTTTCATACCTTATTTGAAAGCTATCATACTTAATCCGTGGACCAAACCCGACATAATGTGGATTGGTACAACACGAGGCAACTGCTTGCCATACATACATGAACTTTGCCATACATACTTAAACATAATGTCAACACCTTTTTCATTACAAATATATATTATAAAACATATTTTCCAAAACCCGTAGCGATGTCCATCCCACATTTCACAGTCCGCAACGCCATTCTCCACAGTCTCACATCAAGTATACATCAAGTATTGCCGGTAGGCTGCTTCCCTATAGTATAGACGTAAGACGTGAGCTTTCGCTCAGCAAGTACAACTGTTACATTCGCGACACAAAATATATCATCACGCATGAACCAATTATAATTTCTTATGAATCAATTATGGTTCCATAATTTAACTTAGTTCCGTTCCCTTACATGTCATACGTGTACGTACCGTGGTACATAGCCATGGAGTGGTTGAAGGCAACCTGTCCAATCCAACTCAAACATGGAACATACCGTTTAAACTCGCCCTTGTGGCAAGTCAGTACGACATAACATCTTAACTTGTCTTATTTCATATCTTAAGATCTTGTTCTTACTATGTGATACAATATCAGTGAACATGCTTCATGATGTCACGACATTAAAACATATATCATAATATATATCATTCAGGACATAACATCATAACATAATATATCGTAACATAACATACAACATCATACCATAACATACCATGACATACCATAACATAGCATAATATACTATAACATACTATAACATACCATAACATACCATGAAACATCATAACATAGCATAAAACATATTAGGCAAGTAGTACAACAAAAAGCCTATGCTGTAGATGGAGTTGTACTTACCTATCGTCTCACGCTTTTGGTTTATCGTTCCAACATGACACGACAACAGTTCATACTCCTATTTCCAAACAGGGTGTAAGATAAGAGTTATATACATTCTATCTTACCATAAATCATGAATATTAAATGTTGGTATCCTAACCAACATCCATGAGTAATCCTAGTTATATGTCCCCATAATCTACAGATGAACACTCGCTTGGTTACATGTCGTAACCTTAGGGCTCATGGCCTAACGAGACATAAACAGTAACTCATTAAGTTACTAATCTTACTAAGGCCTTATCATTTTTAGAGTAACACCCTACTAGGTTACTATCGGTAACCATAGGGTAAGGCCTAACCCAATAACTTGGGTATCCTATCCTAACCGGTTACCATAAGTTATTCCTCTTAAAAACACCATATTTTGTATTTCTATACAACCATAACTTATAAGCAAAGACAGTTAAAAACTGTCAACTTTGAAAACCATTCTTAAAAACAGTTTCTTAATTAAAATATCCATGCATGTGCAGGGATTTTCTGCTTTTGCATTGATTTTATAAAAATCCTGTGCAGGTATTCCTATTACCTGTACAGTTCCAGAAAATCAGGTTTTATTTAAAAATTTGCTTTGAATCTGGGAAAACTTTCTTCATAAAGGTTTTAGATCTTGAAAAATACTACAACTTTGGTTCTTTACATAAAACCCAGTTCTGTCATTAACTTGGTCATATTTCCGTTTGAAACCTGCTGGCTGTGCACACTGGGTCTAGGCAGACCAGGCTCAGTTTTTCATAAAAATAGAGGCCATTGGAGCCTTATTTTAGAAAACTGTCTGTGCTATCCACTAAGAAAAACCCTTCTCTACAATTTTGTAGTTTTAACTTTTATCAAATTCGGCCTCTAAGGGCCCCAAATTCTGCTTTCTAGAAAACTGGCTAGTTTTACCCGAACTGGCAGTTTTCTTGCTTAAGTTCGTTTTACGTCCTATTTCGTGCAGTCTAACTCAACCAGCCACCGCGGGAGCCTAAGATCAGACGTGCAGCATTTCTAATGTAAAATCTCATCATACATAACCATACATCAATCTTAAACTTATTGGGACATATAACAAACATATGGTGAGCACTAAGCATACACCCTTAGCACATAATCTCTAGAGCATAAAACCATAACCATATACAACCACATAATCAGCTCATACCAGGCCACTAAACCACTGCATGAAAAGGAGAAAAGATGAGCTTAAGCTCTTACATCCAATTGCTTGAAATACACTTAAATTTCTTGCTCCAAACTCAATAAAAGACTTGAGAAATTTAGAGAGTTTACCTCTTGAACTTGGAAGGTTGATTTTCAAGCTTGGATTCAACAATTTCTTCTTGCTTTTCCTTTCCAAAATCCAACCAAAACTTGCTCCCCTTACTCTCCATCACAACCGGCCTCCTTGGCTAGGTGGGTTTCCAAGTTTCGGCGACCCTTGGTTGGTGTTCCATCAAAACCGGTGATCACTCTTCTCATCCTTTCTTGCTTCTCTTTTTTTTTTTTCCTTTCTTTTTCTTCTTTCTTCTTAAGCAAAACCGACCACTCTTAGGTGTTTTGCTGTCACTTAGGGTCGGTTCTAATGGGAGGGAGATGTAATATCTAGTTTTTTTCGATGTTACTATTTCCTTTCAAAGGAATTAAATGTATACCATTGAGGTATTTATGAAAAAGCTCGATTTAGAGTTTTTGTTAAGTTTTGTGAGTTCTTATGGTTTTATAAGACTCAAAATTGATTGCTTAGACTAGCAAGTGACCCTTTGAGTGAAAAATGGAGAAAAATTCTATGATTTCATGTTGGTCAAAGTTTGACCGAAAAAATCAAATTTGACTAAGAAAGTCAAAGGTTAACCAAGAATGCTCAAAGGTTTGACCATGCAGTATTATGTCAAAGTAGTATGGAAATATACTGCGAAAATCGTCTTTACGAACGAAATAGCATGAATAGGATTTAAAACCACCATAGAAAAATTAAGCACACCAAGTTAGAAATAAAGAGCAAAAGGGCTTTGAAAAGTAAGAAAAATTTTATACTGTCCATTTTTACACAGATAAATTTTGGACTGCAGTACAGTATAAAAATACTGTGTATTAGTGAGCACAGTATTAAAAATATCTGTGTTAGCTCAAAAATGGACTGCATATTGAAGAAAAGGCCAAACAAGGCCTTAATGAGGATGACATCACCTTATCCTACAATTACGACATCATTATTAATTAATTAAAATTGGAAAGTAATATTAGCTTGTTCTACAAGGTGATGGCCAGCCACCTAAGCTTCCAATTGTGCAAAATTTTGCTTCTTCAAGGACTTCATGGAAAATTTAAGAAGTTTTCCCACACCTATAAATAGGTGTGAGGTGGTGGTCATTTTGTTCACCAAAATTTGGAAAATCTAGCAAAACTATGCCAAAATTTCTCTTCAAAAACTGAGCATAAGGAAGGAAAGAGAGAAGAGAGAAAAATTAAAAATTCAAAGGGAGGATCTTAGGGTAGTGGTCAGTTTTCACCAAGAAACCCAAGAAAAAGTTTGAAAAATTTTTGGAACCCATTTTTGGCCAAGTGGCCGGTTGTGGGAAAGCAAGAAAGGGGAAGAGAAAAGTGAAGAGGGAAAGGTGTGGAGAGTGGCCGAAATTGGTAGGAACAACCACCAAGTGACCAAAAAAATTTTTGGTGCCCATTGGAGGGCAAAGGCCAGTTGTTGGAGGACCAAAAGAGGGAGAGAGAATTTCGGACCCAAACCCTAACCCACTTCTAGGGTTGATCAAGGTAACTCTCCCATAGCCCTAAACTCTTTAATTAAGTTTCAATTTGAAATTTATATGTATTTCAAGTTGAAAATTATAAGAGCATAAGCTCAATTTATTTCATTGCTTAGATTAGATTAGGTGTGGTGCTTGATTAGGTATTAAGGGTGGTTTGATTTATAAGCTTTGATTGGTTATATGCTTATGCTTGTTTGAATATTAGGGTTGCATGCTAGATGTTTGATAAGTTGTATGTCCCCAAAATATATTCAAGTATGATTTAGAATGGCATGTTAGGTTGCTAGAATAGAACTTGAATGAATGGAATGGTTTGATGCAACCTAGAACCATGCAAACCCTAGGTTAAGGCATTTTCGTTAACGGGTTGCATGGACATGATTGGGTTGCATGAATGTTAAATTGGGACGTTAAAAAATGCTGCATGTCTGCTTTCTAGGCTCCCGCATGTTCAGTTGAGTTAGATTGCGCGAAATAGGACGTAAAATGAAATTAAGAACGAAAACTGCCAGTTCGAGTACAAACTGGCCAGTTTTCTGGAAAGTGGAATTTGAGGCCTTTAGAGGCCGAATTGGGAAAAATGTAAAATATAAAAGTTGTAGAGAAGGGTTTTTCCTAGGGGGCAATGTAGACAGTTTTTCAAAATAAGGCTCAAACGGCCTCAGTTTTTATGAAAACCCGAGCCGACCGTGCCCAGGATTTATACACGGCCAGGTGAGTTCAACTAGAAATAAGAACACGTTAAAGTCCAAACTGGGTTTTCCTCAAAACACAAAAGTTGTAGGAATTTTTGAGAGCTAAAACTTTCATGAAGACAACTTTTTCAAATTCGATCCCAATTTTTAAATAGAAACTGATTTCTAAAAACTGTCCAGGAAACAGGAAATTCCTGCACAGGATTTTATAAAACGATTCAGGAAAGCTGTATTTTTCACCGAACTCAATGTTTTGACTGTGAAAACTGTTCCAATGGCAGTTTTCAGCCCTTAATGATTTTTATAAAACCCACTTTAAGAATCATGAATTTTTATAAGTCAATCAAAGGATTTGTGAGATTTAAATTACAAAATTTTCCAAGATAAGAGAAAATGAATTTTCAAAGCCAAAGTTAGTGATGAAACAATGACGGATGGTAACCGGGAAGGATACCCGAGTTACTGGGCTTGGCCCCAAAGCCCAAGTTTGACCCATAGAATGTTGACCTTAGTTGACCAAAATGTTGACTTGGGTTGACTTAGTTTAATCACCTTAAGGGTTACCCAATATAACCCTATAGGATACCAAGATTTGAAAGTGGGCTAAGACTTAGGGTTATTGATAATAACCCAATGATTTATGGATTAAGAAAGACAAGCATAGGTCCAAGGTTAGGAAGGTAACCTAACCCTATCGGTATGTATGTGGGCTTAGCACATAAGGTTACCCAATATAATCTAATAAGTCATGATCCATGTTTGGTTAGCCTTGAATAATAGGGTTACTTATTGTAACCAAGTATGATATCTTGTGGATAGGGGACATATAACTAAGACTATGTATGTATGTTGGTTAGGTCACCAACATTCTACGATTATGATTATAGACCCTTATCTATGTCCTTCACTCAAGCAGGAGGTAGCCTGCAGCTGTATCCGAATGGAGAGCAGTAGCATACTGGACATAGTAGACGAGGTAAGTACAACTCCGCCTACAGCATAGGCTTTGTTGTGATACTTGCCGAAGTATGTTAGATGTATGCTAGGAATGTATGATCAATGTATGCCATGTTGTATGCTATATTATATGTTAAGTTATGATGTGGTTATGTTACGATATATGATAAGTTAAGCTCATGATGCATGCTATGACAAACTATGTTATGATTAAGACATGATTTATGTAAGAGTGACATCATGATGGCATGTTCACTAATTTATATGATAAGAACAAGATCAAGAATGATAAGATGAAAAGAAAGTAAGATGGCAAGCAAGTTGCCTGTGTCGTACTGACCCGCTCGTAGGTCGGGTTGGACTATGGTTTGAGTTGAAAATGGACTGACCGTCCCAATCACTCCATAGTTGCCCACCCGGTACGTACACTCATGTAAGGGGCCTATAAGCAAGATAAGTTATGAAAGTAAATTAAGATTGAATAAGAAAGCATAATAAGAGCATAAACGGTTCATGCATATATTATGCTATCATATGTTAAGTTATGACTTGATGTGCTATGTTATGTTACGTGATGAAATATTAAGCTATGTTATGTTATGAAATATTAAGATATGTTAAGGTACGCTATGTATGACATGTGATGTTAAGTCGTATAATGTCGCAGTATAGTAGTTGTACTTACTGAGCGAAAGCTTATTGTCTTACGTCTATGCTGTAGGTAAGCAGCCTACGAGCAACTGTTAATACAAGATGGAGGAGCGTGGCAGGGCGAGCTATGAAATGTGGGAAATAAAGCCACTACGCGTTTTGGTTCCTTATGTATATTATTTGGTATTAGAACGTCTTTTTTTAATTATCATTATATGCTCACACACACCGTATTAAAAAAATTTTTCCGCTATTTCCGCTGAATAAGTACGATATGTTAAATATGCATGTATGTACGGTAACGGCCTATGTTAGGTGGGTCGTTACACGAGAAGAGAAAAGGAATACTTGAAATTGAACTAAACCTTGGGAAGTTCACTTACAACCCAATTTATAGTGGAAATTTCCTAATTTCCATAATTATATTTAGCTCCATATTTCTTCTTGAATTTGCATAAGAGTCCTTGGTGAACAAAATAATTTTGTTCTTTGGACCTCCTAGGTGGCCGACCATGCATGGTGGTGTAATAACCAAAAATTTTACATGGACTCATGATTTCCTTGTATATAAGAAAATTAAGTTTATACTATGTGTCTATACGATGTTCCATGAAAAATTATGAGTATCAAGGTAAAATTCATAATTTCATCAGTAAATGTTCGAGTTCTCATTAAATTAGCTATGAGACTTAATAAGTGATTGTTTAGCCATGTATGAAGCTTTTTATGAAAAAAGGCTTAACAAAATTCATGATTTTATGTTGGTCAAAGTTTGACCGAAAAAAGTCAAAGGTTGACCCGAGAGGTCAAAGGCATGACGGTACAGTAACATGAAAGGCAGTATGGAAAATATACTGTGAAAAACCGTCATTATAGACAAGATAGCAAGATCAAGATTCAAAACCACCATAGAAAAATCAAGCACACCAAGTTAGAAATAAAGGGCAAAAGGGACTTTGAAAAATAGAAAAAAAATTTTTACTGTCCATTTTTACACAGATAAATTTTGGACTGTAGTACAGTGTAAAATACTGTTATTAGTAGATAACAGTATTAAAAATATCTGTGTAGCAAAAAAATGGACTACGTATTAAGGAATCAGCCAAACGAGGCCTTAGGTGATGACATCACCTCACCATAGATTTATGACATCATAAATGATTAAATAAAGGATGGAAAGAATTATGGAATTATCTAGAAGAGGGGTGAGGTGGCCGGCCACCTAAAGGGTAAAAATGCAAAGATTTTGTCATTTGGGGCTAAAATGTAATTTTTAGAAAATTGGTGATGTAAGCAAGTGATGTCACCAAGATGATGTCACCTTGATGAGGAAAGCAAAGCCTTGGAGGATAAGGATGGCCGGCCAATATGCCACCTAATGGGGGTCAAAGTGTAAATTTTGATTTTTGATGGGTTTTTATGTAATTTTTAGAAAGTTTCTCCACCACTATAAATACCCATCAAAGGGGGTCGGTTTTGGCTTCAAAAAATTCAGAAAATTCAGCCAAACTCTGCCCATTTCTCTCCTCCAAAAATCTGAAATCTCAAGTGTGTGAAAGAGTGGAGAAAAAATTTGAGAAACATAGGGGTTTTGATGCTTGTAGTGCTCGGTTTCTCCTAGCAACTCCAAACCAAATTTTTGGCAGTTTTTGTGCACAATTTTGGGGCCTAAAAGCCAGCTGCAAAGGGGGGTGAGTGAGTGAGAAAATCTAAGGTTAGTGGTGCATAGTTTTGGTTCAAGCCCACACCAAACAACCAACACAAATTTTGGTGCAACTTGGTGCAACAAGAACCGGCCATAGTGGTGCTCTAGGGGGAGAATTTTTGTGAAAAAAACCCTAGCCCCAATTCTTGAGAAAAATCAAGGTAAACTTTCCTAAACCCCAAACTCTTTCAATTGAGCTTTCAATTTGAAATTTAAGTGTATTTCAAGTTGAATTTGTAATAGCAAAAGCTCAATTTATTTTGTGCCCAAAGTTAGAAACCTAGGGTTTGTGCTTGATCTAGAATTAGGGGTGGTTTGATTTTAATTTGCATGCTTGCTTTAATTTTCTTAATTTGCATGCTAAACGTTAGTGTTGTATGTCCCCAAATCTGCCCTAGTGTGTGTGGATGGATATTATGTGCTCGGTTGTTAGAACTTGAATTAGTATGCTTGGTTTGAATGGTGCAACCCAAGCCATGCAACCTTGGTTGATCCAATGTCAATTAGGGCTCGCATGGTGATGTTAGAGAATGTGTTTAAAGAAAATTTACATTAGAAAACCGCTGCATGTGTGTCCTAGAGCTCCCGCGGTGGTTAGTTGAGCTAGGTTTCACGTTTAGGACGTAAAACGAACTTAAAACCGAAAAACTGCCAGGTTCGGGTGAATCCTGACCAGTTTCTGGAAAGTGGATTTTAAGGCCTTTAGAGGCTGAATTTGAAGAAACTCAAAACATGAAAGTTGATTAGAATAGTTTTTCCTATGGGACAGCATGGACAGTTTTCCAAAATGAGACTCCAATGGCCTCCGTTTTCATGAAAACCCGAGACTGACGTGCCCAGACCTTTATGCACATCCAGTTGAATTCCAAGGGGAAAACGAAAGGGTTAGAATCAGAACTGGGTTTTTCATAAAACATGAAAGTTCTAGGACTTTTTGAGATCTAAAAGTTACATGAAGACAACTTTTCCAAATTCGACATGGATTTTAAAATAAAATTGTGTTTCTAAAAACCGTGCAGGAAACAGTAAATTCTTGTACAGGATTTTTTGAAAACTATACAGGGAAGTAGTATTTTGCTCAAAAACTGATAAGTTGACTATGGGGACTGTTCGAAAGGCAGATCCAACACTTAATAGCTTTCTCAAATACTTTTCTAAAAAACTCAAGTTTTTATGAGCTGAATAAAAAGAGTTTTTGTGAAAGAGGTGGTAAAACACCCAGTTTTTATAAAAGAAAACAAATAGAACTATAGACCTAAGTTCACTTAAAATTTGGGTAGTCTAAAAGATAATCAACAATAATCGAGTAAGATACCCAAATTATAGAATTGAGTCCAAAGCCCAAGGTTACCAATAGTCACCCAATAGGATCCAACGTTATTGGACCTTAGTAACCCAATAAGGGTTAACCAAAATTGACCTAGGTTGGGTCACACTAAGGGTTACCCAATGTAACCCAACATAATACTAATATTAATGGACTAAAACTAAGGGTTACCCAACATAACCCAACAAGAGACTAAGTCTTAAGGTAAGCTAAGAATAGGATTACCAATGATAACCTAATAGGTTATGGGTTATGTATGCTAAGGCATAGCCCAAGGGTTGGATAATGACCTAACCCTAAGCATGTATATATGGGCTTAGCTTACAAGGTTACCCTATGTAACCTAATAAGATGAAATCCAAGGATGGTGACATTAAACCCTAGGGTTACTTGTGATAACCCAATAAGATATCATGTGTTATGAAGGGGACATGTAACTAGAATTATGTGTGAATGTTGGTTAGGTTACCAACATCCTATGATTAAGAACTCATACCTAAGTCCTTCAATGGAGCAGGAGATAACCTGCATTGGCATCCTAGACGGGAGCAGCCATATAGTGGATATAGCAACCAAGGTAAATACAAACCTTACCTACAGTATGGAAAATAGTAAGCTATTTTCAAATATATGACATGTTCCATGTATATTATGTTATGCTATGATATGCTATGTTATGCTATGATATGCCATGTTAAGTTATGATATGCTATGCTATGTTAAGATATGCATGTTAAGTTATGATATGCTATGCTATACTAAGATATGTCATGTTATGGTTAATATTATTTTATAGTGACATCATGAGGCATTTTCACTAATACTAAGCCACATGGTAATAACATACAAGTAAGCTGTCGTACCAACTTCCCACTAGATGGATGATATATGTTTCAAGTTTTAGTTTAGATTATCAACCTCTCGATAATATGTGAGGGTATAATGATAATCAACCTTCCGCTGGATCGTGAAGGATTATGTTATGTTTATGTTCCCTGAATTGTTAAGGGCCTTGCAAACCCTGACGTTCTGATGATTGCGCGCTTTTAGTACGTACACAAGGGGCCCATATGTTAAGCAAGATAATAAGTTCAAGTTAATAAAAGATTCATAATTGTGCATAATTGGTTCATGCATAAGTTGCACAACATTTGTTATATTTTGTGAGATTATGTTTGTGCTTACTGGGCGAAAGCTCACTAGTATATTTCATACTGTAGGTAAGAAGCATGCAGCTTGATTGATGGGCCATATGGACGATGCGGCGAGTGATGGGCGGTGTGGGATACCATTACGCAAATTATCCGCAAGCTTTTTGAGATGATACGCGTATATATATATATATATATATATATTTTAAGGTAAAATTATGTAAATATGAAGTTTGAAGACTGGAGTGTGTCTTTATTTTTCAGTATGTGTATATGACAAGTTACTATGTGAACTATTCTATTTACATATGTTAAAAAATATATATATTCTCAAATTTCTAAGTAAGTTTAAGCTATTGAAACCAATAAGTAGTTTAAGTATGTACGGTAATGGCCCTACATAGGTGCGGGCGTTACAGTTTGGTATCAGAGCGGTATCCTGCCAACCTACTTCACTTTACTTCACATCGCTTCCGCAACGGCCCAAGTAAGTTAAGTTATTTTCTTATACTTAGAATTAGTTAAGATCTTATGCTTATAGTAAATATCTCTCATCGATGGTCACGTTGGGAACTTCTCGCACTATAGAATTGGATACGGGGATGACGTTGGGTGGTGCCTTAGCTTGGTGGTGGCAATTAAGTGACGTATGAACCTGATGGAAAAGTTTTACATCTTCCTAAATGTTATAATTATGTGCTCATGTTATGAAGCAGATATGAATAAGGTTACGATGGATTCAGAGGTGTTCCATGATCGTGTTATGATATGGAATTAAGATTATGGTTCTCTACAAGAAACATGATTTCATAAGAAGCTTACTTCTTAAGTTTTCTTTGTGTAGAACCATGCCACCAAAGCGTAGAATGGCACAGACCCAAGACGTCGATCTTGCGGCCCAGATGAATGAACTGAGACAGATGATGTTAGCCCAACAACAAGAGATAGGTGGGCTTAGAGCTCAATTAGCTCAGCAGAATCAGGGACCTCCTGATGCCAGGGTACCACCAGCACCTGTGAATCAGCCTGCTACACCGGAAATTCCAGATGCTGACCCGGTGGTTCCAGAAAACCCCATAGCCCCTGAAGTGCCTGTTACACTGGTAGCTATTCCGCCAGCACCTCTGGTTCGAACTCCAGAGGAATTATATGACAAATTTCGACGTATGAAGGCACCCGAATTTGAAGGATCGACAAATCCGATAGAGGCCGACAACTGGTTGATCGACCTCCAAGTTATCCTAAACTTCCTCAAGCTCAATGATCAAGAGAAAGTTCTCTACGCATCCTTTATGTAAGGAAAGATGCTCGCCTCTGGTGGGAGACAGTCCAGATCCGGCGAGACGTTACTCAAATGACTTGGGAGGACTTCGTGGATGAATTTCAGGAGAAATATTTCAACACTGAGGTTATGGAAGCTCAGCAAGACGAGTTTAATAATTTTCGCCAGGGTAATCTATCGGTAGCTGAAGCCGTCAAAAAGTTTGAATAGTTAGCACGTCTCTGCCCTCACCTTATTAGTTCCGAGAGGGACAAAGTAAGAAGGATGATGAGGATGTTCTGCTTGGATTTGGCAGTAGTGATTAGCAGTGGTCCATATCCACCAATCACCGTCGCTGAATGTGTCAGCCGGGCGATTCGGGCTGAGTATTGGGTAGGTCAGAACAGAGAACAACAGGCTAAGTTCTGGGAGGATAAGAAAGAAGAGAAGGCTTAAGCTAAGCAGAATCAAGTAAGACCAAGCCCAACTCGGCAGCGGAAAGGTCAAGAAGGACCTTCTGGTCAACACAGCAACAACAAGCAGTATGGCAACAATCAACAAAAAAGGAAATGGAATGTAGAAGGACAGGGGAATCAACAAAATTTTCCCCAAAAAAAGAATGTCCCTGATAATAACATTTATCCCACTTGTCAGAAATGTGGGAGGAAGCACACGGGAGATTGCCATGCTGGAACGAATCGTTGCTTTTTGTGTGGCAAGGAAGGCCACTATGCTAGAAACTGCAATGCTAACTCCCAGAATCCGCAGAACCATCAGAAAGGTCAGGGGTATCAGCTTCACGCAGTATAGATGAAGCTCGAAGGGCCTGCAATCTCTCAAGGCAGACTTGAAGCTCCGGAACCTCAAGGATGCATTTATGCTTACACTAAGGAAGATGTTCAAGCTGGACCATCCACTGTGGTGACAGGTCAGCTTCCTTTTGCCCAACAAGATGCTTACGTGCTAATTGATTCTGGAGCTACGCATTCATTCACGTCACCTAAGTTTGCTAAGAAACTAGGTAGAGGAAGTGATAGAATTGGAAGAACTTTCAGAACTGCATTGCCCGCCGGGGAAATTTTGTTGTCTGATTATTGGATACGTCATGTTCCAATAATTGTATGTGGTAGGGAAATGTATGTCAATCTGATCATCATTGACCTATACGACTACGACGTCATCCTGGGTATGGATTTCCTGGGGAAATACAACGCAATTATAAACTGTCAACGTCACGCAGTCACGTTCAAGCCGATTGGAGGTGAAGAATTCATTTTTAGAGGATCGACTCCAAAACAGTTGAAAATGTTCATTTCTGCGCTAAAGGCTAGAAAGTTGTTGGCAGAAGGATGTATTGGATTTCTAACCAACATGGTGGATAAGACGCAAGAGACCAAGAATAGGTCGGAAGAAGTACCGATAGTCAAGGAGTTTGTGGAAGTTTTTCCTGAAGAATTGCCAGGATTGCCACCGGAGCGAAAAATCTCTTTTGAGATTGAATTACTTCCTAGATCGGCACCAGTATCTAAGGCACCTTATAGGATGGCGCCTGCCGAACTTAAAGAATTACAAGTTCAGTTGCAAGAGCTCTTGGATCGAGGATTCATCCATCAGAGCTATTCACCCTGGGGAGTCCCAGTTTTGTTTATTAAAAAGAAGGATGGCACTCTTAGAATGTGCATTGACTATCGAAAACTAAATAAGATCACCATCAAGAATAAGTATCCCTTGCCAAGGATCAACAATTTGTTTGATCAATTGAAAGGAGCTTCAATTTTTTCAAAAATTGACCTGCGATCAGGATATCACCAGCTCTGAATTAGGGAAGGAGATATTCCCAAGACGGCCTTTCGTACGCGATATGGACACTACGAGTTCCTTGTTATGCCATTTGGATTGACAAATGCTCCAGCTGCCTTCATGGATTTGATGAACTGAGTATTCAAGGATTACTTGGACAAGTTTGTTATAGTCTTTATAGATGATATCTTGATTTATTAAAGAACAAAGGAGGAGCATGAGGAGCACCTCAGGATTGCCTTACGGATTTTAAAGCAAAACCAACTTTATGCTAAATTCACCAAGTGTGAATTTTGGTTGGAAAAGGTCCATTTCTTAGGACATGTGGTATCTAAAAAAGGCATATCTGTAGATCCAGCCAAGATTGAAGCAGTAAGTAAATGGCCAGCTCCGAAAAACGTCACTGAAGTACGTAGTTTCCTTGGCCTAGCAGGCTACTACCGACGATTTGTCGAGGGATTTGCTAAGATCGCAGCGCCACTCACCGCACTTACATAGAAAGGAAAGAAGTACGAATGGACTGCTAAGTGTGAAGAACACTTCCAAGAGCTAAAAAGTAAGCTGACTACTGCTCCAATCCTTACAATTCCAATTGTAGAGGAAGGGAACTTCGTAATATATAGTGATGCTTCCAAGATAGGATTAGGAGCCATTCTCATGCAGAATGGAAAGGTGATCGCTTATGTTTCACGACAGCTTAAGGATCATGAGAAGAACTACCCGACGCACGATTTGGAACTTGCGGCGGTAGTATTTGCGCTCAAAATCTGGAGACACTATCTTTACGGCGCTAAGTGTGAAGTTTACATGGATCATCAGAGTTTAAAGTATATCTTCACACAGAAGAAGCTCAACATGAGACAAAGGAGATGGCTCAAATTAGTGAAAGATTATGACATAGACATTTGTTACCATCTTGGGAAGGCTAACAAAGTAGCCGATGCCCTTAGTCGGAAGTCGTCTTCCTCGCTGATGTCAATTCAGTTATTGATCGAGCCCCTTCAAAAGGAGCTAGTAGAAGCTGGAATAGAGCTTATTACAGGAAGTTTAGCTGCTCTAACCTTCTAACCTACCATTTTGGATGGCATGAAAGAGCATCAAGAAGCAGATGCCTCGCTGCTTAGAACGAGAAATGAGGTTTTAGAAGGAAAGGAGTCGAATTTCAATATATCCGATGAAGGCATGCTCTATCAGAAAAATAGATTATGCATTCCTAACGAGAACGAGTTGAAGGAGCAAATCATGAAAGAAGCTCATGAGACTCCGTATTCCGTTTATCCTGGAGCCACAAAGATGTACAAAGACTTGAAGGAAAGTTTTTGGTGGCCTAAAATGAAGAATGACGTTGCTACATTTGTCAGTAAATGCCTTACTTGTCAAAAAGTGAAGGCTGAACATCAACGTCCAGGAGGAGAATTGCAGAAAATTTCCATCCCAAAATGGAAATGGGACCAAGTGACGATGGATTTCGTGGTTGGTCTACCTCGAACTCCCAGCAGCAACGATGCCATTTGGGTAATTGTTGATCGATTGACGAAATCCGCACATTTTTTGGCCATCAAGCTCAGCTTTTCAGTAGAGCAGCTAGCGGAACTGTACGTTGCGCAGATCATTCGCTATCATGGGATTCCAAAGTTGATCATCTCAGATCGTGATGGTCGTTTCACTTCTAAATTCTGGAGAAGTGTACATTAAGCGATGGGTACAAAGCTTACTTTTAGTACCGCTTTTCACCCTCAGACGGATGGACAATCAGAGAGTACCATTCAGACTCTAGAAGATATGTTACGAGCATGCGTGATGGACTTCAAAGGAACTTGGGATAAGAAGCTTCCTCTGATTGAATTCTCATACAACAACAGTTTCCAAGCTTCAATTGGTTGGAATGGCACCTTATGAAGCTCTCTATGGTAGAAGGTGTAGATCTCCAGTCCATTGGTACGAGACAAGAGAGAAAGAACTTATGTCTACGGACTTTATTCGGAGAACTACTGAGGCAGTAAAACTTATCTGTCGACGAATGAAAACTGCATTTAGTCGACAAAAGAGTTATGCTGACAAACGCAGAAGGCCTCTAGAATTCCAAGTAGGAGACTTGGTTTTTCTCAAGATTGCTCCATTCAAAGGAGTCATGAGATTCGGAAAGAAGGGGAAATTAAGTCCAAGATACATAGGGCCATTTGAAATACTTGAAAGAGTCGGTAATGTGGCCTATAAATTGGCTTTGCCCCAAGAATTAGGATATGTGCACAACGTATTTCATGTATCAATGCTAAAGAAATACATCTCAGATCCATCACACGTGCTGAATCATGAACCAATTGAGGTACACGAGGATCTGACTTATGAGGAAAAACCGGTTCGAATTTTGGCACGAGAAGAAAAGGTGCTAAGGAGCAAAGTTATACCTCTAGTGAAGGTGCTATGGCGAAATCATGAGGTTGAAGAAGCAACATGGGAACGTGAAGAGGATATGAAGAATAGCCACCGATAATCATTCTAATTTTCGAGGACGAAAATTTTGTAAGGAGGGTGGGTTGTAATAACCAAAAATTTTACATTGACTCATGATTTCCTTGTGTATAAGAAAATTAAGTTTATACTATATGCCTATACGATGTTCCATGAAAAATTATGAGTATCAAGGTGAAATTCATAATTTTATCAGTAAATGTTCGAGTTCTCATTAAATTAGCTATGAGACTCAATAAGTTATTGTTTAGCCATGTATGAAGCTTTTTATGAAAAAAGGCTTAACAAAATTCATGATTTTATATTGGTCAAAGTTTGACCGAAAAAAATCAAAGTTGACCAAAAAGTCAAAGGTTGACCCGAGAGGTCAAAGGCGTGACGGTACAGTAATATGAAAGGCAGAATGGAAAATATACTGTGAAAAACCATCATTATAGACAAGATAGCAAGATCAAGATTCAAAACCACCATAGAAAAATCAAGCACACCAAGTTAGAAATAAAGGGCAAAAGGGACTTTGAAAAATAGAAAAAAAATTCTACTGTCCATTTTTACACAGATAAATTTTGGACGGTAGTACAGTGTAAAATACTGTTATTAGTAGATAACAGTATTAAAAATATCTGTGTAGCAAAAAAATGGACTACGTATTAAGGAATTAGCCAAACAAGGCTTTAGGCGACGACATCACCTCACCATAGATTTATGACATCATAAATGATTAAATAAATGATGGAAAAAATTATGGAATTATCTAGAAGAGGGGTGAGGTGGCCGGCCACCTAGGGGGCAAAAATGTAAAGATTTTGTCATTTGGGGCTAAAATGTAATTTTTAGAAAATTGGTGATGTAAGCAAGTGATGTCACCAAGATGATGTCACCTTGATGAGGTAAGCAAAGTCTTGGAGGATAAGGATGGCCGGCCAACATGCCACCTAATGGGGGTCAAAGTGTAAATTTTGATTTTTGAGGGGTTTTTATGCAATTTTTAGAAAGTTTATCCACCATGATAAATACCCATCAAAGGGGGTCGGTCTTGGCTTCAAAAAAGTCAGAAAATTCAGCCAAACTCTGTCCATTTCTCTCCTCCAAAAATCTGAAATCTCAAGTGTGTGAAAGAGTGAAGAAAAAATTTGAGAAACATAGGGGTTTTGATGCTTGTAGTGTTCGGTTTCTCCTAGCAACTCCAAACCAAATTTTTGGCAGTTTTTGTGCACAATTTTGGGGCCTAAAAGCCGGCTGCAAAGGGGGGTGAGTGAGTGAGAAAATCTAAGGTTAGTGGTGCATAGTTTTGGTTCAAGCCCACACCAAACAACCAATACAAATTTTGGTGCAACTTGGTGCAACAAGAACCGGCCATAGTGGTGCTCTAGGGGGAGAATTTTTGTGAAGCAAACCCTAGCCCCAATTCTTGAGAAAAATCAAGATAAACTTTCCTAAACCCCAAACTCTTTCAATTGAGCTTTCAATTTGAAATTTAAGTGTATTTCAAGTTGAATTTGTAAGAGCAAAAGCTCAATTTATTTTGTGCCCAAAGTTAGAAACCTAGGGCTTATGCTTGATCTAGAATTAGGGGTGGTTTGATTTTAATTTGCATGATTGCTTTAATTTTCTTAATTTGCATGCTAAATGTTAGTGTTGTATGTCCCCAAATCTGCCCTAGTGTGTGTGGATGGATATTATGTGCTACGTTGTTAGAAATTGAATTAGTATGCTTGGTTTGAATGGTGCAACCTAAGCCATGCAACCTTGGTTGATCCAATGTCAATTAGGGCTCGCATGGTGATGTTAAAGAATGTGTTTAAAGAAAATTTATATTAGAAAACCACTGCATGTGTGTCCTAGAGCTCCCGCGGTGGCTGGTTGAGCTAGGTTTCACGTTTAGGACGTAAAACGAACTTAAAACCAAAAAACTTCCAGGTTCGAGTGAATCCTGACCAGTTTTCTGGAAAGTGGATTTTGAGGCCTTTAGAGGCTGAATTTGAATAAATTCAAAACATGAAAGTTGTTTAGAATAGTTTTTCCTAAGGGACTGCATGAACAGTTTTCCAAAATGAGGCTCCAATGGCCTCCGTTTTCATGAAAACCCGAGACTGACGTGCCCAGACCTTTATGCACGTACAGTTGAATTCCAAGGGGAAAATGAAAGGGTTAGACTCAGAACTGTATTTTTTGCAAAACATGAAAGTTCTAGGATTTTTTGAGATCTAAAAGTTTCATGCAGATAACTTTTCCAAATTCGGCATGGATTTTAAAATAAAACTATGTTTCTAGAAACCGTGCAGGAAACAGTAAATTCCTGTACAGGATTTTTTGAAAACTATGCAGGAAAATAGTATTTTGCTAAAAAACTGATAAGTTGACTATGGGGACTGTTCGAAAGGCAGTTCCAACACTTAATAGCTTTCTCAAATACTTTTCTAAAAAACCCAAGTTTTTATGAGCTGAATAAAAAGAGTTTTTGTGAAAGAGGTGGTAAAACACTTAGTTTTTATAAAAGAAAACAAACAGAACTATAGACCTAAGTTCTCTTAAAATTTGGGTAGTCTAAAAGATAACCAACAATAATCGAGTAGGACACCCAAATTATAGAACTGGGTCCAAAGCCCAAGGTTACCAATAGTCACCCAATAGGATCCAACATAATTGGACCTTAGTAACCCAATAAGGGTTAACCTAAATTGACCTAGGTTGGGTCACACCAAGGGTTACCCAATGTAACCCAACATAATACTAAGATTAATGGACTAAAACTAAGGGTTACCCAACATAACCCAACAAGAGACTAAGTTTTAAGATAAGCTAAGACATAGGATTACCAATGATAACCTAATAAGTTATGGGTTATGTATGTTAAGGCATAGCCCAAGGGTTGGATAATGACCTAACCCTAAGCATGTATGTATGGGCTTAGCTTACAAGGTTACCTTATGTAACCTAATAAAATGAAATCCAAGGATGGTGACATTAAACCCTAGGGTTACTTGTGGTAACCCAATAAGATATCATGTGTTATGAAGGGGACATATAACTAGAATTATGTGTGAATATTGGTTAGGTTACCAACATCCTATGATTAAGAACTCATACCTAAGTCCTTCAATGGAGCAGGAGATAACCTACATTGGCATCCTAGATGGGAGCAGCCATATAGTGGATATAGAAACCAAGGTAAGTACAAACCTTACCTACAGTATGGAAAATAGTAAACTATTTTCAAATATATGACATGGTCCATGTATGTTATGTTATGCTATGATATGCTATGTTATGCTATAACATGCTATTTTATGATATGATATGCTATGTTATGTTAAGATATGCCATGTTAAGTTATGATATGCTATGCTATGCTAAGATATGCCATGTTATGGTTAATATTATTTTATAGTGACATCATGAGGCATGTTCACTAATACTAAGCCACATGGTAAGAACATACAAGTAAGGTGTCGTACCAACCTCCCACTAGATGGAGGATATATGTTTCAAGTTTAAGTTTAGATTATCAACCTCTCGATAATACGTGAGGGTATAATGATAATCAACCTTCCGCTAGATCGTGAAGGATTATGTTATGTTTATGTTCCCAGAATTATTAAGGGCCTTGTAAACCCTGACGTTCTGAGGATTGCGCGCTTTTGGTACGTACACAAGGGGCCCATATGTTAAGCAAGATAATAAGTTCAAGTTAATAAAAGATTCATAATTGTGCATAATTGGTTCATGCATAAGTTGCACAACATTTGTTATGTTTTGTGAGATTATGTTTGTGCTTATTGGGCGAAAGCTCACTAGTATATTTCATACTGTAGGTAAGAAGCCTGCAGCTTGATTGATGGACCATATGGACGATGCGGCGAGTGAAGGGCGGTGTGGGATACCATTATGCAAATTATCCGCAAGCTTTTTGAGTTGATACGCGTATATATATATATTTTAAGGTAAAATTATGTAAATATGAAGTTTCAAAACTGGAGTGTGTCTTTACTTTTCAATATGTGTATATGACAAGTTACTATGTGAACTACTCTATTTACATATGTTAAAAAATATATATATATTCTCAAATTTCTAAGTAAGTTTAAGCTATTAAAACCAATAAGTAGTTTAAGTATGTACGGTAACGGCCCTAGTAGGTGCGGGCGTTACAGGTGGTGAGCCAAAGATGGCTTGTTCAACAAGCTTGCTTGTTTACCAAGTATTCCATGCTTACCTCACCATAATGACATCATCATGCTTACATCACTTGCTTATATCATGCTTACATCACTTGCTTACATCATGCTTGCATCATATTTTTCAAAAATTACACTTTAGCCCTTAAGGACAAAATATTTACATTTTAGTTCCTGTGAGGTGGCGACTAAAGTGGAGCCACTTGGCTTTCAATCCATACATAATGGTCCACTTAATTCCCAAAAATCGTTAAATATAGAGATACAGTCCATTTCCTTACTAACTTAATCAATACTAATACTGTTTTTCACCAAAACAGTACTATTATACTGGACTACAGTCCAGAATTCCTCTGCATAAAATTGGACTGCGTATAGAATTTTCTTAGGTCTTGAAACCATTTAGTCCTTCATGTCCTAAAAAACGTGCTTGATTTTTCTCTTGGGTTGTCTCAAACCTTATTCTCGCTTAATCGTCCGTAACGACAGTTTTCTGCAGTATAGTTTCCATACCGATAATTACACTGCAATACCATCTCAGTCAAACTTGGTCAACCTAAAGTCAACCTTGGTCAAACTTTGACCGCAATAAAAATTAAACTTCTGATTTTGCCCTTTTTCTCCCAAAAAGGGTCTCATACTTATATTGAGTCTCGTAGTTAATTAAACGAGAACTCAAACATATACTGATATTTAACTCATATAATGAGCTTCATATTGTCATACATAATTCAAATCTTAAATTTTCCTTTTCTCAAAGGAAATCATAAGTTCATCGAAATTCGGGTTCTTACAGATTTAACATGAGGTAACCTTTCTATTTTAATCTCACCTTTTCCCCTTGTTCACGTTTCTCCTTCATGTCCATTTTTATTTATTTATTTATATTTTGCCTTTTCAGGCATTCTAAATTGATAAATTGGCCAAGATGGCGAATTAACAGTTTGAACAACATTGAACGCATCTGATTCAGCAAGCGAAACTACCAAACCACAAGAAGCGGCGAACTACGATCCCTCCCTGATTAAGAGCTAGACACTCACCACCTGAGAGGAGACAAACCCAATTAACCACTAGGCCACGCATGAAACCATAACACCATGAGGACCACAAATAATAGCCCCGATGCCAACAAAACCAAACCCCAACTTCATTGCAGCATCTACGTTCAGATTCAATTGTCTTATACCTTAATGAAAAATTCTCATTGTTTAGATATCTAAGATAATTAGAAGAAAAAAAATACCTAAAATTAATAAAATCGAAACTTGATAAATTTATAACGATTAAAAACACTATAATGTTACAACCTTTTTACATCATCAAAACAAGACAAGACATTAGGCACGATTATTTGAACAGTTAAAGCAAAAACCTATTCCATTATTTATAGAAATAAATGACTTAAAATAAATCAAATTTATCTCGTCAAAACGAAAGATAATAAATTAAAAAGACCGTAAATATTTTGAAAGTACTAATATGGGCTGAATGGAGGTACAACAAAAATTGGTCCCTGACACATTTTGGCAAATGTTGCCACATTCATGCAAAACTAGTAATCTTTCCACTCTCAAGATTATACACACCCAAGTCCCAAGGTCCCCATCCAAAAAGGGCATCCCTATCATGAGTAAAGTATATACTATTCCTTTGGCACCCAGCAAAATCAGAAGCCATGACAGATATAGAGTTATTACTACCTAAAAATAAAGCAACATCACCTAAACTTTCCATCTTAACCCATGTATATGTTTCAAAATTGAATTTGAAGACTTTGAATTTCTTCGTAATATGGTTATAGGCCACCTCTCGTTCTGAATATCTTTGAACCTGCAGAAGCTCTCCCCCACAGGATTCCACCAAATATCTCTTGTCACAAAAAATTTCTCCTCTCCTTCTACATCTTGGACTCTTTGCTGATATTAAATATATTCTCTAATTATAAGATACCTCGAAAGAGAAAAATATACCCTCACGAGTTAGAGCATAAAATTGATTGTTGTAATACACCACATCATGAAGTGAAATATGCTTTGTGCCGGTAATACGAATCCATTTATTCTCTGTAGCAGGTCTAATATAAGCCAATTCTCGAGAATACCCACAGGATCCGGTGTAAATGTTGTAACCTTGAAGACGTAAGATTCAAGATAATCAGTTGAATATCCTGCAGTCCGTGGAAGAGGAAACAAAGGAGGAAGGTGAATAATATGATCATTTCCTTCACTAACCAAAAAAGGTTTGAAGAGTATCGCCCCAAATTTATTATCAGCAGTGACTAACCATCCTTCGGACGAGCAACCAATGCGTCTACCAATCCACGGAAGTAATACCTTATTCTCTACGAATTTCTGATCCAAGATATTATATATGCTCCATAAACGATCTCTTTCATTTTCACTTGGAGCCAAAAGCATTGGAACTTCATGATGTCTCAGATTTTTTACAAAATTACTCTGATTATCCTTTGCTATAGAGTGCCACGAACTACAAACAAGACTAAATTGTAAATATTCTCTCGATGACTTTAAGCTCTCCAGAATCGAATCCAAAAGGTGCTTTGGGAACCAAGCCCAATCTGTAAGTTAAGACGAGAAAAATTTTATAAATATTATAAAACGCCTAATACTGAGACATGGTAAAATTAACCGAATAAAAAACTTGAAGATCTAGAGAATTTTTCGTTTCTAAATTCCAATGCAATCTTATTTTTTTTTCAGATTATAAGATATTTAAGGGAAGAAAATCGGACTAGAATTATATCGGCGAAACAAAAAGCAACTAAATAAAATGCTCTTATTTTTCTAGATTGCGAGTAATAAAAGAATTCACTTTAAAGGGAAAAAAAAAAAAAAAAAAAAAAAAAAGAACTACTAAATTAATCAACCGAAAATAATGTTCAGAGATCAAGAGCTCCATACGTACCTGAATCCATCATTCGCAATTCAATGGTCAACCTGCGTTCAAGTTATGTTTCTCTATCGACACTTTTATTTTTGAGAGCCAGACCCAATTTATAGCTAAAGATAGATTAAAATTCACAATTCAATTATTATTATTATTATTATTTTTTGAGATAAAACACCGAATGTGAACTGTGAAATTGAATTAGTTATTATCTTTTTTGAAGTTATAATTATCGTGTAAATGCATTTTTATTTTAATCTCACCACGTAATTATCCTTTTTGTCCTCTGTTTTATTTACATTCTTTTTTGAAGCATTCTAAATTTTTCATATAATTTCTTTTTCTAATTGGTTATATTTTTTTCCCAAAATTTGGCTAAATAATTAATACATTGGAGTATTCCAATTTATTTAGTAAACTTATTTATTCAATCGGGAAATTTCAAATTCCTTTAAAAAAAAATTATTTTTGACAAGTTTCAAATTTCAATCGATAAAGTTATTTATAAAAGGTTAAAAACCAAATTAAAGTTTATAACTTTTTTTCATATTAAAAGAACTGATAAATGTTGAGACCTTTAATATTGTTGCTCAGCCAGAAAATTTTATAAATGGGTGTGAATTAAACAACAAATTTGTACCAAAACTACCATGGTAAAATCTTTTGATATCTTTTTATGGATTGGATCTTTCGTTTATTTATTTATTTTAAATGAACTAATCTTGTAATAGAGGTTAATTTAATTTTAAAGTTTAGAATTCAAAAAATTGTGAATTTTTTTTAAGGAAAAAATTGTGAAATTCTAAAATAGTATAATTGGTTTTGATTTGTTTGATATACTAATATTTCAATTGTGAGTACTTAAAAACATAATATTTGAGTGAAGTTTAAAGTTTTCTTAAAAATTATGCAAATGTATAAATTTTTAAAAATTTAGTAGGGCAAATAAGCGAACAAATTGTAAATGTACTATCATAGGAGAAAACTTATAATGAGTCCTTAATTTGAGGGGCTAAAATGGAATTTACTAAAAATCCATAGGGGCATTTCCCCTCTCGTCCCCACCTCCCTCCACCTCGCGTTCCAAGATATAACGGATTCTTTCTATCAAGCAAGAACCCAAAAAAAAAAAAAAAAAACCATATTCGTACAATTTTTCATACTCTACTTCAAAAATATCTTAGTTTAAGATAACCATAAAGCAAATACCTAAAATTAATGAAATTGAAACCACACAAAATATAACAATTATAAAAATGCAACACATAACATT
>CM046380.1:13799983-13825983 GCA_025413485.1 Ficus microcarpa | reverse complement strand
AAAAACTGATAAATCTTGAGACCTTTAATATTGTTTCAAGCAGTGGCAAATTTTATAAATGTGCGTGAATTAAACAACAAATTTGTACCAAAACTACCAGGGTAGAATCTTTAGATATCTTTTAATGGATTTGGATCTTTCGTTTATTTATTTATTTTAAATGAAATAAGCTTATAATAGAGGTTAATTTAATTTTAAAGTTTAGAATTCAAAAAATTGTGAATTTTTTTAAAGGAAAAAATTGTGAATTTCTAAAGTAGTATAATTGGTTTCGATTTGTTTGATATACTAAATTTTAATTGTGAGTACATAAAAACATAATATTTGAGTGAAGTTTAAAGTTTTCTTAAAAATTATGTAAATGTAGAAATTTTTAAAAATTTAGTAGGGCAAATAAGCGAACAAATTGTAAATGTACTCTCATAGGAGAAAAATTATAATGAGTCCTTAATTTTAGGGGCTAAAATGGAATTTACTAAAAATCCATAGGGGCATTTCCCCTCTCGTCCCCACCTCCCTCCACCTCTCGTTCCAAGATATAACAGATTCTTTCGATCAAGCAAGAACCCCCCAAAAAAAAAAAAAAAACCATATTCGTACAATTTTTCATACTTTTACTAAAAATATCTTAGTTTAAAACTAAGATAACCATAAAGCAAATATCTAAAATTAATGAAATTGAAACCACACAAAATATAACAATTATAAAAATGCAACACATAACATTTATTTTACCTCTTATTAAAGTATTCTTGTTAGTTATAAACAAGCTATTCCAATGGACATGACAGTTACTACTATTTATTTTAAAAGAAAACGAACACATATATCACGTTCGTGAGTTCATGACTTGTGCATGAGATATCTTTATCCATATTTTGTGTGCCAAAATCTAAAAAGTAAACCCAAAACAACCAATAAATTACTTTGTTAAAGATAGGGATATACAAACGTATTTATAATGGTTAAATTTAACGATAATACTATATCAACTCTGATAGAAGATGTAGACTTTAAATCTCGTCCCAAATTCAAAGAAGAATGTGCATTTATAACCTAATAAAGTGTGATAACATTGGTGGTAGGAGTTTCCTGAGGATCAACACACCCATTCCCGTTTGGTAATTCCATTTCAAAACTCATATTATTCCCAAGCCTAATCAAACTCTCAGTCGCCAAAATCGCCTTGGCATTAGTTTCATGCATGGCTCTTACGTGCAAACTCCTACACGCCTCCTTGGCAGCATCAAAAACCTCCTTGTCATTTGCCCATCTCCCCATCACGCAGTGCCCCAAAATCCTCAGAATCGGCTGCAGCAGCTCCCAGGGTAGAGGAATATGCCTCCCCAGCTCGACCTCAACACCGCCGTCAGTATCTCCAACTTGACTCGGATCAGACCGTTGATCGTGATGACCATCTCGATCCCCCGCCCAAACCCTGCAAAACTCGCAGAAATCTATCTTGGAACTCTTGGGCATCTCGTTGATCTTGCCAAAGTAAAGCTCCAACGCGACGCCGACGATCCGCGCCCGGCGCGTGGCCCTCACCGTGCCGTGGGGCTCCAGCGTCGGGGACACGACGGCCAGATTGAGAGTGGTCGAGTTGCTTTTTGCCGGTGACGTCGGCTCGTGGTAGAGGCTCGGGAGGGACATGTCCGGGACGTTGACGGTGACGGGTTGGCCGGCGCGTGAGGTGGTCTCGTGGGCGTAGAGGGCGAGGAGTACGGCCTCGAAGCCAGCGAGGGGTCGCCGGAGGGTGGCGCGTGAGAGGTACGCGCCGGCGAGGAGGGGAATGTAGCGGAGGACGACAAGGTGGAGGCCCGGGTCGCCGGACTGGAAGGCGTCGTAGAGCCAGCGGCAGAGGTTGTCGTCGCTGGCTCCGGCGGAGGGGCGACGGAGGAGGGCGGAGATGTGGGTGGAGATCTCTGGGTCGTGGAGGAGGGAAAAGGAGAGGTTTGAGGAGGAGGAGAGGGAGGGAGGGATTGAGGGGAGGATGGTGGAGAGCGATTGGATGGCTTTTCGGACTTCGGAGAAAGAATCCGACTGCGAAGGATTGGCGGTGGTGGCATCGGATACCGTAGGTTCTGCGGTCGTGCGGTCGGACATGGTTTTGGTGGGATTTTTTTTTTCTTTGTTTGTTTGTTTTTTTTTTTTTTTTTGGGGGGGGGGGAAGAAGGTTAGTAGAGAAGTGGACTAAGCAAATTACAGATTAGGAAAAGGTTGATGATGATGATGATGGTGGTGGTGATGGATGTTATTATTGTAAAAGAGGAGGCCAATTAGGAGGGGAAATAGGATCTATTGTTTAATTTGCTTGGTCATTGAGATGTTTGTTTCTTCTTTTGCAAGCTTAGGCGGAAAATGCTGCTAATTCTTTCTATTCTTTCCGGTAATGTGACTATGTGTGATCCTAGAATTAATATATCGTTCGTAGACTTTACCCCCAAAAAAAATAAAAATAAAAATACTAACATGAGTTTAAAGGTTGTTGTTGTAAGTTTTTAGTAGATCATAAAATGTTTAATAGCTCGTCAGTAAAACCTTTAGACGCTAATACCGATGACATTTCATAGCATCCCATCTTTACTTAAAATTTTGGATTATAGAAATAGAAATGCACCCAAAAAAAAAAAAACAAAAAACAAAAAACAAAAAACAAAACAAAACAAATAAACAAACAAACCAACCACCCAAAATAATAATGCTCATAGAACATAGATCAGTTGATGGAACTATTGTGCTCAAACTTAACACTAGTCTACAACAGAAGCTTAATTCCAAACACTTAATTCAAGTTTTCCAAATGGTGCTTTAAATTGTCCAAGAACTCCAAGAACTTTTTGGAGTAATCAAACTTTGAGCAACCAGCCAGTTCAAGACGACAAAGAGATTTCAACTTGTAAATGTTGCTAGGCAGACTCTTCAAACTTTCGCAACGTTTCAGATTCACATTTATTACATTCTCTGGAAGTGCCGAGACCTTGTCAAGAGACGAGCAGCCCTTGAGATTCAGAGAAGTGAGCTTTTCAAGACTGCCGAAACACAACGGAACTTCTCGCAAACATACACAGTAACTCAGAGTAAGACTCTCGATGTTCGGTGCTCGAGAGAGGTCTGGGACTTGAATCAGCTGCTTGGAATAACTGAGATCAATTGCTTTCAAGTTCTCCAAGCACTGGAAACAAAATAGGAATGTCTAGGTTTACTTTGTACTTCAAAACAAAGAACTAGGCTTTGATAAAAGTTAATTAGTATACCTGGTTTCCTTCCCAGAGCTGCTTGACGTTGCTGTATTGCATTTTCAGTTCAACAAGATTCTTTCCACTGAATTCTAGGGGCAAAGACACGAAAGGGTATCCATCCCAGTAAAGATATCTAAGAGCATCAGGGAGGAACCGAAGACCTTGACAAAACTGTAATTTGCGCTTCAGAAAACGGTTACGAAACCTGAGTATTCGCAGGTTAACCATCTTCTTAAAGGCAGTGGGACTCAAGTACAGCTCAGTGAGCTCACTACTTCGAGACATATCCACAGATATGCCTTCAATTTTTGCAGTTGCCTTGAAACCAAGAGGAACGGAAAATTAGCAAAACTTTATTCAAATATACAAACGTTTGAGTGTGAATAATTATGCGATGCCCTTCTCCCGGTTCCTAGAGATATGGCCATATTATAAACATATACACATGAAGACCAGCGTCTATGTGAAAATATTCAAGTTATTCATTAAGAAGGTGATAGACATTGCAATACTAAATTACGGCATTATGCTAGGCATAATATTAGAAAGTAATTTTAAGTCTAGTTTCTTAATCTGTTGTTTGTCTGAGAAAATTTCCCTTTGGTAATAGTTGGGCGTTTTCTGTTATTGTTTGTTTACTTTTATATTTGTATAGTTTCTCTTTCTAGTTATTTTTCCTTACAATTGTTCTCCTCTCTCTAAATTCTACACTCTCTCTTCTTGCTCTAGTTCCTCTTTTGTTTCTCTCTCTCTTAATAATTCATTCTTTCCAACTATCCTATGTTAGAAAGATACTGTCCTTTCTCTTCTTTTCTTCTTTAGAAAATTCAAACAATTTAATTTAACAAAAGAAATGTAATGCATTCGAAACTTACTGTATTCTTTCTAAAGACATGATAGATATCTTTACTCTGCCACAATCTACTACGCCTTCCAGGTTCTCTTAAGGATTGTTGCCGAACAATTTCTTTGCCCATTTCAAGATTCAAACTACGAATGAACAGCTTGTTAGAATCTGTGATCGTCATAAGAGACCTATCAATAAGATAATTAATTCCTCGGTCTGCCGAAAACCCACATCCATCAAGTATTCTTTTTGCAAAATCTATGTTATCCCCTTGAAAGAAACATGCAATGTCAAGAAATATGCTCTTCATGTTTTCGTCTAAGTTATCATAACTCACATTCAGTACTTCATGAATCAAGGGGTTTGGGACATCTTCTAACTCCCTGAGTACACTTTCCCCAAGTTTTAAGCTCATGCCATTAAGCTGTGAAGCCAAAACCTTAATAGCTAAAGGAAGGCCACTAGCATAATTTACCACCGAGCTTGACCATTGGAGATAATCCTTATCCTTAGAGGTCCTAAAGGCATGGTGATCAAAGAGCTGCAAACCTTCCGCAGGATTTAATCCTGGGACTTCATATATTGCATCTCCATTCTCAAGCAATTCGAAATGTCTACTAGTTATAATTATTCTACTTCCAGGACAAAACCAATCACGATCACCGGCAAGAATCTCTAATTGCTCTCTTTTGTCTACATGATCAAGAACAATAAGCACCTTTTTACTTAGCAACTTGACTTTTGATCGTAGAGACATAGCACCAGTACGTAGATCATGTGCTTCCTCCAACAATTCAGAGAAAAGCTGTCTCAAAAGATACTTTTCTTGGCCTTTCACCCATTTTTTATTGACATCTTCAAGGAAGCAACAAGCTTCAAACCGATGTTTGAGCCGTTCAAATAGTACACGAGCAAGGGTTGTCTTGCCTATCCCACCCATGCCCCAAATGCCCACAATGCGAACATTTGGTGAGCTGATGTCTAACAATGACTCCACTTTTTCGATACGTTCACAAACTCCAACTAAGCCCTTGAAGTCATACCTTGGTGACAGAAGCTGCAATTTCTTTATTATATCTTGAACAACTTCATCAATTAATCGGGATTCAGGCCTAGCACATACAAAAGACAAATGATAATTGTCAACAAAAATGAACTAGAAGAAAGACAAACAATACATGGATGAATTACCATTGTATATAGTAATGACGTTGCGCAACCAGTAACCCAACCATTTCAAATTAAGAGTAAATGAATATAACCAAAAGCTAATGAGGACATGTTTCCTC
Source organism: Ficus microcarpa (assembly GCA_025413485.1). Taxonomy (NCBI): domain Eukaryota; kingdom Viridiplantae; phylum Streptophyta; class Magnoliopsida; order Rosales; family Moraceae; genus Ficus; species Ficus microcarpa. The sequence continues at coordinate 13,820,605 of CM046380.1, read as the reverse complement.
ACACGGTGCTAATTAGTCCCATAAAGTTGATCAATGTTGATTAAAAATCACAAGATGGAAGTAACTACCTCATATCAGATGAACACCACCCAGATAAGTCGGAAAATGTGGTCAAAGCATCTCTCCACTGATTCACCTTGTCCTTACAACGTCTTTCAAGCATCGAAAGTCCAATGCCATAGCTTCCTTGTTGTTTTCTTACATGTGATGGTTCCACATTATAAAAAATTGGTATAACAATCTGCCCATGATTTATTTTGCATCGAAGTATATGCAATAGTTCATCCAAGCACCATGCTGAATATGCATGGTACTCTGAGAAAACAATCACAGAAATTTTTGACTCCTCGATTGCTTTTAGAATTCCAGCTACAATTTCATTCCCTCTCCTAATATTGTCTTCAATGTAGACTTTAACTTTTCTTTGGATCAAAGCATGATAAAGATGGCTTGTGAAACCGTTATGGATATCCTCACCACTAAAACTTACAAATACATCATATTTCTCTGGAGTGAGGGTAGACAAAGACGCAGAAGCCATACCTTCAGCAGGATTTAGGCCTGGGACTCTATATATTGCATCCCCATTTTCAAGTAATTCAATATGTCTACTTGTCATAATTATTCTGCTTCCAGGGCCATACCAATCACGATCTCCTACAAGAATCTCTAATTGCTCTCTTTTGTCCACATCATCAACAACAATAAGCACCTTTTTATGCTGTAACCTATCTTTAGAAAAGTTTGTTGTCTGCAGAGGCATAGCGCCCGTGTGTGGATCATTTGCTTCCTCCAACAATTCAGACAAAAGCCTTTGCAAAAGGTGCTTTTCTTGGCCTCTCTCCCATCTTTCATTGACATTTTCAAGAAAGCAACAAGCTTCGAACTGATGGTAGAGCCGTTTGAATAGCTCATGGGCAAGGGTTGTCTTACCTATACCATCCACCCCCCAAATACCCACAATTTGAACATTCGGTGAGCTGATGTCCAACAATGACTCAACTTCTTTGACATGTTCATGAATTGTGACTAAGCCCTTGAAATCATCACTTGGTGTCTCAAGCTGCAATTTCTTTACAATATCTTGAACAACTTCATCAATTAATTGGGATTCGGTCCTGGCACATACAAAAGAAAAATGACAATTGGAAACGAAAATGTACTAAAAAAAAAAGATATCGAATAATGTATGGATGAATTATAATCATATATTGTGATGATGTTGAGCAGTTTGTAACCCAACTTTTTCAAATTAAAAGTAAATGAAAATAACCAAAAGCTAATGAGGATATGTTTCCTCACATAGTGCTTAATTAGTCAAACAAAATTTATAAATACTAATTGAAAATCAGAAAATGGAAGTAATTACTTCATATCAGACGAACACCACCCAGATAAATTGGAAAATGTGGTCAAGGCAGCTCTCCACTCATTCACCTTATCCTTATAATGTCTTTCAAGCATAGAAAGTCCAATGCCATAGCTTCCTTGTTGTCTTCTTACATGTGACGGTTCCACTTTATAATAAATTGGTATGGCAATCTGCCCACTATTTTCTTTGCATCGAAGTATTTGCAACAGTTCATTTAAGCACCATGATGAAGATGCATAGTGCTGTGAGAAAATGATGAGAGAAAGTTTTGACTGCTCAATTGCTTTTAGAATTCCAGCTGAAAGTTCATCTCCTCTCTCAAGATTGTCTTCAGCAATGTAGACATTAAATTTTTTTTGGATTAAAGTAGCATAAAGATGGCTTGTGAAACCGTTACGGGTGTCCTCACCTCTAAAACTTACAAACACATCATACGTCTGTGGAGTGGGGGTAGAAAAAGAAGCAGAAGCCATACCTTCAGCGGGACTTAATCCTGGGATTGTGTATATTGCATCCCCATTATCAAGTAATTCAATATATCTACTCGTCATAATTATTCTGCTTCCAGGGCCATACCAATCACGATATCCAACAAGAATCTCTGATTGCTCTCTTTTGTCTACATCATCAACAACGATAAGCACTATTTTATGCTGTAGCCTGTCTTTAGCAAAGTTTGTTGTCCGTAGAGACATAGTGCCCATGTGTGGATCATTTGCTTCCTCCAACAATTCAGAAAAACGACTTCGCAAAAGGTTCTTTTCTTGGCCGCTCTCCCATCTTTCTTTGACATTTTCAAGAAAGCAACAAGCTTCGAACTGATGGTAGAGCCGTCCGAATAGCTCAGGAGCAAGGGTTTTCTTACCTATACCACCCACACCCAGTGAACTGATGTCTAATACTGACTTAACTTCTTTGATATGTTCATGAATTGTGACTAAGCCCTTGAAGTCATCACTTAGTGACTCGAGCTGCAATTTCTTTACAATATATAGAACAACTTCATCAATTAATCGGGATTCAGGCCTAGCACATAAAAAAGACAAATGACAATTGGCAACAAAAATGTACTAGAAAAATATAAATATTACAGGGATGAATTACCATTGTACATTGTAATGACGTCGAGCAATCAGTAACCCAAATCTTTCAAATTAAGAGTAAATGAATATAACCAAAATCTAATTAGGACATGTTCCCTCAGATGGTGCTAATTAGTCCCATAAAGCTAATCAATGTTGATTAAAAATTACAATATGGAAGTAATTACCTCATAAGAGCTGAACTCCACCCAGATAACTGGGAAAACGCGGTCAAGGCAGCTCTCCACTCTTTCACCTTGTCCTTATAACGTCTTTCAAGCTTAAAAAGTCCAATGCCATAGCTTCCTTGTTGTTCTCTTACATGTGATGGGTCCACGTTATAAAAAATCGGTATAACAAGCTGCCCCTGATTTATTTTGCATCGAAGAATATGCAAGAGCTCATCCAAGCACCATGCCGAAGATGCATAGTACTCTGAGAAAACGATCACAGAAATTTTTGACTCCTCAATTGCTTTTAGAATTCCAGCTGCAATTTCATGCCCTCTCCTAATATTGTCTTCAATGTAGACTTTAACTTTTCTTTGGATTAAAGCATGATAAAGATGGCTTGTGAAACCGTTACGGGTATCCTCACCACTAAAACTTACAAATACATCATACTTGTCTGGAGTGAGGGTAGGAAAAGAAGCAGAAGCCATACCTTCAGCAGGATTTGGGCCTGGGACTCTATATATTGCATCCTCATTTTCAAGTAATTCAATAAGTCTACTTGTCATAATTATTCTGCTTCCCAGGCCACACCAATCACGATCTCCAACAATAATCTCTAATTGCTCTCTTTTGTCCACATCAACAACAACAATAAGCACCTTTCTATGCTGTAACCTGTCTTTAGCAAAATTTGTAGTCCGTAGAGGCATCATGCCCGTGTGTGGAACATTTGCTTCCTCCAACAATTTAGACAAAAGCCTTCGCAAAAGGTGCTTTTCTTGGTCTCTCTCCCATCTTTCATTTACATTTTCAAGAAAGCAACAATCTTCAAACTGATGGTAGAGCCGTTCAAATAGCTCACGAGCAAGGGTTGTCTTACCTATACCATCCACCCCCCAAATGCCCACAATTTGAACATTCGGTGAGCAGATGTCTAACAATGACTCAACTTCTTTGACATGTTCATGAATTGTGACTAAGCCCTTGAAATCATCACTTGGTGTCTCAAGCTGCAATTTCTTTACAATATCTTGAACAACTTCACCAATTAATTGGGATTCAGGCCTGGCACATACAAAAGAAAAATGACAATTGGAAACGAAAATGTACTAAAAGAAAGAAATCAAATAATGTATGGATGAATTATCATCATATATTGTGATGATGTTGAGCAGTTTGCAACCCAACTTTTTCAAATTTAAAATGAAAATAACCAAAAGCTAATGAGGATATGTTTCCTCACATAGTGCTTAATTAGTCAAATAAAATTTATAAATACTAATTGAAAATCAGAAGATGGAAGTAATTACTTCATATCAGACGAACACCACCCAGATAAATTGGAAGATGCGATCAAGGCAGCTCTCCACTCATTCACCTTATCCTTATAATGTCTTTCAAGCGTAGAAAGTCCAATGCCGTAGCTTCCTTGTTGTCCTCTTACATGTGACTGGTCCACTTTATAATAAATTGGTATGGCAATCTGCCCACTATTTTCTTTGCATCGAAGTATTTGCAACAGTTCATTTAAGCACCATGATGAAGTTGCATAGTGCTGTGAGAAAATGATGAGAGAAAGTTTTGACTGCTCAATTGCTTTTAGAAGTCCAGCTGAAATTTCATCTCCTCTCTCAAGATTGTCTTCGGCAATGTAGACATTAATTTTTTTCCGGATTAAAGCAGCATAAAGATGGCTTGTGAAACCGTTACGGGTGTCCACACCTCTAAAACTTACAAACACATCATACTTCTCTGGAGTGGGGGTAGACAAAGAATCAGCCATGTTACAGCTGATATATCCACAAATTCAATCCAGACACAGACTTTCTTAACCTTGTCTTCTTAATTCACTTATCAAGCCCTCTAGAATTGCTTGCTTTGTACCTTCCAAGTAGGGGAAAAAAAGTCAACCCTCTCATAAAGGTAAGTTAAACATGAATAAATCAAGTTTGTTATCCCAAAACCCAAAACTCTAATAATTTAGTATACAAACACAAAATTATTTCCGAACACTACAGATCTAGTCATAGTATCTTGAAGGGGCTTTATTATTATTATCATTATTATTCCTTCTTTTAAACGTTTAGCTAAACGATTTCCCCTTCATTGCACATGATGTTGTGTTCTAACAAACGAGAAGAACGAACCAAATAAAAACCCAAAAAGAAAAAGAAATGAATAAACCACATTGAAACCGAAACAATAACAAATAATGGGATTTGAAGCACACTGGCATCACAGAAAGCATACCTTTGAGCAGAAACGCCTTCCTTCGCTTAGCTTTATACATTACAGATTCCACCCCCCCCCCCCCCCCCCCCCCCCCTTCTTTTAGTACTCAAAAAAGTAGCATAGGTACCACACCTAAGAACGAAATTGCTATGAATATAAACTTACGAATTACCCACAAATTCCAGGAGCCCCAGACAGAGATGCCCAAACTCAATGCTAATAATTCTACCAAAAAAAGTCAATGCTACTAATCTAGTCAATAAGGCAGACGGGCAATTATAATTGGAACTGGCAAGCCCCTTTGTTTACCAAAATTACATGGATACCCCTTGACCAAAAAATTTCATGTAAATGCACCCTAAATCCTATGTTTGGAGTGGAAAAGACAGAGAAAAGAAGTTGGAGAGGAGATTTTTGAAAGGAAAATGGAATCTCATGTTAGTTTAAAGTGAAAAATGAGGAGGAGGGAATTTATAAATTCATGGGACCTATCATAATTTAATCCCTCTAATTTTTATAAAGAAAATGAGTGGAAAAATGATTTTTTAAATAAAAATGTTACTTAAAAACAGATATTTAGTTTGATCTTAATCCCTCGTTATCTTTTAATTTTTATAGATATGATTGTAAAATGATTGATCATTTGTCAATTACTGATTAATCAAATATTTAGAAGAATCAATAGGATATAAATGGATACATTTAAAATCTAGGGGACTGTATAAAAACCGCCCAATACAATATTCATATACAGGGTGTCATGCTAATTGATTGTGGATGAGGCACTGCGTAATGTTTTTTCACAAGAAGCTAAATAAAATGTAGTTGTCTTAGCATTTCAGGAATATTAGTTAGCTATGTCCTTGATATCTAGGACTTATTCAAAAATCACATGTTGAGACTGAATATTTTTTGCTTTTCATATTATCGCTTTAAGATTCTTCTGAGTTTTTTCTTGTCGGAGTCTAGTTCTCCATCCAAGGGAGAATGATGAAGAACAAATCAGAAAACTAGGAATTTATATTAGGGGCACAGAGGTACACAGGCCTCATTTTAAGTGGATGGCCCAAACTTTTTAAATTTAGTTAAAAAAATCTTTTTCGCTTAAGGTACGTTATATGACACCAATACCCGGTTCAACTTATTTAACCCTTAAAACCGACACAAATTCTTTCTGCAAAAACAATCCAGAAACCACCATCACTCTTCCTCACAACTGCGTCCAACCGCCAACACCGCCGCCATTAATCTTCCTTGCTATTGCACACAAATACTGCTACCCACTGTCACGCCACCCATCGTACCAACCATCGTTGCCAAATCATTGTGCCATCCACTATAGTTCTTGTTGCAGTATTACACCACCTACTGCCCAGAGCTCGGAATTTGGGCCGGGCCAAACGGGCCGGCCCGTGGCCTGTAATTTAGATCCGGTCGGTGGCCCGGCCCAACCCACATTCAACGAGCCCGGTAAAAGCCCGGCCCTATAGTAAGAGCCGGACTGGGCTTTCCTTTTAAACCCGATAGGCCGGGCCGGGCCGGCCCGAACATTTAAGCCTAATGGGCCGGCACGGCCCACCCGTTATTTAAAAAAATAATTAAAAAATTTATATATATAAAAAATAAAATAATAATTTATATATATTATTTTTATTGAAAAAATTATATATATTAAATATTAATATTATTATATTATAAATAAATAAAAGAAGCAAGTCCCAACAGTTGTAAAAATAGCCGTTTTGGACTTTTAGATTTTGGTCCAACACTCCAACGGCTATAATATAGCCGTTGGACCTGGGGGGCTGGGACCAACGGCTATTTTCCAGCCATTGGGACCTTTAATTTATTTTTTTTAAATTTCATTCCCATAATCTCATTTTATAAATACCCTTCTACTTCATTTTTTACCACATCTAACATCTTCATTCTTCTCTCATTTCAATCTCTTATTCTCTAATTTCTTTCTCTATATTCCCTTATTTCCAATTTCTCAATTCTCATTATTCAATAATTAATTTTCTATATTTTTTTTGTCAAATCTCCTAAATTTACAATAACTCATATTTTCATTATTTTTATAATCCCCATTCTTTTATAAATCATAACCTATATAACAACATTCTTATTATTTCTCTACTTTTTAATAACTCATATTCTCATTCTCATTATTTCTAAATTTTAAATTTCTAATACTTACTTTCCTACAAAAAAAAAAAAAAAAATCAAAATGGATCCAAATCCAAATGTTCAACAACCAATTGTTGATCTTGATAATGATTACTACGGATGGATGACCGCGACATCGAAGAAGTGAAGATTTCGCGTATGGAGGCTGACAACAATGTCCTTGAGATCGGTCGTAGGAGTTTCAATACTCCAATACCACCAAGTCTAATGTTGGCACGATCAAGAAGTAGTTCGGGAAGCACCAGTTGTCCACTAAAAAAGGCAAAAGGTACTGCTAGACCCATTTCACGTGCTTGGCAATTCTTCACTGTTGTGCAGAAAGAGGACTCCAGTCCCGACGGCAAAAAAATATAAACAAGAGTAGCAAAATATAAATATTGCCAACAAATTTTAACTGCTAACTCTGCAAATGGGACCGCCACTTATTAGCCCATGGTAAAAAATGTGTTAAGAAACATTATAAGGGAAAGGAGCCGACACAAAGCACTCTAAAATTCAACTCCGATTGCTTAGTAGATACTTTTTCTTATGATCCCATGGTAGCTAGAGAATCTTTAGCACGTTTAATTGCCTTTACAGATTTACCTATTAGTTTTAGTAAAAATACTTTTTATGAAGAGCATATTCAAATATCTTTTTGTCCACAATTTAAAGCTGTTACTAGAAAAACTATTAAGAGTGATATTATATCTTATAATAGTAAAAAAAACGTACTACATTAATATCTTATATGAATACAAACACATTTTGTATTGCATTGACATCTGATATTTGGGCTGCTAGGTCAAACCAAGATTATATTAGTGTAGTTTCACATTATTTAGATCCCCAATGGCAATTATAAAAAAGAATTATTGACTTTAGACTTAGTGATCATTCTCATAGTGCTTTAAATATTACTAATAATATTATGAGTGTTTTAAATGAATTTGGCATTAGCAATTGCATTATTTCAATCACCATAGATAATGCTTCGGCAAATACCGCTGCAATTCGTTTTCTTGAGAAAAACTTGTTAGAATATATTGGTGGAATTTTATTACATCAACGTTGTGCATGTCATATCATCAACCTCATTGTAAAATCAAGTATAAAGTTGATAAGTAGTAACACAGAAAATATTCATAATGTTCTCCTTTGGATACATAATTCAAATCCTCGCATTGCTGAATTTAAGAGGCATTGCAAAGCAGAAGGTTTAAAACCTCGAAAATTTGGGACTGATATGCCAGTAAGGTGGGACTCAACTTATTTAATGTTGAAAAATACAATAAAATATAAGAATGTTATTTCTATGTTTTATAATACAAAGCATAATATGATTTTATTATCTGATATTGACTGGTTTATTGCTGAAAGAATGATTTATTTTTTATGAACTTTTTATGATGCTACTGTTTTATTGTCTAGTGTTTATTATCTCACTTCTCCACTAGTTTTCACCCAATTAATTCTTATTTCTTCATCGTTTTCTGAATATAGAAATAATAATTTATTTAAACTCATAGTAAAAAAAAAGGAGAAAAAGTTTATGAAATATTGGGATCACAATAACATGTCTTTATTATATTGCATTACCATTGTTTTAAATCCTATAGTTAAATTAAATAGTCTTTATAATGGTCTTACTCATATTTCTAAACATATGAATGTAGATTTTGCTTCAACATATTCTTTAACATTTACTAACACTAAATGCAAGTTATTTGAGATTTTTGCAAGTTATCAGAATAAATTCGGGCAGAAAGTTAACATTGAAACCGAAGAAATTCTTCCAACTGCTAGTGATCGGAAAAAGAAAAAAGTTTTGAGTTTTTTCTCTGCTCCAGCAAGATCGGGCTCTTCATCAAGTTCAAGTGCTACTCGTCCACTTTCAACAAGTTTAACTACCACGAGTACGACACACTCGGAGCTCACAAAATACTTAGATACAGATTTTTCACTGTTAAACTCAACTACAAATACTGAAGATTTTAAAATTTTAGATTGGTGGAGGCTGCAGTCGATAAATTTTCCAGTGCTTTTCCCGTTTAGCATGTGACATCTTAACTATTCCTGTTTCGACAGTTTCTTCTGAATCAGCATTCAGCACAGCTGAAAGGATAATTGAAGATCAAAGGACCTCATTAACACCTAAGATGGTCGAGGTGCTTACATGCCTAAAAGATTAGGAACATGCAGATAAAAAGATGCAATATACAGTAAAAGATCAAGAGATACTTCAACACTTTAACGAAATGACCATAATCAATGACGATGATATTGACAATGCTCCTGCGGCTCCCCCTTCCGGTTGCTAATGCTGATTGATATATTTTTTTCATTGTAAAATTGTAAATATGAATTAAGATTGCACTTTTTTTTTCTTTACTGAGGTTTTATCCCAATGGGTTTTACTTAATAAAGTTTTTAATGAGGCAATCATGATATCAATAAAATTTTATATTTCAATTTTATATTTCTTTTTTGTATCCTTATTTTTTAATAAAATTTATAATTTCTATTATGTGCTTAATTTATTTTTCAATTTAGTAATATTTAATCAAAAATAACTACTAACCAAACACTGATAAATAATTATAATCTTAAACAACTAAAATTAAAAGTTTAATTATAATATTAAGTTAACTAACTAACTAATATTATAATTATTAAGTACTAACTAAGTAATTATAATATATAAATATAAAAATTAATAGAAACAGTATAATAAAATTTTTTTAACAAAGTATAAAATTTTTTTATTTTTTTTATCTAAAATAAAATATTAAGATAAATTATTAAATTATCAAAAATATACAAATTTATTCAAAAATTGCAAATAAAAAATTAAATTAAATTAAAAATTAAAAAATTGAGCCCGACTCGGCCCGAATTTTTGAAATAGCCCATCGGGCTCGGGCAGGGTCGGGCTGGGCGGCCCGAATTTCCAACACTACTATTGCCACACAACCATCTCCAATCATTCAACTTAACTATTTATTGATGTGAATGGTAAATTAATTTATGTTTGGAAATTGATTAATTGAGGAATTTTGAGAAAGGATTTAGAATCAATTAAGTGATGGGTGCATTTGTTTATAATAAGAAAATCCCTAATTTTTTTTTAAATTATCATTGATTAATTGTTTATTATTGTTTTTTGCGGAGTATTAGGTAATAAAGTTGTTAGTTAATAGTGACTAATTAAAATCAATCAATCATTGACAGTGATCAATTAGTGATTGACTAAGATTAATCAATGATTAACTATTTGTTGTTGTTTTTGGTGAGTTTGATATGATAAAGGCTAGACTTAACAAGTAATTAACTTGAGTAATCATTTATTGACTAATAGTCAATTAGATATTGACTAACGTTAGAGTATCTTCAATACAAAGCTAAATCAATGTGCCAATGATAGATTTTGACATTTAAATGAAAAAAAAATATTTTTTGCTCTCAAACATAGTGCTACCTTTTATATCAAATTTGTTATATGCTAAACTTGAACTCTCTGGTTGCTTAAAACTTGACCACTCCCCAGAGCATTTGGAGCGCTTGAAACGATTAGAGTAATGTCTTGTTGGAATCTTTGTAGATTTGGAAATTCAATATCTTGAACTAGACGCAATTTTCATGTGTGGTATGTTTGTTTGCTTTTTGTGTAAATGATATTCTTGTTTTTTAAAAGAAGTTTGATGATGATGATTATAATTGTTATTATAAAAGAGGAAGCTAGTTGGGAGGGAAAATAGGATCTATATTTGTTTCTTCTTTTTTCGTAATTCTAGGCGATAAATGCTGCTAATACTTTTCATTCTGACCGGTTTATATGTGATCCTATGATTCGTGTCATATACATTTTTATTCAAAAATTTAATGAGGTTAAAATACTAAGACGTGTCTAAATCTAAAGAAAATGGAGACTTTGTAAGATAAAATTGAATAAAACATCCTCAAATTAATGTAAGAGAGAGAGAGACTAACATGATTGATGTCCTAGTTTTTTGGGTGTTGAGAAACAGCATAACGCCTAAATAATATATATACACACACATACACACTTATGGCCGGGGTCAAACTTTGAACTTGCATTACTACAAACGGTAGATTACACGACGGAGATTACACGACGGTTTCCAAAACCCGTCGTGTAAAATCTAGTTTACACGACGGTTTATAGAAAACCGTCGTATAATCACAACTTACACGATGGTCGAAAGGGACCGTCGTGTAATCTCGGAACCTTACACGACCGTCCCAAGGGACCGTCGTGTAAGATCCCACATTCGGGGCCTTACACGACGGTCCCTGGGACCGTTGTGTAAGCCTCCTCAAAACAGGGGGCTTACAAGACGGTCCATGGGACTGTCGTGTAAGGTCCCAATTTCGGGGCCTTACACGACGATCCCAAGAGACAACTAAAATTTTATTTTTTAAGGGATCCATGATTTGAATTTAATCTATTATTGTTTTTTTTTTTTTTAATATAAAGATAGGCGGAAGACTACTAAAAAAAAAAAAAACTACCTATAAAAGCTATTATTTAATGAATGTTCCACTAAAATTTAATAATCCACTAATATACATATATATATATATATAACATATAAACAGAAAAACTAGCATCTCAAAAACAAAAAAGAATTAATGCATCTTTGACAATTTACATACCTTAATAGAACAATCCCCCAAGTTTTAATCTAAAATTCTGTTGTCGTAGACAAGAACAATATTAGCAAAGTATATATATATATATATATATATTAAAAATAAAAGAATAATAATAATAGTAAAATTGTTTACTATGATGAGAGACAAAACAGTTAAATATAACATTTTTTAAAAAGTTGAGAGAATTGACGTGGAGCCATCAGATAGCAAACCGAGTAAAAAAAAAAAGGTGAGGAAGAGAAATAATATAAGAGAAGCCAAAACCTAAAGAATAAATGAGGAAAAGAAAATTGTTAAAAAAATAAATAAATAAATAAGAGTGTCTAGTTTCCCAACATTTGCTTCAGCATTCAAATCAAGCCCACAAAAAATTAAATGGATAAAGCCCAAAAAGGAGAAAGTTACTTCGTTGAATACTGGGCTCACCAATCAGTAAGTGGGGGCACTCAAAAGCTGTAAACTTGAGAACAAGGAAGTTATACATATGGGGACTTATAGGGTGGGCACTCTTTTTTCTTTCCATCAACGAGATAACGTGGAACGATCATTATTTGATATAAATGAGGGTGTATATGTTCTTTAGCACACCAAATTTTAATTTAAATAATTCAGAAATATTATTTAAATAAAATTAAAAAACATTACTTAAAAAAATTTTGAGTTGTTAAATCGGAATCACCCATCCAGTGAGAAAAGAAAACCTATATTCTAGTGACTGCTGCCACCAAAACCCCCAATGACTGCCGCCACTGATTCCAATACCAAAAAAAACCTAGTTTCCCACAGGAAGGATAAGAATTGTGACGCTCGCTATTGCTGCCGACGACTCATCCTCCTCGGTCGCATGGCTGAGGCTGATGGTAGGTTTCTCGAGACGTTAATCACTGTTGACAGGAGACCGAACCGTGACCGATGGAACCAGAAAACTAACGGAAGATTGCAATCTCACCGGAAAACCTTGCATGAACCATCGCGATCTTGTGGATTGTCCAGATTGCAGCGGTGGTAAACTTCGGTGAGATCGTGATCTTCTAGCTTGTCGTGGTTGTGGGCCTGCCACCTCCGATGACATGCTCCATCTTTGACGACCATAGACGAAGTCCTGCACTCACGGTGCTGGCCACCAGCGAACACGGTGCATTGGAAGAAAGGAAAAGCTGGGATGTAGTTGGGCGTATAATAGATTTTTTGTGCACATAAACTTCTAAACCGTTAAAATTATATTGATTGGTCAAAAGTTTTACTCCATTGATGGGGTAAAAAAAGAGGTCTCATTGTAGTCATGGCCTATTTATAGGGAAAAAAAATATATCTTTCGTAGTGGAGCTACGTGCCCCCACCGGGGCAGATGTACATCCATCCATATATACTAGTGAAAACATGTGCTTTGTACATGTAAGGCTCAATAGTGTGTTTTGACATATTATTTTAAATAAAAAAATCATTTAATTATAAATCCAAATTTTAAAAATCCACATTAAACTTATTTTTCTTCCTTCCAAACACCAATTTATTTCCAATTATTATTTTAAAATGAATTTTTTATTTGAAGATTGTCTATCAAACGGCCACTTAATTTAAGAGAATAGAACATAATATTGTTAAAATATATGTAAATATATATTAAAATATCTTAATGTGGATTTATGAGGAGATCGTTTAAATAGATTATTAAAAAATTATTTCGGTAGAGTAAAGAAAAATTATTTATGAATGATGTGTCTTATAATTGATAAAAAGAGATAATGAAAAGACAAAGTAAAAAATTAGAAGGATATTCAAAAAATAAAGAAAAATACGAGTGTCAAATTTTGTTTTTAATTATCGTAATATTATACTGTAATAGTTTTAACTTATATAATCAATTTAATGGTGTGTTCACCACACTATTTCAAATTCAAAATATTCTTTTTATTAAAAATTCAAATCCACTTTTTCAAAATTCACATCATATTTAATTTTTCTCTCAAACATCCCACAATAACTGAAAAAATAGAAAGTAACGTGTGTGTGTGTATATATATTGAAATAAATACATATCGAGATTATAGAAAAATTGAAAAAAAATGAGGGAAAAAATTTATCTTAAATGGATAGATTTTTTTTTCCCCCAATTATCAAATAGTAGGGAATGTATGTTTTAGCAAAAAAAAAAAAAAAAAAATTTAAAAAGTTAAAAAGAATACTAATAATAATGTGATTAAAAAAGAAAATTAAAAAACAATTTTAGCATGTCTTAAGTAAAGGAGATGGAGCTGTATCTTGTCATTAGACCAAGAAAGTTTAGACGCTAACACCCAAAGGACATTTCATTGCAGAGCTGTATCTTGTTATTAGACAAAGAAAATTTAACTGCATATCAAATAAAAAAGGGATGATTTGTCTCTTCTTCTAATGAGTAAATTTTTGTTACTTCTAAAATAAAGCGGTCTACATTTAACAGAGATGTGTGAAGAGTTAAACGAGAAATGCACCAAAAGAATCGTCCTAAAAAATAATGCTTACAGATCACTTGATGCAAATATTGTGCTCAAACTTAACATTAGTCTCCACTGAAAAAAGAAGAAACTCTAGGACTTAATTCAAGTTTTCCAAATGTTACTTTAAACCGTCCAAGAACTCCAAGAACTTTTTGGAGTAATCAAACTTTGAGCAGCCAGCCAGTTCAAGACGCCTAAGAGATTTCAGCGTGTAAATGTTGCTGGGCAGACTCTTCAGACTTTCGCATCGTTTCAGATTCACATTTATTACATTCTCTGGAAGTGCTGAAACCTTGTCAAGAGACGAGCAGCCCTTGAGATTCAGAGAAGTGAGCTTTTCAAGACTGCCAAAATACGACGGAACTTCTCGCAAACTTGCACAGTAACTCAGAGTAACACTCTCAATATTTGGTGCTCCAGAGAGATCCGGGACTTGAATCAGCTGCTCGGAGAAACTAAGATCGATTGCTTTTAAGTTCTCTAAGCGCTGCAAACAAATGGGAATGTCCAGATTTAGTATTTAATTTAAAACAAAGAAACTAGATTTGACAAAAGTTAATTGGTGTACCCGGATTCCATTCCATAGCTGCTCAACCTTGCTGTAATGCATTTTCAGTTCAACAAGACTCTTTCCACTGAATTCTAGGGGCAAAGACTCAAAAGGGTATCCATCCCAGTAGAGATATCTAAGAGCATCAGGGAGGAACTGAAGACCTTGACGAAACTGTAATTTGCGCTTTCGAAAACGGTTACGAAACTTGAGTATTCTCAGGTTAAACATCTTCATAAAGGCTGTGGGACTCAAGTCCAGTTCACTAATTGCGGACATATCTAAAAATATGCCTTCAATCGCTGCGGTCACCTTGAAATCAAGAGGAACAGAAAATTAGTACAAAAACTTTGCTTGATTATAACATTACGAAGCGCATAGATTGTAATGCCAAATTATGCCCTTATGCTAGGCATAACAATAAAAAGTAATTTCAAGACTACTTTTCTATTATTTTTGTTAGAGTCTGAATAGATTTTCCTATACTTATAGTTGGGTATTAATCTGTTAGTATATCTTTCTAGTTATTTTTCTTCTTTATATAGAAGCCTAAATATTGATAATTGATTAACGTCACTGAATATTTATAATAAAACTCTCAATTTTCTTCTCTCCCTCCCCAACTGATTTCTTTCCCACTGCCCTATGTCAAAAGGATATTCTCCTCTCTGTTCTTTTCTTCCTTTTTCTTTTGAAAATTCACACAATTTACACAGAAAATGTAATGCATTCAGTACTTACTCTATTGGTTCTAAAGACATGATAGATATCTCGACTATCCCACAATCTACTGCGCCTTCCAGGTTCACTTGGTGATTGTTGCCAAACAATATCCTTACCCATTTCTCGTATCGAATCATGAAAATACAGCTTGTTGCAATCTGTGATAGCTACAAGAGACGTTTCAGTTAGAGAATTTATCCCCCGATCTGCAGAAAACCCACAACCATCAAGTATTCTTTTTGCAACATCTTTGTCATCACCTTGAAAGAAACATACCATGTCAAGAAATATGCTCTTCACGTCTTCATCCAAGCCATCATATTTCGTTTTCAATACTTGACCAGCCAAGTAGTATGATTCCTGTCTTACCAATTTGTACCTTCGTCTAGCGACGATGCCTGGTGTAACAAAAGAGACGCTGAGTCCCCGGTCGTAGCTTTGTTTAGTGACGATGCCTTGACTAACGGAAGAGACTTTGCCACAAAGACGTGAACCCAAACTATCAATAGCCCGGGGAATATCACAATTTACATTTACCAACTTGCTTAACAAGTTGAGATGGTCTTCATCGTTAGAGGTTTTTCCGAAAGCGTCTAGCTCAACAAAGAGCTGCCAAACTTCAGCAGGATTTAATCCTGGGACTTCGTATATTGCATCTGCATTCTCAAGTAATTCAACACGTCCACTTGTTATAATTATTCTGCTTCCAGGGCCATACCAATCACGACCTCCAACAAGAATCTCTAATTGCTCCCTTTTGTCTACATCATCAAGAACAAGAAGCACCTTTTTACGTTGCAACCTGTCTTTAACATGGTTTCGTACAGACATGGTATCCATATGTGGATCTGGCCGTTCGTTCAACAATTTAAAAGAAAGATCTCGCAAAAGGTACTTTTCTTGACCTCTCGTCCGGTATTCTTTGACGTTTTCAAGAAAGCAACAAGCATCAAATCGGTGTTTGTGTTGTGTGTATAGCGCAGTGGCAAGGGCTTTCTTACCTAAACCAGCGATCCCCAAATTCCCACAATGCGAACATTTGGTGAGCTAATGTCCAGCAACGACTCGATGATTTTGATTCTTTCATGAATTTCAACTAAACCCTTTAAGTCAATAAGCTGCAATTTCTTTATAGCATCTTGAACAACTTCATCAATTAATAGGGATTCAGGCCTTGCATATACAAGAGACAAATGACAACTGGCAACAAAAAGGTACTAAAAGAAAGACAAACAATGTGTGTGTGTGTGTGTGTGTGTCTGTGTGTGTGTGCAGATATATAAATTGTCAACACCGAGAGTGATCAATCCTGATTAAAAGTTACAAGATGGTAGTAATTACCTGATATGAGCTGAACTCCACCCACGTAACTTGGCAAATGTGGTCAAAGCCGCTCCCCACTCATTCGCTTTGTTCTTATAATGTGATTTTATTTTTCTTTTATTTGCTTGAACCTTATCCTTATAGCCCTCTTTAAATGTAAGTGCAGATATGAAATTCTCTAGTTGGTTTTGTACATGTGATGGATCCACCTGATAAAAAATTGGTATAACGAGCTGTCCATTCTTTTCTTTGCATTGAAGTATCTGCACCATTTCATCTAAGCACCATGATGAATCTGCATAATTCTCGGAGAAAATGATTACAGAAATCTTCGACTCTTCAATCGCTTTTAGAGTTTCAGGTGAAACTTCATCTCCTCTCTCAAAACTGTCATCAATGTAGAATTCAAGTTTCCTTCGGTGCAATGCACCGTAAAGATGGCTTGTGAAACTATCACCGGTGTCGTCATGACTAAAACTTAGAAACACGTCAAACTTCCTTGGAGAGAGAGTTGCAAAAGCCGCAGAAGAAGCAGCCATGTTCAATCATAGCCAACAAATTCACGAAATCAATCCAAACAAACACATTCGTAACCTTGTGTACTAATCATCACCCTACGGTGCATTCAAGAAAGAATGCACCAGAGATCATGAAAGGGCAGCCAACCAGTCAGGAAATAGAACGAATTCTATGACCCATAAATTACAAGACCTGGGAATTCCTTGCTTTGTGCTCATCCTCTTCGTTTAATTTGTACCTTTCAAGAAGAACAAAAAGGTCAACTTTCTCATAAAGTTGGTTAAAACATGAATAGAAGAGGATTGATACTCAGCTCTACATCGGGGCAGTTCTCATAACTCTGTCCAATTCGGCAGAGCTCCATGTTTTTTAAAAAGAGCAGCAATATCAAGTTAAGCCCCTATATGCTAAAGTAAACAAACAAATAAAAAGAACTACAAACAACTCTCCACTCATTGGGTTAGGTCCTTTTATTAGTGGATCCCAGAACTTTCAAAGTGATGTCTGATATGGACGGCAGGATGACACTAGTATTTCCTTTTTTGCAGAGAGGGGAGGGTGGAGCAGCTTTGCTCTGCACGCTCATGGTAAGAGGAGATTCTTTAATTGAATATATCATTGTATTCCCAAAATATATATACATACATATATATATATATATGTTATAAATAAATTGAAGCAATCGTAAAACTTCGAAAGAAATAAATGGAGTTCCAATATCCCTCAAAGTGAGAGCATCGTCACCTTTACTATTCGATCTTTCGTGCAGCTTTCTCTTTCTCATATATCTAATTTGATTTAATTTAACACCATTTTGTCAAGATCATTCACATGATACAACATGATATTTTAAAAAATGAAATTAATTTCCTCGAAGAAGAATTGTGCTATGCCCTCCCAAAAAATCTAGAATTTGAATACAGTAGGGACACAAGTAAATAAAATTGTTTACTCGCTCAAACAAAATATTAAGTAAACATTTTCATGCTTTCAAATTGCTGCATGATAGTGCCATCATCACTCTCTAAAGTTTCTTTGTCATTCCTTATACACAAGAAAATCTTCATTCATTCAGGAAAAGTAACATCTCCCTCTAGCGTTAGTATGCGAATTCCAAAAATAAAGAAAAGGAATAGAGAAGGAAGATAGACAATAAAAAGAAAAAAGGGGGACTTCAATCCAAAACTTAGAAAAAAGAATTAAAAAAAAGTATAGAGGCAGAGATAATCATGCATATGAGCTCCAATACAAAATAAAAATAAAAATAAAAAGAAGTGTCATGCTGGTACTCAAGAATGGAGAATTTATGTCATATTGGGTATCTTCTAATGCAGGCACTAGCCACAGCATATGCTCAAGTAATGAACCAAAAGATTAAAAATACATACTTTCGTATTCATTAAGAATTTCATGAAAAGAAAAAGACTTTTTAAGAAGGAATTAATGGAGAACAGTCTAGGATTCATAAAAGAGTAACTAAGGTCAATCAAATATTTGGGGCTTTTATAAATGTAAATGAATATATATATATATATCATCTATAAATGGCAATTGGCAAAAGGAAGGGAAAAAAAAAAAAAGACAGAAAGAAAGGAAAGTATGTTATCCAAAAAAGACCTATTTTACATTATGTAAATTTCCAACTCAATCATGAACCTTTAAATGCTTAAAAATTATTTCTGTAATTTAGACTTATAGAGCTTTTCATAAGCTTTCCAATGCCTATTCATTTGTGCAAATCCGATATCGGAGTGAGAAGTTATGACTAGTATACTATTTGGATATCTATCTGTACTAACCAGTTTATTATGTGCGATTATAGGTGCTAAAATTCTAGAAGTTAACATAGGTTTTTCCTTTTCCTCCCACACGTTTTCACACCCTAATGACAGCCTTTCCCCACCAATTAAGAGACAATAAAACCACAAAATTGAATCCCAGTTCATTCCAAAATTGATTTGGGATTAAATTACTTACAATTTATTTTACAATATTCAAAATTTCCCCTTTTTACATGCTCTCTCTCTCTCTCTCACTTCCCTAGTCTCCCTCTCCAACTTTTCTCTTTCTCTTGCTCTCTCTACCCTTCTTACATGCACAAAAAGAGGAAAAAAAATCACTAAACCTCCAAATTCATCCAAGCCAAAATCAAGGATTTTAAGATATGTTTGTTTCATTGTTTGATGATTTTATTATTGTTCTTTTCGGTTTGAGATCCTTCCGGGAGGGGGGGTGTTGAGCGATTTTCTTGATGAGTTTCATCTTGTGAGTTTGAGGAGATGATAAGAACTATTTATGGTATGATGATCGAAGGAATGACTATGTGGTTGATTTTGCAAACAAGACGGTTTGAGGGTTTTTGATTTCTTAATTCACGATTTTGTTGGTAGGGTAATTTAACAATTTTATATGTTAGAAACATATCTTAGGGCTGTTTTATGTGTATGTGTGTTTGTGTGAGTCATGTACGTTATGGTGATAATTTTTATATTTTTAATGAATTTTCAGATTTGACCACCGTTATTGGAAATTTATAGATTTTATGATAAGTTTTCCAAACTATTTTTGTAGATGTAAACGGACTCCATTTTTAACATATTTGGTATTTTGAAAAGTCCTGGATATCTACTTTTATTTGAAATTTGTTTCTTATTGTTTGAAGATATATGTAAATTTTTATGATTTTTCAAAGAAGCAGAGGTCCGACTGCCTAATTCTATAAAATTTTAGCAATCAATTTTCAAAACTATTTTTGAGAATTCAAACGGTCTCCGTTTTTAACAAGTTTGATATTATTAGAAAACCCTAGATGTCTATTTTTATTTGAAATCATTTTTAGATCGTTTGGAGATAGGTGTTAATTTTTATGATTTTTCAAAGGGACAGAGGTCCAGCTATCAATTTCTATAAAACTTTGGTAATCAGATTCAAAACTATTTTTGAAAGTCCAAGTGGTCTGCATTTTTAACGAATTAGATACCATTAGAAAGATTTGGATGTCTACATTCATTTACAATTGGTTTCAGATCATTTGAAGACCTGTAAGAATTTTTATGAATTTTTTAAGGGACAGAGGTTTGACTGGCAGTTTCTGTAAAGTTTTGTAATTTTTGTGAAATTGTTCGATTTTTGTGTTTTGATCTTGTTGAATGATGAAATAGGTCTTTTAGGCGATGTTATGATACAATTGATGTGTTTAATGAATTATTATTATCTTTTGTTGATTTTATTATATTTATTATTTATGACATGAAGAGTTCTAAAGGCAAGCACCCGAGACCTCAGCGCGTATCACCATCGGAAAATTTAAAAATGTTAAGTA
>CM046380.1:13774883-13799883 GCA_025413485.1 Ficus microcarpa | reverse complement strand
AGGCATTTATGTAAGTACACTCTCACTAGCAACATGAATTAAAGATTTGAGAAGTATATGTTTTGATGTTGATGACGATATTATGATATTCTTAAATAATATTTCTCTTATGATAACGTTTTGATGAAAATATACATATTGTATGTATATGTATTTTATATTTTAAAATAGTGTTGTACATCCTTGATGATGATAATGATAATGATGTTGTCCAGTGAGCAGAATTTATATCACCATTGGTTTGGGATTTACTACCACACTCCTTCTATAAGTAGCGCACTATGATAGTATAATGCCGAGTCCAATATATAACAGTTTTAAAAGTTAAAAAAATTTTAAATTATGTTTATATTTATGATGATGAAAGAAAAATATTTATTTACGTTTATGAGATTTAAGTGTCTTATTAAGTTTTTGTTTATATAAGTTAATTCATGTTGCAGATAAAGGAAAATGGTAAGATATAGTATTGGAGGAGTTTAGAGCGGAAGCGAGATAATGTGTAATAAGAACATGGGAGGAATGATCATGAGATAGACTTTTTAATTTTAAATAAAGTTTTGGGACTTTAAATTATTATTATTTGATTGGATGATTAATATGAACTTAAATTTCATTTCATAAAATGATTTTTTTTAATAAGTATTCTAATTATGAAGGTTATTTGATATAGTTTAAAAAAAATATAAAGTTTTCTAAAATTATCCAAATAAAGTTTCCGTTATGTCAAACTTTTTATTTTAAGATTAATATTTTTCATAATTTTATAAAAGATATATAATTAAATAAAAAGTTAACTGTAACGATGTACACAATATTACCTATATAAGTACTTGACCATCAACATGCAAAATCCCAATCAGATCCTAGACGCACCAACTCAACTCCAAAACTAGGATAAAACTAATATATCTATTAAATCTCAAAATGACTAACTCTGGAACTTCTAGAGCTCATGCATAACAAATATAAGCATAATTGTTTCATTTCCAAATCTGGAATCCTAGGACAAGAAAAGAGTTTATATCAAATCATAATGCTAAAAGAGAAATCTCATAAATTTCAAAGGGAAAACTCCAAATTTATGAGGAAAAAAAACAAAAAAAAAATGAAATCTCAAAGCTTCAAAAAGTAAAACCCAACCTCTAGACTTAGAGCTTCAACGTAATACTAACACTCGTGAAAGTTTGCGTGTTAATATCAGTCACAAACTCGTACACATCATAAGAGAAACAAGATTTCAGAAAAGATGAAGAAAGGAAGGAAATCCCCTACCTCAGTCCGTGCATCATACCCAAATTCTCAGAATCCCTAGATTTCTCTTCTTCTCCAAATAGGCTGCTGCAAATGAGTGGGAGGCATCCCCTTCCTCTGTGTTGGGGCTTGGCTGAGAGAGAAAAGGGCGTGAGAGAGAAGCGTGTGAGGGAGAGTAACCTCAAAACTGAAAAACACACACACAAAAAAAAAAAAAAAAAAAAAAAAAAGTGTGGGACTTCTAATTTGTATTTCTGAATATAGACATTTGGTCCAACGGTATGGATGATCATGTGGATGGTGTGGACTTGTTAGGGAGCCTTCACTTTGGTTATTATTATTACTATTTTATTATATATAAGCTTGACTATTGACTTTTTCCCAGTCTTGGAAGCTGCTAGGAATTCACAGGAACAATTCGTTGCAACTTCATTCATTGTGGTCTCGTACATATTGTTTATTCTCTTCTCTTGGTGACTTTTCCTCTTACTGAATAATTTTCTTAGTAATTAATTTAATATGCCCAAAAAGAAAAATTCTGCAAATATCCAGGTGCTACCACCCTCTCCGACTTTGTCTGAGAATCACAAAGTCATTTTCCGAACACAGAAAGGCAAGTGGCGAAAGATGTTGCTTTGCTTGTTAATGGTACGTACGTTTGATATGTTTTTTGTTTTGTTTTTGGTTTTTTTCCCCCCCAATTAAAAAAAAAAATTTCTTCTTTGATTTATGGATTTTTTAGGGTTTTCTCTTTGTGGTCTTGCGCCTGATTTGTATCTTAGTGGTTGATGTTATAATCTTTTTTCAGTATCTTCAGTCATTTCTTTTATTTCATTCGTTCATTTCTTTCTTTCTTTCTTTCTTTCTTTCTTTTTTTTTTTTTTCTTTTGTAAATAGTGAAAAGATCTATTATTTGACTGATTTATCACTCGTAATTGAAGCTTCGAATGGGGATTTGGTTGGCTAGATCTGATTTGGTGGGGTCCTTTTTTTTTTTACTAAGTGAGATGGGATCATGGGAAAAATGAGTTGTTACGCTAGAAAACTAAAACCATTGTTGGTTGTTGTTTCAGCAAGAGACCATCGAGTGGTGTATTAATCTGACACACATAACATTGAACTAAAAATGGCAGCTGCTATGAGAAGAGAAAAATGCAGAGGAAAAACAGAGGAGAGAGAAAAAACAACCCCATTTCATTATCATATTTTTCTAGATACAAAAAGAATGACTAGTTAACCTAGGAATAGTTTTTCTTTTCCTGAAGGAATTAAAAAAAAAAAACCTATAAATTTCGTTCACTTACAATATAACGTTGATTACTTGCATGTATTTTCATTTTTGAGGTTTATATCATTAAAAATGCTCTAGGTGCCTTTAGGACAGAGTTGACTTCTTTTCTACCCTTGTAAGGTATAATTTGAAAGAGGTGGATAAGCGCAAAGTTTGAGGTTATATGGCTTGTGGCCGTCGTTATGTTTTCGGCATTTCAAATCTTAGCATCAGCAGGTGGAGTTTCTTGTTATAAAATTCACAAAGGTTGAGAGGAAGTGTTTGTTGGCATTAATTTTGTCGATTTTCTGGTTAAAGCATGGCTGCTTCTTCTTCTTATACCGTAAGTCCAAAGAAGTATGACGTCTTTTTAAGTTTTAGAGGCCAAGACACCCGTGATAATATCACGAGCCATCTTCATGCCGCTTTAGAGAGAGCCAAACTCGAAACCTACATTGATAACAGACTTGAAAGAGGGGAAGGAATATCGCCAGAACTTGTAAAAGCTATCGAACAATCAAAACTTTCTGTCATAGTTTTCTCAAAAGGCTACGCCAATTCATCGTGGTGCTTAAACGAACTCGTACATATACTTCAATGCAAAGAAAAGTATAGACAGTTTGTTGTGCCAATTTTTTATCATGTGGATCCATCACATGTACGAAAACAAGAAGGAAGCTTCGAAACTGCACTTTCTACGCTTGAAGAGCGTTATGAGGACAAGAAGATGAATGAATGGAGGGCCGCTTTGACTACATCAGCTAATATAGCTGGGTGGGATTCACATACCATCAGGTAATTACTTCTATGTAATATATATATATTTTCAATTTATATTGCTCTATTAATTATGGTGATCAGTTATGATTTTGGTTATATTCATCCTTCTTAGTTTGAAAATGTTTTTGAACATATACTGAAAAATGATTGTCATGATTTGATCATCATTTCCCCTTATTATCCACCAGCTATATTTCTCCGTAGTTCATTCTTTATAACAACTGTCACTTTCTTTTGAATATTATGCAAGGCCTGAATCCGAGTTAATTGAGGCAGTAGTTCAAGATATTATTAAGAAATTGAAGCGTGAATCATCCAGTGATGACTTAAAGGAATTAGTTGGAGTTAATGAACGTCTCAGACCAATTGAGAAATTGTTACAGATTAGTTCACCAAAAGTTCGCATTGTTGGTATCTGGGGCATGGGTGGCATAGGGAAAACCACCCTTGCTGGTGCTATATACAACCGGCTTTCATATCGATTTGAAGCTTGCTGCTTTCTTGAAAATGTCAGAGAATTATGGGAGAAAGGTCGGAAAAAAGTCCATTTACGAAACAAGCTCTTTTATGACTTGTTGGGAGAAGCTCATTTACATTTGGAGACTATGTACCTACGTATGTCGGATTTTGATCGAGAGAGGTTGAAGAGGAAAAAGGTGCTTGTCGTTCTTGATGATGTAGATGAGGAAGACCAATTAAGGAATCTAGCTGGAGATCGTGATTGGTACGGCTTTGGAAGCAGAATCATTGTAACAAGTAGAAATGCCCAGGTACTGAGTAAAGTAGATGCCGTCCACGAAGTTGATATATTAGACTCTCAGAACGCTCTTCATCTCTTTCGGTTATATGCTTTTCAAAAAAACTCTTTCACAAAAGATTATGATAAGTTGTTAAATATGCTGGTAGAGTATGCTAATGGCATTCCGTTAGCTCTCAAGGTTTTAGGTTCCTCCCTCTACAACAAGTCCACAAATATATGGGAAAGTACACTGGATAAACTGAAAAAATACCCCCCGAACGAAGTTCTTGCTGTATTAAGGGTAAGTTATAATGGATTAGATTACGAGGAGAAGAAGATATTTCTTGATATCGCTTGCTTCTTTAAAGGGGATGATAAAGATTTTGCAAAAGGAATCCTTGATGGCTGTGGGTTTTCAACAGATAAAGGAATAGATGACCTCATCGATAGGTCTCTTATCACAGTTGTGGACTCTAATAAGCTGTGGATGCATGATTTGATTGAAGAAATGGGCAGAGAAATTGTTCGGGAAGAATCCGCAGATCCAGGACAACGTAGTAGGCTATGGAACCATGAAGATGTCTGCAAGGTCTTCAGAAACAAATCAGTAAGTTCTAATGACTTCTTGAACTATTTTTATTTTTAATTTTTTGTTCTTTTGAGTAATGTGTTTGTGTACTTCTTTTGAACAAGAATGTCCTACTTACTATACTTCGCTCTTGATTGAAGGAAACTGCGGCAATTGAAGGCATATTTCTAGATATGTCAAGAGTTCGGGTGGTAGACTTGCATCCCACAGTCTTCTTTAAGATGCATGAACTAAGAATACTCAAGCTTCGTAACTATTTCTCAACATGCCGGCTACGCTTTTCTCAAGGTGATCTTGAGCTACCTGATGCTCTTAGATTTCTTTACTGGGACGAATACCCTTTCAGGTTCTTGCCACCTAGTTTTTGCGGAGAGAATCTTGTTGAACTTAAATTGCAATACAGTAAGCTTGAGCAACTATGGGAAGGAGTCCAGGTAGCCTCTTACCATGTGTACTAGATTTAGCATATGAAATCAGATCTAACTTATTCTGACCATTCGTTTTCTGTGTTGCAGAGTCTTGAGAACTTAAAGGCTATTGATCTAAGCTTCTCCAAGCAGTTGATTGAAATCCCAGATCTCTCTCAAGCTTTAAATGTTGAGCGCGTGACGCTTAAATTCTGTGAACGGTTACGTGAGGTTCCTTCATATTTTGCACATCTTGATAAGCTCACTTCTCTAAATCTCAAGGGCTGCGTATGGCTTGAAAAGGTTTTAGCACTTCCAAGGAATATAAAACATGTAAATCTGCTACATTGTACAAGTCTTGAGAGTCTGCCGGCGAACATTTGCTCGTTGACATCTATGAGGCGTCTTGAACTCTCCGGTTGCTCAAAACTTGACTACTCCCCAGAGCTTTTGAAGTTCTTGCAACGATTAGAGTAGTGCTTTGTTGGAAATTCAATGGTTTCCTGATCTTTAGAAATTTGAAAATGCGATGGTTTAAACTAGAGGCTATTTTCACGTGTTTTATGTTTGTTTCCGTTTTATGTAAATGGGATTCTATAACCTATGTTTGGATGACATGTTCCCAAATTGGAAAATTTTTACAAAAAAAAAAAAATGTTTTTCTCAACTTTTTTTAGTCATCCAAATACCATTTTATTCTTGAAATGAAAAGACTTTTCATTTAAAATAATAAAATTTTCTTTTGTAAAAATGGACACTCAATCCAAACGGAGTCTTAGTTTTCATTACTTTAAATTATTGGGGAGTGCTAAATACAAATGAATTAACAAATATTATTTCGGATTTTTAGGGCTTGTTTAGAGCGCCAGTTCCAGATGGAAAAATGCCATTTGGATTTCAAAATCCAAACTCTAAATCAAAATTTTTTTCTATTCCATTTTGAAAAAGACTCAAACTTTAAAAGTCTACAACTTTCTCGTTTCAAATTAAAATGAGATGATTTTTATATTAAAATGCTCGTAACGATGAGACGAACAAAATAAAATCCATTTTACATTTTTTTTCCGAACACATTTCAAATTTTTGTAATATTTTCTATTTTACAAAACTTTTTCAAAAGTTTTCCTTCCAAACACACATTTCCAACCCAACCTTCAAATCATCATTTATAGATGTCCCCCAAATGGACCCTTAATATCTTTTGACTTTTGTAGTCCACCTGTAATCCTAGTTTTGCATCATAGACAATCTAATATTTATCTTTCAATAACTTATTTTCAGAATTATGAGAAATATACCTACAATATCCAAAAATACCGGAAATGTCTATGAATAATCAACATACTCCAGAAAGTGACCACATAATGTCTTAAAACAACAGGAAAATTTTCTCTCTCTCTATTTGTTTTTTAACACAAAAATCAATCTTAGTTCTCGAATTGGTAGAATCCTCCTTTTAGTTATGAAATATGTTCTAGTTCAAAAATACAAAATCAACCCTTTGTTTGGATGGCATGTCCTATTTTCGAAATTAGAAATTTTTTACAAAAGAGTGTTTTTTTCAATTTTTTTCCATCATTTTCTCATTTTGAAAAAGGAAAATTATTTTATTTTTAAACTTACTTTGTTCAGTACTTTTTTGAAAAAAAAAAATGAATCTTTTTGAAATATTTTCACAATGCACTATTCTCACCATTTCTTCTCATTCCAAACAACTTTTTGTTTTCATTAAAAAAAATTTTTAAAACATCTAAACATCGTTTTATTCTCAAAATGAAAGACTTTCTCATTTGAAATAAAAAAATTTTCTTTTTCGAAAATAAATATACGATCCAAATAGGAAAGATGGTTTCTTCAATATTTGTGTATTTTTCACCACAAATTTATGTTGATATATCATTACATATCTATTAAGACTACTCATCAAGTTGGATAAACCAACAATTATCTGATTTATGGGTTAATACTAAGAAGAGATCAAGAAGTGTACATGTGGTACACCGACAATTACCTCTAAAATTATCCAAGAATAATGTCTTAATGTTTAAATCAAGATCAGAACCAGATGTTTTTCGACTTGTTATAAACTCTTGCGGTATTAAAAACACTTGATGTTTTTATGTTCGCAACTCTGCTGGTAATTAATTTCTTTTTATTATATTATTCTCCATTGTTTGTTTTGAGTGTGGAAAATAAAATTGGAATAATAATCAATATATAATTACGATGATTTTTGTTATTTTATGCCACATAGCTTTCAATTATTTTTTGGACTAAAAAAAGTATTATATTTCTTATTAAATCAATACAAATTAACTAATATTGATTGTATTAGCATTTTATAAAGACGGTAAAATAAAAAAAAAAAAAAAAAAAAAGAGTCAAGTTTTTGTCGAATTATCCATTTTTCCTGAAATGTTTCCCTTACTATTAATCGTTATTATCAATATTGGAGGCCCAAAAAAAAAAATCAATACTATCAGTAAGTTAAAACCAGTGATTAAGCTAGAAATTATCTTGAGGAGGGTTAATAATAACAAAGATTTAAATATAATCTAAGTCATTAATTTTTTGATAAGAAAATATCTCGATAAAATTATTTTTGACATAATTGTTACTGCTAATGCTATATTTAGTACAAAAGTATAAAAATAGTGTATTTGATGATACTCTAAGTGTTTAGGGTGGGGAGCATAAAAGAAAAAAGAAAAAGTTAAGAGGGGGACAAATGGGCTATATGTGAATTTACATATAAATTTGTGGGCTAAAAAGAAAAAAAAGAAAAAGGTTTAGGTGGGGTTTCTTTAGCTCTGTTCTTGGTTATAACATCAACAATTCCGTCGATATCGATATTTTTATCTTTTTATCTTTGAGCATATTATTGGGAAGAAATATCTTCCTTTGCTTAGCTTTTATATACTGAAAAGAGAATACAATGCAAGGTCGCTGTGATAAAAAAAAAATAAAATAATAATAAGCATCATTTGACACACAATCTTGAAATTTAAAAAAATAATAATAATTTTGAAATGAGAGAGAAATAAAAATGAGTATGGTTTTGATTTTGAAAAACAAAAATGAAAAAGTGGATTTGAATTTGAAAATTAATAAACTTTTTATATATAAAATTAAATAGTGATAGGAATATCAAATCTAATCTTAACTTTTTAAATACTTACTCACATATAATATTTTTATTAGTTAAATGTAATTAATTAATGTGGTAATACTGTAAATACTTACTAATTAAAAAAACAACAACTCATATACGACATAAATTGATATTCAAAAGTTGAAGTTAGATTTGGTATTTCTAGTATTTTGGTTTAAAATAATGTGTTAAATACATCATTGGGATACATTAAGACTTCATTTAGCATTATAATTTAACTCCAATTAAATTATATTTTTTTATTTTAGATTTTATCTTTTTTTAAAGTTAATAAATTCATAATTAATTTTTAAAATATCAATCAACTTTAATTCAAAAATTTCATTCTCAACTGATAAATTGAACGCAATTTAATACTAAAAATTAAAACATGACCGAACAAAATTACACTCAAAGCAAAGCGACTAGGATGGCTGAAGTCAATGCTTCCAACTACTGAGTACTGACTCAGGGTTTGTTTCGTATGACAGTTTGAGTTGAAATATTTTAGTTGTAATAGTAAATTTTTTTGAATTTTCAGAAAAGACAAAAAACTTTTTGAGAAAAAGATAAAAACTTTAGACAAAAAAAAGTTTAAATTGAGTTGAGTTGAACCGCAATATCAAACGCACCCTCACTCTTTTGTTTTTCCCCCCTTTCTCTTTCAGAAAAGGTATCTGGGCAGTTGTAACCCACGGACACTTCCTTTGTATTACATTTTTTTTTTTTTTGCTCGCAAAATTTGCCTTGTACTTCCTTTAATTTTTTTTTTGCAATTTATTATTTCTTTAAGGGGAATACGTTCCAAATAAAACAACAACAAAAATAAAATACATGAAACACAACCTTAATAGATATAATTGGATCTACTAATAAATTTGAAGAAAATGCTCATGAGAAATAGAAGTAACCAAACTCAAAAACGGACACCGAAAATAAAATGTCAACAATCGAGCATATACATAGTTTTCTAACAAAATCCGGATAACCAATGAAAAAAACTCCAATCTATTGAAATTGAGAAATTAATGATACTAATTTTGGTAGAAAACTAATAGTACTAATTAAATTATGCAAAACATCGCAAAAAAAAGAAATCCAATGGATCGAAAAAATAACCTAACACTAGAAAATAAGAAAAATCCATCACCAAATTGGGATAAAAATCAGCATTATCGTAAAGGTTTAATTGCTCAGTTGGTCCTTAAATTATTATGCTTGTTATAATTTAATTATCATTCTTTATTTATAGTTAAAATAGCCCTAAACTCGTTAAAAAGGGTACAAAAAGGTCATTTTTTTTAATGGAATCCCAGTTAATGGAGTAATTTAATTGTTTGACTGTCTCTAAAATATTACATTTGTAACGTTTTGATTTCCATTACCTTAAACCTCAATTTTTATTCATTTTACTAACTAACCTTAAGAAAATAAAAACAAAATAAAATAATCTTAAAAACAGAAAAAGAAATACAAAATCTCTCTCGTCTACTTGCCCATAAATCCCTTCGCAACCAGCCCATTCACACTCAATCAAGATTGTTTTAAGGTCAGCATCCCTCTAGGTCATCGTGTTGAGATTTGAGAAAGGGAAATCGACATAGATATACACTTTATTTATTTATTTATTTATTTTAAGGTTTAGTTTTTTATTTCTTTTAAAAAAATTCTTAAGGTTACTTTAGCAAATTCAATAAAATTTGAGGTTTTAACTACAATGAAAATGATGAGATCAAAATGTCACAAACTTAATATTTTAGCGATCAATTGAACAATTAAGCCACATATTGTAGAACAGTACTCAGACCAAAACTATTTTTCTGTCAGGCTCAACTTATAGTTACTAAATAAACACTTA
The DNA here is from genome assembly GCA_025413485.1 of Ficus microcarpa. Taxonomy (NCBI): domain Eukaryota; kingdom Viridiplantae; phylum Streptophyta; class Magnoliopsida; order Rosales; family Moraceae; genus Ficus; species Ficus microcarpa. The sequence goes on along the minus strand of CM046380.1, from coordinate 13,789,835 downwards.
GTTTTCAATCATATCATATTTAAGATCGGACCTCAAAATAAAAATTGAATATTCAAACTCTAACATTTAATTTAAGGAAGACATTTAAGTTATTTGAATCATCGTTTTAAAACTATTTTTTGGTATTATTTATTTAAAAAAGTTTTATACGATATTTTCTTTTATAATATTAATATTTATTAAAAGAACGAAAAGATATTTACAATCACTGTATTAGCACGTACATCCGTGTTGTATTTGATAGGCAGATGTAAGCTACTTGGTTTTTTTTTTTTTTTTTTTTTTTTTTTTTTTTAATTTGAATCTGAGAATAAAGGGACTCAAACTCTATAACAGTCTGGTATCGTCAAAACCTTCTTTTTTTGGATAAGCTTAGCTGGCACATTGGCAGCATTGACTTCTCCTCGGTCTCAGAAGTCGGAAAGAATTTGCTGAAACAATTCGTTGTAGTTTCGTTCTTCTGTGTGGTCCCAAAGTATTCTATTTTCTTGCTAAAATATTTACTAAAATATTCTTTGTACTTTTTTTTTTTTTTGGCTAAACTCATTCTCTTAGTATTTAAACAAGTTTAATATCCGTACATTGCATGAGAAATGAAGAAAAAAATAAATAAAAAAACTGAGTATTATATTATAAAAATAGTTGGTTAAGATAAATATTATAATTATAATCAATATAATTCTTCTCAAAATCTCTCCTAACAATGAAGATGTAAAATCAAAATGACAATAGTACTAACAATAATAAAAATGAAAACAAAAGCAAACAAGAAAAAAATCTTCTGTAGTTATACTCATTTAAAGAAAAAAAAAATTAAAACAAAAAAAAAGAACAAAAATCTTTAAACTCAAAAGAACCGGAAAAAACTGACCTTAACAAAAACATTATAATAAAATAAAATACATAACTCATTTTCTTCTTTTTTTACTGTTTTAGAAAAAAAAAATAAAATTTTTTTTATCAGGTTATATACATACAAAAACTAAAAAAAAATAATTTTTAAAATATAAAACAAAACAAACAAAAAAGAAAAAAAATTACATGCAGAATCCTTAAAAAAAAAAGTATTTAAAAAGTAGAACAAAAAAGATACACAAAAAAAATATGTAATAAAGATGAAAAATTTTAAATAAAAAATTGTTTAAAAATAAAAATAAAAAAAAGAGCAAAGTGAGCAAAAACACAATACAATAATAGATTAGAATCTAATGTCTAAAATTTAGCGTAAAAAAAAAGGCAAAAATAATATTAAGAAAAAAAAACAAACTCTAAATAGGGGTAAAACCGGCAACACACTGTAGGAAAAAGAAAAGGAACTAAAAAAGAGGCGTAAAACGGTAATTATACTGTGTGGGCAGCTGGTAATTTCTGCATAATAGGGGTAAAAATGTCAACTCACTGTAGATGAAGGAAAAACAACTAAATCAGATAGGCAAAAAAGTCTCTGCACTGTAGACAAAATAGTAAAATATATGAAAACAAAACCGTTATTCCACTATTGATAAGCCAAAATCAACACATAAGATAGGGGCAAAGTCGACAGTTTAATGTAGAAAAAGCAGCTACTGTGCATTACTGTAGGAAAAAAAACCGTACAGTAAAAGCAACAAAAATTAAAAAAAAAATCATTGCTTATTAAATAGTGAAATATTACATCTTTTTACTATAGCAAAGCAACAAAAGTTAAAAATAAAAAATAAAAAAATAACGTAACAAAACACCAAAAGTTAAAAAAAAAAAAAAAAAAAAAAAAAACAACAACAGCAAAAGTAAAAAAAAAAAAAAAAACAGCAACAAACGTTAAAAAAAAAAAGAAAAAGAAAAAAAAATTGTTCATTGAACTGTGAGCGGGCAGAGTGAACAATAATTTTACTATTCATTAAACAGTGAATGAACAGCGGAAACAGTGACAGAGGGGCAAAATGGGCATTTCACTGTGAGGGTTCAAAAAAAGCCTTTGTTTTGAAGGGCAAAAATGTAAATTTACTGTGCAATTACTATCCACTAACCAATACGCTTCCCCATCCTTTTAGTATATACGAGTCTAATACCCGTGCGTTATACGGGAAATGAAGAAAAAATAAATTAAAAACTGAGTATTATATGATAAAAACAATTGGTTAAGATAAATATTATAATTATAATCAATATAATTATTCTCAAGATCTCTCCCAACAATGAAAATGTAAAATCAAAATAACAATAGTACTAACAATAATAAAAACGAAAACAAAAGCAAAAAAGAAAAAAATCTTCTGTAGTTATACTCATTTAAAGGAAAAAATTAAAACAAAAATAAAGCAGAAAAAAAAAAGAACAAAAATCTTTAACCTCAAAAGAATCGGAAAAAACTAACCTTAACAAAAATTTTATAATAAAATAAAATATATAACTCATTTTCTTCTTTTTTTACTGTTTTAAAAAAAATAAAAATTTTTTTATCAGGTTATATACATGCAAAAACTAAAAAAAAAAAGATTTTTAAAATTTAAAACAAAACAAACAAAAAAGAAAAAAAAAATTACATGCAGAATCCTTAAAAAAAATGGTTTTTAAAAAATAGAACAAAAGAAACAAAAAAGACACAAAAAAAAAAAAAATCTGAAATAAAGATAAAAAATTGAAAGTAAAAAATTGTTTAAAAATCAAAAAAAGGTAAAGTGAGCAAAAACATAAACAACAATAGATCAAAATCTAATGTCTAAAATTTAATGTAAAAAAAAAAGGCAAAATATGTGAGGACAAAATCATCCTTTCACTGTAGATAAGCCAAAATTAACACATAGGATAGGGGTAAAATTAGCAGTTTAATGTAGAAAAAACAACTACTGTGCATTCCTATAGAAAAAAAGAACCGTACAGCAAAAGCAATAAAAATTAAAAAAAAAAACAAAAATCACTTTTTATTAAACAATGAAATATTATATATTTTTACTGTAGTAAAACAGCAAAAATTAAAAAAAAATAACTGTAGCAAAACAACAAAAGTTATTAAAAAAAAAAAACTATTCACTGAGCAATAAAACAAAGCAGCAAAAGTAAAAAAAAAAAAAAAAAAACAACGTAACAAAGCATCAAAAGTAAACAAAAAAAAAAAACAACAACAGTAGAAGTAAAAAAAAAAAAATACAACAACAACAACAAAAGTAAAAAAAAGGGAAAAAAAATAGTAGCCAACGTTCAAAAAAAAAAAAACAATAGCAGCAAATGGTTTTAAAAAAAAAGAAAGAAAAAAAAAAGGGGGAAAAAAACAGCAGCAAACGTGACAGAGAAAAAAAATATAAAAGTGACTGAACAGTGATTTTACTGTTTATGAACAGTGATTTTACTATGTGGGAATAGTGGCAGAGCAGACTTAGAAGGGGTAAAATGGGCATTTCACTGTGCGGGTAAAAAAGAAAGAAGAAAACAGAAGGGCAAAACCGTAATTTCACTGTGCAGATGGGCAAATCCGGCAGAACACTGTAGAAGGAACAGTAAAACGCCCCTTTCCTTTAGTATAATAGTATAATAATAATATTAGTAAATATGTCCCATAAAAAAAGTCTGCAAATATTCAGGTGCTTCCACTGTCTGAGAATCAAGTATTTTCTGAACACAAAACGGCAAGTGGAAAAAGATATTGCTTATTTAAGGTACGCTTAACTTGTTCTCTCTCTCTCTTGTTATGAAAAAATAAATTGTAGTAATTTGTGGATTTTCTGAGTTTTCTCTCGGTGGTCTTGCGTCTGATTTGTGTCTCAGTATTTAACACTATAATTTTTTGCTAATATTTAGCAGTTAGGCTCTACTCAAGTTTTTCATTAAAAAAAAAAACGTGGTTATTGGTAATTAGCCTTTACGTCAGTCATTTCTAATTTTTTTTTTCTTTTCATATGGAAAGATCTATTTGACAAAACATAATAGTAGAATCGCTAGCCTGCTTCATCCCTCTCGCTAAGTTACCACCTCCGGTTATCTCTCATTATTGATGCTTCGAATAAGGGTTTAGTTGGCGAGAATAGATTTGATCTATGTGGAATGGAAAAAATGATTGTTAAGTTTGGAAACAAAATCAACGAAATGACACCTGGAAATTGGGCTCCATAGCGCGATAGATGTATGGATCTTGACTTCAAACAACGAAATAAAGCTCTCTTAGAAAAACCTCCATATATTCCTTTTTACCGCAAAAAAATAGAATAAAAAAAATAACTGTAGATTCCGGAGTTGGTTTAGCATTCGTTTGGTACACTATTTGCTTTTGTTTTTCCTTTTATTGGGCAGAAAAAGATAAGCAAAAATTGTGATTTGGGATAAGCGTTTAGGAATAATTTTTTTAAAAGAGCTCATGAAAACAAAATAATTTTGAAGTATTTTAATATGAATAATATCTAACTTAAAACTCATATATATATATATATATTTTAGTTTTAACGGGAAGCTTCTCTAATAGATTATCTAAATATTTTCAAAAGCAATTTTGAATTGAGGAAGTTAAAAATAACTTCTGAAAAGCTCCGTCAAACTGTTCTTAACGATCCTTTCCAGAAAAGTAGAACTAGTTAACCTATAGATTTCATTCCCTTGCAACTTTGATTACTTGCACGCGTTTCGAGGTTAACATAGATATCATTTATAAGAGTACTCTGAGCACTTTAGGACAGAGTTGACATTCTTTTTTCCACCGAAGGTACAATTTGAAAGAAATGGACAAGTGCAAAGCAAGAAGTTATAAGGCCTTGAAGTTTTGAGGTTTTGTGGCTCCTGGCTGCCGTTCTATTTTCGTACCTGTTTAATCGCCTAGTTGTTTCAAATCTTATCATCACAGGAAAAAAATTTCAGGTCCGACCCGAACATGTCCAAAATAAGTGTCAATTTCGTGTCAATTTTGTGTCATCATTCAAGTTTGGTTCATGTCATGTTAACCTATTACAGGTCCATGTCGTGTTTGTGTTGCGGATCATGTCAATTTTCATGTCACAGGTCGTGTTCGGGTTGGGAGAAAAAAAAATCGACACGGCTCTAACACGACACAAACCTGACACGTGACACGAATTGCCACCCCTATACGCTAATTCATCCTGGTGCTTAAACGAACTCGTACATATACTTCAGTGCAGAGAAAAGTATGGTCAGTTTGTTATTCTGATTTTTTATCACGTGGATCCATCACACGTGCGAAAACGACGAGGAAGCTTCGATATCTCACTTTCTATGCCTGATGAATGTTACAAGAACAAGATGAATGAGTGGGCAGACGCTTTGACTGCATCGCGTAATATATCTGGGAGGGATTCAACTACCATCTGGTAATTAGTTCTATCTCCTCATAATTTAAAAAAGAAAAAAAAAAAAAAAAGGTAATTACTTCTATCTAGTAATTTTTTTTTTTCAATTTATATTGCTCGTTTGATTATGATGATCAATTAGCAGCACCTGAGGAAACATAACTCTGTTAGCTGTTAAAAGATTTTAGTTATAATCGTCCCTTCCTAGTTTGAAATTGTTTAGTTAATACTTATTGAACGTATACTAGAAAAGGATGATGATTCGGTTATCATTTTCCCCGTTTTCCCCACCAGTTATATTCTGCGTAGTCCGTTCTTAAAAAAACTGTCATTTTTGTTTCGAATATGCAAGGCCCGAATCCAAGTTAATTGAGGCAGTTGTTCAAGACAATCAATGAATTGAAGCGAAGATCATCCAGTGATGATGTGAAGGGCATAGTTGGAATTAATGAACGTCTCGGACCAATTGACAGTTCGCCAAAAGTTCGCATTGTTGGCATATGGGGCGTCGATGGTATATGACCGACTTTCGCATCAATTTGAAGGTTGTTGCTTTCTTGAAAATGTCAAAGAAGTATGGGAGAAAGGTCGACAAAAAATCCATTTACGAAACAAGCTCTTTAATGAGTTGTTGGGAGAAGCACATTTACACGTGGAGACTACATTTGCCAAATTTTTATAAAGAGAGGCTGCGGCGGAAAAAGTTACTTATTGTTCTTGATGATGTAGACGAAGAGGACCAATTAGAGACTCTAGCTGGAGATCGCGATTGGTATGGCTTTGGAAGCAGAATGATTATAACAAGTAGAAATGCCCACGTACTTAGAAAAGGAGATGCCATCCTCGAAGTTGAAAGATTAGATTCTCAGGAAGCTCTTCATCTCTTTCGGTTAAATGCTTTTGGAAAATACTCTTTCACTACCAAAGATTCTGATGAGTTGTCTGCTATGCTGGTAAAGTATGCTAAAGGCATTCCTTTAGCTCTCAAGGTTTTGGGTTCCTTCCTTTATAAAAAGTCCAAATATATATGGGACAGTACACTAAATAAACTAAAAAAACACCCCCATAGCAAAATTCAATCTGCTTTAAGAATAAGTTATGATGCATTAGAAGAAGAGGAGGAGAACATATTTCTAGATTTCTCATCTTTGTTAAAAGAACATGATAAAGATTTTGAGAAAGGAATACTAGATGAATCTGAATTGTTTACTGATAATGGAACTGATGATCTCATTGATGAGTCTCCAATAACAGTCCTAGATTCTAACAAGCCATGAATGCATGATTTGACTGAAGAAATGGGTAGAGAAATTGTTTGGCTAGAATCTACGAAAGACCCTGAGCGTCGTAGTTGGTTGTGACACGCTGAAGATATCTAGAGGTGCCTTCAAATACATGTCAGAACAGTAAGTTCAACACTAACTTTTTTTGAAGGAATTTGTGTTTTTTTTTTTTTTTTTTTTTTTTTTTTTTTTTTTTTTTTTTGTTTGTGTGGTTGTGGGGGGGTTCTTCAGAATAATTTGGTGTGTCTGTATACTTCAATGCATAGATATGCATCTATTAGTACAAGATTGCGTGGTTCTCATACTTACTTTACTTCGCACTTGATTGAGGAAACTGCGGCAATTGAAGGCATATTTCTAGATATGTCTAGAATTCCGGCAGTGGACTTGCATCCCACAGTCTTCGTTAAGATGCATGAACTAAGAATACTAGAAGGCTGCTACGCTTTCCTCGTGGTGATCTTGAGCTACCTGATGCTCTTAGATATCTTTGATCTTGTTGAACTAAAAATTGTCTAAAATTGGAACATAGCAAGCTTGAACAACAATGGATGGGTGCCTAGGTAACGTTTAATTATGTGTACTAGATTTAGCGTATGAAATCGGATATAACTCATTCTGAATATTCATTTTCTGTGTTGCAGAGTCTTGAGAACTTAAAGGCTATTGATCTAAGCTTCTCCAAGCAGTTAAATGTTGAGCGCGTGACTCTTAAATTCTGTGAACGTTTGCGTAAGGTTCCTTCATATTTTGCACATCTTGATAAGCTCACTTCTCTAAATCTCAAGGGCTGCGTATTGCTCAGAAGAGTTTCAGCACTTCTTGGGAATATAATAGATGTAAATCTGAAACATTGACAAGTCTTAAGAGTCAGCCGACGAACATTTGCATGTTGACATTGATCGGGCGTCTTGAACTCTCCGGTTGCTCAAAATTTGAGGACTCCCGATAGCTTTTGGGGTTCTTGCAATGAGTAGAAGTAGTCTTCTGTTGGAAATTCAATAGCTTAAACTAGAGGCTAAGTTTATCTGATACTGTTGTAACGACCCGCCTAGTACAGGCCGTTACCATACTTACGTACATACAATCATGAGATAACTTGTACAAAACTTACTTACTTAATACGTGAAACACAGCGGAAATTTTTTTTTTTTTATACAGTGCATATAGAAAGCTACGAAACATAAAGTATGAACGAATATTAGTAATTATGCATACGAGCATTAACATTAACTACTTAGCCGTTATTAGACATTCCATAATATTCATATAAATTTTGAAACGCGTAGCGGCTTCCGTTTCCCACATTTCACAATGCCCGGCCACGCGACTTCACATTGTACCATCAACTGCTGGCAGGTTGTTTACCTACAGCATAAACTTAAAACAATGAGCTTTCGCTCAGCAAGCACAACTCCTATACCGCGACACATACTATACATACATCTTATCCTATTCATGACATAGCACTTCATTTCATTTCATAACACATCATCGCATATAGCATGCATGAACCAATTATGTTCATATTATGCTTTCTTATTTCATCATTTCTTATCTTACTTAGGGGCCCTTAACATGAGTGTTCATACCTGGCGCGCAACTATAAATTGGTTAGGGTAGCCAGTCCAAGTCCAACTCAATCCACAGTCCAACCCGACCTTATGCGGGTGGTACGATACAAGCGACTTGTCGCCTTTCTTTTTTCATCTTATCATTCTTGAACTTATTATTCTTATTGGAATTAGTGAGCATACATCTTAATGTCACCTATTCATGCTTCATAATCCAATCACATACTTAACTTAACATACATTCTTTATTTAACATACTTCATAACATAAACATATCGTATTGTATATAGCATATAGCACATAGCACATAGCACATAACATATCAATTATATCTAGGTAAGTATATAACTAATAGCCTATGCTGTAGGCGGCGTTGTACTTACCTTGTCTATGCCTGATGCTACGCTATTCCACTTTGGGGCTCAGCTGCAGGGTACCTCCTGCTTAATCGAAGGACTTAGGTAAGGTCTCTAATCTATGACCATAATATGTTGGTTCTCAACCAACATTCATGCAATGCTCTGGTTATATGTCCCCTTAAATATAAATTATAAATTATCTTATGTGTGGTTACATTAAGTAACCTTATCAACTGAGGTTACAATAATAGTCCTATTGAACTCATATTATGGCCCAGTAGGTTACGTTGGATAACCTTCCATACTAATCCCATACGTAAACGTATAGGGTTAGGCCATTACCTAACCTCGGACTTATAGCTTATCTTAATCCATACTAGGTTAATCAATGTTAACCTCTAAAGTTACTAAAGTCAACTCCCTTCAAGTCAACCTTGGGCTTTGGGGCTAAGCCCGGTAACTCGGGTATAATTCCCCGGTCACCATCCGTTTTTGCTTGATTTCATAACTTAGCTTAAAAATTCTCTTTTTCTTTTATCTTTGAAAAAGTTTAGCAACTAAGTTCAAAAACTCTCTTACTTACTCATAAAAATTCTTGGTTCTTAAAATATAGTTCATAAAATGGTTGAAGGTTGAAAACTGCCTTTGGAACAGTTTTCGTGGTTAAAACAATGCTTTTTGAAAGGAAAAACAGTTTTCCTAAGTAGGTTCTAGAAAATCCTGTGCAGGAATTTCTTGTTCCCTGCACAGTTTTCAGAAATCAGCTTATATTTAAAAATTCAGATTAAATTTGAAAAACTTGTCTTCATAAAAGTTTTAGCTCTCGAAGAACTCTAAAACTTTCATGTTTAAAGAAAAATCCAATTCTGCCTATATTTTTGTCAGTTTTCGTTTGAATCTCGCTGGTCATGAAAACTGGGTCTGGGTAGACCAGTCTCAGTTTTTTGTAAAAACGGAGGCTATTGGAGCCTCATTTTGGGAAACGGTTCAAGCCGCCCCCTAGAAAAAACCCTGTTCTACAACTTTTGTGTTTTACGTTTCACTCAATTCGGCCTCTAAAGGCCTTAAATTTCCACTTTCCCGAAACTGGCCAGTTTCGAATCCGAATTGGCAGTTTCGGTATTTAAGTCCGGTTTACGTCCTAATTCATGGATTCTATCTCGACCGACCACTTCGGGAACTTACATAACAATCATGCAGTGTTTCTATCATCCCATATATACAAGCATGCTAACCCAACGTGCCCATGCAGCCCCAAAAGCCGACTGCCCTAGTCCTTGGCTGCATGGTTTTCTAACTTGCATACACTTATTCATTCATGCCATAAAATCACATTTCATGCCCTAACATGCATTCACATTCTTACACACCTAATTGGGGACATATAACCTCATGTAAACAATCTAGCATGCAATCCTAACATTCAACAAATCATAAGCATATTAAATTGCATAAATAAACCAAACCACCCTTAGATAAATCTAATCAAGCACTAAAACTAACTAAGGGCAAGAAATTAAAATTGTGAGCTTATACTCTTACAAACTTTGCTTAAAATACATTTAAACTTCAATTTAAAAGCTTGAATGAAAATAGGGTTAGGGTTTTGAAAAATACCTTGAATCACTCAAGGGTTGGCTTAGGATTTGCACCAAATTTTCACCCTTTCCTTCTTGCTCCTAGAACCAGTTTCTCCACACCCAAGTGGTACCAAAATTTACTTTTGACCTCAAATCTTACCCTCCTCGTATGGCTCGGCCACACCAAGGATTTCTCACCCAAATTTGAATTTTTTTCTTTCCTTTTTCCCACTAGACCCGTGGGCTGCACCAAGAAAGAAAATGGCCCCATTTTTTTTTTCCAAGCTTGCTCTTGGTTCTAGATGAAATCCGAATTCCACCCTAAGATTTCCCTCTTGAAAATTTTTGGGTTTCCTCTTGTTTTTCTTTCCTCCCCCACTCGGCAGCTCACTCCAAGAAAGGGCTAGAAAATTTTTTCCAAACTTTCCCTCTTGATTTCTTGACAAACCGAACCCTTACCTAGAATTGGCTTAAGAAAATTTTTGGTTTTTCTTCTTCACTTTCTCTTCCTCTCTCTCGGATTTTCTAGAGAAAATTTGCAAGAGTTTTGCTAAGTTTTTCAATAAAAATGAATAGCACTCACCCTTATTTATAGACAAGGGGAAACTTTCAAAAATTAGAATTTGACCCCTAAAATTTTAAAAAAATGCATGAGAACCATGCAAGGTGGCCGGCCATTAGCTTGGGCAAGAAGGAAAAATTTTCTAGAAGCAAGACACTTGTCTTGCATGGCTTGGTTCACAAAATTTTATGATGTCATAATTCAAAAAGTGATGATGTCATAATTATAAAGCCTTGTTTGGCACTTTTTGAAGAAAGTAGTCTAATTTTATACTTAACACAGATAAATCCAATACTGTGTTTTACTAGTACACAGTATTGATATTTTATACTGCAGTCAAAATTTTATCTGTGTAAAAATCAGACTGGAAAATTTTTTTCTTATTTTCTCAAGCCCTTTTGCCCTGTACCCTAACTTAGTGTGTTTGATTTTTCTACGGCAGTTTTAGATCTCATTTATGCTATCTTACCCGAAAAACGGGTTTTCGCAGTATTTTTCCCATAGTGCATGTCACAAAATTACACAGTTATCATTTTGACCATTTTGGTCAAACTTTGACTTTTCCAGGTTAAAGTTAACTTTTTCGGTCAACCCTTTGACTTTTCTAAAATCATACAAATTTCATCTCTTTTCATCCGAAAAGGCCATTTGCTTATCAAAACAAGCATATTTGAGTCTTATGAAGCTATAAGAACTCATAACACTTAATAAAGTTCTAAATCGAACTTTTTCGTAAATGTCTGTACGGCATACATTTAATTCCTTTTAAAAAGGAAATAGTAACATAGAAAAATCAGGTATTACACTTGTTTTTTAGGATTGAGATGAGGAGCTGCTTGCGGTTTTGTTCAGCTTTCTTTGCTTTTAAGTTATTGGGTAGTGCTAAATATATGGATGAATTTTACAGGCACAATTTAGGATGTTTAACATCTTTTTACACCACCAGTAATCATAGTTTTACATCAAAGGACAAATCTAATATCTCTTTCAATAACTTGTTTGCAGAATTGCCACCACCCTATTTCACTCCTTTTTTCCCCTCAAAAAGTAATCCTTCCTTCTTTTTTTTTTCCTTTTTTGTTTTCCCTTACCAGAAATCCCAAAATTGGGGCAAAGGCAGATTTATCGATTACCACCTAAACAAGACACAGAATCAAGTGATGGAAAAAATATATCTATAAATATATACGTATTTACATATAGATAGGAATCTGTAAGATAGCATTCCGATGATAGACAATTAAGATCTAAACTCTTCGACTCTTTGAAAGCGAATTTGGGGTGCCAAGCATCGTGGTGAAACTTAGATTTGATCGTTAAACTACTTTTCAGGCACGTGCTTCACACGTATAGATAATGTGTTGATTTTTTTAATATATATATATATATATATATGGCAATTTTATAAAATAATTAGTAGATGTTAAATTTTTAAACAAATCAATTTCATTTCTTAATTTATTTATTGTCCCTCAAAGAATTTAATAGAATTAAATAAACCAGTAATTAAAAGGGAACATAACAATTTGAAGAATTGTAAGAAAAAAAAAATTTATTGAGACATATCTGAAAAAAGTTATTTTACATAGTGATATATTAAAAAAAACAAAAAGTATTTTAAACAAGCAAACTATAAAAAGATAAAATTTTTTTGAAAAAAAAAAAGTAAAAACAAACAAAATTAACAAAGGATGAGTAGACAACATCAAAAAAAAAAAAAAAAAAAAAGTGCACAAAAAGATAAATAGAGAGATCAAATTTTTGAATAGTGTAAGACAGACAATTCTCCTTTATAACATAGTAATTGATTATTGACTCAAAATTTATAATAATTATTTTGATATATGATGGACATACTTTTAACTAAAAGATATTGTGAATTTTAACAAATACTAATAATAAAAGAGTAGGTCTTGGTTGTAACTTTGTTAATATATGGGTTTGTGCTAAATCTTGAAAAATATTGGGGTTACATTTCTTTACAATAAAAAGATATATGGACTCTCAAAAAACTCATTACAAGACAATAAATAACTTGATCAAAAGTTTGAATAATGAATCATGAGAAGATAAATAATTCACTACAAGACAAAATAACTTGATTAGTAAATTGTGAGAGGATGAATAGTTAAGAAACTCTTATTTTTAATATAGCTATAGATATAAATATAGATATAGATTCAAAACTTTTTAGTCAATTTTAATGTCAAATCTAAAATGGTAAAAAAATAAAATAAAAGAAAATAAAATTGAGATAGTGATATGTTAAAGTTTAAAGTTTAACGACAACATCGATACAACGCTTGTAATTCAACAAGTAAGAATGTTAATAACCACAAAAAAAAAAAAAAAAAAAAAAAAAAAAAAAGGTTCTTAGACCCGATGATTCATTTTGGACAAATTTGAAAAAAAATGACCAAAACTTTTTTTTTTCTTTGTTTTTATTTAGAAAAATGGTTCATGAATTGGTCAATAAATTATTAATTGACATTGATTAAAGGTGATATATACTAATATCGGTCAATCAATTAATAATTATCAAATGATTGATCTAATTATTTTGGATAATTTGTTCGTTTTGTCCTTAGTTCATATATTATGTCATTTTGGTATCTGAATTTTAGATTTTGATTAATTAGTCCCTGAACTTTTATTTTTAATAATTTTGATCCGTTACATTGAAATTGATGATTTATTTTTTTAATTTAGTATATATTATCATGTTTCAACTCATGCTAACATGAAATTCTACAAAAATAATAATTACAATAAGTAGAAAAATTTCCTACTCATTTTTATTAAAACCATTAAAAACTAAAACCTTTTAAACTTAATGTAATAAATTCTTTAAAATTTTTAGTTATATGCAATAAGAATACGACTATTTATGTTTAAAAAATCGCCTTCAATTTTAGTGTGAGATACCAAAACTGTATAAAAAAAAATCGATGATTAATTTATGAAAATAAAAAATTCAGTACTAAAAATGACAAAATATTTATAGTTCAGAGATTAAATTGACAAATTACCCTAATAATTTTTTAAGAAAATGATAATTTTACTAAGATATTTATAAAGAAGAAATATTTTTCGAAAGGGTCTTTTTTCGACTTATCACATTAACTTTATAACAGAAACAGAGATTGTCATGAGTCCATTGCAATAACATCAAATTTCAGAGAAATAATTACATTATATATAAGACTTCATCATTGATTAAAATCACTAAAAACTGAAATATTTTGTACATAATTCAATTATTCCCGCAAAATTTTAAATTATAGCGCATGTACATGATTATTTTATCATTTTTTTAATTATTAATTTAGCATATTCTATGAAGATGCTAATGTTTATTTATTTATTTATTTATTTTAATTCTTCGGTTAGAAAAGCAATTATTATTTTTAGAGAAAAGAAAACATTTTCATAAAAAAGTTAAATTGCTTATTTAGACCATAAATTTTTAAATTTATATAATTTTGATTGCTATTTTTTTACAACTGAAATAATCCTAATCTATTAAAATGTTGCTAGTATATTCATTTTTGTTAATTTTTAGTATAAATCCGTTAGTATCATTTTTTATCATATTATTGACAGATTCCATCTCAAAATTAACGAAAAGAAATATTTTAATAACTTTTTTAATTGCTTAAGAACACTCTAATTTCAAAAAAATAAATGATAAAAGTTGTATAAACTTAAAAATTTAACCTTTGTTTGACTCTCTAATTTGGACCTAAAATTTTCCCTCAACTTTTGTTTTTTAAAAATTCAGTAAAAATTATAACTATTGTTATTTTAACCCAAAAAAAAAATTATTATAAACTAGTGGACCAAAGGCAATAGAGTTCAACCTTGCAATTTTCCACCCAAAAAAAAAAAAAAAAAAAAGGGAAAGAAAAAGACTATTTTTAGGGGGAAAAAACCGACAATTAATTTTTCTAGACATATTTAGGCAAATTTTGCAAGACCTAACTTTTTGGCTCTTTAATCTCCGAGGTCTCTTCCTCTCTTACCCGCCTTCTCTCTCTGAGTCTCCATACAAATATTTTGCTGAAGCTGCGGATTTCTGTGTATGGCTGTTCGAAGGCTTTGGTCCTCTTAGAAGATTTTCTCTCTCCTCTCTCCACCACCACCGAGGAGACCCTTCCTCACAAACGGCCCAAGGGGATAGACCGGACTTTGATCGAATTTTGCTTCGCCGATTGATTTTCATGTGCTTATCTTCGATTGTTTAGGGTTAGGATTAGGATTTGGGGGTTTTTTCGTTTATATCGAAGAATCACGAGATGGTTTTGTATTTTGTTCGATTTTATTG
>CM046380.1:13720026-13774783 GCA_025413485.1 Ficus microcarpa | reverse complement strand
ATAGGGTTTTGGATTTTTGGATTTTTGGATTTTTTTTCCTTTTGATTGTTCTTGAATTCGTCTCTCTTTGTTGAAAAAAATTGTAGTCGGACATTTTCTTACTACATTATTATTTTATTCGTTTCTGATTGATTTTTGTTTCCAGAAAAAGAAAAGAAAAAGAAAAAAAGAAAGAAGAGAGTGCCAGTAAAACATTATCCATATAAATAGATTTGTTCTTTACGTTCCCAATTCTGCCAAAAAAAAAAAAAAGTCTTTAAAAAAAATTGGAAAAAATAACTAATATTGTGGAAAAATTATTATTCATTAATGGCGAACTCCAGATTAAGCTACAGGAATAACGGGCAGCGATTAGGCATTACGGAGCCCATATCACTGGGTGGCCCATCGGAGTACGATGTGATGAAAATCCGGGAACTTGAAATGGGTTTTTTTTTTTTTTTGGGGGTTCATTTTAAAGTTGTTCTGTTATTCTAAATTTTGTGAAATATAAATTATTCTGAACCTTCATTTTCTGTGTTGCAGAGTCTTCAGAACTTAAAGGCTATTGATCCAAGCTTCTCCTAGCAGTTGATTGAAATCCCAGATCTCTCTCAAGCTTTAAATGTCGAATGTGTGACTCATAAAATCTGTGAACGTTTACGTGAGGTTCCTTCATAATTTGCACATCTTGATAAGCTCACTTCTCTAAATCTCAAGGGCCGCGTATTGCTTGAAAGGGTTTTAGCACTTCCAAGTAATATAAAACATGTAAATCTGCAACATTGTACAAGTCTTGAGAGTCTGCCGACGAACATTTGCTCGTTGACATCTATCAGGCGTCTTGAACTCTCCGGTTGCTCAAAACTTGACCACTCCTCAGAGCTTTTGGGCCGCTTGAAACGATTAGAGTAATGTTTTATTGGAATCTTTGTAGATTTGGAAATTCAATAGCTTGAACTAGACGCAATTTTCATGTGTGGTATGCTTGTTTCCTTTTTATGTAAATGGTATTCTTGTTTTTTAAAAGAAGGTTTGATGATGAGGATGATAATTGTTATTATAAAAGAGGAAGCTAGCTAGGAGGGAAAATAGGATCTATATTTTTTTCTTCTTTTTTTGTAATTATAGGTGATAAATATTGCTAATACTTTTCATTCTTACCGGTGTATGTGTGATCTTACAATTCGTGTCATATACATTTTTATTCAAAAATTTTAGGAGGTTAAAGTACTAGGATGTGTCTAAATCTAAAGAAAACGGAGGCATTGTAAGATAAAATTGAATAAAACATCCTCAAATTAATGTAAAAGAGCGAGAGAGAGAGACTAACACGACTAGTGTGCCAGTTTTTTGGGTGTTGAGAAACAGAGAAACAGCATAACGTCTGAATAATATATATATACACACGCACACACACACGCTTATGGGGTCAAACTTTGAACATGACGGAGGCACAACTAAATTTTATTTTTTAAGAGATCGATGAGTCTAATTTAATCTATTATTGTTGTTTTTTGTTTTTTGTTTTTTTAATAAAGATAGGCGGAAGACTTAAAAAAAATTAAAATTAAAATTAAAAAATTAAAAAAAAAACTACCTATATAAGCTATTATTTTATGTATGTTCCACTAAAATTTAATAGTCCACTAATATACATACATATATATATATATATATATAACACATAAACAGAAAAACTAGCATCTCAAAAACAAAAAAGAATTAATGCACTTTGACAATTTACATACCTTAATAAAACAATCCCCCAAATATTAATATAAAATTCTGTTGTCGTAGACAAGAACAATATTAGCAAAGTACAAAAAAAATTAATAGTAAAATTGTTTACTACTTACCAAGAGATTATGATGAGAGACAAAATAGTTAAATATAACATTTTTTAAAAAAGTTGAGAGAATTGAAGTGGAGCCATCAGATAGCAAACCGAGTAAAAAAAAAAAAAAAGGTGAGGAAGAGAGATAATATAAGAGAAGCCAAAACCTAAAGAATAAATGAGGAAAAAGAAAATTGTCTGAAAGAGAGAGAGAAAGAGAGAGAGAGAGAGGAAAAGAAACTACCAAGTTTAAGCGTGTCTAGTTTCCCTACATTTGCTTCAGCATTCAAATCAAGCCCACAAAAAATTAAATGGAGAAAGCCCAAAAAGTAGAAAGTTACTTTGTTGAGTAATGGGCTCACCAGTCAGTTAGTGGGGGCACTCAAAAGCTGTAAACTTGAGAACAAGGAAGTTATATATACGGGGACTTATCTGTGGGCACTCTTTTTTTCTTTTTTTTTTTTTTCATCAATAAGATAATGCCCAACAATCATTATTTGATATAAGGGTGTATATATTTTTTAGCACATCCAATTCTAATCTAAATAATTCAGAAATATTATTTTAATAATTACCAAAAAAAATTTGGAGTTGCTAAATCGGAATACCCAGATTCCGGTGGGGAAAAAAAACCTAGATTCTGGTGATTGCTATCACCAAAACCCCCAATGACTGCCACCACCGATTCCAATACCGAAAAACCTAGTTTCCCACAGGAAGGATAGGGGGTGCGACACTCGCGATTGCCGCCAACGACCCATCCTCCTCGGTTGCATGGCTGAGGCTAATGGTAGGTTTCTCGAGATGTTAATCACTGTTGATAGGAAACCGAACTATGACTGATGGATCTGGAAAACTAATGGAAGATTGCAATCTCACCGGAAAACCTTGCTTGAACCATCGCGATCTTGTGGATTGCCCAGATCGCAGAGGTGGTAAATGCCGATGAGATTATGATCTTTTGGCTTGTCGTGGTTGTGGGTTTGCCACCTCTGATGACATGCTCCACCTCCAATGACCACAGACAGTCCTGTACTCACGGTGCTGGCCACTAGTGAACATGGTGCATTGGAAAAAAGGAAAAGCTGGGTTGGGGTTTTTTTTTTTTTTTTTTTAGTTTGTAATTGAGTAGGGACCAGATGTAGTTATAATAGATTTTTTTGTGTACATAAACATCTAAACCGTTAAAATTAGATCCAACGGTCAAAATTTTACCCCATTAATGGGGTAAAAAAAGAGGTCGCATTGTAGTCGTGGCCTATATATATGGGGGGGGGGGGGATCTTTCCTAGTGTGGCCACGAGCCCCCCACTAGGGCCTATGTACACCCGTCCATATATACTACTGAAAACATGTGCTCTATACGTGTGAGGCTTAATAGTGCGTTTTGATATATTATTTTAAATAAAAAAAATCAATTAATTATAAATCCAAATCTTAAAATCCACATTATATTTATTTTTTTTCCTTCCAAACACCAATTTATTTCAAATTATTATTTTAAAATGAATTTTTTAATTTGAAGATTGTCTATCAAACGGCCACATAATTTAAGAGAATAGAACATAATATTGTTAAAATATATGTAAATATTTGTTAAAATATCTTTATGCGGATTTATGAAGAGATCGTTTAAATAGATTATTAAAAAATTATTTCAGTAGGTTAAAGAAAAATTATTTATGGATGATGTGTCTAATATTTGATAAAAAGAGATAATGAAAAGACAAAGTAAAAATTTTAAAAGAATATTCAAGAAATAAAGAAAAATTAAGAGTGTTAAAGTTTGTTTTAAATTATCGTACAATTTTAACTTATATAATCAATTTAATGGTGTTTTCACCACACTATTTCAAATTCAAAATATTCTTTTTACTAAAAATTCAAATCCACTTTTTCAAAATTCACATCATATTTAATCTCTCTCTCAAACATCCCACAATTACTGAAAAGATAGAGAATAACGTAATATATTGAAATAAATACATATCAAGATTATAGTAAAATTGAAAAAAAAATTTGTGGGAAAAAATTTATCTTAAATATATAGATTTTTTTTTTCAATTATCAAATAGTAGGGATTGTATGTTTTAGCCAAAAAAAAAAAAGTTAAAAAGTTAAAAAGAATACTAATAATAATGTGATTAAAAAAGAAAATTACAAAACAATTTTAGCACGTCTTTAAGTAAACGAGATGGAGCTGTATCTTGTTATTAGACAAAGAAAATTTAAATGCATTTCAAATTAAAAAAAAAGGATGATTTGTCTCTTCTTTTAATGAGTAAGCCTTCGTTTGGTAAGTTACTTGAAAATGGAATTTTTAAGTTGGAGTTCATTGATCTTTCAAAAACTAGTTATAATTTTTGTTGACTTTTCAGAAAAGATAAAAACTGAGATGAAAATTTTGAGTTGGAATTAAAATTCCAAAAGGAGGCTAAATTTTTATTACTTCTAAAATAAAGCAGTCTACATTTAGCAGAGATGTGTGAAGAGTTAAAAGAGAAATGCACCAAAAGAATCGTCCGAAAAAATAATGCTCACAGATCACTTGATGCAAATATTGTGCTCAAACTTAACATTAGTCTCCACTGAAAAAAGAAGAAACTCTAGGACTTAATTCAAGTTTTCCAAATGTTACTTTAAACCGTCCAAGAACTCCAAGAACTTTTTGGAGTAATCAAACTTTGAGCAGCCAGCCAGTTCAAGACGCCTAAGAGATTTCAACGTGTAAATTTTGCTGGGCAGACTCTTTAGACTTTCGCATCGTTTCAGATTCACATTTATTACATTCTCTGGAAGTGCTGAAACCTTGTCAAGAGACGAGCAGCCCTTGAGATTCAGAGAAGTGAGCTTTTCAAGATTGCCAAAATACGACGGAACTTCTGGCAAAGTTACACAGCAACTCAGAGTAACACTCTCAATATTTGGTGCTCCAGAGAGATCCGGGACTTGAATCAGCTGCTCGGAGAAAATAAGATCGATTGCTTTTAAGTTCTCTAAGCGCTGCAAACAAAATGGGAATGTCCAGATTTAGGATGTAATTTAAAACAAAGACACTAGATTTGACAAAAGTTAATTAGTTTACCTGGATTCCATTCCATAGCTGCATAACCTTGCCGTAATGCATTTTCAGTTCAACAAGACTCTTTCCACTGAATTCTAGGGGCAAAGACCCAAAAGGGTATCCATCCCAGTAGAGATATCTAAGAGCATCAGGGAGGAACTGAAGACCTTGATGAAACTGTAATTTGCGCTTTAGAAAATGGTTACGAAACATGAGTATTCTCAGGTTAACCATCTTCCTAAAGGCTGTGGGACACAAGTCCAGTTCACTAATCCCGGACATATCTAAAAATATGCCTCCAATCGCTGTGGTCGCCTTGAAATCAAGAGGAACAGAAAATTAGTACAAAAACTTTACTTTATTATAACATTACGAAGTGCATAGATTGAAATGCTAAATTATGCCCTTCTGCTAGGCATAACAATAAAAAGTAATTTCAAGACTACTTTTCTATTATTTTTGTTAGAGTCTGAATAGATTTTCCTATACTTGTAGCAGGGTATTATTCTGTTCGTATATCTTTCTAGTTATTTTTCTTCTTTATATAGAAGCCTAAATATTGATGATTGATTAACGTCACTGAATATTTATAATTAAACTCTCGATGTTCTTCTCTCTCTTCCTCACTGATTTCTTTCCCACTGTCCTATGTCAAAAGGATATTCTCCTCTCTGTTCTTTTCTTCCTTTCTCCTTTGAAAATTCACACAATTTACACAGAAAATGTAATGCATTCAGTACTTACTGTATCGGTTCTAAAGACATGATAGATATCTTGACTATCCCATAATCTACTGCGCCGTCCAGGTTCTCTTAGTGATTGTTGCAAAACAATATTCTTACCCATTTTTCGTATCGAATGATGAATATACAGCTTGTTGCAATCTGTGATAGCTACAAGAGACGTTTCAGTTAGAGAATTTATCCCCCGATCTGCAGAAAACCCACAACCATCAAGTATTCTTTTTGCAACATCTGTGTCATCACCTTGAAAGAAACATACAATGTCAAGAAATATGCTCTTCATGTCTTCATCCAAGCCATCATATTTCGTTTTCAATACTTGACCAGCCAAGTAGTATAGGTCATCTTTTTCCTCGCTGATACTTGATAAGTAACTGAAACGGCGGATGTTACAAAGATGTGAAACCGAAATATCAATAGCTTGAGGAATATCATTAACACAATTTACATTTACCAACTTGCTTAACAACTTGAGATGGTCCTCATTGTTAGAGGTTCTTCCGAAAGCGCGTAGCTCAACAAAGAGCTGCAAAACTTCAGCCGGATTTAATCCTGGGACTTCATATCTTGCATCTGCATTCTCAAGTAATTCAACACGTCTACTTGTTATAATTATTCTGCTTCCAGGCCATACCGATCACGAACTCCAACAAGAATCTCTAATTGCTCTCTTTTCTCTACGTCATCAAGAACAAGAAGCACCGAGCGGTCATAACAGTCATGACCGTTAGTATTGTGCACGTTATAGGGTTAGGTCATAACCGTTATGACTGGACGGTCATAACGGTAATGACCGTTACTCTTGTGTACGGTATAGTGTTGCGGTCATAACCGTTAAAACCAACCGGTCATAACGGTTATGACCGTGGTTCTTGTAGAGATATAGGAACCGGTCATAACCGTAATGACTGCACGGTCATAAATGTTATGACTGTGGTTATGACCTTTATTTTATATATAAAAAAAAAAATCCAACGTCCTGTGAAAATTGCATGCTTACTAGGTAGATATCTGGGCAAAAACTCAGTTTAGGGTTGGCTGAGGCCATATATGTATTTATACAAAGTTTCTCAAATTTTTAATTATATATATATAATTTGATAAATTAAGGTGACCTGTTTTAGCGTCTTCGTCATTATAAGTGTAAGATGCATAAATTTTTGTTATAATTTATAATTTGATAATTTAATGACCTGTTATAGCAATTAATTCATATATTAAGATAGCCAAAATCAAAATTTAATTTATAATTTGATGATATAATGACCTGTTATGACCATTAAGTCATATATTAAGATGCATAAATATTTAATTTAATTTATAATTTAATAATTTAATGACATGGTATAGAAATTAAGTTAAGTCATATTTTAAGATACATAAATTTTTAATTTAATTTATAATTTGATGATTTAATGACCTGTTATAGAATTAAGTCATATTTTAAGATGAATAAATTTTTATTTTATTTTATAATTTGATAATAATTTAATGACATGTTATAGCAATTAAATCATATTTTTAGATACACTATATAGGAAAGAGTGGTCATTAAATCGAGAAGTTTGACACAGAGAGGTCACAATGATAATGACCGGATGGTCATAACGGGTGTGACCGATAAATGAATTCACGCTGGTTATAGAGGTCACAACTTTTATGACCACCCGGTCATAACAGTTGTGACCGTTACTCTTGTTAAAGGTATAAAGTAACGGTCATAACCGTTATGACCAGATGATCATAACCGTTATGACCAGATGGTCATAACGGTAATGACCGTTACTCTAGTTCACTATAGGGAGATAGGTCATTACTGTTATGACCATCCGGTAATAATAGTTATAACCGTTCACGATAGGGAGAGAGGTCATAACTGTTATGACCGTCCGGTCATAACAGATATGACCGTTACTCTAGATCATGATGAGTTGATCCTACTACTGTGGAGAAACTCAAGCAGCATCTGAGCACCGTTCTCTGGCAAACGTTACTTCACCATTGACGGTTTCACCCTCCTTTCTCTTGTTTTGTTCTCTCTCTACTGAGTAACGTTCAGATTTTTAATTGAAGTGGTTTAGTTTTATTAAAGTTTCCAGATACGGAAAGTTTGAGCCCTTCGCAACTAGAAAAATAATATCAAGATTGGTTTCTTCAGATGTACATATTGTGTGAGGAAGGAGTTGATCATGGTGAAGATGAAAAGTGCAAAATTGCCAGCCCTATGAAAAGCAAAGAAAATGGAATGCTTGGTGATAAATATTACCTGTCGATTTGGCAATCGAACATTCCATTTTCTTTGCTTTTCACAAGGCTGACAACAATACACTTTTCATCTTCACCATGATCAACTGCTTCCTCATACTGCATGTGTATCTGAAGAACCCAATCTTGATATTCTTTTTCTAGTTGCGAAGGACTCAACAACTTTCTGTGTCTGGAAACTTTAATAAAACTCAACCACTTCAATTAAAAATTTGAACGTTAATCGGGCAGAGAGAGAACAAAAGAAGAGAAAGGAGGGCAAAACCATGATGGTGAAGTAACGTTTGACAGAGCACGGGGTTCAGAAGCTGCTGTGAATCTCCACAGTAGAGTGACGATCCTAACTGTTATGACGGGGTGGTCAAAACTGTTATGACCTCTCTCCCTATACTAACGGTCATAACCGTTATGACCGGGTGGTCATAATAGTTATGACCTCTCTCCCTACCGTAGTGAACTAGAGTAACGGTACTAACTGTTATGACCGGGTGGTCATAACAGTTATGACCATTCACGATAGGGAGCGAGGTCATAACTGTTATGACCGTCTGGTCATAACAGTAATTACCGTTACTCTAGTTCACGATAGGGAGCTTTAACAGAATCTCTCTCTCTCACCGTCACCCGATGAGTTAATCCTATCTACTGTGGAGAAACTCAAGCAGCATCTGAGCGTCGTTATCTGGCAAACGTTACTTCACCATTGACGGTTTCACCCTCCTTTCTCTTATTTTGTTCTCTCTCTTCCGAGTAACGTTCAGATTTTTAATTCAAGTGGTTTAGTTTTATTAAAGTTTCCAGATATGGAAAGTTGTTGAGCCCTTAGCAACTAGAAAAGAATATCAAGATTGGTTTCTTCCGATGTACATATTGTGTGAGGAAGGAGTTGATCATGGTGAAGATGAAAAGTTCAAAATTGTCAACCCTATGAAAAGCAAAGAAAATGGAATGCTCGGTGGTAAATATTACCTGTCAATTTGGCAATCGAACATTCCATTTTCTTTGCTTTTCACAGGGCTGACAACAATACACTTTTCATCTTCACCATGATCAACTGCTTCCTCATACTGCATGGGCATCTGAAGAACCCAATCTTGATATTCTTTTTCTAGTTGCGAAGGACTCAACAACTTTCTGTGTCTGGAAATTTTAATAAAACTCAACCACTTCAATTAAAAATTTGAACGTTAATCGGCAGAGAGAGAACAAAAGAAGAGAAAGGAGCGCAAAACCGTGATGGTGAAGTAACGTTTGACAGAGCACGTGGTTCAGAAGCTGCTGTGAATCTCCACAGTAGAGTGACGGTCCTAACTATTATGACCGGGTGGTCATAACTGTTATGACCTCTCTCCCTATATTAACGGTCATAACCGTTATGACCAGGTGGTCATAACAGTTATGACCTCTCTCCCTACCGTAGTGAATTAGAGTAACGGTCCTAACTGTTATGACTGAGTGGTCATAACATTTATGACCTCTCTCCCTCCCTATCGTGAACGATCATAACTGTTATGACTGGGTGGTCATAACAGTTATGACCTCTCTCCCTACAGTTGTAAAATAGATTAACGGTCTTAACTGTTATGACCGACCGGTCATAACGGTTATGACCGATCGGTCATAACGGTTATGACCTCTCTTCCTATACTAACGGTCATAACTATTGTGACCTGTTGGTCATAATGAGAATGACCATCCGAAAAAAACTTAAAACTGAGTCATTTTCATCATGACCAATAAGTCCGAATGAAAATGACCACCTGGAAATTTGGAATCTCATCAAAAATACTTATAAAAATGAAAACTTTTTTTTTTTTTTTTTACATAATCAATAAGAACTTTACATTCTTACTGAAAGATATTAAAAACGTAAATTTTGTAAACATAAAAACAGAAATCAACTTTTCCTTGGCCGATAGGCTTTTAGATGCCGAAGCTGATACTCGGACAGACCTTCTTTCCGGAGTTGTGGTTTTCTCAAACATTTTCATGGGCTTCGACATGGGGAGTTTTTTTTTTTTTTTTTGAAGATTTCTAACGTTAACACAGTTGCAAGCAGTTTGTACAAGGCTTTTCGTGATGGTTTAGGACGGTTTCCGAGCGGTACCTGCCGATTGCAACTCTTTCTCTTCCTAGAATCGGAGTTTCTCTCCCTAGAATCGGAGTTTCTCTCTCTAAAACACTGTACAACCTGGTTTGAAATAGGACATGAGATGGAGAGTGACTCTTGGGCTGCGCGAGAGATGAGGGGATGAGGGTAAACCTGACTTTTGGCATTCATTTAATGCTACTGGGTCCCACAAAACTGACGTGGCGGTGCTAGTAATGGAGGGAAAAAAAGTGGTGCTGTATTTAATATAATTTATTTCAGAGGTGCTATTAATGAAATTTACCCTCAATTTAATGGTGTGTTTACCACACTATTTCAAATCCAAAATATTCTTCTTATTAAAAATTCAAATCCACTTTTTCAAAATTCACATCATATTTAATTTTTCTCTCAAACATCCCACAATAACTGAAAAAATAGAAATTAACGTGTGTGTATGTTTGTGTATATATGTATATTGAAATAAATACATATCGAGATTATAGTAAAATTGAAAAAAAATATGAGGGAAAAAATTTATCTTAAATATATAGATTTTTTTTTTTCAATTATCAAATAGTAGGGATTGTATGTTTTAGCAAAACAAAATTTTAAAAAAAGGTTAAAAAGAATACTAATAATAATGTGATTAAAAAAGAAAATTAAAAAACAATTTTAGCATGTCTTAAGTAAACGAGATGGAGCTGTATCTTGTTATTAGACAAAGAAAATTTAACTGCATTTCAAATAAGAAAAGGATGATTTGTCTATTCTTCTAATGAGTAAATTTTTATTGCCTCTAAAATAAAGCGTTCTCCATTTAACAGATATGTGTGAAGAGTTAAAAGAGATATGCACCAAAAGAACCGTCCTTAAAAATAATGCTCACAGATCACTTGATGCAAATATTGTGCTCAAACTTAACATTAGTCTCCACTGAAAAAAGAAGAAACTCTAGGACTTAATTCAAGTTTTCCAAATGTTACTTTAAACCGTCTGTCGGAAAGTTAGGGATTGTCATTTACTATGTTTTATTTTATTTGTTAGGATTTGTTCCTATAGTTTAGGAATAGATTGTTAGCTCATCATTAGCTGTCAATATCCTATTGTTTAGTTGCTGAAATCTTGCTGATTAGCTGGCTGATATTTCCTTAATCAGTTGGCTGATTAGTAGGGATCTCCTAGGTAGAATATCTCCTATATAATGATGTAATTATGATCTTATTCTATGAGATAGGAAAAAAAAAATTTTTTTCTTTCTATCAGAACTTTCATGGTATCAGAGCCATGACACAACGCAATGGATCCAAGACGGTGATGACCGGCACTACCGATCCTTCATTATCTAATGTTGTTTTTGGCAGATCTTCCTAGAGTAGTAGACCGGCGGCAACAACTGGCAGTGTTGATCAAATGTCCAGGAGTGCTTCACTTCAGATCACCATTCATAGATTGAATGGAACAAATTATTTGGAGTGGTCCCAATCTGTCAAACTAGCCATTGATGGCCGTGGGAAATTAGAATATTTGACGGGAGAGATTAAGAAACCAGTAGCCAACGATCCGGGTTTCCTCACTTGGCGTTCCAAGAACTCTTTGGTCATGGCTTGGCTTCTCAACTCGATGGAGGCGTCAATTGCAAAACCCAACCTATTTCTTCCAACGGCAAAGGATGTGTGGGATCCGGTTCGTGAGACATATTCTGACTTGGAGAATTGCTCCCAGATATTCGAATTGAAGTCAAAACTATGGAATTCCAAACAGGGCGATCGTGACATTACCGTCTATTACAATGAGATGGTTACCATGTGGCAGGAGCTAGATCAGTGTTATGACGATGTTTGAGAAAATCCAAACGATTGTGTGAGGTTCCAAAAGCGTGAAGAAAATGACAGGGTTTACATGTTTCTTGCAAGAGTAAAGAGGAACTTGGATAAGGTAAAAGGAAGGATTCTAGGCCAAAAACCGCTTCCTTCTATTCGAGAACTTTTTTCTGAGGTCTGACAGGAGGAATGCAGAAAGAAGATCATGATGGCAAACTCACAACCAACTGGCCTTCCTGAACCCTAGATGTCTGCCCTTGTTTCTCGTGGTTCCGAAGGTAATAGTGAGCAACACAAGAAGCCATGGTGTGATCATTGCAGAAAACCATGGCATACTCGCCAGACATGCTAGAAAATCCATGGGAGCCAGCCCACTTGAAGAAGAAACCTGATGGCCGTGCCTTCAAATCTCAGTCCGACAATTCTCAAGAGCAAGTTGTCAACTCAGAAACGCCACCTTTTACAAAGGAACAACTTGAGCACCTGTTCCAGTTCTTTAAATCTCCACAATTTAATATTAACCCTTCCTGCTCATTAACCCACCAAGGTAAATTCCCTGTTCTAGCCCTTTCTAGTGTTGCACCCAATTCACGACAGTCCTGGATCATAGATTCAAGAGCCACTGATCATATGACCAGTTGTTCCCAATTGTTTTCATCATATCATCTATGTGCAGGGAATAGGAAAATCAAAGTTGCCAATGGATTAACTTACTTGAGACGACATACAAATCAAAAGGAAGAGTCTGAAAGTTCTCTACAAGGCCAATCGTCCAATCCACAATCTCCTCCTATAGGTAATTCTCAGTTAAGTCTTCCTTCAGAAAATCCATCCCAAGAAACCGATCTCCCCATTGCCATTCGTAAGGGAGTTAGGTCTTGTACCCTACATCCCATGTCAAACTTTGTATCATACAAAAATTTGTCACCATCTTTTTCTGCATTCACCACTCATCTTTCCCTTGTGGAGATTCCAAAGACTGTGCAGGAAGCTTTACAGGTTCCGGAGTGGAAGGAGGCTGTTCTTGAGGAGATGCGGGCACTTGAGAAGAATAGGACTTGGGATTTGGTGGAGCTGCCGAGGGAAAAGAGAACTATTGGGTGTAAATGGGTGTTCACGGTGAAATACAAGTCAGATGGAAGTCTCGAAAGGTACAAAGCTCGATTGGTGGCCAAAGGATTCACACAAACGTATGGTATCGATTATACAGAGACGTTTGCTCCAGTAGCTAAATTAAATACTGTGAGGGTCCTATTATCAATTGCTGCTAACCTTGACTGGCATCTTCAACAAGTTGATGTGAAGAACGCCTTCCTCAATGGAGACTTGGCAGAAGAAGTCTATATGGATCCTCCACCAGGTTATCAAGAAAGGTTTGGATCGAAGGTATGTCGATTGAAAAAATCTCTCTATGGTCTCAAACAATCACCTAGAGCATGGTTTGAGAAATTTACTCGATTGGTGAAGAATCAAGGCTACCGTCGGACTCAAACCGACCACACTATGTTCGTAAAGCATTCAGAAGGTGGAAAGATGGCGGTCTTATTAGTCTACGTAGATGATATCATCCTAACAGGTGATGATATAACTGAGATGAACCGGTTGAAGACGAGTTTGGCCAATGAACTTGAGATCAAAGACCTGGGAGCTCTTAAATACTTTCTTGGCATGGAAGTTGCAAGATCAAAGAAGGGGATTATGGTGAATCAGCGGAAGTATATCCTAGACCTCCTCAAGGAGACTGGGATGAGTGGATGTAGACCGGTGGACACCTCAATAGATCCCAATGTGAAGTTCAAAGAAGAAAAAGGGAGTGAGTCAGTTGATACAACAATGTACCAAAAATTAGTGGGAAAATTAATTTATTTGTCCCACACACGTCCCGATATAGCTTTTGCAGTAAGTCTCGTAAGCTAGTTCATGCACTCGCCGAAGAAGGAGCACCTAGAGGCTACATACCGAATACTAAGGTACCTAAAGGGCTGTCCAGGAAAGGGATTATTCTTTCAAAAAACTCTGCAGCGAGATGTTGAAGCCTTCACGGACGCTGACTGGGCAGGTTCTGTTACCGACCGGAGATCAACAACAGGGTATTGTACCTATGTGTGGGGTAACCTTGTTACTTGGAGAAGTAAGAAGCAAACAGTGGTGGCTCGAAGCAGTGCGAGGCAGAATTCAGAGCAATGGCCAATGGAATTTGTGAGCTATTATGGCTGCAAAGAGTCCTAGAAGAACTGAGGAAGCCGATGAATCTCCCAATGAAGCTGTATTGTGATAATAAGGCAGCAATAAGCATCGCCCAAAATCCAGTGCAACATGATAGAACTAAACATGTGGAAATAGATCGCCATTTCATAAAGGAGAAGTTTGAGACAGGAATCATATGCATGCCTTTCATTCCAACAACACAGCAAACAGCAGATATTCTCACAAAAGGGTTGTTTAAACCTGTATTCGAGAATCTTTTTAGCAAGTTGGGATTAATCGACATCTACTCTCCAACTTGAGGGGGAGTGTCGGAAAGTTAGGGATTGTCATTTACTCTGTTTTATTTTATTTGTTAGGATTTGTTCCTATAGTTTAGGAACAGATTGTTAGCTCATCATTAGCTATCAATATCCTATTGTTTAGTTGCTGAAATCTTGCTGATTAGCTGGCTGATATTTCCTTAATCAGTTGGCTGATTAGTAGGGATCTCCTAGGTAGAATCTCTCCTATATAATGATGTAATTCTGATCTTATTCTATGAGATAGAAAAAACATTTTTCCTTCTATCAGAACTTTCACAGTCTAAGAACTCCAAGAACTTTTTGGAGTAATCAAACTTTGAGCAGCCAGCCAATTCAAGACGCCTAAGAGATTTCAACGTGTAAATGTTGCTGGGCAAACTCTTCAGACTTTCACATCGTTTCAGATTCACATTTACTACATTCTCTGGAAGTGCTGAAACCTTGTCAAGATACGAGCAGCCCTTGAGATTCAGAGAAGTGAGCTTTTCAAGACTGCCAAAATACGACGGAACTTCTCGCAAACTTACACAGTAACTCAGAGTAACACTCTCAATATTTGGTGCTCCAGAGAGATCCGGGACTTGAATCAGCTGCTTAGAGAAACCAAGATCGATTGCTTTTAAGTTCTCTAAGCGCTGCAAACAAAATGGGAATGTCCAGATTTAGTATGTAATTTAAAACAAAGAAACTAGATTTGACAAAAGTTAATTAGTTTACCTGGATTCCATTCCATGGCTGCTCAACCTTGCCGTAATGCATTTTCAGTTCAACAAGATTCTTTCCACCGAATTCTCGGGGCAAAGACCCAAAAGGGTATCCATCCCAATAGAGATATCTAAGAGCATCAGGGAGGAACCAAAGACCTTTATGTAACTGTAACTTGCGCTTTAGAAAACGGTCACGAAACTTGAGTATTCTCAGGTTAACCATCTTCATAAAGGCTGTGGGACTCAAGTCCAGTTCACAACTCGCGGACATATCTAAAAATATGCCTTCAATTGCTGCGGTTGCCTCGAAATCAAGAGGAACAGAAAATTAGTACAAAAGATTTGCTTGATTATAACATTACGAAGGGCATAGATTGAAATGCTAAATTATGCCCTTATGCTAGGCATAACAATAAAAAGTAATTTCAAGACTACTTTTCTATTATTTTTCTTAGAGTCTGAATAGATTTTCCTATACGTATAGTAGGGTCTTATTCTGTTGTTATATCTTTCTAGTTATTTTTCTTCTTTACATAGAAGCCTAAATATTGATAATTGATTAACATCACTGAATATTTATAATAAAACTCTCGATGTTCTTCTCTCTCTCCCCCACTGATTTCTTTCCCACTATCCTATGTCAAAAGGATATTCTCCTCTCTGTTCTTTTCTTCCTTTTTCTTTTGAAAATTCACACAATTTACACAGAAAATATAATGCATTCAGTACTCACTGTATTGGTTCTAAAGACATGATAGATAGCTTGACTATCCCATAATCTACTGCGCCATCCAGGTTCTCTTTGTGATTGTCGCCAAACAATATTCTTACCCATTTTTCGTATCGAATCATGAATATACAGCTTGTTGCAACCTGTGATAGCTACAAGACACGTTTCAGTTAGAGAATTTATCCCCCGATCTGCAGAAAACCCACAACCATTAAGTATTCTTTTTGCAACATCTTTGTCATCACCCTGAAAGAAACATACAATGTCAAGAAATATGCTCTTCATGTTTTCATCCAAGCCATCATATTTCGTTTTCAAAACTTGACCAACCAAGTGGTATGGTTCATCTTCTTCCTGGCTGATACTTGATAAGTAAACCAAACGGGGGATGTCACAAAGATCTGAAACCAAAATATCAATAGCTTGAGGAATATCATTAACACAATTTACATTTACCAACTTGCTTAACAACTTGAGATGGTCCTCATTGTTAGAGGTTCTTCCGAAAGCGTGTAGCTCAACAAAGAGCTGCAAAACTTCAGCAGGATTTAATCCTGGGACTTCATATCTTGCATCTGCATTCTCAAGTAATTCAACACGTCTACTTGTTATAATAATTCTGCTTCCAGGGCCATACCGATCATGAACTCCAACAAGAATCTCTAATTGCTCTCCTTTGTCTACGTCATCAAGAACAAGAAGCATCTTTTTACGTCGCAACCAGTCTTTAACATGGTTTCGTTGAGACATGGTATCAATATGCAGATCTGGAATTTCCTTCAACAATTCAAGAAAAAGTTATGGAAAAAGGTACATTTCTCAATCCACCGAGTCTTTTGTGACATTTTTAAGAAAGCAACAAGTATCAAATTGGTGTTTGAGTTGTGTGAATAGTGCAGTGGCAAGGGCTTTCTTGTTGATTTCGAAAACCAGTTTTTAAAAATTTAGCGGAAGTATGGTACAGATCAAATCGCACATATAAAAATTTTTCTCAAAAATTTTTCCAATTACAATATTTATATTAATTTAATAAAATAAATTAAGAAGAAAGTTTAGAGATTGAACGTTGTCCGATTAGGTCAAAATTCTTGATCTCCTTCAAGAACCTTCTTGAGTGCTCCAAATCCTTCGGACATACCAATCTTCTTGAGAATTTCAAATCCTTCAAAAGACCAACGGTTCTTTCTCAGCGTTCTGCAGATCACGATGAATAGGAAACGAGTGGGCGTTTCTGAATTTGGGTTTGATTACACACTTGAATTTTGATTCACTTTGTGTTCTCAACTCATGAGTCAAAGTAAATGAGAATAAAATAAGAAACTCTCTGAAGAAAAAGTTACGTATTTCTTTTTTTCTGTCAAAAAGGAATTAAATATATCTTCCTTTTCTTTTAGATACATCGTATGTATTCTGTTTTTAGTATTACAGAGAAATAAATGACATTGTAATTGATTAATTAACAACTCCTTCATGTGGAACAATATACACACGCCTACTAATTCCATATAGTGGGCGTGTTTTATGGATATGGGAGAGAGAAAATCTCTCTTCCATCATATAATCAGTTATCTTTTTTTTTTTTTTAATCTTATTTTGAACTATTCAAAATAACATAATTGATCTTTTCTCTTTCACATGTATCAAAATTCAAAATTCAAAATTTCACATACACTTTGTAGATATTATGTGAACCACCCTGTAGTACACAACTATGATGTAGTCCTTACCACACTGTATAATATTTAATTTAAAACTATTTTAAATTTATTTTGAATAATCATATTATTTAAAATACAAATTAATCCAATTAATTTGTTGTGTGAATATTAATATAGAATTCTCAATTCTAAATTAATAAATTAACCCAACATAAAATAATGTTCACATGATTCAATGGAGCCGTTGAGAGGAACTATGGACTTTATAATTTTAAGCTCCAATAATTTTGACAATTAATTAACACCTTAATTATAATATCAAAATTATTAATTCCAAATTATTCCACTAAAAATTTGGAATTGCACTCTTAAAATTATAAAACTAATTATATTCAAAGAATTTGAATTGCCTATTGATATAGTCAGTACATATAAATCAATCCTCCATAAACGGTTCATAATTAAAGCTAGGTATTTTCTGTTAACCTCTTTAATTATATCTATCTTTCTCCTTAAGTACCATTGATTCTCTAATGAATAATATATTTATGATCTAATCATAAATTGAACGCTCTTATTATTCAAGTCCTGAATCAACACTTATGGGAACCGTCCATCTGACTTCTTTACGAAGGAATGGATTTCATCTTATATATTAATATTTCCGGCTACTTATTATATTATATTTCCAATATACCAAGAATTTGACACTATTCATTTATGTCATTACTCAATATGTCAAAAAACATGATACAGTAAATAGGAGTCTATTAATTACTCAAAATTAGGATCGATTCATATATGACCATCATTGATTAATTTTAAATGCTCCATATGACAACGGAAATTATTAGACATTCATAATTAATCGTGTTCTAATCCTGTATAATCAAATTATATAAAGCGCTTTTATTCCAATAATCTCATTATTAACAATCCGGATAAGATCATTTCATTCAGAATGTAATGAATCGCGCTAGTAATTTTAAATTAAAGATCCCAACTTTAATTTTTAATTACGGATAGATTTAGATTATTTTACTTTAAATATTATCCTCCTGTATATAACACTTATATATAATATTTAAAGTCACATTTAAATAATTTAGGGTTTTCGATATTTATAAAGCATCTAAGTATGCATGCAAAAATAATACTGAAAAAATTCCTCAAATTAAATCAGCAAAATAATACATCATATTTGTTTATGGGCACATATCCCAACAATCTCCCACTTGCCCTAAAGCAAATGTGACATGTCTTTAAGTCCCATCCCTTCAAGATGTTGCTCAAAATTCCGAGCTAGTAATGTCTTGGTAAACAGATCAGTTATGTTATTCGCGGATGCGATCTTTTCAACTGAAACATCTCCTCTACTGACAATCTCTCTCACTAAGTGAATTTCCTCTCTATATGCTTTCCTTTTCGGTGATTTTGGGTTATTTGGCATTGGCCACTGCTCCATTGTTATCACAATAGAGTCTAATTGGCTCATACATATCTGGAACAACTTCCAGATCTCTCAAGAATTTGAGAAGCCAGATTGCCTCTTTAGCTGCGTCACAAGCTGCTACATATTCAGCCTCCATGGTTGAATCAGCAACACAAGTTTGCTTGATACTCCTCCATATAATGGCTCCACTTCCCAAAGTGAACACCGCCCCAGAGGTAGACTTCTGAAAGTCTCTATCTGATTAGAAATCATAATCTGTATATCCAATAGGAATCAAATCCCTATTAGAATATACGAGCATATAGTTTCTCGTCTTTCCCAAATATTTGAGACTATGCTTGACTGCCACCTAGTGATCCAATCCTGGGTTCAACTGGTATCGACTATAACCACTCCCACTACAAAGCATATGTCAAGTCTGGTACGCAACATTGCATACATTAGACTACCAATTGTCGATGCATATGGAATTCGTCTCATATTCTCCTCTTCTTGCGGTGTTTTAGGAGACCGCTCTTTAGAGAGATGAACTCCATGTCGAGAAGGCAAGTTCCCTTTCTTAGAGTTCTGTATCGCAAATCTGATAAGCATCTTATCAATGTACAAAGCTTGAGACAATGCGAGAAGCCTATTCTTGTGATCTCGTATAATCTGGATACCAACAATATAGCTTGCTTCTTCCAAATCCTTCATTTGGAATTGGCTGGCTAGCCAGTTCTTTACCTTTGATAGAGATTCTACATCATTCCCAATGAGTAGAATGTTGTCTACATAAAGAACTAAGAAGACCACTTTATTCTCGTCTATCTACTTATAGACACAAGGTTCATCCATACTTTGTTCAAAACCATAAGACTTTATGGCTTCGTTAAATCTAATGTTCCAAGATCTAGAAGCCTGCTTAAGTCCATAAATGGACCTTTGCAGTTTGCAGACTTTCTATTCTTGGCCTTTGACCACGAAACCTTCTGGTTGGACCATATGAATGGTCTCTTCAAGATGACCATTCAAAAATGCTGTCCTGACATCCATTTGCCATATCTCATAATCATAATGAGCAGCAATGGACAAGAGAATCCGGATGGATTTTAGCATGGCCACTGGAGAAAAAAATATCCTCATAGTCTACTCCTTCTTTTTGGGTAAAACCCTTTGCCACCAGCCTAGCTTTGAAAGTCTCCACTTTCCCATCGGCTCCTCTCTTTCTTTTATAGATCTATTTGCAACCAATAGGCTTAATGCCTTCTAGTAGATTTACGAGCTCCCAGATTGAATTGGAGTACATAGACTCCATTTCGAGTTTCATGGCTTCCTGCCATTTTTCTCGATCAACATCATCCATTGCCATCTTATATGTCAATGGATCATCGTCACTGCCATCAGTGACTGCAACCTGTGCTTCTCCATCTTCACGATAACGGATGGGCAATCTTATTTCCCTCCCACTACGTCGTGGTGGCTATGGTGTTTGATCTCGAGTAGTGATCTCTTCTCTTGGTCGTTCAACAGCTGTTGTTGGTGTGGGGCCGATCTTATCAGCCAGCAACTCTTCCAAAACCACTTTACTTTTGGGTTTGAAATCTGCCATATAGTTGTGCTTGAGAAATTTAGCATTTGTCGACACAAATACTTTATTATCTTGAATGCTATAAAAAAACCTCCTCTCGCTCCTTTAGGGTAGCCCACAAACATGCATACCTCCGAGCGAGGTTCCAACTTCCCAGTCTTTTCCTTTAGCACGTGTGCTGGGCACCCCCATATGCGGATGTGTCTCAAACTAGGTTTGCGACTATTCCACAACTCTAAGGGAGTCTTAGAGATTGACTTAGATGGAACTAAATTCAGAATATATACAGCTGTTTGTAGTGCATATCCCCAAAATGAGGTCGGCAGAGAAGAATAGCTCAACATTGATCTTATCATGTCAAACAAAGTACTTTTTCTTCTTTCAACTACGCCATTTTATTGTGGTGTTCCAGGTGCCGTGAGCTGTGATAATATTCCGTTCTCAATCAAGTGGTCTTTGAATTCATAATCTAGGTACTTTCCTCCTCAATCCGATCTTAGAGTTTTGATTGATTTTGTAAGACCCGAAATTTTGTAAACTTGTAATCTCCTTGTTCATAAGGGATTAAAGTTCAAATTACGTGTTTATAATATGTTTCATGAAAAATTATTAATAGTAATGAGAAATTCATAATTTTATTTATTAATGTTTGAGTCCTCATTAAATTGACTATGAGACTCTATAAATGATTTATGAGCCATGTATGGGGTTTTTAAAGGAAGAAGAATGAAA
This sequence comes from Ficus microcarpa, assembly GCA_025413485.1. Classification (NCBI taxonomy): domain Eukaryota; kingdom Viridiplantae; phylum Streptophyta; class Magnoliopsida; order Rosales; family Moraceae; genus Ficus; species Ficus microcarpa. The sequence goes on along the minus strand of CM046380.1, from coordinate 13,753,626 downwards.
AAGGATGAAATTTTACGAAAGTCAACTTTGACTGAAAAAGTCAAAGTTTGACCAACAAAAAGTCAAAGGGTTGACTTTACGGAATTTTCGAAGTACAGTCCGGAAAGAGTTCCAAGATTAATGTTTGGTGAATTAGATAGCAAGAATAAGCCTTAAAACGTCCCTAGAAAATCAAGCACACCAATTTAAGTTTAAGGGCAAAAAGGGGTTCGGAAAAATTAAAGAAAAATATTTTTCGATCCAAAATTCACACAGATAAATTTTGTACTTCGGTACGATATAAAAATATTGTGTTTTGGGAAATCACAATATTAGAATTATCTGTGTAGCACAAAGAGAAGAAAAAATAGAGTTTTGGAGAGCAATTGGCCAAACAAAGCCTAACCAAGTAAGGACACATTGCCCATACCCATGACTTCACTCTCCACTCACCCAAGCTAGGACCATGTGGAGCCTTCTCCTCCATTCATTGAAGTCGGCAGCAGCACATGGAAGGCATGGGAAAAAGCTCCATTTTGAGGAAAAAAGTTATCACCCAAAGGCTTCCCATTTGCCTATAAATACCCCCCTCATAAAAACCCATCCTTTTATTCACAAAAGGCAGCCAACCTCTTGAGAATTTTCCTCATAAATTCGGCAGCAAGAGGGAGAGAGGGAGAGGTGAGATCCAAAGAAATTTTCTTGGGGTTTTCACTCATTGGAGGGTCGGTTTTTCAAGGGTGAAAGTAAGGAAGAGTTGAGAAAAATCTAGTGGGTTTCTAGGGCTTGAGGCCGACCAAGAGAGGGAGGAGAAAGAGTGGGTAAATCTTGAAATTTTTTTGGGCCTTTTGCTCTTGAAATGCTCTGCTTTGGAGGGGTAAAATTCTAGAGCCAACCAAAAGCTTTGCAACCCTTGTTGGTGGTGTGGCCGTGAGCTAGAAGCAAGGAGGAGAAGGGAGAAATTTTTGGGTAACCAAACTAGTTTTGGTTCTAGGTAATTTCTTAAACCCTAAACCTCTAACTTTAAGCTTAATTTCAAGTTTAATTTGAGGTTCGATTGAGTTGTAAGGACGTAAGTCCGATTTCAATTTTGTGCCCTAATTTTGGTGTGCGTGCTTGGTTTGATAGATCTAGGGTTTGATTGGCTAAATTCTTGCTTGATTTATGCTTGTTTGTGATTGAATTTCATGTTAGAAACTAGGGTTGTATGTTCCCCCATATTGTGGCCGAAATCTGCCCTGGACAGCCAAGAGATGCATGCTAGTTTAGGACCTAATTTGTGGATGCTTGTATGTGATGATGCTAAGCTAGAACCAAAGCAACCCTAGGGTTTTAATTTTGGTTTTGGGTTGCATGGTTTGTATGAGATGGCTAATGGGTTGAATGGGATGTTAGAAAATGCTGTGTGCTTGAATCGTAAGCTCTCGAAGTGGTCGGTCGAGATAGATTCGCGAAATAGGACGTAAACTGAAAGTAAATCTCAAAGCTGCCAGTTCGGTTTCGAATCTGGACAGTTTTGGAAAAGTGAAATTTCAAGACCTCTAGAGGCCGAACGGGGTAAAACTTAAAATACAAAAGTTGCTCGGAACAATTTTTACTAAAGAGAACCGTGGACAGAATCTCGAAATAAGGCTCCAACGGCCTCCGTTTTCCCCAAAACCCGTGGCTGATCCCCAGACCCAGTTTTCACTCAGTTTTTCAGGGTCAGCCAGTTTCAAACAAAAACGGGTATTAATACAAGCCGAACTGGATTTTTTGCAAAACACAAAATTTTTAGCATTTTTCGAGAGCTACAACTTTCATGAAGACAAGTTTTTCAGATTCTCGACGGATTTTTAAACTGGACACGTTTTAGGGAAGGTGTGCAGGGAATCCGAAAATTCCTGCACCTTGGTTTTACAAAAATGTCTTCTAAAAACTATAAAGTGTTTTTAAACTGTTATTTTAGATACGGAAACTGTTCCAAAGGCAGTTTTCAACTTTAAATGATTTTATAAAAGATTTGTTTCTAAAACTATGAATTTTAAGGGTTCAGATTTGAAATTCCATATTTTTCCAAGAAGTAAAGAAAAAGGGGTTTCAAACCGAATGTTTCCAAGTTAAGGGAAAAGGATGACTTTACACCAAGTATTTTCAAGTTGAAAAGTGAAATGGGATTTTGAAACCAAAGTGTTTTCAAGTTGAGGGGAGAAATGAGATTTTAAGCCCAAATATTTTCAAGTTAGAGAAGCAAAAATTTTTACAAGTAAACTAAAGGATTTTTGGAAGATAGTTACACAAGGTTTTCTAAAAATAAGGAAATGGAGTTTTAAGGAAAAATTGGTAAGCAAGCCGATTACGAACGATAACCGGATTTTATATCCGAGTTACAAACTCAAGGATGACTAAGGGTTGACCCAATATCCACTTAAGGTTTACCTTAAGGGTTACCCAACATAACCCTAAGGGACACTCATATGTATATTTGGGCTAGGATTCAAGGGGTTAATGGAGATAACCCAATAATGAGAATGTACGAGTAAAGCCCAAAGTTTTCAAGAAAACCAACGATAAGAACGAGGATCTAATCAAGAGGTTATCCAACGTGACGTCTTAAGGATAATCAAAGGTTGACTATCCTTAATGAAGAAAGATGATTAAGGCGGCCAAGAAGGATATCAAGTATAGGGGACATACAACCAAGAGTAGGTGTGAGAGTTAGTTAGGTCGCCAACATTCCATGATAGGATTCTGATCCTATATTTTTCGTATAGCAGGAAAGTGACCTGCTGTTGTCGACAAATCTAAGGACGCAACATTAAGGAAACGGCACAAGAGGTAAGTACAAACCTCACCTGCAGTATGAAAATTAGTAAAATATCTTCAAGTATACAGTTTCCAAATGTGCTGCAAGATGTTTCGTGCTATGTTTATGAAATGCCATGTTTAAAATGTCATGCTTTGCAAAATGCTATATATGCATAAATGTTATGTTACAAGATGCTATATGTGCATAAATATTATTTTATGAAAAATGCCATACATGCTAGATTTGCAAAATGTCATGTTTTCAAAAGCGCTAATAGCAAGAAAAATGTTAAGTATGCACAAATGCCATGTTTTAAGAAACACCATGTTATGAATGAGATGAAAATCATGTTATGATATAGTGACATCATAAAGCATGTTCACTAAAGATAAACAACATGGTAAGAAATCACAAGTAAGGTGTCGTACCAACCTCCCATATGGTGGAGGGTTTTTCATGTTAAAGTATGATAATTAACCTCTCGTTGATGCGAGAGTGTATAAAGTTTAATGATTCCCAGGGCAGTTAGGGACCTTGCAACCCCTAACTGTATCTGGAGGCGCGCTATATAAGTTATGGTATGTACACTATAGGGCCCATAAGAAAGATAAGTCCAAGTTAAAAAGAAATGCATAAATGAACATAAATGGTTCACGTATATGCATATGATGACTGTTATGTTTCCAAGATGTTTTAAATGAGAAAATGTTTTGTGAGATTACGTTGTGCTTACTGGGCGAAAGCTCATAAAGTTATATTTCATACTGTAGGTAAGAAACCTGCAGCTTGAATGGTGGGCATTGTGTGGATGATGCGGCGGCAGATGAAGGGCGGTATGGATACCACTACGCATATATTCCGCAACCCTTTTGAGAAGTTAAGAAGTTTTGTGTATAAGTATATACGATGAAGATAAATTATGCTTTATGGTATTTTGCTACTAAAGACTTTAAAAGATCTTTTATCCCAGTATGTATGGAAGATAAGTTTCTATGAGTAACCCTTTTCATATATATAAGTTTCAAAAAAAAAAAATATTCCTAATTTTTCAAGTAAAGAAGTTAAGTAATAGTAAGGTGACGGCCCTACGTAGTAAGGGGGCGTCACAGATTTGCTGAGTTGCTTTTCAACTTCAGCATGGAATTCTTTGAATTTTTCAAAGGTCTCGGATTTTCTTTGCATCAGGTATACATATCCGTATCTTGAATAATCATCAATAAATGTGACAAAGTATTCATAGCCTCCTCTATCTTTGACATTCAAAGGGCCACATACAGCAGTATGTATGATCTCTAGAGGTGCTTTTGCTCTTTCACCTTTAGCCGAAAAATGCCTTTTAGTCATTTTACCTTCTAAACAGGATTCACAGACTGGTAGAGTGCTAACTTTTAGCTCTCTCAAAGGACCATCATTTGCTAGTCTTTCTATTCTATCTATATTAATGTGACCAAGCCTTAAATGCCAAAAATATGTGTCATCTTTATCATTAGAAATCTTTCTTCTTTTAGGGGTTGGTTTAGCGACTTTAAACATTTCAGTTTGAAGTAAGTTATAGGAAATTGGTTTAACAAAATATAGATCATTATCCACATAACCAAAACAAATATTCATACCATTCTTATAAATTGAAACAGAGTCAACTTCAACAGAAACTGAAATAAATTGTTCAACCAACTTAGAAACCGAAATTAAATTCCGTTTGAAATCCGGAATGAAATAAACATTGTCTAAAAACAAATATTTATTATTATCAAATGACAGTTATACTGTCCCTACTGCTATCGCTGATAGTCTTTCCCCACTGCCAACTCTCATCGTGAAAACTTCCTTTTCAAGATCCCTAGATGACTCAAGCATCTGCAAAGAAACACAAACATGGTTTGATGCCCCTGAATCAATAATCCAGCTTGAGAGATCATTCTCAACTAAGCATGTTTCCATGACTAGTAAATTTGATTTACCTTGTTTCTTCCTCTTTTGGATCTTCTTCTTACCCTTCTGTTTTCCCACAATTTTCTTCTTATTATTCTTAGAAGAAAAAACTTTCCCCTCAGCTACATTAGCCTCGGCAACATTTGCCTTGTCACTCTTATCATCGATAAGGGTCTCATAGGTCTGCAGCTCGTTCAGAAGTTCCATCAGATTATACATCTTATGGTTTATGACGTAGTTCGCTCTGAATTGGAGAAAAGTAGGAGATAGTTCTCCAAGATCATACCAACTTGGGTCTTTTCATCAATGTTCACATCATTGATTTCAGCCTCATTAAAATGATGAATCACTTTAAGGACGTTCTCACGAACCGAAGAACCATTCTTTATTTTGTCCTTCATAATTGTTTTTATAATGACGTTGCTAGCCTTCTCAGAGTGATGTCCAAACATTTCCTGCAAAGAATTCATAATCTCATTAGCAAATTCAAAGGCCTTGTGCTTAGCTCTAAGCACTTCATTTATTGCCGCTAACAGGTAGCAGCGAGCCTTGTTGTTTGCAACAACCCAACGATCATACTTGTCCGAGACAGCCTTGGAGGCATTGGTCGGAGGCACTGGAGGACAATCCTCCTTAAGAACAAAATGGTAGTTTTCATTTATCAAGAGAATATTCATGTTGCTTTTCCATTTGACAAAGTTTTCACCAGTTAAAACTTGAGATGCGAGAAGTGAGAAAATCGGGTTTGACATATTTGTTGAAAATAATTAAAAAATATTTTTCAATAAGTAATTGCATAAATATCGTAACAAATTAAAGGCAAAGTAAATATGATGCATGAATGGACATGTTAAAATAAACCAAACATGTTTACTTTAAAAGCCTAAGGAATTTTAATCACCACAACTAAGTGCCGCCGTAGGGTAGATCAAGTAATTGTTAATTAAAATGAGACATTCTCAATTAATAAATATTATCCGAAATATTTCATATTTCTAATACTTATTAATTTCCTTTAATTTTTGGTCAAGAAAATAATTAACTAATTTAATTTTCTCTTTATAAGTGTAACCCACCATATCAAATTTTTAAGACTTAACTTAGAAATTGCCGTCGTAGGGTAGGTTAATTCTAAAGTACATCTTAAAATCCTATCTCATGGAAGACAATCTTAGTATTGTATTTAATAGACATCTTCCATAGGAAAGATGAAATCAAAGCATCTCTAGGCACTATTAAAATATTGTGCTCAAACTTAACATTAGTCTCCACTGAAAAAAGCAGAAACTCTAGGACTTAATTCAAGTTTTCCAAATGGTACTTTAAACCGTCCAAGAACTCCAAGAACTTTTTGGAATAATCAAAATTTGAGCAGCCAGCCAGTTCAAGACGCCTAAGAGATTTCAACGTGTAAATGTTGCTGGGCAGACTCTTCAGACTTTCGCATCGTTTCAGATTCACATTTATTACATTCTCTGGAAGTGCTGAAACCTTGTCAAGAGATGAGCAGCCCTTGAGATTCAGAGAAGTGAGCTTTTCAAGACTGCCAAAATACGACGGAACTTCTCGCAAACTTACACAGTAACTCAGAGTAACACTCTCAATATTTGGTGCTCCAGAGAGATTCGGGACTTGAATCAGCTGCTCAGAGAAACTAAGATCGATTGCTTTTAAGTTCTCTAAGCGCTGCAAACAAAATGGTAATGTCCAGATTTAGTATGTAATTTAAAACAAAGAAACTAGATTTGACAAAAGTTAGTTAGTGTACCTGGATTCCATTCCATAGCTGCTCAACCTTGCCGTAATGCATTTTCAGTTCAACAAGATTCTTTCCACTGAATTCTCGGGGCAAAGACCCAAAAGGGTATCCATCCCAGTAGAGATATCTAAGAGCATCAGGGAGGAACTGAAGACCTTGACGGAACTGTAATTTGCGCTTTAGAAAACGGTTACGAAACATGAGTATTCTCAGGTTAACCATCTTCCTAAAGGCTGTGGGACTCAAGTCCAGTTCACTAATCGCGGACATATCTAAAAATATGCCTTCAATCGCTGCGGTCGCCTTGAAATCAAGAGGAACAGAAAATTAGTACAAAAACTTTACTTTATTATAACATTACGAAGTGCATAGATTGAAATGCTAAATTATGCCCTTCTGCTAGGCATAACAATAAAAAGTAATTTCAAGACTACTTTTCTATTATGTTTGTTAGAGTCTGAATAGATTTTCCTATACTTGTAGCAGGGTATTATTCTGTTAGTATATCTTTCTAGTTGTTTTTCTTCTTTATATAGAAGCCTAAATATTGATAATTGATTAACGTCACTGAATATTTATAATAAAACTCTCAATGTTCTTCTCTCTCTTCCCCACTGATTTCTTTCCCACTGTCCTATGTCAAAAGGATGTTCTCCTCTCTGTTCTTTTCTTCCTTTTTCTTTTGAAAATTCACACAATTTACACAGAAAATGTAATGCATTCAGTACTCACTGTATTGGTTCTAAAGACATGATAGATAGCTTGACTATCCCATAATCTACTGCGCCATCCAGGTTCTCTTTGTGATTGTCGCCAAACAATATTCTTACCCATTTTTCGTATCGAATCATGAATATACAGCTTGTTGCAATCTGTGATAGCTACAAGAGACGTTTCAGTTAGAGAATTTATCCCCCGATCTGCAGAAAACCCACAACCATCAAGTATTCTTTTTGCAACATCTTTGTCATCACCCTGAAAGAAACATACAATGTCAAGAAATATGCTCTTCATGTCTTCATCCAAGCCATCATATTTCGTTTTCAATACTTGACCAGCCAAGTGGTATGGTTCATCTACTTCCCGTCTGATACTTGAGCAGCGAACCAAACGGGGGATGTCACAAAGATCTGAAACCAAAATATCAATAGCTCGAGGAATATCATTAACACAATTTACATTTACCAACTTGCTTAACAACTTGAGATGGTCCTCATTGTTAGAGGTTCTTCCGAAAGCGTGTAGCTCAACAAAGAGCTGCAAAACTTCAGCAGGATTTAATCCTGGGACTTCATATCTTGCATCTGCATTCTCAAGTAATTCAACACGTCTACTTGTTATAATTATTCTGCTTCCAGGGCCATACCGATCACGAACTCCAACAAGAATCTCTAATTGCTCTCTTTTGTCTACGTCATCGAGAACAAGAAGCACCTTTTTACGTTGCAACCAGTCTTTAACATGGTTTTGTCGAGACATGGTATCAATAAGTAGATCTGGAATTTCCTTCCGCAATTCAAGAAAAAGTTTTGGAAAAAGGTACATTTCTCGATCCACCGAGTCTTTTGTGACATTGAAAAGAAAGCAACAAGTATCAAATTGGTGTTTGAGTTGTGTGAATAGCGCAGTGGCAAGGGCTTTCTCACCTAAACCATCCATCCCCCAAATTCCCACAATGCGAACATTTGGTGAGCTAATGTCCAGCAACGACTTGACGATTTTGATACTTTCATGAATTCCAACTAAACCCTTGAAGTCATCACTCGTTGACTTAAGCTGCAATTTCTTGGTAACATCTTGAACGACTTCATCAATTAATCGGGATTCAGGCCTTGCACATACAAAAGACAAATGACAACTGGCAACAAAAGGGTACTAAAAGAAAGACAAACAATATATATGTATATATATATATATATATACATAAATTGTCAACACCTAGAGTGATCAATCTTGATTAAAAGTTACAAGATGGTAGTAATTACCTGATATGAGCTGAACTCCACCCAGGTAACTTGGCAAATGCGGTCAAAGCAGCTCTCCACTCATTCAACTTATCCTTATAATGCTCTTTAAATGTAAGTGCAGATATGAAATTCTCTAGTTGGTTTTGTACATGTGATGGATCCACCTGATAAAAAATTGGTACAACAAGCTGTCCATCCTTTTCTTTGCAATGAAGTATTTGCACCATTTCATCTAAGCACCATGATGAATCTGCATAATTCTCGGAGAAAATGATTACAGAAATTTTCGACTCTTCAATCGCTTTCAGAGTTTCCGGTGAAACTTCATCTCCTCTCTCAAAACTGTCATCAATGTAGAATTCAAGTTTCCTTCGGCGCAAAGCACCGTAAAGATGGCTTGTGAAACTATCACCGGTGTCATCATAACTAAAACTTAGAAACACGTCAAACTTCCTTGGAGAGAGAGTAGCAAAAGCAGATAAAAGTTTTGTACGAATTAATCCAAACAAATCCATTCGTAACCTTGTGTACTAATTATCACCCTACGGTGACATCCAAAAAAGAATGCACCAGAGATCATGAAAGGGCAGCCAACCAGTCAGGAAATAGAACGCATTCTATGACCCATAAATTACAAGACCTCGGAATTCCTTGCTTTGTGCTCATCCTCTTCGTTTAATTTTTACCTTCAAGAAGAACAAAAAAGTCAACTTTCCTGTAAAGTTGGTTAAAACATGAATAGAAGAGGATTGATATTCAGCTCTACATCGGGGCAGTTCTGCATAACTCTGTCCTGTTTGGCAGACCTCCATGTTTTTTGAAAAGAGCAGCAATATCAAGTTAAGCCCCTATATGCTAAAGTAAACAAACAAATAAAAAGAACTACTAACAACTCTTCTGTAATAACCGAATTTTCGATGTCCTTATTTTCCTTTTAAGGAATTAATTTTACGATATGTTCAAATTCGTGAAAAAGCTTAATTTAGAGCTTTTGATCGATTTTATGAATTCTTATGAGTCAAGAAGACTCAAATATGATTTTTAAGTTCGAAAACGAACCTTTTGAGTCAAAAAGGCCGAAACGGTGCAAGATTTTATGAAAGTCAATTTTGACCGAAAAAGTCAAAGTTTGACCTACGAAAAAGTCAAAGGGTTGACTTTACGAGATTTTCGAGGAGCAGTGCGGAAAGAGTTCCAAGAATTATGTTTTGTGAATTAGTTAGCAAGAATAAGCCTCAAAACGTCCCTAGAAAATCAAGCACATCGAGTTAGAGTTTAAGGGCAAAAAGTGATTCGGAAAAATTAAAGAAAATATTTTTTCGATCCAAAATTCATACAGATAAAATTTGTACTTCGGTACGATATAAAAATATTGTGTTTTGGTGAAACACAATATTAGAATTATCTGTGTGGCACAAAGAAAAAGAAAAATGAGTTTTGGAGAAGCAAAATGGCAAACAAAGCCTAAGCAAAGAAGGACACATTGCCCATACTTACGATCTCATCTTCCACTAGCCAAAGCTAGCACATGTGGAAGCATCTCCTCCACTCAATGGGGGTCGGCAGCTCATGGAGAAAGGAATGGGAAAAAGCCTTAAATTAGGGACAAGTCATCAACCACTCTTAACCTCCCTCATGCCTATTAGTACACCCCCCCATTTCCCTATGCATTTTATTGAAAAAGTGAGCCAAGCTCTTGCATTTTCCTTCAAGAAGTTCGGCAGCAAGAGGGAGAGAAGGAGAGGAGAGATCCAAAGAAAATTTCTTGGGGTTTTCATCTCATTGGGTGCACGGTTTTGCAAGGGGGAGAGCTAGAGAGAGATTGAGAAATTTTCTTGTGGGTTTTGGGAGTTGGCCGAGCAAGAGAGAGAGAGAAAAGGGGTGAGTGAAACTTGAAAAATCTTTGGGGCTTTTGGGTCAAGGAGTGCTTGGCTTGGAGGTGCAATCAAGAGCCAACAAAATTTTTCTTGGATCCCCATTTTTCTAGGTGTGGCCGTGGGACTAGGGTGAGCAAGGAAGGAAGGAAAATTTTTGCAACCAAACCTAGCTTTGGTTCTAGGTAATTTCTCAAACTCTAAACCTCTAATTTTAAGCTTAATTTCAAGTTTAATTTGAGGTTCGATCGGGTTGTAAGGACGTAAGCCCAATTTCATTTCTATGCCATAATCTTGGTGTATGCTTGATTTGTTAGATCTAGGGTTGATTGACTTTAAATCTTGCTTGATTTGTGTTGATTTTTGTATGATTTTCATGCTAGAAAACCGTAGGTTGTATGTCCCCCTTTAGTGGCCGAAAATCTGCCCCCTTTGGCAGCCAAGAATGCATGCTAGTTTAGGGCTTATAATTGTGATGCTTGTATGGATGTATGCAATGCTAGAACCAAGCAACCCTAGGGTTTTCAATTTTAATTTTTGGGTTTCATGGACTGCATGGAACGGATTTTTTTGGGCTTAATAGGACATTAGAAAATGTTATGTGTTTGAATCCTGAGCTCCCGAAGTGGTCAGTCGAGATAGATCCGCGAAATAGGGCATAAACCGGAAGTAAAACCGAAACTGTCAAATTCGGATTCGAATCTGGCCAGTTTTGGAAAAGTGAAATTTTAAGGCCTTTAGAGGCCGAACGGGTTAAAACACGAAACACGAAAGTTTCTCAAAACAATTTTTCCTAGAGGATGTCATAAACGGAATATCAAAATGAGGCTCCAACAGCCTCCGTTTTCAGCAAAACCCGTGGCTGATTCCAGACCCAGTTTTCACCCAGATTTTTCAGGGTCAGCCGTTTTCAAACGAAAACTAGTATTAATACAGGCAGAATTAGATTTTTCGCAAAACACAAAAATTTTAGCATTTTTCGAGACCTACAACTTTCGTGAAGACAAGTTTTTCAGATTCTCAACGGAATTTTAAACTGGGCGTGTTTTATGAAGGGTGCGCAAGGAATCCAAAAATTCCTGCACCTTAACTCTTGCAAAATGTTTTCAAAAAAATTATAAAGTGTTCTAAACTGTTATTTTAACTACGAAAACTGTTCCAAAGGCAGTTTCCGGCCCTAAACGACATTTACAAAGAGTTATTTCAAATATCGAAATTTTTCAAAGAGTTTTAAGGATTTTTAAGTAAAATCTTTTAAAAGTGCAAAAAGATTAAGGAAAATGCTAAGTTAAGAAAGTTAAGATAAGAAATGAAGTCTTGAGATAAGAAATGAATTTTTAAAATTAAAATTGGTGATCAAGCCGATTAAGGGCCGTAGCCGGGAATAGGACCCGAGCTAACGGGCTTAGGCCCAAGAGGCCCAGAATTGACGAGGGTTGACCAGTAGTTGACCAAATGTTAACTTTGGTTGACCCCACAAGTGAAAAAGAGTAACCTTAAGGGTTATCCAACGTAACCCTAAGGACTATCATAAATTTGAAATGGGCCATGAAAAGTGGGTTAGGGAGATTAACCCAATAAGCTAAGAGAGTAGAGTCCAAAGTTTTAAAGAAACCCAATAGTAGATCAAGGATCTAACCAAGAGGTTATCCAACGTAGCCTCTTGAGGGGGATAATCAGGTTCGAATTATTCCCAAGTAATAAAAAGGCCAAATTGGACAAGTTAATTATCTGAAGGGGACATACAACTAGGTCATGGTGGGTATGTTGGTTAGGGTACCAACATTCTACAACTAGAAACAGAATCTCACCAACATCCTTATTCAAGCAGGAAACGGCCTGCTGCTGTATTCCGTGGAAGGATAGCAGCAACTCGGACATAGGAAAAGAGGTAAGTACAACTCCGCCTACAGCATATGCTTAGGTTGAAACTTACCCAAGTATGTTAGATGCATGTTAGGGATATATGTTGATTGTTGCTATGGTGTGTTATGGTATGTTTGTGGTATGTTAGACTCAATGCCATGTTAAGTGTTATGTGCAATATGACATGATAGTATGCCATGTATGAAAAAGGTAAAATGCAATGTATATTATGTTTTATGTAAAAGTGACATCACGATGCATGTTCACTAAATACAAGAAGAGATTAAAAGATAAGAAAGTAAGATGGCAAGCGAGCTTGCCTGTGTCGTACCACCCGTCCGAGGTCGGGTTAGACTATGGTTTGAGTTGGACTGGGCTGGCTGCCCCAACCACTCCATAGTCGCGCATCGGGTACAGACACTTATGTATGGGCCCTAAGTAAGATAAGTAAGAATGCAAGTTAAGAATGAAAGAAAAAACATAATATGAGCATAACCGGATCATGCATCTATTATGCATTGTTATGTATGTTATGATGTGAAATACCATGTTATGACGCTATGTTATAATGTATGACGTTATGAAATGTTATGTGACGCTAGGTTAAGTTAAGCTAGGAAGCGTATGTTAGGTCGCGGATTAGATAGTTGTGCTTACTGAGCGTTAGCTCATAATTTGGCGTCTATGCTGTAGGTAAGCTACCTGACAGCAATGGGTGATGCAAGATGGAAGAGCGAGGCGGGGCATGCTGTGAAATTGTGGGAACAAGATGCCGCTACGCGTTTCGTTTAATACGTATTTTTGTATGTTAAATATTTTATTCACGATATGCTTATTACGTTTAGACGTATATAAGTTAGTATAAAAAAAAAAAAAAATTTCCGCTGCTTTTCATCAAGTAAATAAGTAAATACGATAAGTATGTAAGTAAGTTAAGTAAGTATGTATGTTCAGGTAACGGCATGTGCTAGGCGGGTCGTAATATCTTCACTCGTTGGGTTAGGTCCTTTTCGTTCTATTAGTGGATCCCAAAACTTTCAAAGTGATGTATGATATGAACGGCAGGATGACACTAGTATTTCCTTTTTTGCATAGATGGGAGGGTGGAGCCTCTTTACTCTGCACGCTCATGGTAAGAGGAGATTCTTTAATTGAATATATCATTGTATTCCCAACATATATATACATATATATATATATATTCTTAAAAAATTGAAGTAATCGTAAAACTTCGAAAGAAATAAAGGGAGTTCCAATATCCCTCAAAGTGAGAGCATCATCACCTTTACTATTCCATCTTTCAAGTTGCTTTCTCTTTCTCGTGTATCTAATCGATTTGATTTAGTACCATGTTGTCAAGATCATTCACATGATACAACATGATATTTTAAAAAATGAAATTAATTTCATCGAATAAGAATTGTGCTATGCCCTCCCAAAAAATCTAGAATTTGAATCCAGTACGGACACAAGTAAATAAAATTGTTTACTCTCTCAAACAAAATATCAAGTAAGCATTTTCATGCTTTCAAATTGCTGCATGATAATGCCATCATCACTCTCTAAAGTTTCTTTGTCATTCCTTAAACAAAAGAAAATCTTCATTCATTCAGGAAAAGTAACATCTCCCTCTACCGTTAGTATGCAAATTCCAAAAATAAAGGAAAGGAATAGAGAATGAAGGAAGACAATAAAAAGAAAAAAGGGGGGCTTCAATCCAAAATTTAAAAACAAATAATAATAATAATAATAATAATATAGAGGCAGGGAGAATCATGCATATGAGCTCAAATAAAAAAAAAAATGTGTCATGCTGGTACTCAGGAATGGAGAATTTATGTCGTGTTGGGTATCTTCTAATGCGGGCACTAGCTACAGCATATGCTCAAGTAATGAACTAAAAGATTAAAAATACATACTTTCGTATTCATTAAGAATTTCATGAAAAGAAAAAGACTTTTTAAGAAGGAACTAACAGAGAACAGTTTAGGGTTCATAAAAGTGAAATTAAGGTCAATCAAATATGTGGGGCTTTTATAAATGTAAATGACTAGAAGAACTTGACAACTCTTAATGTGTAACGGCCTAAATGTTACCTGACAATAATGTTAGAAAATTAACATTAGAATTAACGTAGGTAAGGGGACGAGGTAGCAATTTTTTAATACTAATGTCAAGTTGAATTATTTTTCACAGATGATGCGAAGAGAACTCGATGTGCTAGAATAAAGTTCATGCTAAATTGATGAATTTTTTATGATGGTTTGATAATTTTGTGTGATAGTTTAATTAAAGAATATTTTGAATGTAAGTATGTGACGTAATATATATATCTATATGTGTAGTATGATGTGTATAGTTATATACATAAATATATATATATATATATATATATCTATAAATGGCAATTGGTAAAAGGAAGAAAAAAAAAAAAAAGGAAAGTATGTTATCCAAAAAAAATACCTATTTTACTCGACATAAATTTCCAACTAAATTATGAAACTTTAGATGTCAAAAAATTATTTTTGTAATTTATACTTATAGAGTTTTTCATAAGCTTTCCAACGCCTATTCATTTGTGCAAATCCGATATCAGAGTCAGAAGTTATGACCAGTATACTATCCGGATACCTATCTGTTACCAACCAGTTTACTATGTGCGATTGTTGGTACGAAAATTCTAGAAGTTGACCTAGGTTTTTTCCTTTTCCTCCCACACGTTTTCACACCCTAATGACAACCTTTCCCCACCTATTAAGAGACAATTAAACCACAAAATTGAATCCCAATTAATTCCAAAATTGATTTGGGATTAAATTACTCACAATTTATTTTATAATATTCAAATTTTCCCCTTTTTACATGCTCTCTTTCTCACTTCCCTAGTCTCCCTCTCCAACGTTTTTCTTTCTCTTGCTCTCTCTACCCTTCTCACATGCACAAAGAGAAAAAAATAAAAAAATCATCCACCAAAACTCCAAATTCATCCAAGCCAAAATCAAAGATTTCAAGGAATGTTTGTTTCATTGTTTGATGATTTTTATTATTGCTCTTTTCGGTTTGAGATCCTTCGCCCGGGGGGGGGGGGAATTGAGCGATTTTCTTGATGAGTTTCATCTTGTGAGTTTGGTAAGATGATAAGAAATATTTATGGTATGATGATCAAAGGAATGGCTATATGGTTTATTTGTAAACAAAACGATTTTAGGGTTTTTGATTTCTTAATTCATGATTTTATTAGTATGGTGATTTAATAATTTTATATGTTAGAAACATATCTTATAAATCTCTGTGTGTGTGTGTGTGTGTGTGTGTGTGTGTGTGTGTGTGTGTGTGAGTCATGTCTGTTATGGTGATAATTTATATATTTTTAATGAATTTTCGGAATTGACCGCTGCTAGTGGAAATTTTCAGAGTTTATGATAAGTTTTCCAAACTCTTTTTTGTGGATGCAAATGGACTCCATTTTTATCAAATTTGGTATTTTTGGAAAGCCTTGGATGTCTACTTTCATTTGAAATTTGTTTCATATCGTTTGGAGATATATGTAAATTTTTATGATTTTTCAAAGAGGCAGAGGTCCGGTTGTCAGATTCTGTAAAATTTTAGTGATCAGATTTCAAAACTGTCTTTGAGGATCCAAACTGTCTCCATTTTTAACGAGTTTGATATTGTTAGAAAACTCTAGATGTCTATTTTTATTTGAAATCAGTTTTAGATTGTTTGGAGACATATGTGAATTTTTATGATTTTTCAAAACGGTAGAGGTCCGACTACCAGTTTCTGTAAAATTTTGGTAATCAAATTCAAAACTATTTTTGAGGGCCAAATGGCCTCCATTTTTTGCAAATTAGATACCATTAGAAAGCTCTAGATGTCTACATTCATTTACAATTGGTTTCAGATCATTTGGAGCCCTGTAAGAAGTCTCTGTAAAGTTTTGTAATTTTGTGAAATTGTTCGATTTTTGTGTTTTAATGTTATTGAATGATAAAATATGCCTTTTTGGTGCTGTTATGATATGATGGATGTGTTTGATGAATTATAATGATCTTTTGTTGATTTTATTATATGTGTTATTTATGACATGAACGGTTCTAAAGGAAAACACCCAAGACCTCAATTGCACATCACCATTAGAAAATTTAAAGATGTTACATAAGGCATTTATATAAGTACACTTTCATGTGCAACATGAATTAAATATTTGATAAGTATATGTTTTGATACTGATGATGATATTCTTAAATAATACTTCTCTTATGATGACGTTTTGATGAAAAATATATATATTGTATGTATATGTATTTTTATATTTTAAATGGTGTTTTATAACCTTGATAACGATGATAATGTTGTCCGATGAGTAGACTTTATGTCACCATGAGTTTGGAATTTGCTACCCCACTCCTTCCATGACTAGCGCACAATGATGGTACGACGCCGGACCCAATAGATGACGGTTTTAAAAGTTAAAAAGTTTTTAAATGATATTTATATTTATGATGATAAAAGAAAAATGTTTATTTACATTTATGAGATTTAAGTGTCTTGCTAAGCCTTTGCTTATATAAGTTAATTCATGTTGCAGATAAAGGAAATGGTAAGATATAGTATTGGAGGAGCTTAGAGCGGAAGCAGGACGATGTGTGATAGGAAAACGGAAGGAACGATCATGGAATGGACATTTTTAATTTCAGATAAAATTTTGAGATTTTAATTTATAATTATTTAATTGGATGATTAATATGAACTTAGCCTCCGTTTAGTAAGTTAGTTGGAGATGAAATTTTTAAGTTGGAGTTGGTTGACTTTTTGAAAACTAGTTATAATTTTTATTGACTTTTCAGAAAAAGACAAAAACTAATATGAAAAATTTGAGTTTGAAATGAAACACCAAACGTAACATTAAGTTTCATTTCATGAAATGGGTTTTTTTATTTTAGAAAAAAATATTCTAATTATGAAGGTTATTTGATATAGTTTTTAAAAAAAAATTTAGAGTTTTCTAAAATTATTTAAATAAAGTTTTTCGTTATGTTAAGATTTTTATTTCAAACTTAATATTTTCTTTAATTTTATAAGAGATGAATGATTAATAAGAAGTTAACTGTAACGATAAGCCAATTATCATGCAAAATCCCAATCAGATCCTAGACGCACCAACTCAACTCCAAAACTTGGGTAAAACTAATATATCTATAAAATCTCAAAATGACTAACTCTAGAACTTCTAGAGCTCATGCATGACAAATATAAGCATGATAGTTTCATTTTCAAATCTGGAATCCTAGGTCTAGAAAAGAGTTTTTATCAAATCATAATGCTAAAAGAGAAATCTCATAAATTTCAAAGGGAAAACTCCAAATTTATGAGGGAAAAAAATAAAAAATAAAAAAAATAAAAAAAGCAATCTCAAAGCTTCAACAAAGTAAAACCCAACATCTAGACTTGGAGCTTCAACTTAATACTAACACTCATGAAAGTTTGCATGTAAATATCAGTCACAAACTCATACACATCAGAAGAGAAACAAGATTTCAGAAAAGATGAAGAAAGGAAGGAAATCCCCTACCTCAGTCCGTGCATCATACCAAAATTCTCAGAATCCCTAGATTTCTCTTGTTCTTCTGGGCTGCTGCAGATGAGTGGAAGGCATCCCCTTTCTCTGTGTTGGGGCTTGGCTGAGAGGGAAAAGGGCGTGAGAGAGAAGCGTGTGAGGGAGAGTAACCTCAAAAAAATAAAAATAAAAATAAAAAATAAAAAATAAAAAGTGTGGGACCTCTAATTTGTATTTCTGCATGTAGATATTTGATCCAACGGTATGAATGATCATGTGGATGGTGTGGAATTGTTAGGTAGCCTTGCACTTTCTTTATTATTATTATTTTTTATTATATATAAGCTTGACTATTGACTTTTTTTCAGTCGTGGAAGCTGCTAGGAATTCACAGGAACAATTCGTGGCAACTTCACTCATTGTGGTCTCGTACATATTGTTTATTCTCTTCTCTGGGTGACTTTTCTTCTTACTGAATAATTTTCTTAGTAATTAATTTAATATGCCCAAAAAAAATTCCGTAAATATCCAGCTGCTACCATTCTCTCCGACTTTGTCTGAGAATCAAAAAGTTATTTTCCGAGCACAGAAAGGCAAGTGGCGAAAGATGTTGCTTTGCTTGTTAATGGTACGTACGTTTGACTTGTTTTTTGTTTTGTTTTTGTCCCCCCCATACATTCTTTGAAAAAAACTGAAGAAAGAAAACAAAAATCTTCTTCTGATTTATGGATGTTTTAGGGTTTTCTGTTTGTGGTCTTGCATCTGATTTATATCTTAGTAGTTAATGTTATAATTTTTTTCCGCATCTTCAATCATTTTTTTTATTTCATTCGTTCATTTCTTTCTTTCTTTCTTCTTCTTTTTTTTTTTTTGGTCAATAGTGAAAAGATCTATTATTTGACTGATTTTGTAACAACCCGCCTTGCACAGGCCGTTACACTGCTGGCTTACTTACTTACATACTTATACATTAGCTCAAAACACAGCGGAAAAAAAAATTTTTTTTTTTTATACACGAATTAAAACGTGTTCTTCGAAAAGGTGTCTGGATAAAATATCATTACATAATTATAAAACTCAAAAAGGTCAAAACGCGTAGCGCATAAAGTCCCACGATTTCATAGCTTGCCTCGCCACGCCTCGCCACCTTGCATCACGCATTGCTGACAGGCTGCTTACCTACAACATAGACGTAAGACAGTGAGCTTTCACTCGGCAAGTACAACTGTCTCATCCGCGACTTACTTAAAACCATATCAAAATACATTTCTAATTTAACATGCATAGCCATTCATAGTCACATAACATCATTCATAATAGCATAAACTAACGATGTCTAAACATGCATGGTCCAGTTATGCTCGTATTTACTTTCTTTGCTTATCATTCTTTTAGGGCCCTTACCTTTGGTGTTCGTACCCGGCGCGCAACTATGGAGTGGTTGGGGCGGCCAGCCCTGTCCAACTCAAACCATAGTTCTACCCGACCTCGGACGGGTGGTACTACACCGACAAGCTCGCTTGCCTTCTTATCTTTTCTTATCTTTTTTTAACTCAATCTTGAGTTCATTTATCTTGTAGGAATTAGTAAGTATGCATTCGTGATGTCACATAATCCTAACTCATGCTGAACATCTAAATCATGCTTAATCATGTTTTCTATACATCATCATATAATATGGCATACTAATACTTATAGCATGGCAATTAACTTATAACACATCATCGCATAGCACATCATCGCATAGCATACAATTTCATACACCCTTAGCATTCATCTAATCTTACTTTAGTAAGCATCAACTAGAACCTATGCTGTAGGCGGAGTTGTACGTACCCCTTTTCCTGCTAAATTCTCACTCTCGCTGTCCTGCCTTGGCGTACAGCTACAAGTCCTCTCCTGCTTGAGAAAGGACATTGGTGAGGTTCTGTTTCTTGATTGTAGAATGTTGGTACCCTAACCAACATACCTACTATAACCTAGTTGTATGTCCTCGTCAGATAACTGACTTGTCCAAAATTGGCCTTTTACTGTTGGGGATTAATTTGAACTTGATTAATCCCTTAAGAGGCTACGTTGGATAACCTCTTAATTATCTCCTTGATCTTCTATTAGATTACTCTTTAATACCTTGGGCTTACCATTCTACTATAGCATATTGGGTCAATAGCCTTGACCCATTTTGCTTAGCCCATTAAACTTATGGTATTCCTTAGGGTTACGTTAGATAATCCTTAAGGTTACCTCTTTCTTGTTGTGGGTCAACCAAAGTTGACAATTGGTCAACTACTGGTCAACCCTTATCAATTCTGGGCCCTTTGGGCCTAAGCCCGATAACTCAGGTCCTATTCCCGGCTACAGCCCGTAATTGGCTTGATTACCATTTTTATCTAGAAAATCTATTTTCTTAACTTAACTTCATTTTGTTAACTTAAAATCACATTTTTCTTCCTTTTACACTTTTACCCCATTTTTCTTAAAAATCCTTAAAACCCTTTATAAACTTCCGATCTTTGAAATAATTCTTTGTAAATATCGTTTAGGGTCGAATACTACCTTTGGAACAGTTTTCGCAGTTAAAATAACGGTTTAGAACATTTTACAATTTTTTTGAAAACATTTTGTAAAACTTTAGTGAAGGGATTTTCGGATTCCTTGCGCACCTCTCACAAAACGTGTCCAGTTTAAAAATCCGTCGAGAATTTGGAAAACTTTTCTTCACAAAAGTTTTAGCTCTTGGAAAATGCTAAAACTTTTATGTTTTGCAAAAAATCCAATTCTACCTGTATCAATACCAGTTTTCATTTGAAAACGGCTGATCCTGAAAAATCTGGGTGAAACTGGGCCCAGGGATCAGCCACGGGTTTTGCTGAAAACGAAGGCCGTTGGAGTCTTATTTTGATATTCCGTTTACGTTGTCCTCTAAAAAAAGTTGTTCTAAGAAACTTTCGTGTTTCGAGTTTTAACCCATTCGGCCTCTAGAGGCCTTAAATTTCACTTTTCCAAAACTGGTTAGTTCTAATCCGAATCTGGGCAGTTTTGTGTTTAGTTTCGTTTTACGTCCTATTTCGCGAATCTAACTCGACCGACCACTTCGGGAGCCTACGATTCAAACACACAACGTTTTCTAACGTCCCAATAAGCCCAAAATCTGATCCGTACCGTCCATGCAACCTAAAAAATTTAGGGTGAGTTTGGTGTGATAGTTTGAGTTGAAATATTTTAGTTTAGTTTGAGTTAAAATAAGTTTAGTTTAAAAATTGAGTGTTTGGGAAAAAGTTTGAGTTGAAAAGTTTGAGTTGAGTTGAGTGTTTGGTAAAAAAGTTTGAGTTGAAAAGTTAGGGAAAAACAAGGGCCCTGTTTGGATGTTAAAAAATTGAGTTTACCAATTTTTTTGAGTTTCGCCCTCAGTAACTTATCTTAACTCCAACTAAATGGTACTTTTTCACTTCAATTTTTTCCCTTTACTGAAAATCTAACAAAATTTATATGCTATATAAATTTGTTGGAACCATTCGAACTTTAACAAAATTTTAAACTCAATTCAGAGTCAACACAATTTAACATTCTATTATGGGTTCCATCGAACGAAAACGTAATAATTAATATACGCTGAATTAATGTCACCAACTGATTTTTTTGTGTTTTTTGTCTTTTTATTTATCTTAACTCCAACTAAACGGGTTTGCACTTTAACTTCTGTCCTTTTTCAAGAAATCAACAAAATTTATTTTTATCCAATAACCAAAATTTATAACTACTCGGAAATTAAAATTTCCATTTATCCTTATTTTAATATTTTATTGTACGTTCTATCGACGTAAATTGTCAACATTCATAAAATTAATGTATAACACCAATTAATTTACGTCATTCCAATTAATTAATTGTTACATTATGGAAATAGCCATAAAATACACCAACAAATTGAATGGAAATGGTCAGTAAACTTTGAATAACATATTTTATTAAACATTTCATAATTAATGTTACCAGACAAAAAATTTTGGGCTATCACGTAGTTCTATACCACGGGGCTGATTGAAATCTGTCCCACATCTCATCAGCCATCCTATCTCTCAGCAGATTCATTGCATCCATCCTCGTATCAACATGCTGCGGTCCTGTACTGGGGCCAATACCATCGGACACATCGTCAAACACGTAATCTGCGTTCACATCGACATTGTCATGGACTGG
This sequence comes from Ficus microcarpa, assembly GCA_025413485.1. NCBI lineage: Eukaryota > Viridiplantae > Streptophyta > Magnoliopsida > Rosales > Moraceae > Ficus > Ficus microcarpa. The sequence continues at coordinate 13,731,701 of CM046380.1, read as the reverse complement.
CACACAATCTGCGGCATACTCTTCGTGTAATGGGTCCCCAATCTGCACGGTCCGTATGAAATTATGCAGGACTGCACAAGCTATGGGGATCATTGCTTGTTTCTTCATCGAGTAACTATGCTTGCCTTTCAGTATTTTGAATCTGGCCTTCCATGCACCAAATGTCCGCTCAATACAGTTCCGCAGCGATGAATGAGTGTAGTTAAACACCTCTCTTCGGTTGCCTAGCCCGGCTCGCCGTCTCCGATATTCAGGTAAATGATATGTCTCACGGCGATATGGGGTCAGGAAACAACCCTTGTTGGCATACCCCGAATCTGCTAAGTAAAATTTTCCTACAAAATAATTACCACAATATAATGGTCAGCCGAATATTTTATTTAAATAAAAATAGAATATGAAAATTCTTCTAACAAAAGTTTGAAATTCTTTTTACCTTGAGGAGGTATTGGGAAACCCTTGTGTGCAATTGCGTCTTCCAACATTCTAGCATCATGCCATGATCCCTCATACCCGGCCAACATATAAGTGAATTTCATATCGAACGAGCAGGCCGCTAATATATTCTGGGAGTGTTGGCCTTTTCGATTAAACCAGGCGTCTGCATTTTCATCCGGAGGCACACATGGGACGTGTGTACCGTCTATCGCGCCAATACAACCCTACAAAATATTTGCACAATTTACATGTTAATGAGAATTCGACTTACATCTGATTTCTATTAATATTGTGACATACAATGATATCAGTAACTCGGATGAGTACGTACATCAAACCATGGTCGATATTTGTAGTCATGCTCTATAATCAACGGTTGAACCGCGGTGTCGGCGAGTGGCCTGATATATTCGTCTTTCAGCGCACAAATGGCAAATAACACTGCCTTGAACCAACGGGATGTTGTTTCATTCGAATGTTGGTATAAGTACGCGGTATGTCCGATTGTTGCCCCTTGTGTACAAATTGTTAAAAAAATGAAAAGCTGCTCGTCTACGGTCATGTTATTAGTTGGCGATAATAACATCCGATAGCTTAATAGGTCGCTTAGTGCTCTGAATGTGCCTTTTTCCATACTTATTATTTGACGAATTACATTTGGGTGGCCAGTTAGTATCTCGTTCACCCGCATCCGCCCCGTTAAGCTTGAATTATGCATCGGTACTGGATGGCGTCGCCTGTTACGCAGCCATGTATTCGTCGCTACCACAAACATTGCAGCCATAGCGTCAACGTCGCGTTGGACGTTTTCGGCTCCCTGGTTATCATCCTCATGGTGGTGGCCGGATCCATGGTTGTTCCTGTTCATATTGCCGTGCTGCAGTATTCTTGCACTAGACTTCCTGTTATACATTATCGTGCGTCAGAAAAATGTTACATTAGTTGGACATCCGTGACACAGTTGTTCATATTTCGCAAATGCCCACATAACATAAATAAATAAAGGAATGCATCGGAGCTTGCAAAAAACGTGTAAGTGGTTAATACAACGAACAAGGAAAGCTAGCGTTAATTGTTAAATGAGAATTAATAAATCACGCACCAATAATTAAATATTGGACAATAATAAGAATAAAGTCTCAGTTGCCGAAAAAAAGAAATGGAAAAATGAAACAAACAAGGACAACACATAAACAGTCATATAGTTGGCGGCGGTGGGTTGATGACCTCGGAAACAATGGCTCTCCGAAGGTTGTCATCGACCTCGCAGAATGGACCCATAAAATGTTGATGGGCATCAAAGTAGTGCCACATCTTCAGCTGATCATGTGTTGAATAACCCATCGCCTTCATTATGTTCATGCATTGTCCAAGGCCACCATTTTTTACTGATTGCTCACTGCCACCGCCAGATTGCGACCGGCCTCGGAAGTAGTCCCGGACTTCCTGCATGGTCGAGACGGCCATCTCATCGGCTGCATCCCGTTGCTTTCTCTTACCTAGGCTTCCACTACGTCGGGACGGACCGGCTACGTGGGGCCCAGCTCGCGAGTTGGCTTGCCGCTCACCGGCGGTCGGGGTTACGTCCTCCTCAAACCACGGGTGTGTTTCATAGTTGTCGACGTTAAACTCGTGGTCCACGGATGGAATATGGGCGTCCCCCATCGAAACTGATCCGTACCCATAGGCGCCTGCCGCATGAGTTCTTTCGAACACCTTGTACTGTAACTCCTTCTCGCGAAGGCCCTCGTAACGGAGATGCCTGCACTCTGGATGCACCTGCAAATGAGATATGTCACATCATCCGTCTGTACTACTGATGTGGTTAATAAATATAATAAGCAGGACTTATATTAGAAAATTAATATTACTTTGAGAAAGCTCTGCCACGCCTCATCTGTGCAAATGACTGTATCTAGTACCGGATCATACCCTAGGCCGGTATGGACTTGCAAATATTTCCAACCCTGATAAATTTTTTTCATCCGCTCTCTCTTCTGGGATAAAGTGAGGCCGTGAGCGGGGACGCCACCGAACTCAGCGTTAAATTGATTGGCCCATAAGTCGAAAAGCTGCATGCTGGGTTGTTTACCGAGGTTGGATGAGCAAAAGTCATCCAATTTTTCGAGCAACCGTTTCTCCTTCACGGGGTTCCAGACATACGTCTCCCCCGAAGATTTACGTGGCATATCCTTGATATAGCGAATACAAGGGAAGTGAAAAAAGCTAAGCATTATACGTGTACGATTAATGCACGAGACTTGGGTATGAAAAATGTAAAATCAACTTCAACATCAAAATTCAATCCATCACAATCAATGGAAAAGCAGACATTTCTGAGTTTTAGCATCGAAACAAATTTAGCACAAATTACAAACAACCCGAACGCGAAATCATGAAACTCAACATTCTTACAAATTAACAAATTTTCGTCGCGATTAAGAAAGCTTACCGGTTTAATCGAGTTCGAGTCGGAAGATGAATAAACGGTGGAGGCCGGCGGAGCAGGGCAGGAAGCAGTGGGTCGCACCAATGATCTCCGAACGCGAAAATAGTGGTTGATCAAGCCTTTTGTCCGATTCTGCTTCGCGGACCTCAATCTACGACGCATGTGCAACCGACGATACCGACTCCGAAAGTAGGACCTAAAAAATAAGAATACAAAAAATACTTTCCATTAAAAAAAATAAAAATATATAATATTCCATTTACGTTTCTTTTTGTTATAATTTGATGATAATTTATAATTTCTACAAATAAATATTAGTACTGCTGCTGCATCTAATTAAATTATATTTTCCATTAAAAATGCATGTTTTTGTTACTTTATAATAACAATAATAAATAAATTGACGTTAAGGTATGTATAATATCATTTAAAAAAAAACGAAAATAAGTTCCTTTGTTAGTTTAATGAATCAGACAGTGTAGGTTCTCAATGATAATTACAACAATATATCCCACAAACTTTGTTTAGAACCAAACAATATATCCCACGAACTTCTTCTTAATATCATCTGACTTTTTCCTCGAAAAAGAATGAGGTTTTTGTGTTAGAGGTGCACTACTTGTATAGTAATATATGTTTTTGTAGGTTTGATGTAAAAACAAAAAATCAAAACAAAAACAAACAAACGGAAATAATTATAGAAAAATCAGTAGTGAATATGCAAAACTAAACGACCACCCACGCTTATTTAAAAATTTATGATAAGGTATAATAATTTTATGAACACTAATAATGTAGGATTTTACGCATTACATATAATCAAATGTTTAAAATAAAAAAGTCCTCGAATTGGACAAACTTTGCCTATCATACCTTACTGTAAAATTTTTCCTTTATTGCCTATCATCCCTTTTCTCTGCTCATTTTAACTTGAATGATCCGTAAAAAAAATAAAAACGAAAAAACAAAAAGAGAGAGAGAACATTGAGCTTTTTTTTTTCCCCGAAAAGGACAACTTTTGGTTCTAAACATAACTCTGTATCATATATGAAAAACAAAACAATAACAAAAATTGATGAAGAAAGTTTCTCTCTCTACTCTCTCCTCTCTCTCTCTCTGGCACTTTGTCTGATATTACCAAACTTTGACTTCTCATTGCACGGTTTTTGTTGTTCTAGTTCCAACTTCCAAAGTATCCCACTGTGAAACATATGAATGTTTCGCTGCTAAATCCCCCAAAGAAAGAAAATACCCCCCTCTCTCTCTCTGCCCCCTCCCCCTCCCTCTCGCTCCATCCCTCTCCGGTGCCATCGCCGTCGCGCCACCCACCCCATACCCAACGTCTTCCTCCCCCCCCCTCTCCCCCATTTTCTCCCTTCCTCTCGCAAGCCCCCGCCTGTTACCCGATCTGGGTCTCTCTCTCCTCTTTATCTATCTTGAAGACTTCAACACAGACAGCAGCCATTGGAGAAATCTAGTTCTTCAAAGTTCAGTTTCAACTTTTGGTCAGCAACATCTCTCTCTCACTCTCTCTCTCTTGCTGTCATCTACACCAAGCAAGACAATGGATCGGCCTCCACCACCAGGCGGAGCCCCTTGCCCAGACACCACGGGGCTGCGGCCTCCCTCGCTCTCTCTCTAAATCTAAGAAAAATTTTTTTCTTCCTGTTAATGTTGTCGGGCTCAATTTTTTTTCTTCCTATTAATATTGCAGGACACAAATCGAACCCAAAGCCAAAACCCAGGAGAGAGAAACTAGAGAGAGAAAGAAATAATTTACAACTCACCAATGGGGTTGGAGGCCGATTTTTCTACGGACACCGTCGCTTGGCTCAGCTGATGGGGGAGTTTCCGGCGGTTGCGGCTCAGGCGTTGCCGATGAGTGAGGGGTGGATTTGTTCGCTAGATGGGCTAAGAAAGGAAACTCAAGTTTGAGAAGGAGAGAGCAGATAGTTTGAGGTGGGGAGAGATAAAAAAAAAAAAAACTAAAGCCAGATACCTTGAAGGAGAAGGCGTGGAATCTGCTCAGACCAACCTTCTGGTCCTCCCTGCATCGCCCACAGATGGCCGTGGCTCTTCTCTTCAGTGCTCGGTGAACGAGGTGCACGTGGGTGTCAATTCACTACAGTGAACTTGGTTGAACATCCTGTATAACGGTTCAATATTTAGTTCAGCTTGAATTAAGACACCAAACGGATTCAGCTCAGTTTGGACTGAAAATCATCAGTCTAAACTGATGCGCCAAACTCACCCTTAAAAAACAAAATCCTAGGGTTGCTTGGTTCTAGCATTACATACATCCAACAAGCATCACCATTTTAAGCCCTAAAACTAACATGCATCTTGGCTGCCAAAAGGGGCAGATTTTGGCCACAATATGGGGACACACAACCTAAGTTTTGCTATCATGAAATCCATACAAAAATCAATACAAATCAAGCCAGATTTTAAAGCCAAAGTAACCCTAGAGCTAGCAATCAAGCACATACAATAAATCTAGGGCAAAAATAGAAATTGGACTTATGTCCATACAACCCCATTGAAGACTCAAATTGAACTTAAAGTTAAGCTCAAAATAAAGGGGTTTAGGGTTCTAAGATTTACCTCAACCAAAGCTAAATTTGGTTGCAAAATTTCTTCTCCTTCTCCTAGCTCACCAACCCCACGGCTAACCTAGAAAAAATGGGGATCCAAGAAAAATTTGTTGGCTCTTTCTTGCATCTTCCAAAGCCGAACTTCAAGAGCAAAAAGCCCCCAAAAAAAATTTCAAAACCAACTCACCTTCTTCTCCTTCTTCTTGGTCGGCTTCACCCTAGGAAATCCACAAGAAAAATTTCTCAATCTCTCTCTTGCTCTCCCCCTTGCTCAACTGGACTTCTAAGGCTCAAAAAGCTCTCCAAGTTTTTGATTTTTCCTCTCCTCTCTCTCTTCTCCCTTGTCTACCGAAATCTAGAGGGAAATGGGCAAGGTTTGGTTCACTTTTACAATGAAAAAGAAAAGGGAGAATGGAAGGGATTTGATGTGAAATGGAGTGGTTAGTTTCTTGCCTTGATTTAAGGCTTTCTCTCTTGCTTTGTTCCCTTGTGGCTGCCAAATGTGGAGGGGAGGAGATGGCTGAAAACTTGGCATTAAATGCATAGGGAAATGATGGACAAGAGGAAGGTGGGAGTGGTTGGAGTCTTCCCTTATTTTAAGGCTTTCTTTTCCATTCTTTTCTTTTCTTTCTTTTCCATTCTTTTCTTTTCTTTCTTTGTGCAACTGCAGCCGGATTTGGGGAGGGGAGGACAGCTCCACATGCTAGCTTAAGCTAGTGGAAAATGAGGTAATAGGTATGGGCATAGGTCCTTAGCTTAGCTTAGGCTTTGTTTGGCATTTTTGCTTCTCCACAGCTCAATTTTCTTCTCCTTTGTGCTACACAGATAATTTTAATATTGTGATTCTTCAAAACACAATATTTTTATCTCATACCGAAGTACAAATTTTATCTGTGTGAATTTTGGATCGAAAAATATTTCTCTCAAATTTTTCCGAATCCTTTTTGCCCTTAAACTCTAACTTGGTATGCTTGATTTTCTATGGACGTTTTAAGGCTTATTCTTGCTAACTAGTTCATAAAACATCATCTTGGAACTCATCCCGCTCCTTACTTGAAAAATCTCAGAAAGTCAACCCTTTGACTTTTTGCTGGTCAAACTTTGACTTTTTCGGTCAAAGTTGACTTTCGTAAAATTTTGCACCGTTTCGATCCTTTCGACTTGAAAGGTCCGTTTTTGAACTTAAAAATCAAATTTGAGTCTTCTCAACCCATCAGGATTCATAAAATCGATCAAAAGCTCGAAATTAAGCTTTTTCACGAATTTGAACATATTGTGAATTTAATTCCTTAAAAGAAAATATGGACATTGAAAATTTGGATATCACAGATTTATCACTCGTAATTGAAGCTTCAAATGGGGATTTGGTTGGCTAGATCTGATTGGTGGGGTCCTTTTTTTTTTTACTACGAGAGATGGGATCATGGGAAAAATGAGTTGTTACGCTAGAAAACTAGGGGGTGTTTGTTTATCATTTTATTTTAAACTAAAATGTATTTTTTTCATCATGATTTTTGTCTTTTTCTGAAAAAAAAAAATTTTTGTCTTTTTTTAAAAAGTTTTTTGTCTTTTCTGAAAAGTTACTATTAAAACTTAAAAATCTTAAACTAAACACATTCACCAAACACCCCCTAGAACCATTGTTGGCTGTTGTTTCAACAAGAGACCATCGAGTGGTGTATTAATCTGACACACATGACATTGCACTAAAAATGGCAGCTGCTATGAGAAGAGAAAAACGCAGAGGAAAAACAGAGGAGAGAGAAAAAGCAACCCCATTTCCTTATCATATTTTTCTAGGTACAAAAAGAACAACTAGTTAACCTAGGAATAGTTTTTCTTTTCCTGAAAAAAAAACAAAAAAACAAAAAAAAAAACCCTATTAATTTCGTTCACTTATCCGATAACGTTGATTACTTGCATGAATTTTCATTTTTGAGGTTTATATCATTAAAAATGCTCGAGGCACCTTTAGGACAGAGTTGACTCCTTTTCTACCCTTGTAAGGTATAATTTGAAAGAGGGGGATAAGCGCAAAGTTTGAGGTTACATGGCTTGTGGCTGTCGTTATGTTTTCGGCATTTCAAATCTTAGCATCAGCATATGGAGTTTCTTGTTATAAAATTCACAAACGTTGAGAGGAAGTGTTTGTTGGCATTAATTTTGTCGATTTTCTGGCCAAAACATGGCTGCTTCTTCTTCTTATACCGCAAGTCCAAAGAAGAATGACGTCTTTTTAAGTTTTAGAGGCCAAGACACCCGTGATAATATCACAAGCCATCTTCATGCCGCTTTAGAGAGAGCCAAACTCGAAACCTACATTGATAACAGACTTGAAAGAGGAGAAGGAATATCGCCAGAACTTCTAAAAGCTATCGAACAATCAAAACTTTCTGTCATAGTTTTCTCAAAAGGCTACGCCAATTCATCGTGGTGCTTAAACGAACTCGTACATATACTTCAATGCAAAGAAAAGTATAGACAGTTTGTTGTGCCAATTTTTTATCATGTGGATCCATCACATGTACGAAAACAAGAAGGAAGCTTCGAAACTGCACTTTCTACGCTTGAAGAGCGTTATGAGGACAAGAAGATGAATGAATGGAGGGCCGCTTTGACTACATCAGCTAATATAGCTGGGTGGGATTCACATACCATCAGGTAATTACTTCTATGTAATATATATATATTTTCAATTTATATTGCTCTATTAATTATGGTGATCAGTTATGATTTTGGTTATATTCATCCTTCTTAGTTTGAAAATGTTTTTGAACATATACTGAAAAATGATTATCATGATTTGATCATCATTTCCCCTTATTATCCACCAGCTATATTTCTCCGTAGTTCATTCTTTATAACAACTGTCACTTTCTTTTGAATACTATGCAAGGCCTGAATCCGAGTTAATTGAGGCAGTAGTTCAAGATATTATTAAGAAATTGAAGCGTGGATCATCCAGTGATGACTTAAAGGAATTAGTTGGAGTTAATGAACGTCACAGACCAATTGAGAAATTGTTACAGATTAGTTCACCAAAAGTTCGCATTGTTGGTATCTGGGGCATGGGTGGCATAGGGAAAACCACCCTTGCTGGTGCTATATACAACCGGCTTTCATATCGATTTGAAGCTTGCTGCTTTCTTGAAAATGTCAGAGAATTATGGGAGAAAGGTCGGAAAATAGTCCATTTACGAAATAAGCTCTTTTATGACTTGTTGGGAGAAGCTCATTTACATATGGAGACTATGTACCTACGTATGTCGGATTTTGATAAAGAGAGGCTGCGGAGGAAAAAGGTGCTTATCGTTCTAGATGATGTAGACGAAAGTGACCAACTAGAGATCCTAGCCGGGGATCATAAATGGTATCGTGCTGGAAGCAGAATCATTATAACTCTTTCGGTTATATGCTTTTCAAAAATAGAAATGCCGTCCACGAAGTTGATATATTGGACTCTCAGAACGCTCTTCATCTCTTTCGGTTATATGCTTTTCAAAATAACTCTTTCAACAAAGATTATGATAAGTTGTCAAATATGCTGGTAGAGTATGCTAATGGCAGTCCGTTAGCTCTCAAGGTTTTAGGTTCCTCCCTCTATAACAAGTCCACAAATATATGGGAAAGTACACTGGATAAACTGAAAAAATACGCCCCGAACGAAGTTCATGCTGTGTTAAGAGTAAGTTATGATGGATTAGATTACGAGGAGAAGAAGATATTTCTTGATATCGCTTGCTTCTTTAAAGGGGATAATAAAGATTTTGCAAAAGGAATACTTGATGGCTGTGGGTTTTCAGCAGATAAAGGAATAGATGACCTCTTCGATAGGTCTCTTATCACAATTGTGGACTCTAATAAGCTGTGGAAGCATGATCTGATTGAAGAAATGGGCAGAGCAATTGTTCAGGAAAATTTCGAGGAGGATCCAGGACAACGTAGTAGGCTGTGGAACCATGAAGATGTCTACAAGGTCTTCAACAGCAAATCAGTAAGTTCTAAATGACTTCTTGAATAAGTGTACTATTTTTATTTTTTTATTTTTTGTTCTTTTGAATAATGTGTCTGTGTACTTCTTTTGAACAAGAAAATGCTACTTACTATACTTCACTCTTGATTGAAGGAAACTGCGGCAATTGAAGGCATATTTCTAGATATGTCAAGAATTCCAGTGGTAGACTTGCATCCCAAAGTCTTCACTACGATGCATAAACTAAGAATACTCAAGCTTCGTAACTATTTCTCAACATGCCGGCTACGCTTTTCTCAAGGTGATCTTGAGCTCCCTGATGCTCTTAGATTTCTTTACTGGGACGAATACCCTTTCAGGTTCTTGCCACCAAGTTTTTGCGGAGAGAATCTTGTTGAACTTAAATTGCAATACAGTAAGCTTGAGCAACTATGGGAAGGAGTCCAGGTAGCCTCTTACCATGTGTACTAGATTTAGCATATGAAATCGGATATTACTTATTCTGACCATTCGTTTTCTGTGTTGCAGAGTCTTGAGAACTTAAAGGCTATTGATCTAAGCTTCTCCAAGCAGTTGATTGAAATCCCAGATCTCTCTGAAGCTTTAAATGTTGAGCGCGTGACTCTTAAATTCTGTGAACGGTTACGTGAGGTTCCTTCATATTTTGCACATCTTGATAAGCTCACTTCTCTAAATCTCAAGGGCTGCGTATTGCTTGAAAGGGTTTTAGCACTTCCAAGGAATATAAAACATGTAAATCTGCTACATTGTACAAGTCTTGAGAGTCTGCCGGCGAACATTTGCTCGTTGACATCTATGAGGCGTCTTGAACTCTCCGGTTGCTCAAAACTTGACTACTCCCCAGAGCTTTTGAAGTTCTTGCAACGATTAGAGTAGTGCTTTGTTGGAAATTCAATGGTTTCCTTATCTTTAGAAATTTGGAAATGCGATGGTTTAAACTAGAGGCTATTTTCACGTGTTTTATGTTTGTTTCCGTTTTATTTGAATGGGATTCTCTAACCTATGTTTGGATGACATGTTCCCGAATTGGAAAATTTTTACAAAAAAAAAGTGTTTTTCTCAACTTTTTTTCCTTGATTCACTCATTTTGAAAAAGAAAAACTATTTAATTTTCAAATTTATTTTATACAGTTTTTTTTTTTTTGAAAAAGAAAAGGAATCTTTTTGAAATATTCTTACAATGTATAATTTCTAATATCAATTTTTTTAATTACAAACAACCTTTTGTTTTCAAAATAGAAAATTTTTTATTCATCCAAATACCGTTTTATTCTTGAAATGAAAAGACTTTTCATTTAAAATAATAAAATTTTCCTTTTTAAAAATGGACACTCAATCCAAACGGAACCTTAGTTTTCATTACTTTAAATTATTGGGGAGTGCTAAATACAAATGAATTAACAAATATTATTTTTGATTTTTAGGGCTTGTTTAGAGCGCCAGTTCCAGATGGAAAAATGCCATCTGGATTTCAAAATCCAAACTCTAAATCAAATTTTTTCTCTATTTCATTTTTAAAAAGACTCAAACTTTAAAAGTCTATAACTTTCTCATTTCAAATTGAAATGAGATGATTTTTATATTAAAATGCTCGTAACGATGAGACGAACAAAATAAAATCCATTTTACATTTTTTTTGCGAACTCATTTCAAATTTTTGTACTATTTTCTATATCACAAAATTTTTTCAAAAGTTTTCCTTCCAAACACACATTTCCAACTTAACCTTCAAATCATCATTTCTAGATGTCCCCCAAATGGACCCTTAATATCTTTTGACTTTTGTAGTCCACCTGTAATCCTAGTTTTGCATCATAGACAATCTAATATTTATCTTTCAATAACTTATTTTCAGAATTATGAGAAATATACCTACAATATCCAAAAATACCGGTAATGTCTATGAATAATCAACATACTCTAGAAAGTTACCACATAATGTCTTAAAACAACAGGAAAATTTTCTCTCTCTCTATTTGTTTTTTAACACAAAAATCAATCTTAGTTCTCGAATTGGTAGAAACCTCCTTTTAGTTATGAAACGAGTTTAATACCCGTGCAACGCGTTGCACGGGAAAGGAAGAAAAAAATAAATAAAAATATTAAGTATTATGTAATAAAATAAATTAATTAAGAAAAATATTATAATTTTAATAAATATAATTCTTGTCAAAATTTCTCTCAACAGTAAAGATGCAAA
>CM046380.1:13699683-13719926 GCA_025413485.1 Ficus microcarpa | reverse complement strand
GCTGGGACAATTCCAACCTTAGTGCCATGTGCTATATTCGGGCGAGCATGTCTAACGTGCTCCAGAAACAGCATGAGGAACATCAAACTGCTAGGCAGATCATGGATAACCTGGAGGAAAAGTTTGGTGAACAAACTATCCAGGCTAAGACCGATGCTATCAAAGGTCTCATGAACTGCAGGCAGAAGGTTGGAACTCCCATCAAGGAGCACATGATGACAGTCATGGCTTATTTGTCTGAAGCTCAGGCAAATGGGGCTGAGATCGATGCTGCAACTCAACTGGTTATGGTTTTTCAAACCTTATCCAGGATTTCGATTTGTTTCAGGCATCCTACAACCTTAACCGGAAGGAGATGTCTTTAACGGAATTGATGAAAGAGTTGCAAGCCTTTGAGAACATTTTTAAGGGTTCTGGATCTAAGGCTGAGGCAAATTTGGCTGAACCTAGTTCGTCTGTTCCTAATCCCAAAAGGAAGAAGGAAAAAGGGAAGAACAAGGGGAATAAGCCTGCGGTGAATGCACTTGCTTCTAAGAAGTCTACCAAGACTAAGAAGCAAAAGGTGGACCCCAAAAAGGTTAAGTGCTTTCACTGTGGGAAGAAAGGACATTTCAAGAAGGATTGCCGAGATTTCCTGGCTTTGCAAAAGCAGAAAGGTAATTTCAATGTCCTGTATCTTGAGGGTTGTTTAGTGGAAGAATCTAAGGACAATTGGGTTATAGATTCTGGAGCTACTAACCATGTTTGTATTTCTCTACAGGGGTTCAAGGTAACGAGAAGTCTGCATGAGGAGGACTTTACGTTAAGAACCGGCGATGGGACGTTGGTGCGAGCTGAAGCAGTGGGAGAAGTGCATCTTTATTTTGATGAATTTAGGTTTATTGTTTTGAGACATTGTTTTTATGTTCCTAATTTTAAGAGGAACCTAATTTCGGTAGCTTGTTTAATTAAAGATTCTTATTCAGTTTCTTTTAATAATAAAGTTGTTATTAGGAAAAACAATTCTCTTATCTGTAATGGATGGATGCATGAAAATCTTTATTTTATCAAACCTAAGATGCACTCACTGCTTGATACAGAATTGGAAAAGAACTCTAAAAGACATAAGTCTTCTCACTCTAACAAATCATATCTTTGGCATTTACGACTTGGTCACATAAGCCTTAACAGAATTCAAAGGATGGTAAAAGATGAATGCCTCGACTTGTACGAGGTTGAACCTTGGCCACAATGCGAATTAATAATTCCGTTTATAAGAATTCCGTTTGTAATTTTTTCGATTTAATAATTCCGTTTATAAGAATCAATGATACTTTGATTATCATCCTGCATTAATCTTAATCCTGAAATGATTACTTGAGTTCGCATCCATGACTTATGTACTTTGATGCACTAAAGGTGAGACACTGTTAATTCATGGTCAACATACTTGTGTTTTGGGTGCATGACTTATGGATGGAGAAATCAAGATTCATAGATACGGAATCCATAGCTATTTTAATGATAGTAAATGTTATCTACTTAAAGGTATTATTCGGGGATTGAAAGATAGAATAACAAGATCTTGGCCATCGGTTTACTTTGTGTTCTCTGGTGGTTTTCCAATTGTATGGTTTTACAATTGGTGGTTCTTTCAATGGAGAATAATTGAACTTTAAGTTAAAATGATTGAAAAGGTAAAACGGAAAAAGTCCTTAATTCAATCATGGATAACATATGGGGATTAAGCAAGCGATGAATAAATCATGGAAGAAGCACTACGTGAGAGAGCTTTCGTAATACGGTATGTAAACAGGAGTTCAGCTTCAAACTTTTAGTGGAATAGTTTTGAAGTTGATAATTGATGGATAATTAATCTGGGATTAATTTTTCACAATTATAGGAGCCTCTTTACATATTTCCATCGGGTCCCTCTATTAGCTCATATAGTTCCACGAAGCGTCTCGGGATTTGTTCCTAATGAGATCGGTAAATTGTAAATGGAATTTTGTAATGTCTATTAAGACATGGTACTCTCTAACATGCAATCCAGAAAGGATTGGACATGTGAAATTTGTAGACAAATGATTTGTCAACATGTGATTGGTTAATTTGAATTTTGAAAATAAGATTGTATTTGAATTTTGGAAAACAAAATTTTTCTCTCCTAATTAAAAGTGGTGCACGTTTTTTAATTGTATGGAGGGAAGAAAATTTTGTTTCAAAATTATTTAAATATATTCCTAACATTTAATTATTAATTGGTTTAAATAATGGAGATTATTTCATGAATTTTTCTTTCCTAATTAAAGAGGTGCATGGTTTTTGTGAGGAAAGAAAATTTGAAATATTTCATTAATTTAAATTAATTAATATGGATAATGTTTATGGAAAATATTTATTCAAATATGTGAATCCTATTTAAATTCGAAAAGGTTTAAAAGAAGTTTGAATCTAGATAGGACTAGGATCTTTTGACTAGTCTAGATTCTTGATTTAAAATTTAAACCACCAATCAAGATTTCTCTCACTTTGTGGCCGAATTTTAAAGGGGATTTCCTCTTGAAATTTGTTTTTAGGTTCAATGAATCTAGCCCTAAAGTTGTATGATCTTTTGGTTCAAGATTTATCCGGAAAATAATTATTAATTATTTTTCAAGTAGGAGATAAATTTTGAAAAGGATTGTAATACTATATAAAGGCTAGGAGTTCTTGAAAAACCAATTTTTGATAATTAAAAAAGGGAAAAACGTTTTTTTAATAAAAAAAAAAAATTTTTTTTTCTTCCACATCAAAAATTCGGCTTTCTTGTGAGAGAGAAAAAGAAAGAAAATTCCATTGAATCAAAACTGCGAGAAAGGTTAAACCGAGTGATTATTTTCATAGGAGGTTAACCGGTTTCTGTTTTGTAGTTTTGAAGAAAGAAGTTGGATCAAATTCTCAACGAGGATCATCGGAATTGAGAAGGAGGGATCTAGACTTCGGAAAGAAATACCGGTCGCTTGGATTCATAGAACGTGTGCCCACACACACTTTGAGACGTGGAACTCGAGAATAGTAGAGAAGACACGTTGGTCAAACGCTCTAGCAATTCCGGAATCCAAGAAATAAGGTACGCTTGATCATGAATTAATTTATTGTTATATGCATCATGAGCTTCTTTTCCGGAAACGGCATAAAATTTTTAAAACTTCCGCTGCGCCGTAACTCCAATACCGGATCCGATTTTTCCAACAAAAATGACCATCCCGAATAAGCAAGGAACCCAGGTCATTTTCATTATGACGAACAGGTCATAATGAAATGATCGAGAGAACAGGTCATAATGAAATGACCGAGATAGCTTAAAACTCAGTAATATATGAACAGACAAACTTCCAGAAAACTATTTACATGAAACTAACCCTATCTAGATAAACCAGAACACAAAATCTACACACACAAAAAAAAAAAAAAACAGATAAAAATACTAAATTTATGTAATTTAAGCAAATTCTTTTCAACAGATCGAATAGAAAGGTGGGATATTATAAAAAACACACTTAAAATGAAAACTTTCTTCTTCATAAGCCCAGAAATTCTCACATTCGTATTGAGAAAAGATAAAAATGTCAACTTTATAAACATAAAAACATAAATGAACTTTTTTACCTCTTCAGCTTCGGATAACTTCTCTACTACGTCACATGTCAACTTTTTTGAGTCATCTAAGTCGTGCATGTCGATTTCTCTATAGTTTCTCTTCAACCCTTCATCAAACATCGTTCTCTCGATCTCTGGGGCCAGGTTTTTGGAAGTTTTGACTAAGGCTCCGGATTGGTCCATGTTTTTCTCAGACATTTGCGTGGGCATAGACATGGCTTGTTTTATAAGATTGAACGACGTTGACAGAGTAGAGTGCAGTTTATAGAAGGCTTTGGTGGCGGTTTACGACGGTTTTTCGAGCAGTTATGGGGTGGTACAAGAAAGTGCAACTCCTTCTCTCTCTATAACCAGATTTTCTCTCTCTAAAATACTGTAACACTGTAGACTGTGGTTTCAAATATTTTTTAGGGCATTTGAGAGGAAGGTTACTTTTCGGCGGGTGGGAGAAAATGAAAAATCTGGATTTGGACATGTGCAGGGCCCATCGTAAATGACTGTTGATATACCTACAGAAGCGGTCACTTTAATAATGACCGGGCAGTCATAACAGTTATGACCGCTACTCTATAAGGTGAGTAACGGTCAAAACTGTTATGACCGTGTGGTCATAACCGTAATGACCGATTCCCTATATCGTGAATAACTGACTGTTGGAATTCCTACAAAAACGGTCACAACCTTTATGACCGCGCGGTCATAACGGTTATGACCTTCGTTCCTGTTGACGATATGGAACCCGGTCATAACATTTATGACCGCTCGGTCATAACGGTTATGACCTTCGTTCCTATTGACGATTTTCATTCCGGTCATAACCTTTATGACCACTCGGTCATAACAGTTATGACTGTGACTCTAAAATCGTGGTTCATGTGAAAGTTGCAGGCTTCTTGGGTGGATATGTGGAAAAAAAAGAATGAAAATATGCTAAAATATGCTAATAACATACATTATTCATTAAACACCATAAACGTACAAATGGGCATATGTCCATAAACACCCATTATGCTAATAACATAAATTTGGTACAAGGAATAATAACTAACATAAACGTACAAGGAATAAAGACCTTAAATGATTCTTTAATGTCAAATCTACTAAATTTGGTATACAACCTAAAAGTAAAATTGCTTGAAAAATCAACTCATTTACGAACTGGATTTTGTGCCCGATGTTTGGGACATTTTTGTTTTTGGTATTCTTAAGGGTACTGAGTTAGTGCAGTTTTGTCGGTTGTGGCCATAACTATTACATCTGCCACACCGAATGGGATCAAGTTCTTCACCCTGAGACAAAATCCTACGAACCCGTGGTCTTCCGGGCCCACGCTTTGGCTTGGGAGGATTCACAAGTTGCGATTTGACTTCTTCAGAGACATCCCAGCCCTCTGCGCTACCAATCGGATGGACTACGTGTGCATAGCATGCATATAGAAAATCTTTAGTGTAGTAATTTGAGCAATAATTGCATGGATCAATTTGTCGGTGGTTACACATGGCCATTGCATGCGCGCAAGGGATTTGATCGACCTAAAATCATTTGCAGGTACAGGTCTGTTGGCTCATATCGACAATAAATATTTGGGCTGCGTTGTTGGTGATGGAGTACTCAAACTGATCGGCTGGCCGCGGCTGTAATAAATGGAAAATTAAGACGTTCCTTTATTCGATCTAATACAGTTTAAGAAAAAAAGTTGAGCAACGTGTACGTCATGATGTGGTCTTTATCACATACCGTTACTGTTAGACCAAACGAGAAGTTTGTTCGAATCAATTTCTCTGCATTTGGGGCTAGTTTCGATGATAATTTCAGGGCCTTTTCACGTTTTTGGACAAACTATCATTGTAGTAGTTCCCTCAACCATTCCACTAAGAATCCAACTGGCATCAGCCTGGCTTTCCGATCCACACTGTTTAATGACTCTGCAATGTTGGTTGTCATTATTGCATACCTCCGTCCGCTGAAATATGCGCGCAACCACTTTGTAGGATCGGCCTGTAGAAGGTATCAGTGCATGTCGGCGTTACGACTATGGATAGATTCCATATGCCGATTGTGCTCACTTACAAGATACGACCTCGATGCACCGTTAAAATAGGTCTTCAGAGGACCTTTGAAATCTTTGTACCTAGTATTCAGGTTTGCAGCCAAGTGTTGGACACATATCCCGAAGGCAGCATCTGGAAACACAAGGTTGGCTGCATTTTGGATACCCTTATGCATATCAGCCACAATAGCAAGGGACTCTCGCGTGCCGATTGAATCCCTCAGCTTCTTGAAGAGCCATTGCCATGATTCATTACTTTCCGACGGAACGATACTAAATGCAAGTGGAAATATGGAGCCATTTGCGTCGTGAACGCATGCAGCAAGCAGCATTCCTCCGAACCTGGCCTTGAGTGCTGATCCATCAACCACAATTACTGGCCGACAATAAGGCCAACCGTGCTTTGAAGCAGCTAAGCACATGAAAAAGTATTTGAAACAATTTTCTGAGTCTGTCTCAATGTGGATGTCGGATCCAGGATTTTTCCTTTTAACCATTTCAGCCCACACGGGGAAACCTGTAATTATTAAGAAATCAATATTATGTTGTAAATATATAAGTTCTAATGCTAGTCAGGAGAATCACCTTTGTATGACTCTGCATCATTGCCCCTCAGGCTGGTTAGTGTAGCTTTCTTCCCTCGCCATGCTCCAAGATAGTTGAAAGATACGCCAAATTTGGCCTACATGTCTCGTATTATTTCTTGAGGTCTATATGAGGTATTCATCGGGTCTAAGTATTTTCTCTTAATACACTTGCCAATCATTCAGCTCTTGGCTTGACGATGATGACCTTGAACGATTTCAATTGAACAAGTATGCACGTCGTCGTACTTCTTGACAACAAAAAATTCACTACCTCTCATCCTAGTCACACACAATTGCCATGGACAACCTTCGTTATCTATACATATCACGTGTAACAGAATAGAGTTCGACTTCTTCACCTTGAATTGATAGTGTTAAGTCATGGCATCGTGATGAAGATGGTATTGCAGTAACTTTTTGTTCTAAAAAATAACATTTATGCGTAATGTCACAGGTGTAAAATCAGCAACAACCACTAGGCTGGAAAAATTGTCACTACTTGGTACATTATCAGACTGGGATCTAATATTATTGTTAATAGAATTGGCTCCAATGCTTGGTGTGATACTCTTCTCATTTGAGTGACGAGCAACATCCGCAACATTCAATCCCCCGGCATTACAATCATCATGGGCCGTGCATAAGTCAGGGTTCAATACATGATGTTGCTTATCAATTCCATGGTTATTGTGCAAATCCGGATACACTATGGGAGAAGGGATATGAGGAGGAAGTAGGGGTATAAGATTCTGTCATTTACAGGTTGGATGGCTTCATCACTCTGTCCACCCTCCCTAGAAGGTTGAACGTCAATGTGATTGCTTTCCCCTACATCCGGTGGCATCGTGTCTGCCGTAAAGTCATCCAAAACATCGATGGTAATTGAAAATTTACTAAGCACATGAACATCTTTCTTCTTCAATTGTATGTAGAATTTAACGTCAGCATCACATTGTATCCTCACGGGTGGCAGCCCAAGTTCAATAACATATCTCATGACAATCGTCTTGTCTAGGCGACTAATTCCAATAACACTTCTGACCAACTGAATAAGATCAACATATGTTGCGGTTTGGGGCACCAATATTCCCTTCATTTCCCCACCAACATATCTCAATGTGCCGTCCGAATGACCTTTAAAGTTGATGAAAACACAAACGACATCCATTCCTGAACGAAACAGCAAGAATTTGGTTATATTATATTTGCGTTACATGGGAAGGAAGACCAATTTTAAAAACATAAAGGGAGTTGACTTCTTATATAACAAAACCGGTCACAATGATAATGACCGGACGGTCATTTAGCAAATGACCAGTTTTTGTTACATATATAGCGAGTAAACGAAACCGGTTGCAATTATAATGACCAAAAGGTCATTATGCAAATGACCAGTTTTGTTATGTATAGGGAGTTGACTTCTTATATAACAAAACCGGTCACAATGATATTGAACGGACGGTCATTTAGCAAATGACCATTTTTGTTATATATAGAGAGTTGACTTATATCTCAAAACCAGCAAACCCACAGGTGCTACAGAGACCGATAAAACCCCGAAAGTTTATCAGAGAATCATTTTTTAGATTATAATTCAAAACCCACGCCCATTTAAAGCATGTACTAACAAATAAATGAATATAAGATGCAGCATTACCTCGGATTATCTGATTGGAAGTGGGGAGATCTCTACTAAAATGAATGACGAGCAGATCTGGCTTTTCGGGTCAGTTGAACAGAGTGAACGAAGATGGGGTTAGAATTGTTGGACTTAGAGTAAGTTTATATCAGTGGGTAATGGTGCATAGAGGGTTCGTGAGCCTTCAGTGATAGAAAATAGAGAAATACGAGGGAAGTAGAAGGATAAATTTCAAATTTAATGCTACTGTGTTATATATTGGGGTCAGCGGGGAAGGGGGTGAGGGGGGCGGGAAAGTTATAGTAAAAATCAGTTTACGGTTGGCTGAGGTCATATATGTCTTTATATAAAGTTTCTCAAAATTTTATTTTAATATATAATTTGATAATTTAAGGTGACCTGTTATAGGTGTAAGATGCATAAATTTTTAATTTAATTTATAATTTGATACTCTAATAACCTGTTATACCAATTAAGTCATATTTTGAGATGCATGAATTTTTAGTTTAATTTGTAATTTGATAATTTAATGACATGTTGTAGCAATTAAGTCATATTTTAAGCTGCATGAATTTATAGTTTAATTTGTAATTTGATAATTGAATGACCTGTTGTAGCAATTAAGTCATATTTTAAGATGCATGAATTTTTAATTCAATTTATAATTTGTTAATTTAATGACCTGTTATAGCAATTAAGTCATATTTTACGATGCAGCCGTTTTTATTTTGTTTTATAATTTGATAATTTAATTACCTGTTATAGCAATTAAATCATATTTTAAAATATAGATACACTATTATATAGGAAAAAGTGGTCATTAAATCGAGAAGTTCGACACAGGGAGAGAGATACTAACTGTTATGACCGAATGGTCATAATAGTTGTGACCGAATGGTCATAATAGTTGTGACCGATACTGTAGTTCACGCTAGTGATAGAGGTCACAACCGTTATGACCACTCGGTCATAACAGTTGTGACCGTTACTCTTATTCAAGGTATACAATAACAGTCATAACCGTTATGACCGGGTGGTCATTACGGTTATGACACAGTTGGTCATAACGGTTATGACCATTACTGTATTTCACGACGGTAGGGAGAGAGGTCATAACTGTTATGACTATCCGGTCATAACAGTAATGACCGTTACTCTAGTTCACTGTAGGGAGATAGGTCATTACTGTTATGACCAACTGGTCATAACAGATATGACCGTTACTCTAGTTTACGATAAGGAGCTTTAAACGGAATCTCTCTCTCTCACCATCACCTGATGAGTTAATCCTATCTACTATGGAGATTTACAGCAGCATCTTTTAGGTAGAGGAATACATAGCCATGAAAGATTGAAAATTAGAGTTTAGAAGTACTATAAAATTCAATTGCTGCCCACTAGTTAATTTAAGACAAATTTCATTTTTGCTCTCTCAATTTGGTGCTGTTATAACTTTGTTCATTGAACTTTGAAAACTGATAAAATTGCTCCCTGCCGTCAATTTAATGGATGAAATTGTTGGCATGACAATAACTAAAGTGTAATTTAATAAGGGCAAACTTTATTTTGGCCCTCTGAACTTTAATATTCTTGTAACTTATTCTTCCGAACTTTGAAAACTGGTTTTTTATATCCCTCAAACTTTAAACAGTTAAAAAGAATGCCCCGTAGACTTTAAACCGTGAGAAAAAATATCCATTGTTTTCATATTTTGACCCTAAAAGCCATGGAAAAGTTTTATTTTTACCCCTTAAATTTTAGTATATTTGTAACTTTACCTATGAACATTGAAAAACAGTTGTGACCGTTACTCTTGTTCAAGGTATACAGTAACAGTCATAACCGTTATGACCGAGTGGTCTTAACGGTTATGACCGTTATTATATTTCACTATGACAGGGAGAGAGGTCATAACTGTTATGACCACCCACTCATAACAGTTATGACCCGTTCACGATAGAGAGAGAGGTCATAACTGTTATGACCATCCGGTCATAACAGTTAGGACCATTACTCTAGTTCACTAAGGTAGGGAGAAAGATCATAACTGTTATGACCACCAAGTCATAACAGTAATGACCGTTACTCTAGTTCATTGTAGGGAGATAGGTCATTACTGTTATGATCAGCTGGTCATAACAGTTATAACCAGCTGGTCATAGCAGTTATGACCATTCACGATAGGGAGAGAGGTCATAACTGTTATGACCGTCTGGTCATAACAGATATGACCGTTACTCTAGTTTACGATAGGGAGCTTTAAACGGAATCTCTCTCTCTCACCATCACCCGATGAGTTAATCCTATCTACTGTGGAGATTCACAGCAGCATCTGAGCGCCGTTCTCTAGCAAAGGTTACTTCACCATCACGGCTTTACCCTCCTTTCTCTTGTTTTGTTCTCTCTCTGCCGAGTAACGTTCAGATTTTTAATTGAAATGGTTGAGTTTTATTAAAGTTTCCAGAGACGGAAAGTTGTTGAGCCCTTCGCAACTAGAAAAAGAATATCAAGATTGGATTCTTTAGATGCACATATTATATGAGGAAGGAGTTGATCATGGTGAAGATGAAAAGTGTGTTGTTGTCAGCCCTGTGAAAAGCAAAGAAAATGGAATGTTCGGTGGTAAATATTACCTATCGATTTGGCATTCGAACATTTCATTTTCTATGCTTTTCACAGGGCTGACAACAATACACTTTTCATCTTCACCATGATCAACTTCTTCCTCATACTGCATGTGCATCTAAAGAACCCAATCTTGATATTCTTTCTCTAGTTGCGAAGGGCTCAACAACTTTCCGTCTCTGGAAACTTTAATAAAACTCAACCATTTCAATTAAAAATCTGAATGGCGACCCGGCAGAGAGAGAACAAAACAAGAGAAAGGAGGGTAAAACCGTGAGGTAAAGTAACCTTTGCCAGAGAACGGTGTTCAAAAGCTGCTGTGAATCTCCACAATAGAATAGATTAACTCATCGGATGACGCTGAGAGAGAGAGATTCCGTTTACAGCTCCCTATCGTAAACTAGAGTAACGGTCATATCTGTTATGATCGGACAGTCATAACAGTTATGACCTCTTTCCCTATCATGAACGGTCATAACTGTTATGACCAGCTGGTCATAATAGTAATGACCTATCTCCCTATAATGAACTAAAGTAACGGTCATTATTGTTATGATCTGGTGGTCATAACAGTTATGACCTCTCTCCCTACCGTAGTGAACTAGAGTCATGGTCTTAACTGTTATGACTGGGTGGTCATAACTATTATGACCTCTCTCCCTATACTAACGATCATAACCGTTATGACCGGGTGGTCATAACAGTTATGACCTCTCTCCCTACCGTAGTGAACTAGAGTAACGGTCATAACTATTATGACCAGTTGGTCATAACTGTTATGACCTCTCTTCCTATACTAATGGTCATAATCGTTATGACCGGGTGGTCATAACAGTTATGACCTCTCTCCCTACCACAGTGAACTAGAGTAACGGTCGTAACTGTTATAATCGTGTGGTCATAACTGTTATGACCTCTCTCCCTATAGTAATGGTCATAACTGTTATGACCGGGTGGTCATAACAGTTATGACCGGGTGGTCATAACTGATATGGAGAGAGGTCATAACTGTTATGACCTGTTGGTCATAATGAAAATGACCATCCGAAAAAAACTTAAAACTGAGTCATTTTCATTATGACCAACAAGTCCGAATGAAAATGACTATCTGGAAATCATATAAAAATACAAACTTTATGTATTTTAAGGAAATTTTTTTCAACAAATCAGTTAGAAAGTTGGAATCTCATCAAAAACACCTATAAAAATGAAAACTTTTTTTTTTTTTTTACATAATCAATAAGAACTTTACATTCTTACTGAAAGATATTAAAAACGTAAACTTTATAAATATAAAAACAGAAATCAACTTTTCCTTGGCCAATAGGCTTTTAGATGCCGAAGCCGATACTCGGACAGACCTCCTTTCCGGAGTTGTGGTTTTCTCAGACATTTTCGTGGGCTTTGACATGGGGAGTTTTGTTTTTTTTTTTTGAAGATTTCCGACATTAACACACTTGAAAGCAGTTTGTACAAGGCTTTTCGGGGTGGTTTAGGACGGTTTCCGAATGGTTATCGAGCGGTACCTGCTGGTTGCAACTCTTTCTCTCCCTAGAATTAGAGTTTCTTCCATAGAATCGGAGTTTCTCTCTCTAAAACACTGTACAACCTGATTTGAAATAGGACATGAGATGGAGAGTAACTCTTGGGCTGCGAGGGAAATGAGGGGATGAGGGTAAACCTGACTTTTGGCAATCATTTAATGCTGCTAGACCCCACAAAACTGACGTGGCAGTGCTAGAAATGAAGGGAAAAAAATGGTGCTGTATTTAATATAATTTATTTCAGAAATGCTATTAATGAAATTAACCCTAAGTTAAAACCAGTGTTTAAGCTAGAAATTATCTTGAGGAGGGTTAATAATAACAAAGATTTAAATATAATCTAAGTCATTAATTCGTGGATGTAAACGGACTCCATTTTTAACATATTTGGTATTTTGGAAAGCCCTGGATGTCCACTTTTATTTGAAATTTGTTTCATATCATTTGAAGATATATGTAAATTTTTATGATTTTTCAAAAAAGCAAAGGTCCGGCTACCTAATTCTGTAAAATTTTAGCAATCAGTTTTCAAAACTATTTTTGAGAATTCAAACGGTCTCCGTTTTTAACAAGTTTGATATTATTAGAAAACTCTAGATGTCTATTTTTATTTGAAATCATTTTCAGATCGTTTGGAGATAGTTGTGAATTTTTATGATTTTTCAAAGGGACAGAGGTCTAGCTATCAATTTCTATAAAACTTTAGTAATCAGATTCAAAACTATTTTTGAGAGTCCAAGTGGTCTGCATTTTTAACGAATTAGGTACCATTAGAAAGATTTGGATGTCTACATTCATTTACAATTGGTTTCAAATCATTTGGAGACCTATAAGAATTTTTATGAATTTTTTAAGGGACAGAGGTTTGACTGGCAGTTTCTGTAAAGTTTTATAATTTTTGTGAAATTGTTTGATTTTTGTATTTTGATCTTATTGAATGATAAAATAGGTCTTTTAGGTGATGTTATGATACAATGGATGTGTTTAATGAATTATTATCATCTTTTGTTAATTTTATTATATTTATTATTTATGGCATGGACGGTTCTAAAGGTGAGCACCCAAGACTTCAGTCACACATCACCATCGGAAAATTTAAAAAGGTTAAGTAAGACATTTATGTAAGTACACTCTCACCAGCAACATGAATTAAAGATTTGAGAAGTATATATTTTGATCTTGATGATGATGTTATGATGTTCTTAAATAATACTTTTATTATGATGACGTTTTGATGAAAAATATACATATTGTATATATATGTATTTTTATATTTTTAAATAGTGTTGTACACCTTTGATGATGATGATGATGATGATGATGTTGTCTGGTGAGCAGAATTTATGTCAACATTGGTTTGGGATTTGCTACCCCACTCCTTCTGTGACTAGCACACTATGATGGTATAATGCCGGGTCCAATATATAACAGTTTTAATAGTTAAAAAAATTTTTAAATTATGTTTATATTTATGATGATGAAAGAAAAATGTTTATTTACGTTTATGAGATTTAAGTGTCTTGTTAAGCTTTTGTTTATATAAATTAATTCATGTTGCAGATAAAAGAAAATGGTAAGATATAGTATTAGAGGAGTTTAGAGCGGAAGCGGGATGGTGTGTAATAAGAAAATGGAAAGAACGATCATGAGATAGACTTTTTAATTTTAAATAAAGTTTTTGGACTTTAATTTATTATTATTTGATTGGATGATTAATATAAACTTAAATTTCATTTCATAAAATGGTTTTTTTTTTTTTTTTAAGTATTCTAATTATGAAGGTTATGTGATATAGTTTTAAAAAAAAATTCTAAAGTTTTATAAAATTATCCAAGTAAAGTTTTCCGTTATGTCAAATTTTTTATTTCAAGGCTAATATTTTCACAATTTTATAAAAAGATGTTTGATTAAATAAAAAGTCAACTATAACGGTCGTTTACACAATGTTACCTATAAGCACTTGACCATCAACATGCGAAATCCCAATCAGATCCTAGACGCACCAACTCAACTCCAAAACTAGGATAAAACTAATATCTATTAAATCTCAGAATGACTAACTCTGGAACGTCCAGAGCTCATGCATAACAAATATAAGCATAATTGTTTCATTTCCAAATCTGGAATCCTAGGTCAAGAAAAGAGTTTATATCAAATCATAATGCTAAAAGAGAAATCTCATAAATTTCAAAGGGAAAACTCCAAATTTATGAGGAAAAAAAACAAAAACAAAAAAAAATGAAATCTCAAAGCTTCAAAAATTAAAACCCAACCTCTAGACTTGGAGCTTCAACGTAATACTAACACTCGTGAAAGTTTGCATGTAAATATCAGTCACAAACCCATACACATCATAAGAGAAACAAGATTTCAGAAAAGATGAAGAAAGGAAGAAAATCCCCTACCTCAGTCCGTGCATCATACCAAAATTCTCAGAATCCCTAGATTTCTCTTCTTCCCCAAATGGGCTGCTGCAAATGAGTGGAAGGCATCCCCTTCCTCTGTGTTGGGGCTTGGCTGAGAGAGAAGCGTGTGAGGGAGAGTAACCTCAAAACTGAAAAACACACGAAAAATTTAAAAAAAAAAAAAAAAAAAGTGTGGGACTTCTAATTTGTATTTCTGAATATAGACATTTGGTCCAACGGTATGGATGATCATGTGGATGGTGTGGAATTGTTAGGGAGCCTTCACTTTCGTTATTATTATTACTATTTTATTATATATAAACTTGACTATTGACTTTTTCTCAGTCTTGGAAGCTGCTAGGAATTCACAGGAACAATTCGTTGCAACTTCATTCATTGTGGTCTCGTACATATTGTTTATTTTCTTCTCTTGGTGACTTTTCCTCTTACTGAATAATTTTCTTAGTAATTAATTTAATATGCCCAAAAAAAAAAAATTCTGCAAATATCCAGGTGCTACCACCCTCTCCGACTTTGTCTGAGAATCACAAAGTCATTTTCCGAACACAGAAAGGCAAGTGGCGAAAGATGTTGCTTTGCTTGTTAATGGTACGTACGTTTGATATGTTTTTTGTTTTTTTTTTGTTTTTGGTTTTTTTTCCCCCAATTAAAAAAAAAAAATTTTTCTTCTTTGATTTATGGATTTTTTAGGGTTTTCTCTTTGTGGTCTTGCGCCTGATTTGTATCTTAGTGGTTGATGTTATAATCTTTTTTCAGTATCTTCAGTCATTTCTTTTATTTCATTCCTTCATTTCTTTCTTTCTTTTTCTTTTTTTTCTTTTGTCAATAGTGAAAAGATCTATTATTTGACTGATTTATCACTCGTAATTGAAGCTTCGAATGGGGATTTGGTTGGCTAGATCTGATTTGGTGGGGTCCTTTTTTTTTTACTAAGTGAGATAGGATCATGGAAAAAATGAGTTGTTACGCTAGAAAACTAAAACCATTGTTGGCTGTTGTTTCAGCAAGAGACCATCGAGTGGTGTATTAATCTGACACACATAACATTGAACTAAAATTGGCAGCTGCTATGAGAAGAGAAAAATGCAGAGGAAAAACAGAGGAGAGAGAAAAAACAACCCCATTTCATTATCATATTTTTCTAGATACAAAAAGAATGACTAGTTAACCTAGGAATAGTTTTTCTTTTCCTGAAGGAATAAAAAAAAAAAAAAAAAAAAAAACCTATAAATTTCGTTCACTTACAACATAACGTTGATTACTTGCATGAATTTTCATTTTTGAGGTTTATATCATTAAAAATGCTCTAGGTGCCTTTAGGACAGAGTTGACTTCTTTTCTACCCTTGTAAGGTATAATTTGAAAGAGGTGGATAAGCGCAAAGTTTGAGGTTATATGGCTTGTGGCTGTCGTTATGTTTTCGGCATTTCAAATCTTAGCATCAGCAGGTGGAGTTTCTTGTTATAAAATTCACAAAGGTTGAGAGGAAGTGTTTGTTGGCATTAATTTTGTCGATTTTCTGGCCAAAGCATGGCTGCTTCTTCTTCTTATACCATAAGTCCAAAGAAGTATGACGTCTTTTTAAGTTTTAGAGGCCAAGACACCCGTGATAATATCACGAGCCATCTTCATGCTGCTTTAGAGAGAGCCAAACTCGAAACCTACAGTGATAACAGACTTGAAAGAGGGGAAGGAATATCGCCAGAACTTGTAAAAGCTATCGAACAATCAAAACTTTCTGTCATAGTTTTCTCAAAAGGCTACGCCAATTCATCGTGGTGCTTAAACGAACTCGTACATATACTTCAATGCAAAGAAAAGTATAGACAGTTTGTTGTGCCAATTTTTTATCATGTGGATCCATCACATGTACGAAAACAAGAAGGAAGCTTCGAAACTGCACTTTCTACGCTTGAAGAGCGTTATGAGGACAAGAAGATGAATGAATGGAGGGCCGCTTTGACTACATCAGCTAATATAGCTGGGTGGGATTCACATACCATCAGGTAATTACTTCTATGTAATATATATACATTTTCAATTTATATGGCTCTATTAATTATGGTGATCAGTTATGATTTTGGTTATATTCATCCTTCTTAGTTTGAAAATGTTTTTGAACATATACTGAAAAATGATTATCATGATTTGATCATCATTTCCCCTTATTATCCACCAGCTATATTTCTCCGTAGTTCATTCTTTATAACAACTGTCACTGTCTTTTGAATATTATGCAAGGCCTGAATCCGAGTTAATTGAGGCAGTAGTTCAAGATATTATTAAGAAATTGAAGCGTGAATCATCCAGTGATGACTTAAAGGAATTAGTTGGAGTTAATGAACGTCTCAGACCAATTGAGAAATTGTTACAGATTAGTTCACCAAAAGTTCGCATTGTTGGTATCTGGGGCATGGGTGGCATAGGGAAAACCACCCTTGCTGGTGCTATATACAACCGGCTTTCATATCGATTTGAAGCTTGCTGCTTTCTTGAAAATGTCAGAGAATTATGGGAGAAAGGTCGGAAAAAAGTCCATTTACGAAACAAGCTCTTTTATGACTTGTTGGGAGAAGCTCATTTACATTTGGAGACTATGTACCTACGTATGTCGGATTTTGATCGAGAGAGGTTGAAGAGGAAAAAGGTGCTTGTCGTTCTTGATGATGTAGATGAGGAAGACCAATTAAGGAATCTAGCTGGAGATCGTGATTGGTACGGCTTTGGAAGCAGAATCATTGTAACAAGTAGAAATGCCCAGGTACTGAGTAAAGTAGATGCCGTCCACGAAGTTGATATATTAGACTCTCAGAACGCTCTTCATCTCTTTCGGTTATATGCTTTTCAAAAAAACTCTTTCACAAAAGATTATGATAAGTTGTCAAATATGCTGGTAGAGTATGCTAATGGCATTCCGTTAGCTCTCAAGGTTTTAGGTTCCTCCCTCTACAACAAGTCCACAAATATATGGGAAAGTACACTGGATAAACTGAAAAAATACCCCCCGAACGAAGTTCTTGCTGTATTAAGGGTAAGTTATGATGGATTAGATTACGAGGAGAAGAAGATATTTCTTGATATCGCTTGCTTCTTTAAAGGGGATGATAAAGATTTTGCAAAAGGAATCCTTGATGGCTGTGGGTTTTCAACAGATAAAGGAATAGATGACCTCATCGATAGGTCTCTTATCACAGTTGTGGACTCTAATAAGCTGTGGATGCATGATTTGATTGAAGAAATGGGCAGAGAAATTGTTCGGGAAGAATCCGCAGATCCAGGACAACGTAGTAGGCTATGGAACCATGAAGATGTCTGCAAGGTCTTCAGAAACAAATCAGTAAGTTCTAATGACTTCTTGAACTATTTTTATTTTTAATTTTTTGTTCTTTTGAGTAATGTGTTTGTGTACTTCTTTTGAACAAGAATGTCCTACTTACTATACTTCGCTCTTGATTGAAGGAAACTGCGGCAATTGAAGGCATATTTCTAGATATGTCAAGAGTTCGGATGGTAGACTTGCATCCCACAGTCTTCTTTAAGATGCATGAACTAAGAATACTCAAGCTTCGTAACTATTTCTCAACATGCCGGCTACGCTTTTCTCAAGGTGATCTTGAGCTACCTGATGCTCTTAGATTTCTTTATTGGGACGAATACCCTTTCAGGTTCTTGCCACCAAGTTTTTGCGGAGAGAATCTTGTTGAACTTAAATTGCAATACAGTAAGCTTGAGCAACTATGGGAAGGAGTCCAGGTAGCCTCTTACCATGTGTACTAGATTTAGCATATGAAATCAGATCTAACTTATTCTGACCATTCGTTTTCTGTGTTGCAGAGTCTTGAGAACTTAAAGGCTATTGATCTAAGCTTCTCCAAGCAGTTGATTGAAATCCCAGATCTCTCTCAAGCTTTAAATGTTGAGCGTGTGACTCTTAAATTCTGTGAACGGTTACGTGAGGTTCCTTCATATTTTGCACATCTTGATAAGCTCACTTCTCTAAATCTCAAGGGCTGCGTATTGCTTGAAAGGGTTTTAGCACTTCCAAGGAATATAAAACATGTAAATCTGCTACATTGTACAAGTCTTGAGAGTCTGCCGGCGAACATTTGCTCGTTGACATCTATGAGGCATCTTGAACTCTCCGGTTGCTCAAAACTTGACTACTCCCCAGAGCTTTTGAAGTTCTTGCAACGATTAGAGTAGTGCTTTGTTGGAAATTCAATGGTTTCCTGATCTTTAGAAATTTGGAAATGCGATGGTTTAAACTAGAGGCTATTTTCACGTGTTTTATGTTTGTTTCTGTTTTATGTAAATGGGATTCTCTAACCTATGTTTGGATGACATGTTCCCAAATTGGAAAATTTTTACAAAAAAAAAAAATGTTTTTCTCAACTTTTTTTTCCGTGATTCACTCATTTTGAAAAAGAAAAACTATCTAATTTTCAAATTTATTTTGTACAGTTTTTTTTTTTTTTTTGGAAAAAGAAAAGGAATATTTTTGAAATATTCTTACAATGTATAATTTCTAATATCATTTTTCTTAATTCCAAACAACCTTTTGTTTTCAAGATAGAAAATTTTTATTCATCCAAATACCATTTTATTCTTGAAATGAAAAGACTTTTCATTTAAAAGAAGAAAATTTTCCTTTTCAAAAATAGGCATTCAATCTAAACGGAGCCTTAGTTTTCATTACTTTAAATTATTGGGGAGTGCTAAATACAAATGAATTAACAAATACTATTTCGAATTTTTAGGGCCTGTTTTGAGCACCAGTTC
Organism: Ficus microcarpa; assembly: GCA_025413485.1. Classification (NCBI taxonomy): domain Eukaryota; kingdom Viridiplantae; phylum Streptophyta; class Magnoliopsida; order Rosales; family Moraceae; genus Ficus; species Ficus microcarpa. Next base: position 13,700,655 of record CM046380.1, on the reverse strand, counting down.
CAGATGGAAAAATGCCATCTAGAATTCAAAATCCAAACTCTAAATCAAATTTTTTCTTTATTTCATTTTTAAAAAGACTCAAACTTTAAAAGTCTACAACTTTCTCATTTCAAATTGAAATGAGATGATTTTTATATCAAAATGCTCGTAACGATGAGATTAATAAAATAAAATCCATTTGGCATTTTTTTTCCGAACACATTTTAAATTTTTGTACTATTTTCTATATCACAAAACTTTTTCAAAAGTTTTCCTTCCAAACACACATTTCCAACTCAACCTTCAAATCATCATTTCTAGATGTCACCCAAATGGACCCTTAATATCTTTTGACTTTTGTAGTCCACCTGTAATCCTAGTTTTGCATCATAGACAATCTAATATTTATCTTTCAATAACTTATTTTCAGAATTATGAGAATATACCTACAATATCCAAAAATACGGGTAATGTCAATGAATAATCAACATACTCTAGAAAGTGACCACATAATGTCTTAAAACAACAGGAAAATTTTCTCTCTCTCTATTTGTTTTTTAACAAAAAAATCAATCTTAGTTCTCGAATCGATATAATCCTCCTTTTAGTTATGAAATATGTTCTAGTTCAAAAATACAAAATCAACCCTTTGTTTGGATGGCATGTCCTATTTCCCAAATTAGAAATTTTTTACAATAGAGTGTTTTTCTTAATTTTTTTTTTCCATCATTTTCTCATTTTGAAAAAGGAAAATTATTTTATTGTTAAACTTACTTTGTTCAGTACTTTAAAAAAAAAATGAATCTTTTTAAAATATTTTCACAATGCACTATTCCCACCATTTCTTTTCATTACAAACAACTTTTTATTTTCATTTAAAAAAAATTTTAAAACATCTAAACCTCAATTTATTCTCAAAATGAAAAGACTTTCTCATTTGAAATAAAAAAAATTTTCTTTTTCGAAAATAAATATACGATCCAAACAGGAAAG
>CM046380.1:13641583-13699583 GCA_025413485.1 Ficus microcarpa | reverse complement strand
ATCAAGCACATACACACCATCAATGAGGGCAGAAAATTAAGGTGGACTTATGTCCTTACAAACCACTTGAATCAACATCAAAAACACTTAAATAAAGCTTAGATTCAAGGTGGTTTAAGAGATTTTACCTCAACCCAAGTTAGGGTTTTGAAAATCCAAAGATTTCCTTCCTTCCTTGGCTTGCTCTTAGCCCACGGTTTCTTCATGAAAAAATGCTTCCAAAAATTTTTGTTGTTAGCTCTTCTTGCTTCTAACCAAAAACCGTGCATCATAAGGAGAAAAACCAAAATTTCTCTTACCTTCTTCTCTTCTTCCTCTTGCTCGGATTCCTTCCCAAAAGCTCACCAAAAATTTCTCAAATCCTTCCTTGTTGGTGGCTCACGGTTTGTACAAGAAAAAGAGATCCAAGAGATTTTGTGTTAGCTTCTTCTTGCTCTATCAAAACCGAGCATCATAAAGAGGAAATCCCAAAAATTTGTCAAGAGTTACTCACCTCTTTTTCCTCTTTCTTTCTTGCTCTTGGTCGGCCTCCTCTTGCTAGAATCACCAAAAAATTTTTCCAATCTTTTCTCTTAGCTCTCTTAGAACCGAAACCCTTGAGATGGAAAACTCAAAAATTTCTCTTTGCTCTCACTCTCCCTTTCTCTCCCTCTTTGCTGCCGAGTATGCTCAAGGAAAGTGAGAGCTTTGGCTCACTTTTTCCCACAAAAAGTCTAAGGGATGGAAAGGCTTCTTTGATTGACTAAAGTGGGTGGAGACTTGTCCTTAATTCAAGGCTTTTGTCTTGTCATTTCTTGTCCATTGTGCAGCCGGATCCAAGGGGCTGAATGGGGGGGGGTGAGCTGCCGGATTTGGTGGGGAGAAAAGGCATGGGTTTGACTCATTTTTGTTCAACAAAAATGACTAGTGAGTGAGGGGATTTGATGGACAAGAGTGGTTGCACCTTTTCCTTGATTTAAGGCTTGATGTCTAGCCTTTGCTCCCATTTTTTTTTTTCATTTCTTTTTGTTTCCCTTTGGCTGTCCACTGCTGCTGCCGACCAAGGAAGGGAGAGTTGGCTGCCTTGATTGCCAAAATTTGAAGGGTAAGGAGGGACATGTGTCCTCTCTTGGTTGGTCCTAGAGATCTCACAATTTTTCTCCTATGCTTGCTCAACTTTTTGGTCCTTAAATCATGGCTTTATGTCTTGTTCCCATTGATTTTCTTTTCTTTCTTTCTTTCATGGTGCAGCCGAATATGATGGGAGGGAGGACAAGCTCACTTATTTAATCTTTGGTGAGTGGAGAATGATATCACAAGCATGGGCATGTGTCCTTGACTTGGTTGGCTTTCAAGTCCCTATTGGTTTCCAACTAACCAATTTCTTTTTCTTTCTTTTCTTCTAGTTGCCGAATTTTTTATAAGGAAATGGGGGAGTCTACATGTGTAGCCTTGGGTTGGTGGAGGGTGATGTCAAGAGGTTGATGTCACCTTCCACTAGCTCTCTTAATGCCTTGTTTGGCCATTTCGGTCTTTCACGGCTCCTTTCGCGCTCTACAGTTATTTCCAACACTGTGATGAGCATTCTTATTTTATATTTTTGTCCAAAAATTATTCCATGTAAATTTGGACCGAAACTCTCTTTCTCCAATTTTTCGGAGACCTTTTTGCCCTTAATTCTTTTTCGGTGTGCTTGATTTTTCTAGGGTGGATTTATGGCTTATAAAACTTCATTCTCGGAGATTCTTTCCATATTCCTTCATCATACTTGTAAAGTCGACGTTGTGACCCGTTCCGGTCAAACTTTGACTTTTTGGTCAACCCTTTGACTTTTGGTCAACCCTTTGACTTTTTGGTCAAAGTTGACTTTTTCGGTCAAACCTTTGACTTTTGTCAAATTTCATCTTTTTTCATTCTTTTTCCTTTAAAAACTTCATTCTTGGCTCGTAAAACATTAATTGAGTCTCAAAATCATTAAATGAGGACTCGAACATCGTTTAGATAAAATTATGAATTTCTCATTATTATTCATAATTTTTCATATAACACATCATGGGTACATAAATTAGACTCTAATTCCTTATGAACAAGGAGATTACAAGTCTTCAAAATTTCGGGTCTTACAACCTACCCTCCTTAAAAGATTTTCGTCCTCGAAAATTAGAACAAATCGGGGTAGTCTCTCTTCATATCTTCTTCTCGTTCCCACGTCGCTTCTTCGATGTGGCGGTTTCTCCATAGTACCTTGACTAGAGGGATAACCTTATTCCTTAACACTTTTTCTTCTCGTGCCAAAATCTGGACTGGCTTCTCCTCATAAGTCAGATCTTCTCGAACCTCGATCGGTTCATGCTCGATTACGTGTGAGGGATCCGGAACATACTTCTTTAGCATTGATACATGAAACACATTGTGCACATATGCTAATTCTTGGGGTAGGGCCAACTTGTAGGCTACGTTCCCAACTCTTTCGAGTATCTCGAACGGCCCTATATACCTTGGGCTTAATTTCCCCTTCTTTCCGAATCGCATAACTCCCTTAAATGGAGCGACTTTGAGGAAAACCAAGTCTCCTACTTGAAATTCGAGAGGTCTTCGGCGTTTGTCGGCGTAACTCTTTTGCCGGCTAAATGCAGTCTCCATCCTTTGTCGTATGAGCTTCACGTTTTCCGTGGTCTTTCGAATGAAGTCCGTAGATACAAGCTCTTTTTCTCTTGTCTCGTACCAGTGGACTGGAGATCTGCATCTTCTTCCATATAAAGCTTCATAAGGAGCCATTCCAATTGAAGCGTGAAAACTGTTGTTGTACGAGAATTCAATCAAAGGAAGCTTCTTATCCCAAGTTCCCTTGAAATCCATCACGCAAGCTCGCAACATGTCTTCTAAGGTTTGAATGGTCCTTTCTGATTGTCCATCCGTTTGTGGGTGAAAAGCTGTACTAAACGAAAGCTTGGTACCCATTGCTTCATGTACGCTCTTCCAAAATTTCGAAGTGAAGCGACCGTCGCGATCCGAGATTATCGTCTTCGGAATTCCATGATAGCGAACGATCTGAGCCACGTACAATTCTGCCAATTGTTCCACAGAGAAGCTGAGCTTGATGGCTATAAAGTGTGCCGACTTTGTCAATCGGTCAACGACCACCCAAATTGCGTCGTTGCCGCTAGGAGTTCGAGGCAGACCAACCACGAAATCCATCGTCACTTGGTCCCATTTCCATTCTGGGATGGAGATTTTCTGCAGTTCTCCTCCTGGACGTTGGTGTTCCGCCTTTACTTTTTGACAGGTAAGGCACTTACTGACAAAAGTAGCAACGTCGTTCTTCATCTTGGGCCACCAAAAGCTCTCCTTTAAGTCCTTGTACATCTTTGTGGCTCCGGGATGGACAGAATACGGAGTCTCGTGAGCTTCTTCCATGATCTTTTCCTTCAATTTTTCCTCATTAGGAATACATAATCTATTCTTTTGATAGAGTATGCCCTCATCGGATATGTGGAAGTCCGACTCCTTTCCTTCTAAAACCTCGTTTTTCGTCCTAAGCAGCGAGGCATCGGCTTCTTGACGTTCCTTCATCCCATCTAAAATGGTAGGCTGGAAGGTTAGAGCAGCTAATCTTCCCGTAATGAGCTCGATTCTGGCTTCCATTAGCTCCTTTTGAAGAGGCTCGGTCAATGACCTGATTGACATCATCGAGGAAGACGACTTCCGACTTAGGGCATCGGCTACCTTGTTAGCCTTTCCCGGATGGTATCGGATATCTATGTCGTAGTCCTTAACCAATTCGAGCCATCTTCTTTGCCTCATGTTGAGCTCCTTTTGTGTGAAGATGTACTTCAAACTCTGATGGTCCGTGTACACTTCGCATTTTGTACCGTAGAGGTAGTGCCTCCAAATCTTTAAGGCAAATACTACCGCCGCAAGCTCCAAATCATGCGTCGGATAGTTCTTCTCGTGTTCCTTGAGCTGTCGCGAGCATAAGCGATCACTTTTCCGTTTTGCATAAGCACGGCTCCCAATCCTATCTTGGAAGCATCGCTGTAAATTACGAAGTTTTCTTCCTCCACGACCGGAATTGTGAGGATTGGAGCGCTCGTCAACTTGCTTTTGAGCTCTTGGAAGTGCTCTTCACACTTATTTGTCCATTCGTAGCCTTCCCTTTTCTTGTGAGTGCGGTAAGTGGCGCCGCGATCTTAGCAAATCCTTCGACGAATCGTCGGTAATAGCCCGCTAATCCGAGGAAACTGCGCACTTCGGTGACATTTTTGGGGGCTGGCCACTTACTTACCGCCTCAATCTTAGCCGGGTCTACGGATATGCCTTCTTTGAGACTACATGTCCAAGGAAATGGACCTTTTCCAACCAAAACTCGCACTTGGAGAACTTGGCGTAAAGCTGATTTTGCTTCAAAATCCATAGTGCAATCCTTAGATGCTCCTCATGCTCCTTTTCGACCTTGAATAGATCAGAATGTCGTCTATAAAGACAATGACAAACTTGTCTAGGTAGTCCTTAAATACGCGATTCATCAGATCCATGAAGGCGGCTGGTGCATTTGTCAGTCCGAACGGCATCACAAGGAACTCGTAGTGTCCATATCGAGTGCGAAACGCCGTCTTCGGAACATCTCCTTCCTTGATTCGGAGCTGGTGATATCCCGATCGTAGATCAATCTTCGAAAAGACTGAGGCTCCTTTCAGTTGGTCGAACAGATCGTCGATCCTGGGCAACGGATACTTGTTCTTGATGGTGATCTTGTTCAACTCCCGATAGTCGATGCACATTCTTAGAGTGCCGTCCTTCTTTTTAACAAACAACACCGGGGCTCCCCACGGTGAATAGCTTTGTCTGATGAATCCTTTATCTAGGAGCTCCTTCAACTGGACTTGTAATTCTTTGAGTTCAGCAGGCGCCATCCTATACGGTGCCTTGGATACTGGTGCCGATCCTGGGAGTAACTCAATCTCAAAAGAGATTTCTCGTTCTGGTGGCAATCCTGGCAGATCTTCAGGAAAAACGTCCACAAACTCCTTGACTATCAGTACATCTTCCGGCTTACTTTCGGTCTCTAGCGTCTTATCTACCATGTTGGCTAGAAATCCCATACATCCTTCCGCCAATAACTTTCTAGCCTTTAACGCCGAAATAAACATCTTCGGCTGCTTCGGGGTCGATCCTCGAAAGATGAATTCCTTATCCCCAACTGGCTTGAACGTAACGGCACGACGCTGGCAGTCGATAACCGCGTTGTATTTTCCCAGGAAGTCCATACCCAGGATAACGTCGTAGTCATATAAGTCAATGACGATTAGGTTGACGTACATCTCTCTACCGCATATGATTATTGGAACATGGCGTATCCAATAATCAGACAACAAGATTTCCCTGGAGGGTAATGCAGTACGAAAGGTTCTTCCAATTTTCTCATTATCTCTACCTAGTTTCTTAGCAAACCTAGGTGATGTGAATGAATGCGTAGCTCCAGAATCAATCAACACATAAGCATCTTGTTGGGCAAAAGGAAGCTGACCTGTCACCACCGTGGACGGTCCAGCTTGAGCATCCTCCTTTGTGTAGGCATAGATGCGTCCTTGCGGTTCTGGAGCTTCAGCTCGGCCTTGAGGAACCGCAGGTCATTCTAGCTTTATCTGGGCAGCATGTAACTGACTTCCCTGACCCCGCTGGTAATTCTGCTGGTGCTGGACATTGGCATTGCAATTCTTAGCAAAGTGGCCTTCCTTGCCACACAGATAACAGCGGTTTGTCCCGGCACGGCAGTCTCCCGGGTGCTTTCTCCCACATTTCTGGCAAGGGGGAGTTCCACTGTTGTCAGGGGCATTCTTCTTCTGGGGAGGATTCTGTTGGCTCCCTTGCCCTCCAGCATTCCACTTTCTTTTCTGCTGGGGGTTGCCATACGGCTTGTTGCCGCCGCGTTGGCCAGAAGGTCCTCCTTGACCTTTCTGCTGTGATGATTGGCCGGGCTTGGTCTGACTTCTGCTTGGCTAGTGCCCTTTCCTCATTCCTTTCCTTAAAGAACTGGGCCCGTTGCGCCTTGTTCTGACCGACCCAATATTCGGCTAGAACTGCTTGGCTGACGCACTCGGCGACAGTGAGCGGTGGGTGGGGGCTACTTACTGATAATCACGGCTAAGTCTGGCCGGAACATTCTCATCATCTTTTTCACTTTGTCCCTCTCAGAACTGATGAGTTGAGGGCAGAGACGGGCGAGCTGTTCAAACCTTCTTACAGCTTCAGCCACTGACAAATTTCCCTGACGGAAATTGGTGAATTCGTCCTGCAGAGTTTCCATTACTTCCGTGTTGAAGTACTTCTCACGGAACTCTTCCACAAAGTCTTCCCATGTCATCTGGTTGACGTCCCGTCTGATTTGAACCGTTTCCCACCATAACCGGGCGTCTTTCTCCAACATAAAGGACGCGCAAAGGACTCTCTCTCTATCATCGAGCCCTAAGAAGTTCAGGGAAACTTGAAGGTCGATGAGCCAGTTGTCGGCCTCGATCGGGTCCGTTGATCCTTCGAATTCTGGCGCCTTCATGCGCCGAAATTCATGGTACAGCTCTGCCGGGGTCGAACACGAGGGCTGGTGGAGCAGCTACCGGCGCCATTGGTGCTTCTGGGGTGGTTTCTTCGATATTTGTGTATTTTTCACCACAAATTTATGTTGATATGTTATTACATATCTATTAAGACTACTCATCAAGTTGGATAAACCAACAATTATTCGATTTATGGGTTAATACTAGGAAGAGATCAAGAAGTGTACATGTGGTACACCAACAATTACCTCTAAAATTATCCAAGAATAATGTCTTAATGTTTAAATCAAGATCAGAACCAAATGTTTTTCGACTTCTTATAAACTCTTTCGGTATTAAAAACACTTGATGTTTGTATGTTCGCAACTATATGCTGGTAATTAATTTCTTTTTATTATATTATTCTCCATTGTTTGTTTTGAGTATGGAAAATAAAATTGGAATAATAATCAATATATAATTACGATGATTTTTGTTATTTTATGCCACATAGCTTTCAATTATTTTTTGGACTAAAAAAAGTACTATATTTCTTATTAAATCAATACAAACTAACTAATATTGATTGTATTAGCATTTTATAAAGACGGTAAAAAAAAAAAGTCAAGATTTTGTCTAATTATCCATTTTTCCAGAAATGTTTCCCTTACTATTAATCGTTATTATCAATATTGGAGGCCAAAAAAAAAAAATCAATAATATCAATAAGTTAAAACCAGAGATTAAACTAGAAATTATCTTGAGGAAGGTTAATAATAACAAAGATTTAAATATAATCTAAGTCATTAATTTTTTGATAAGAAAATATCTCGATAAAATTATTTTTGATATAATTGTTACCATCAATGCTATTTTTAGTACCAAAGTATAAAAATAGTGTATTTGATGATACTCTAAGTGTTTAGGGTGGGGAGCATAAAAGAAAAAAGAAAAAGTTGAGAGGGGGACAAGTGGGCTATATGTGAATTTACATATAAATTTGTGGGCTAAAAAGAAAAAAAAGAAAAAGGTTCAGGGGGGTTTCTTTAGCTCTGTTCTTGGTTATAACATCAACAATTCCGTCGATATCGATATTTTTATCTTTTTATCTTTGAGCATACTATTGGGAAAAAATATCTTCCTTTGCTTAGCTTTTATATACTGAAAAGAGAATACAATTCAAGGTCTATGATAAAAAAAAAATAATTATCATTTGACACACAATCTTGAAATTTAAAAAAATAATAATAATTTTGAAATGAGAGAGAAATAAAAATGAGTATGGTTTTGATTTTGAAAAACAAAAATGAAAAAGTGGATTTGAATTTGAAAATTAATAAACTTTTTATATATAAAATTAAATAGTGATAGGAACATCAAATCTAATCTTAATTTTTTGAGTATTAACTCACATATCATAGTTTTATTAGTTAAATATAATTAATTGATGTGGTAATACTTTAAATACTTGCTAATTAAAAAGAAAATAACTCATATACGACATAAGTTGATATTCAAAAATTAAAATTAGATTTGGTATTTCTAGTATTTTAGTTTAAAATGATGTGTTAAACACATCATTGGGATACATTAAGACTTCATTTAGCATTACAGTTTAACTCCAATTAAACTATATTTTTTTATTTTAGATTTTATCTTTTTTAAAAAGTTAATAAATTTATAATTAATTTTTAAAAAAATTAATCAATTTTAATTCAAAAGCTTCATTCTCAACCGGCAAATTGAACGCAATTCAATACTAAAAATTAAAACATGACCGAACAAAATTACCCTCAAAGCAAAGCGACTAGGATGGCTGAAGTCAATGCTTCCAACTACTGAGTACTGACTCACTCTTTTGTTTTTTCCCCCCTTTTTCTTCCAGAAAAGGTATCTGGGCAGTTGTAACCCACTGACGCTTCCTTCGTCTTACACTTTTTTTTTTTTTTTTTGTTTTTTTGCTCGCAAAATTTGCCTTATACTTCCTTTAATTTTTTTTTTTGCAATTTATTATTTCTTTAAGGGGGATACGTTCCAAATAAAACAACAATAAAAATAAAATACATGAAACACAACCTTAATAGATATAATTGGATCTACTAATAAATTTGAAGAAAATGCTCATGAGAAATAGAAGTAACGGACACCAAAAATAAAATGTCAACAATCGAGCATATACATAGTTTTCTAACAAAATCCGAATAACCAATGAAAAAAACTCCAATCTATTGAAATTGAGAAATTAATGATACTAATTTTGGTAGAAAACTAATAGTACTAATTAAATTATGCAAAACATCGCCAAAAAAAGAAATCCAATAGATCGAAAAAATAACCTAACACTAGAAAATAAGAAAAATACATCACCAAATTGCGATAAAAATCAGCATTATCGTAAAGGTTTAATTGCTCAGTTGGTCCTTAAATTATTATGCTTGTGATATTTTAATTATCATTCTTTATTTATAGTTGAAATAGCCCTAAACTTGTTAAAAAGGGTAAAAAAGGTCATTTTTTTTAATGGAATCCCAGTTAATGGATTAATTTAATTGTTTGACTGTCTCTAAAATATTACATTTGTAACGTTTTGATTTCCATTACCTTAAACCTCAATTTTTATTCATTTTACTAACTAACCTTAAGAAAATAAAAACAAAATAAAATAATCTTAAAAACAGAAAAAGAAATACAAAATCTCTCTCGTCTACTTGCCCATAAATCCCTTCGCAACCAGCCCATTCACACTCAATCAAGATTGTTGTAAGGTCAGCATCCCTCTAGGTCATCGCGTCGAGATTTGAGAAAGGGAAATCGACATAGATATACACTTTATTTATTTATTTATTTATTTATGTATCCATTTTAAGGTTTAGTTTTTTATTTCTTTTAAAAAAAATTCTTAAGGTTACTTTAGCAAATTCAATAAAATTTGAGGTTTTAACTACAATGAAAATGATGAGATCAAAATGTCACAAACTTAATATTTTAGCGATCAATTGAGCAATTAAGCCACATACTGTAGAACAGTACTGAGACCAAAACTATTTTTCTGTCAAGCTCAACTTATAGTTACCAAATAAACACTTAGTTTTCACATCATATCATATTTAAGATCGGACCTCGAAATAAAAATTGAATATTCAAACTCTAACAATTAATTTAAGGAAGACATTTAAGTTATTTGGATCATCGTTTTAAAACTATTTTTTGGTATTGTTTATTTAAAAAAGTTTTCTACCATATTTTCTTTTACAATATATTAATATTTATTTTTTTAAATCCAAGATTAAAAGAACGAAAAGATATTTACAATCACTGTATTAGCACGTACATCCGTGTTGTATTTGATAGGCAAATGTAAGCTACTTGGTGTTTATTTATTTATTTATTTATTTTGAATTTGAGAATAAAGGGACTCAAACTCTATAAAAGTCGGGTATCGTCAAAACCTTCTTTTTGTGGATAAGCTTAGCTGGCACATTGGCAGCATTGACTTCTCCTCGGTCTCAGAAGTCGGAAAGAATTTGCTGAAACAATTCGTTGCAGTTTCGTTCTTCTGTGTGGTCCCAAAGAATTCTATTTTCTTGCTAAAATATTTACTAAAATATTCTTAGTACTTTTTTTGGCTAAACTCATTCTCTTAGTATTTAAATATCAGTAAATATGTCCCATAAAAAAGGTCTGTAAATATTCAGGTGCTTCCACTGTCCGAGAATCAAGTATTTTCTGAACACAAAAAGGCAAGTGGAAAACGATATTGCTTATTTAAGGTACGCTTAACTTGTTCTCTCTCTCTCTCTCTTTTTATGAAAAAATAAATTGTAGTAATTTCTGGATTTTTTGAGTTTTCTTTCTGTGGTCTTGCGTCTGATTTGTGTCTTAGTATTTAACACTATAATTTTTTGCTAATATTTAGCAGTTAGGCTCTACTCAAGTCTTTCATTCAAAAAAAAAAAAAAAAGTGGTTATTGGTAATTAGCTTTTTTTTTTTTTTGGACCGCAGGTAATTAGCTTTTACGTCAGTCATTTTTATTTTTATTTTTATTTTTTTTCATATGGAAAGATCTATTTGACTGAAGTAGAATCGCTAACCTGCTTCACCCCTCTCGCTAACTTATTACCTACGGTTGTCTCTCATTATTGATGCTTCGAATAAGGGTTTAGTTGGCTAGAATAGATGTGATATCCGAATTTTCTATGTCCATATTTTCTCTTAAGAAATTAAATTCACAATATGTTCATATTCGTGAAAATGCTTAATTTCGAGCTTTTGATCGATTTTATGAATCCGGATGGGTCGAGAATACTCAAATTTGATTTTTTTTAAGTTCGAAAACGGACCTTTCAAGTCGAAAGGATCGAAACGGTGTAAAATTTTACGAAAGTCAATTTTGACCGAAAAAGTCAAAGTTTGACCAATAAAAAGTCAAAGGGTTGACTTTCTGAGATTTTTCAAGTACGGAGCGAGATGAGTTCCGAGATGATGTTTTATGAACTAGATAGCAAGAATTAGCCATAAAACGTCCCTAGAAAATCAAGCACACCAAGTTAAGAGTTAAGGGCAAAAAGGGGATTCGGAAAAATCGAAGAAAATATTTTTCGGTCCAAAAGTTCACACGGATAAATTTTGTACTTGGGTACAATAAAAATATTGTGAATTAAGGAACCACAATATTAAAATTTTCTGTGTAACGCAAAGATAAGAAAAAAAAATGAGTTTTCGGAGACTAGAAAGCCAAACAAGGCCTAAGAAGAGTTAGTGGAAAATGATGTCATTATAATGACATCATCATTCCCTAACCAAAATTGAAATGAGATGGCAGCCCCTCCACCCCCTTAAGGTTCGGCCAACTAGAAGAGAAAAGAGAAGAAATTGGCTTGGTTAGGGTAACTAGATGGCCTATCAAGTCCAACCAAGCAAAAGACAATGACCCATGCCTATGACATCATGAATCCACTAGCTTGGACTTGCTTGTGCAGCCAGCCTTCCTCTCCCATCATGGTCGGCAGCAAGCAGCAAAAAGGGAGGAGACTAAAGCTTTGTTTTAAGGCAAGAAACCACCCATTAGGTCACATCAAGAAGCCTCCCATCCCTTGTGCCTTTTGTGGGAAAAAGTGAGCCAAAAGCTCTCACTTTTCTTGGGTCATCTTCAGCAGCAAAGAAGGAGAGAAAGGGAGAGAGAGATTCAAGAAAATTTTGGGTTTTTCCATCTCAAGGTGTTCGGTTTTGCTTGGAGAGTGAAAGCAAGAAAAAGTTTGAAGTTTTCTTGGGTTTTGGGGGCTGTGGCCGACCAAGTGAGGGGGAGATTTTGGGTGAGTAAATCTTGAAAAAATTTTGGGGCTTTTGGGTCAAGAGAGGCTCGGCTTCTAGGAGGGACAACCAAGAGGAACCAACCGAAATTTTGGTGCCATTTCCATAGTGTGGCCGTGGGTTTGGTGAGCAAGAGAGAAAGGAGGAGTTTTGCAACCAAACTTTGGCTTTGGTTGAGGTAACCTCTCAAACCCTAAACTCCTTATTTTGAGCTTAAATTTCAAGATCATTTGAGCTTCAATATGGTTGTAAGGACTTAAGTCCATTTTCATTTTCGTGCCCTAAAAGTTTGGTGTGATGTGCTTGATTTGTAGATCTAGGTTTTTGCTTGGCAAGATCTTGCTTGATCTATGTTTTTGTGATGTTTTTGTATGGTTTTCATGCTAGAAACTTAGGTGTATGTCTCCCCCATTTTTGTGGCCGAAAATCTGCCCTTGACAGCCAAGAGATGCATGTTAGTTTTAGGGCTTAAAATGGAGATGTTGGTTGGATATATATAATGCTAGAACCAAGCAACCCTAGGATTTTGTTTTTAAATTTTTTTGGGTTGCATGAACTGATTAGATCAGATTTTTGGGCTTATTGGGATGTTAAAAAATGTTGTGTGTTTGAATCGTAGGCTCCCGAAGTGTTCGGTCGAGTTAGATTCGCAAAATAGGACGCAAACCGAAAATGAAACCGAAACTATCCAGATTCGGGTTGGAACCTGACCAGTTTTGAAAAAGTGAGATTTTAAGGCCGCTAGAGGCCGAATGGGTTAAAACTCGAAACATGAAAGTTTCTCGGAACAAGTTTTTCTAGAAGACAACGTGGACGGAATATCAAAATAAGGCTCCAAAGGCCTTCGTTTTCAACAAAACCCGTGGCTGACCCCTGGGCTCAGTTTCACCCAGATTTTTCGGGGTCAGCCGGTTTCAAGTAAAAACTGGTATCAATGTAGGCAGAATTTGATTTTTCTCAAAACATAAAATTTTTAGCATTTTTCGATAGCTACAACTTTCGTGAAGACAAGTTTTTCAAATTCCCGACAGATTTTTAAATTAGACGTGTTTTATGAGAGGTGCGTAAGGAATCCGAAAATTCCTTTACCAAAGTTTTACAAAGTGTTTTCAAAAAATTTGTAAAGTGTTCTAAACCGTTATTTTAACTACGAAAACCGTTCCAAAGGCGGTTTTCGACCTTAAATGACAATTATAAGGAATTATTTCAAATGTTGGAATTTTATAAAGAGTTTTACGGATTTTTGAGAAAAAAATCTTGTAAAAGTGCAAAAGGAAGAAAATGTGATTTTAAGTTAAGAAAATAAAAATTTAGAATAAGAAGATGTATTTTCAAAAAAAATAGTAATTAAGCCGATTACGGGTTGTAGTCGGGATTAGGACCCGAGTTATCGAGCTTAGGCCCAAAGGGCCCAGAATTGACAAGGGTTGACCAGTAGTTGACTAATTGTCACCTTTGGTTGACCCACAACAAGAAAGAGATAACCTTAAGGGTTATCCAACGTAACCCTAAGGAATACCATAAGTTTAATGGGCCAAGCAAAATGGGTCAAGGCCATTGACCCAATATGCTATGATAGAATGGTAAAGCCCAAGGTATTAAAGAGAAATCCAATAGAAGATCAAGGAGATAATTAAGAGGTTATCCAACGTAGCCTCTTAAGGGATTAATCAAGTTCAAATTAATCCACAACAGTATAAGGCCAATTTTGGACAAGTCAGTTATCTGACGGGGACATACAACTAGGTTATAGTAGGTATGTTGGTTACGGTACCAACATTCTACAATCGGAAACAGGACCTCACCAATGTCCGTTCTCAAGCAGGAGAGGACTTGTAGCTGTACGCCAAGGCAAGATAGCGAGAGTGAGAATTTTAGCAGGAAAAGAGGTAAGTACAACTCCGCCTACAGCATAGGCTTTAGTTGATACTTGCCAAAGTATGTTAGATGTGTGCTAGGATCATATGCTATGCTACGTTACTATGTTTGGCATGTTATGTGACGTGCTATATGATATGATGGTATGCTATGTCATGTTGTTGTGTGTAATATGAAATGTTATGCATTATGATAATATGTTATGTATGCAAGAAGAATATGTGAGCCAAGCATGTACGGTAAGTATGTTATGTTTTATGCAAGTGACATCAAGATGCATGTTCACTAAAAATAAGATAAGACTAAGAATAAGAAAGTAAGATGGCAAGCAAGTTTGCCTGTGTCGTGCCACCCGTCCAAGATCGGGTTGGACTATGGTTTGAGTTGGACTGGGCTGGCCGCCCCAACCACTCTATAGTTGCGCGCCGGGTACGGACACGTATGTAGGGGCCCATAAGAAAGATAAGCAAGTTAGTAAGTTAAGAGTAAAATGAGCATAAACGGATCATGTCTCTTTTATGCAATGCAATGTATGAATGGTTATGATATGCTATGTTATGATGATTATGATATGATAAGTTATGTTAGAATGAGTATGTGAAGTTATGTATGTGATGATAAGTTAAGGGAGAAACCGTATGTTAGGTTGTCGCGGCTTAGATAGTTGTGCTTACTGAGCGTTAGCTCATAGTTTGATGTCTATGCTGTAGGTAAGCTACCTGACAGCAATGGGTGAGGCAAGATGGAAGTGCGAGGCAGGGCATACTGTGAAATTGTGGGAATACGATGCCGCTACGTGTTTCGTTCAATACGCATTTTTATATGTTAAAGATTTTATTCAAGATAAGCTTATTACGTGTAGACGTATATAAGCTAGTATTTAAAAAAAAAAATTTCGCTGCATTTTGTCAAGTAAATAAGTTAACTAAGATGAGTAAGTACGTATGTTAAGGTAACGGCCTGTGCTAGGCGAGTCGTTACAATAGATTTGATCTATGTGGAATGGAAAAAATGATTGTTAAGTTTGGAAACAAAATCAACGAAATGACCCCTGGAAATTGGGCTCCATAGCGCGATAGATGTATGGATCTTGACTTCAAACAAAGAAATAAAGCCTTCTTAGAAAAGCCTCCATATATTTCTTTTTACCGCAAAAAATAGAACTAAAAAAAATAACTGCAGGTTCCGGAGCTGGTTTAGCGTTTGTTTGGTACACTATTTGCTTTTGTTTTTGCTTTTATTCGATGGAAAAAGAGAAGCAAAAATTGTGATTCGGGATAAGTGTTTAGGAATAATTTTTTTAACTGAGCTTATGAAAACAAAACAATTTTGAAGTTTTCTAACAAGAATAATACAAAACTCATATATATATATATATTTAGTTTTAATTCTCTGATAGATTATCTAAATAATTTCAAAAGCAATTTTGAATCGAGGAAGCCAAAAGTAACTTCTGAAAGGCTCTGTCAAACCGTTCTTAATGTTCCTTTCCAGAAAAGTAGTACTAGTTAACCCATAGATTTCATCCCCTTGCAACTTGGATTACTTGCATGCGTTTTGAGGTTAACATAGATATTATTTATAAGAGTACTCTGAGCACTTTAGGACAGAGCTGACATTCTTTTTTCCACCGAAGGTACAATTTGAAAGAAGTGGACAAGTGCAAAGCAAGAAGTTATAAGGCCTTGAAGTTTTGAGGTTTTGTGGCTCCAGGCTGCCGTTCTGTTTTCGTACCAGTTTAATCGCCTAGTCGTTTCAAATCTTATCAAGTTTCTTGTTGTGAATGCACAAGGTTGACAGGAGGTGTTTGTTTGAATTAATATTGTGGATTTTCTAGCTATAACATGGTGGCTGCTGCTGCTTCTTCTTCTGCCTTTACTCCAAAGATGTACAACGTCTTTTTAAGTTTTAGGGGTGAAGACGCTCGTGATAATATCACAAGCCATCTTCATGCTGCTTTAGAGAGAACCAAACTTGAAACGTACATTGATAATAGACTTGAAAGGGGATGAGAAATATGTTTAGAAATTCAAAGAGCTATTACAGTATCAAAACTTTCTGTTGTCATTTTTTCAAAAGGCTATGCTAATAGGGCTGGTAACATGGATCGCGACACAATGACAAGATTCAAAAATGACACGAATTTTGCGGGTTCAGGTTGGAAAAAATAGGAGTTGGATCAAATTTGGATTACCTATATTGGACACAGGAAAAAAAGGATCGTGTTCGGATTAGACCCGTCAAAGCCGAACATGACCTGTATTTTTTATGCAGGTCAATTTCGGGTTCGACCTGAATCTGACCCGAAATAAGTGTCAATTTCGTCTCATTTTCTTGTCAATTTTGTATCGCGTGTCAAGCTTGGTTCGTGTTTTGTCAACGCATTACAGGTCCGTGTCGTGTTCGTGTTGTGTATCGTGTCAATTTTCATGTCACGGGTCATGTTCAGGTTGGCGAAAAAAAATCGACACGGCTCTAACACAATACGAACCTGACACGTTACACGAATTGCAACCCCTATATGCTAATTCATCCTAGTGCTTAAACGACCTCGTACATATACTTCAGTGCAGAGAAAGTATGGTCAGTTTGTTATTCCGATTTTTTATCACGTGGATCCATCACACGTGCGAAAACAACGAGGAAGCTTCGATATCTCACTTTCTATGCCTGATGAATGCTACAAGAACAAGATGAATGAGTGGGGACACGCTTTGATTGCATCGGCTAATATATCTGGGTGGGCTTCAACTACCATCTGGTAATTAGTTCTATCTCCTCATAATTTAAAAAAAAAAAAAAAAAGTTAATTACTTCTATCTACTATTTTTTTTTTTTTTCAATTTATATTGCTCGTTTGATTATGATGATCAATTAGCAGCACGTGAGGAAACATAACTCTGTTACCTGTTAAAAGATTTTGGTTATATTCGTCCCTTCCTAATTTGAAATTGTTTAGTTAGTACTTGCAGAACATATACTAGAAAAGGATGATGATTCAGTTATCATTTTCCGCTTTTTCTCCATCAGTTATGTTCTGCGTACTCCATTCTTATAACAACTGTCATTTTTGTTTCGAATATGCAGGGCCCGAATCCAAGTTATTTGAGGCAGTTGTTCAAGATATTATAAATAAATTGAAGCGTAGATCATCCAGTGATGATGTGAAGGGTATAGTTGGAATTAATGAATGTCTCAAACCAATTGAGCCATTGTTAGACATCAGTTCGCCAAAAGTTCGCATTGTTGGCATATGGGGCGTCGGTGGCATAGGTAAAACAACCCTTGCTCTGTGACGCCCCCTTACTACGTAGGGCCGTCACCGTACTTACTTTACTTACATACATTTACTTTGCTTAACTTAACCTTACTAAAATTTAGGAATTTTTTTTTTTTTTGAAACATACTTATAGATAGCATTTGTCATTAGCAATAGATTGTTAATACTAAAATAAAAGTTTACTTAAGTCTTTAGTTCCAAAATACCATAATACATAACTTGTCTTCATCATGTATATAATTATATACAAAACATCCTAACTCAAAATAGGTTTTGCGGAATTCATGCGTAGTGGTATCCACACCGCCCTTCGTCCGCCGCCACATCATCCGCACAATGCCCATCGTTCAGGCTGCAGGTTTCTTACCTACAGTATGAAATATATCTTGATGAGCTTTCGCCCAGTAAGCACAAACATAATCTCACAAAACAATAAAAACATCTTAAAAACATACATCATCATATGCATATGTGTGAACCATTTATGTTCCATTTATGCATTTCTTTTTAACTTACTTTTCTTTCTTATGGGCCCCATAGTGTACGTACCCTTAACATATAGCGCGCCTCTAGATACAGTTAGGGTTTACAAGGTCCCTAACTGCTCTAGGAAAAACATGAGTGATTACACCCTCTCGCATCAACGAGAGGGCGAATCCATACTTTGAACATAAAAATCCTCCACCTTGGGGGAGGTTAGTACGACACTTTACTTGTGATTTCTTACCATGTTGTTTATCCTTAGTGAACATACCTTATGATGTCACTATATGATAGCATACTTTCTATCTCATTCATAACATGGCATGTCATTCTTTTCATTCATGGCATTTGCAATCATGACATTTTACAAACATGATGTTTTGCAAATATAGCATATATAGCTTTTTCGTAAAAATAACCTTTATGCACGCATAGTGTCTTTTTAAACATAGTTTTTATGCAAACATAGCATTTATAAAGCATGATATTTAAACATGGCATTTTATAGATATAGCACAGCACATTTTGCAGCATAATTGAAAATAACATGTTTGAAATTATTCTACTAGCTTTCATACTGCAGGTGAGGTTTGTACTTACCTCTAGTGCCGTATCCTTAAAATTGCGTTCCTTAAATTTGTCGGCAACAGCAATTTACTTTCCTGATATACCAAAAATATAGGATCAGGATCCTTTCGTAAGGTGTTGGTGACCTATCAATACTATACCTACTTTTGGTTGTATGTCCCCTATACTTAAAATCCATTTTGGTCACCTTAATTATCCTTCTTGGTTAAGGGTAGCCAAACTTTGATTACTTCTTAAGAGGTTACGTTGGGTAACCTTTTTGATTAGAGCCTTGTTCTGTTATTGGGCTTTGCTCATACATCCTTGTTATTGGGTTATTTCCATTAACCCTTTAAATCTTAGCCCAATTTTACATGTGGGTATCCCTTGGGGTTATATTGGGTAACCCCTAGGGTTAGTCTTGATTGAACCTTGGGTCAACCTTTAATCAACCCTTGGTTATCCTTGGGTTTGCAACTCGGATATAATATCCGGCTACCGTTCGTAATCGGCTTACTTACCAATTTTACTTTAAAATTCCTCTTCCTTATTTTTGGAAAATCTTGTATAATTTATTTTCCAAAATTCTTCATTTTGCTTGTAAAAATTTTAACTCCTTTAATTAGAAAAATACTTTGGCTTAAACTCATATTTTCCTTGACTTGTAAACTCTTGGTTTGAAACCCACTTTTTCTTTACTTCGTGGAAAAATGTGAAATTTCAAACCCGAGCACTTAAAGTTCATGGTTTTCGAACAAATCTTTTATAAAATCATTTGGGGCCGGAAACCGTCTTTGGAACCGTTTCCATAGTCAAAACAACAATCTAAAACAAGTTTACAATTTTTTTGAAGGCATTTGAAAACCCAAAGTGCTGGAAATTCTCGGATTTCCTGAGCACTCTTCGTAAAACGATTTTAGTTTAAAAATCCGTTCATAATCTAAAAAACTTGTCTTCACAAAAGTTGTAGCTCTCGAAAAATGCTAAAACTCTCGTGTTTTGTGAAAAGTCCAGTTCGGCCTAGATTAGTACCGGTTTTTGTTTGAAAAACTGGGTAAAGATCGCCCCAGGGGTTAGCCACGGGTTTTGGTGAAAATGGAGGCCTTTGGAGCCTCATTTCAAGATTTTGTTCGCGATTTTCTCTAGGAAAAGTTGTTCTGAACAACTTTCGTGTTTTGAGTTTTATCCCATTCGGCCTCTAAAGGCCTTATATTTTTATTTTTCCAAAACTGCGCAGGTTCGAAACCGAACTGGCAGCTTTGAGAGTTACCTTCGGTTTAGTCCTAAGCTAGCATGCATCAAAGGGGGCTGCCTTGGCAGATTTTTGGCCACATCTTGGGGGACATACAACCTAATTTCTAGCATAAAAATCCATCATCAAGCAAGCATAAATCAAGCAAGCAAATAATAGATCAAGCCAACCGAAACCCTAACTCCAAATCAAGCACACACACACCAACAAAATGAGGGCTGAAAATTAAATGGACTTATGTCCTTACAAACCACTTGAATCACCATTAAAATACTTAAAAGGAACTTGATTTCAAGGTGGTTTAAGAGCTTTACCTCAAACCCAAGTTAGGGTTTTGAAATCCAAAGATTTCCTTCCTTCCTTCTAGCCTTCTCACCCACGGCTTCTTCAAGAAAATGAGATCCAAAAATTTTCTTTTGTTAGCTCTTTCTTGCTCTAACCAAAACCGAAAATCACAACAAGAAAAACCAAGTTTTTCTTACCTCTTTCTCTTCTTCCTTGTTCGGCCACTTTCTTGGAGAATCCCACAAAAATTTTTCTCAAATCCTTCCTTGTTGGTGGCTCACGGTTTTGGCTTAAGAAAAGTGAGATCCAAGAGATTTTTTGTTAGCTTTTTCTCACCTCTAAACCGAGCACTATCAAGGAAGAAAACCCAAGATTTTTTCAAGATCCACTTACCTCTTTCTCTCTTGCTCTTGGTCGGCCACTTCACTCAAAACTCACAAGAAAAATCTCAAGCTTTCTCTAGCTCTCCCCCCTTTGCAAAACCGTGCACCCTAGTGAAGAAAACCCAGAAATTTTCTCTTGGAATCTCTCTCTCTCTCTCTCCTTCTCTCTTGCTGCCGAAAATTCTGAAGACCAAGCCAAGGTTTTGGCTGTCTTTGACAAGGAAAATGAGAAGGGAAAATAGATGAGATGTCTTGAATGACTAGTGGTTGGTTTCTTGCCCCTAATTCAAGGCTTTATGTCTTGTCTTTGTTGTCCAATGGTGCAGCCGAATCCAAGGGGAGCTGAAGGGGTGGGTTGCAGCCGGATTTTCAAGGGGAAAAGGCATGGGTTTTAGTTCATTTTTTAAGCAAGAAGTGACTAGAGGATGGGAGACTTGTGATGGACAAAAGTGGTTCAACTTTTTCCTTGATTTATGGCTTTATGTCTAGTCTTGTTCCCATTGAATTTTTCTTTCCTTGCTATCCATTGCTGCTGCCAATCAAAGGGGAGGAGAAAGGGAGCTTCACAAGTTATCTTAGGCTAGTGGAAAGGTGAGTCATAGGCATGGTGTTGTTGTCCTTTGCTTGGTTGGACTTGAAAGGCCATCTAGTTACCCTAACCAAGCCAACTTCTTCTCTTTTCTCTTCTAGTTGGCCGAACTTTATGGGGGTAGAGGGCTGCCATCTCATTTCAAATTTGGTTAGGGAATGGTGATGTCATTACAATGATATCATCTTCCACTAATTCTTCTTAGGCCTTGTTTGGCTATTTCGTTCTTTCACAGCTCCTTTCGCGCTCTATAGTTATTTCCAATACTGTGATGAGCATTCTTATTTTATATTTTAGTCCAAAAATTCTTCCATATAAATTTTGGACCGAAACTCTCTTTCTCCAATTTCTCGGAGACCTTTTTGCCCTTAATTCGATTTCGGTGTGCTTGATCTTTCTAGGGTGGATTTATGGCTTATTTGTGCTATATTGATCGTAAAACTTCATTTTCGGAAATTATTTTCATATTCCTTCATCATACTTGTAAAGTCAACGTTGTGACCCGTCCCGGTCAAACTTTGACTTTTTGGTCAACCCTTTGACTTTTTGGTCAACCCTTTGACTTTCGTAAAATTTCTTTCTTTCTCATTCTTTTTCCTTTAAAAACCTCATTCTTGGCTCATAAATCATTAATTGAGTCTCATAATCATTAAATGAGGACCCGAACATTGTTTAAATAAAATTATGAATTTCTCATTATTATTCATAATTTTTCATATAACACATCATAAACACATAAATTAGACTTAAATTCCTTATGAACAAAGAGATTACAAGTCTTCAAAATTTCGGGTCTTACATGCTCATGCCGTGCATGACCGACTTTCACATCAATTTGAAGGTTGTTGCTTACTTGAAGATGTCAAAGAAGTATGGGAGAAAGGTCGACAAAAAATCCATCTACGAAACAAGCTGTTTTATGAGTTGTTGGGAGAAGCACATTTACACGCGGAGACTCTGTATCTACATTTGCCAAATTTTGATAAAGAGAGGCTGCGGCGGAAAAAGGCGCTTATTGTTCTTGATGATGTAGACGAGGAGGGCCAATTAGAGATTCTAGCTGGAGATCGCGATTGGTACGGCTTTGGAAGCAGAATCATTATAACAAGTAGAAATGCCCAAGTACTTAGAAAAGGAGATGCCATCCTCGAAGTTGAAAAATTAGATTCTCAGGAAGCTCTTTATTTCTTTTGGTTAAATGCTTTTGCAAAATACTCTTTCACTACCAAAGATTCTGATGAGTTGTCTGCTATGCTGTTAAAGTATGCTAAAGGCATTCCATTAGCTCTCAAGGTTTTGGGTTCCTTCCTTTATAAAAAGTCCAAATATATATGGGACAGTACACTGAATAAACTAAAAAAACACCCCCTTAGCAAAATTCAATCTGCTTTAAGAATAAGTTTTGATGCATTAGAAGAAGAGGAGGAGAACATATTTCTAGATTCCTCATCTTTGTTAAAAGAACATGATAAAGATTTTGAGAAAGGAATACTAGATGAATCTGAATTGTTTACTGATAATGGAGCTGATGATCTCATTGATGAGTCTCCAATAACAGTCCTAGATTCTAACAAGCCATGGATGCATGATTTGACTGAAGAAATGGGTAGAGAAATTGTTTGGCTAGAATCTACGAAAGACCCTGAGCGTCGTAGTAAATTGTGACACGCTGAAGATATCTAGAGGGCCTTCAAATACATGTCAGAACAGTAAGTTCAACACTAACTTTTTTTTGAAGGAATTTGTGTTTTTTTTTTTTTTTTTTTTTTTTTTGTTTGTTTGTGTGGTTGTGGGGGGGTTCTTCGGAATAACTTGGTGTGTCTGTATACTTCAATGCATAGATATGCATCTGTTAGTACAACATTGCGTGGTTCTCATACTTACTTGACTTCGCACTTGATTGAAGGAAACTGCGGCTATGGAAGGCATATTTCTAGATATGTCTAGAATTCCGGCAGTGGACTTGCATCCCACAGTTTTCTTTAAGATGCATGACTAAGAATACTTAAGAATACTAGATGGCTGCTACGCTTTCCTCATGGTGATCTTGAGCTACCTGATGCTCTTAGATATCTTTGATCTTGTTGAACTAACATTGGAACATAGCAAGCTTGAACAACTATGGCTGGGTGCCTAGGTACCGTTTAATTATGTGTACTAGATTTAGCTTATCAAAACTGATACAAATTTATTCTGACCATTCATTTTCCGTGTTGCAGCGTCTCGAGAAGCTTAGATCAACTTAGAGGCTATTGATCTAACCTTCTCGAAGAAGTTGATTGAAATCCCCGATCTCTCTCGGGCTTTAAATGATGAACGTGTGACTCTTAAATTCTGTGAATGTTTGCGTGAAGTTTCTTTATATTTTGAGGATCTTACTAAGCTCACTTCTCTAAATCTCAAGGACTGCGTATTGCTCAGAAGAGTTTCAGCACTTCTTGGGAATATAATAGATGTAAATCCGAAACATTGACAAGTCTTAAGAGTCAGCCGACGAACATTTGCATGTTGACATTGATCGGACGTCTTGAACTCTCCGGTTGCTCAAAATTTGAGGACTCCCGATAGCTTTTGGGGTTCTTGCAATGATTAGAAGTAGTCTTCTGTTGGAAATTCAATAGCTTAAACTAGAGGCTAAGTTTATCTGATACTTGTTTTTTAGGATTGAGATGAGGGGCTGCTTGCGGTTTTGTTCAGCTTTCTTTGCTTGTAAGTTATTGGGTAGTGCTAAATATGGATGAAATTTACAGGCACAATTTCGGATGTTTAACATCTTTTTACACCACCAGTAATCATAGTTTTACATCACAGGACAAATCTAACATCTCTTTCAATAACTTAATTGCAGAATTGCCACCACCCTATTTCACTCCTTTTTTCCCCTCAAAAAGTAATCCTTCCTTCTTTTTTTTCCTTTTTTGTTTTCCCTTACCAGAAATCCCAAAATTGGGGCAAGGCCAGATTTATCGATTACCACCTAAACAAGACACAGAATCAAGTGATGGAAAAAATATATCTATAAATATATACGTATTTATATATAGATAGGAATCTGTAAGATAGCATTCCGATGATAGAGGGTAATCTTTTATAAAGGAATAGGAATCCTAAGATTATCATGTTTGTTATGAGATTATCTTATTTTAAGATACCTGGGAATCTGAAACCCATGGGTTTCAGATCCACTTATAAAGGGGTAATCTGAAACCCACCTTCCCCCTTGGGTTTCAGATTACCCCCTATCTAAATATCATGGTAATCTTAAAATTTAAATAATTTAGACAATTATCCATTTAATTTTTAAAATTATCTACATACAAACCAAACACTATAATCTAATATTCCTAGGAATTTGATTACTTTAAAAAGATTGTCAAGCATCTGATTATATTTGATTACCTTCAACCAAACACCCCCTAAGATCTAAACTCTTCGACTCTTTGAAAGCGAATTTGTGGTGCCAAGCATTGTGGTGAAACTTAGATTTGATCGTTAAACTACTTTTCAGGCACGTGCTTCGCACGTATAGATAATGTGTTGATTTTTTTAATATATATATATATATATATATGGCAATTTTATAAAATAATTAGTAGATGTTAAATTTTTAAACAAATCAATTTCATTTCTTAATTTATTTATTGTCCCTTAAAGAATTTAACAGAATTAAATAAACCAGTAATTAAAAGGGAACATAACAATTTGAAGAATTGTAAGAAAAAAAAAATTTATTGAGACATATCTGAAAAAAGTTATTTTACATAGTGATATATTAAAAAAAAACAAAAAGTATTTTAAACAAGCAAACTATAAAAAGATAAAATTTTTTTGAAAAAAAAAAAGTAAAAACAAACAAAATTAACAAAGGAGTAGACAACATCAAAAAAAAAAAAAAAAGTGCACAAAAAGATAAATAAAGAGATCAAATTTTTGAATAGTGTAAGACAGACAATTCTCCTTTATAACATAGTAATTGATTATTGACTCAAAATTTATAATAATTATTTTGATATATGATGGACATACTTTTAACTAAAAGATATTGTGAATTTTAACAAATACTAATAATAAAAGAGTAGGTCTTGGTTGTAACTTTGTTAATATATGGGTTTGTGCTAAATCATGAAAAATATTGGGGTTACATTTCTTTACAATAAAAAGATATATGGACTCTCAAAAAACTCATTACAAGACAATTAATAACTTGATCAAAAGTTTGAATAATGAATCATGAGAAGATAAATAATTCACTACAAGACAAAATAACTTGATTAGTAAATTGTGAGAGGATGAATAGTTAAGAAACTCTTATTTTTAATATAGCTATAGATATAAATATAGATATAGATTCAAAACTTTTTAGTCAATTTTAATGTCAAATCTAAAATGGTAAAAAAATAAAAGAAAATAAAATTGAGATAGTGATATGTTAAAGTTTAAAGTTTAACGACAACATCGATACAACGCTTGTAATTCAACAAGTAAGAATGTTAATAACCACAAAAAAAAAAAAAAAAAAAAAAAAAAAAAAAAAGGTTCTTAGACCCGATGATTCATTTTGGACAAATTTGAAAAAAAATGGCCAAAACTTTTTTTTTTTTTTCTTTGTTTTTATTTAGAAAAATGGTTCATGAATTGGTCAATAATTTATTAATTGACATTGATTAAAGGTGATATATAACTAATATCGGTCAATCAATTAATAATTATCAAATGATTGATCTAATTATTTTGGATAATTTGTTCGTTTTGTCCTTAGTTCATATATTATGTCATTTTGGTATATGAATTTTAGATTTTAATTAATTAGTCCCTGAACTTTTATTTTTAATAATTTTGATCCGTTACATTGAAATTGATGATTTATTTTTTTAATTTAGTGTATATTATCATGTTTCAACTCATGCTGACATGAAATTCTACAAAAATAATAATTACAATAAGTATAAAAATTTCCTACTCATTTTTATTAAAACCATTAAAAACTAAAACCTTTTAAACTTAATGTAATAAATTCTTTAAAATTTTTAGTTATATGCGATAAGAATACGACTATTTATGTTTCAAAAATCGCCTTCAATTTTAGTGTGAGATACCAAAACTGTATAAAAAAAATTGATAATTAATTTATGAAAATAAAAAATTCAATGACAAAATATTTATAGTTCAGAGATTAAATTGACAAATTACCCTAATAATTTTTGAAGAAAATGATAATTTTACTAAGATATTTATAAAGAAGAAATATTTTTCTAAAGGGTCTTTTTTCGACTTATCACATTAACTTTATAACAGAAACAGAGATTGTCATGAGTCCATTTTCAGAGAAATAATTACATTATATATAAGACTTCATCATTGATTAAAATCACTAAAAACTGAAATATTTTGTACATAATTCAATTATTCCTGCAAAATTTTAAATTATAGCGCAACATGTACATGATTATTTTATCATTTTTTTAATTATTAATTTAGCATATTCTATGAAGATGCTAATGTTTATTTATTTATTTTAATTCTTCGGTTAGAAAAGCAATTATTATTTTTAGAGAAAAGAAAACATTTTCATAAAAAAGTTAAATTGCTTATTTAGACCATAAATTTTTAGATTTATATAATTTTAATTGCTATTTTTTTACAACTGAAATAATCCTAATCTATTAAAATGTTGCTAGTATATTCATTTCCGTTAATTTTTAATATAAATCCGTTAGTATCATTTTTTATCATATTATTGACAGATTCCATATCAAAATTAACGAGAAGAAATATTTTAATAATTTTTTTAATTGCCTAAGAACACTCTAATTTCAAAAAAATAAATGATAAAAGTTGTATAAACTTAAAAATTTAACCTTTGTTTGACACTCTGATTTGGACCTAAAATTTTCCCTCAACTTTTTTTTTTTTTTAAATTCAGTAAAAATTATAACTATTGTTATTTTAACCAAAAAAAAAATTATTATAAACTAGTGGACCAAAGGCATTAGAGTTCAACCTTGCAATTTTCCACAAAAAAAAAAAAAAAAAAAAAAAAAAAAAGGGAAGAAAAAGATTATTTTTAGGGGAAAAAAACCGACAATTAATTTTTCTAGACAAATTTAGGCAAATTTTGCAAGACCTAACTTTTTGGCTCTTTAATCTCCGAGGTCTCTTCCTCTCTTACCCGCCTTCTCTCTCTGTGTCTCCATACAAATATTTTGCTGAAGCTGCGGATTTCTGTGTATGGCTGTTCGAAGGCTTTGGTCCTCTTAGAAGATTTTATTTCTTCTCTCTCCACCACCATCGAGGAGCCCCTTCCTCACGAACGGCCCAAGGGGATAGACCGGACTTTGATCGAATTTTGCTTCGCTGATTGATTTTCATGTGCTTATCTTCGATTGTTTAGGGTTAGGGTTAGGATTTGGGGGTTTTTTCGTTTATATCGAAGAATCACGAGATGGTTTTGTATTTTGTTCAGTTTTATTGATAGGGTTTTGGATTTTTGGATTTTTTTTTTTTCCTTTTGATTGTTCTTGAATTCGTCTCTCTTTGTTGAAAAAAATTGTAGTCAGACATTTTCTTACTTCATTATTATTTTATTCGTTTCTGATTGATTTTTGTTTCCAGAAAAAGAAAAGAAAAAGAAAAAAAGACAGAAGAGAGTGCCAGTAAAATATTATCCATATAAATAGATTTGTTCTTTACGTTCCCAATTCTGCCCAAA
The DNA here is from genome assembly GCA_025413485.1 of Ficus microcarpa. Classification (NCBI taxonomy): domain Eukaryota; kingdom Viridiplantae; phylum Streptophyta; class Magnoliopsida; order Rosales; family Moraceae; genus Ficus; species Ficus microcarpa. The sequence continues at coordinate 13,672,334 of CM046380.1, read as the reverse complement.
AAAAAAAAAAGTCTTAAAAAAAAATGGAAAAAATAACTAATATTGTGGAAAAATTATTATTCATTAACGGCGAACTCCGGATTAAGCAACAGGAATAACGGGCAGCGATTAGGCATTACGGAGCCCATATCACTGGGTGGGCCATCGGAGTACGATGTGATGAAAACCCGGGAACTTGAAATGGTTTTTTTTTTTTGGGGGGGGGGGGGGGGTTCATTTTAAAGTTGTTTTGTTATTCTAAATTTTGTGAAATATAAATTATTCTGACCATTCATTTTCTGTTGCAGAGTCTTGAGAACTTAAAGGCTATTGATCCAAGCTTCTCCTAGCAGTTGATTGAAATCCCAGATTTCTCTCAAACTTTAAATGTTGAATGTGTGACTCATAAATTCTGTGAACGTTTACGTGAGGTTCCTTCATATTTTGCACATCTTGATAAGCTCACTTCTCTAAATCTCAAGGGCTGCGTATTGCTTGAAAGAGTTTTAGCACTTCCAAGAATATAAAACATGTAAATCTGCAACGTTGTACAAGTCTTGAGAGTCTGCCAATGAATATTTGCTCGTTGACATCTATGAGGCGTCTTGAACTCTCCGGTTGTTTAAAACTTGACTACTCCCCAGAGTTTTTGGAGTTCTTGCAACGATTAGAGTAATCTTTTGTTGGAATCTTTGAACATTTGGAAATTCAATAGCTTGAACTAGACGCAATTTTTATGTGTGGTATGTTTGTTTCCTTTTTACGTAAATGGTATTCTTGTTTTTTAAAAGAATAAGTTTGATGATGAGGATGATAATTGTTATTATAAAAGAGGAAGCTAGTTAGGAGGGAAAATAGGATCTATATTTGTTTCTTCTTTTTTTCTAATTCTAGGAGATAAATGCTGCAAATACTTTTCATTCTGACCAGTGTATGTGTGATTCTATAATTCGTGTCATATACATTTTTATTTAAAAATTTAATGAGGTTAAAATACTAAGATGTGTCTAAATCTAAAGAAAATGGAGACTTTGTAAGATAAAATTGAATAAAACATCCTCAAATTAATGTAAAAGAGCGAGAGAGAGAGAGACTAACACGACTAGTGTGCCAGTTTTTTGGGTGTTGAGAAACAGAGAAACAGCATAATATCTGAATAATATACACACACATACATGCTTATTGCCGGGGTCAAACTTTGAACCTGACGGAGGCACGACTCAATTTTATTTTTTAAGGGATCGATGACTTTAATTTAATCTATTATTGTTGTTATATAAAGATAGGCAAAAAACTTTAAAAAAAATACCTATAAAAGCTATTATTTTATGTATCTTCCAGTAAAATTTAATAATCCACTAATATACATGCATATATAAATATATATATATATATATATATATATATAACATAAACAGAAAAACTAGCATCTCAAAAACAGAAAAGAATTAATGCATCTTTGACAATTTACATACCTTCATAGAACAATCCCCCAAGTTTTAATATAAATTTCTGTTGTCGTAGACAAGAACAATATTAGCAAAGTATTAGAAAATAATAATAATAATAATAATAATAGTAAAATTGTTTACTACTTACCAAGAGATTATGATGAGAGACAAAATAGTTAAATATAACAACTTTTTTAAAAGATGAGAGAATTGAAGTGGAGCCATCAGATAGCAAACCGAGTAAAAAAAAAAAAAGGCGAGGAAGAGAGATAATATAAGAGAAGCCAAAACCTAAAGAATAAATGAAGAAAAAGAAAATTGTTTAAAAGAGAGAGAGAGAGAGAGAGAGAGAGAGGAAAAGAAACTACGAAGTTTAAGCGTGTCTAGTTTCCCTACATTTCTTCAGCATTCAAATCAAGCCCACAAAAAATCAAATGGAGAAAGCCCAAAAGGGAGAAAGTTACTTCGTTGAGTAATGGGCTCACCAGTCAGTTAGTGGGGGCACTCAAAAGCTGTGAACTTGAGAACAAGGAAGTTATGTATACCGGGACTTATCTGGTGGGCACTCTTTTTTTTTTTTTTTTTTCATTAATAAGATAATGTCCAACAATCATTATTTGATATAAATAAGGGTGTATATGTTTTTTAGCACATCCAATTATACTATTATATTAAAGGAAACCGGATTTTTACGGTTCCTTCTATAGTATTCTGCCAAATTTGCCCTATGTAAAGTGAAATTATGGTTTTGCCCTTCTGTTTTCTTCTTTTTTTCCTACCCGCACAGTAAAATGCCCATTTTACCCCTCATGCTCTGTCACTGCCCCCTGCATCATCACTATTCATGAACAGTAAATCACTGTTCATTTACTGTTCAATGAATAGTTTTTTTTCTTTTAAACGTTTTCTGCTTTCTTTTTTTTTGTTTTTTCTTTTTTTACTTCTGCTATTGTTATTGTTTTTTTTTTTTTTAACGTTTTCTGCTTTCTTTTTTTTTTTTTCTTTTTTCCTTTTTTAACTTCTGCTGTTGTTATTGTTTTATTTTTTTTTTTACTTTTTTTTTAACGTTTGCTGTGTTGTTGTTGTTTTTTTTTTCCCCCTTTTTTTTACTTTTGTTGTTGTTGTTTTTTTTTTTTTTTTACTTTTGTTATTTTTTTTTATACTTTTAGTGCTTTGTTACGTTTTTTTTTTTTTTTTTACTTTTGCTGTTTTACTTTATTGCTTAATAAATATTTTTTTTTTAACTTTTGTTGCTTTGTTACAGTTTTTTTTTAAATTTTTACTGCTTTGCTACAGTAAAAAAAATGTAATATTTCACTGTTTAATAAACAGTGATTTTTGTTTTTGTTTTTTTTTTTTTTTTAATATTTTTGTTGTTTTTGCTGTACGGTTCTTTTTTCCTACAGTAATACACAGTAGCTGTTTTTTTTTATATTAAACTGTCAATTTTACCCTCATCCTATGTACTGATTTTGGCTTATCTACAGTGGAATGACAGTTTTGTCCTCAAATATTTTGTCTTTTTTTTTCATTAAATTTTAGACATTAAATTCTGATCTATTGTTGTATTATGTTTTTGCTCACTTTGTCTTTTTTTGATTTTTAAACATTTTTTTTTACTTTAAATTTTTTATCTTTATTTCGGATTTTTTTGTGTGTGTCTTTTTTGTTTCTTTTGTTCTATTTTTTAAAGACCCATTTTTTTAAGGATTCTGCATGCAATTTTTTTTTCTTTTTTGCTTGTTTTGTTTTATATTTTAAAAATCATTTTTTTTTTTTAGTTTTTGCATGTATATAACCTTATATAATTTTTTTTATTTTTTTTAAAACAATAAAAAAAGAAAAAAATGAGTTATATATTTTATTTTATTATAATATTTTTGTTAGGGTTAGGGGGTGTTTGGGTGATGAGTTTAAACTTATCACCATCAACTCAATTTTTGTCTTTTTCCCCAAAAGTTTTTTATCTTTTTTGAAAAAGTCAACCAAAATCACTATTTAAACTTACAAATTTCAACTCAAACTCATTCACCAAACACTCCCTTAGTTTTTTCCGATTCTTTTGAGTTTAAAGATTTTTGTTTCTTTTTTTTTTTTTGTTTTCTGCTTTATTTTTTCTTTAAATGAGTATAACTATAGAAGATTTTTTTCTTTTTTGCTTTTGTTTTCATTTTTATTATTGTTAGTTCTATTGTTATTTTGATTTTGCACCTTCATTGTTGGGAAAAATCTTAAGAAAAATTATATTGATTATAATTATAATATTTATCTTAACTAACTGTTTTTATCATATAATATTTAGTTTTTTTATTTATTTTTTTCTTCATTTTCCGTGCAGCGCACGGGTATTAAACTCGTTCTAATCTAAATTATTCATAAATATTATTTTAATAAAATTAAAAAACATTACCAAAAAAAAATTGGAGTTGCTAAATCGGAATACTCAGATTCGGGTGAGGAAAAAAAACCTAGATTCTGGTCATTGCTGCCGCCAAAACCCCCAATGACTGCCACCACCGATTCCAATACCAAAAAACCCAGTTTTCCACAGGGAAGGATAGGGTGTGAGACATTCACGATTGCCACCGGAGACCCATCCTCCTCGGCCACATGACCGAGTCTAATGGTAGGTTTCTCGAGACGTTAATCATTGTTGATAGGAGACCAAACCATGACTGACGGATCCAGAAATCTAACGGAAGATTGCAATCTCACTGGAAAACCTTGCGTGAACCATCGCGATCTTGTGGATTGCCCTAATCACGGAGGTGCTAAATGCCGGTGAGATCGTGATCTTCTAGCTTGTCGTGGTTATGGTTCTACCACCTCTGACGACATGCTCCACCTCCGATGACCACAGACGAAGTCATGCACTAACGGCGCTGGCCACCAACGAACATGGTGCATTGGAAGAAAGGAAAAGCTGGGTAGGTGGTTTTTTTTTTTTTTAAGTTTGTAATTTAGTAGTGACCAGATGTAGTTATACTAGATTTTTTGTGTACATAAACATCTAAACCATTAAAATTATATCAAACAGTCAAAAAGTTTTACCCCATGGGGCTAAAAAAGAGGACTTATTGTAGTTATGGCCTTTGTATAGGGGGAAAAAAATATCTTTCCTAGTAGAGCCACATGCCCCCACTAGGGCTTATGTACATCCGTCCATAAATACAAGTGAAAACTCGTGCTCCGTACGTGTGAGGTTCAATAGTGTGTTTTGATATCTTATTTTAAATAAAAAAATAATTTAATTATAAATTGAAATATTAAAAATCCACATTACACTTATTTTTCTTCCTTCCAAATACCAATTTATTTCAAATTATTATTTTAAAATGAATATTTTAATTTGAAGATTGTCTATCAAACGGCCACTCAATTTAAAAGAATAGAACATAATATTGTTAAAATATATGTAAACTTATATTAAAATATCTTAATGTGGATTTATGAGCAGATCGTTTAAATAGATTATTAAAAAATTATTTCAGTAGGGTAAAGAAAAATTATTTATGAATGATGTGTCTGATATTTGATAAAAAGAGATAATGAAAACACAAAGTAAAAATTTTAAAAGGATATTCGAGAAATAAAGAAAAAATAGGAATGTAAAGTTTGTTTTAAATTATCATAATATTGTACTACAATAATTTTAACTTATATAATCAATTTAATGGTGTGTTCACCTCACTATTTCAAATTCAAAATATTCTTTTTATTAAAAATTTAAATCCACTTTTTCAAAATTCACATGATATTTAATTTTTCTCTCAAACATCCCACAAAAACTGAAAAAATAGAAAGTAACGTGTGTGTATCTATATATTGAAATAAATACATATCGAGACTATAGTAAAATTGAAAAAAAAGGGGAGGGGGGGATTTCTTATATATATATATATATATATGTACATATATATATATATATTTTTTTTCAATTATCAAATAGTAGGGATTGTATGTTTTAGGCAAAAAAAAAAAAAAAAGTTAAAAAGAATACTAATAATAATGTGATTAAAAAAGAAAATTAAAAAAAAATTTTAGCTTGTCTTAAGTAAACGGGATGGAGCTGTATCTTGTTATTAGACAAATAATATTTAGACGCTAACACCCAAAGGACATTTCATTGCAGAGCCGTATCTTGTTATTAGACAAAGAAAATTTAACTCCGTATCAAATAAAAAAGGGATGATTTGTCTTCTTCTAATGAGTAAATTTTTATTACTTCTAAAATAAAGCGGTCTACATTTAACAGAGATGTGTGAAGAGTTAAAAGAGAAATGCACCAAAAGAATCGTCCTAAAAAATAATGCTCACAGATCACTTGATGCAAATATTGTGCTCAAACTTAACATTAGTCTCCACTGAAAAAAGAAGAAACTCTAGGACTTAATTCAAGTTTTCCAAATGGTACTTTAAACCGTCCAAGAACTCCAAGAACTTTTTGGAGTAATCAAACTTTGAGCAGCCAGCCAGTTCAAGACGCCTAAGAGATTTCAGCGTGTAAATGTTGCTGGGCAGACTCTTCAGACTTTCGCATCGTTTCAGATTCACATTTATTACATTCTCTGGAAGTGCTGAAACCTTGTCAAGAGACGAGCAGCCCTTGAGATTCAGAGAAGTGAGCTTTTCAAGACTGCCAAAATACGACGGAACTTCTCGCAAACTTACACAGTAACTCAGAGTAACACTCTCAATATTTGGTGCTCCAGAGAGATCCGGGACTTGAATCAGCTGCCCAGAGAAACTAAGATCGATTGCTTTTAAGTTCTCTAAGCGCTGCAAACAAAATGGGAATGTCCAGATGTAGTATGTAATTCAAAACAAAGAAACTAGGTTTGACAAAAGTTAATTAGAGTACCTGGATTCCATTCCATAGCTGCTCAACCTTGCTGTAATGCATTTTCAGTTCAACAAGATTCTTTCCACTGAATTCTAGGGGCAAAGACTCAAAAGGGTATCCATCCCAGTAGAGATATCTAAGAGCATCAGGGAGGAACTGAAGACCTTGACGAAACCGTAATTTGCGCTTTAGAAAACGGTTACGAAACTTGAGTATTCTCAGGTTAACCATCTTCCTAAAGGCTGTGGGACTCAAGTCCAGTTTTCTAATCGCGGACATATCTAAAAATATGCCTTCAATCGCTGCGGTCGCCTTGAAATCAAGAGGAACAGAAAATTAGTACAAAAACTTTACCTTATTATAACATTACGAAGTGCATAGATTGAAATGCTAAATTATGCCCTTCTGCTAGGCATAACAATAAAAAGTAATTTCAAGACTACTTTTCTATTATTTTTGTTAGAGTCCGAATAGATTTTCCTATACTTGTAGCAGGGTATTATTCTGTTAGTATATCTTTCTAGTTATTTTTCTTCTTTATATAGAAGCCTAAATATTGATAATTGATTAACGTCACTGAATATTTATAATAAAACTCTCAATGTTCTCCTCTCTCTTTCCCACTGTCTTATGTCAAAAGGATATTCTCCTCTCTGTTCTTTTCTTCCTTTTTCTTCTGAAAATTCACACAATTTACACAGAAAATGTAATGCATTCAGTACTTACTCTATTGGTTCTAAAGACATGATAGATATCTTTACTATCCCATAATCTAGTGCGGCATCCAGGTTCTCTTCGTGATTGTTGCCAAACAATATCCTTACCCATTTTTCGTATCGAATCATGAATATACAGCTTGTTGCAATCTGTGATAGCTACAAGAGACGTTTCAGTTAGAGAATTTATCCCCCGATCTGCAGAAAACCCACAACCATCAAGTATTCTTTTTGCAACATCTTTGTCATCACCTTGAAAGAAACATACAATGTCAAGAAATATGCTCTTCATGTCTTCATCCAAGCCATCATATTTCGCTTTCAATACTTGACCAGCCAAGTAGTATGGTTCATATTCTCCCAGGCCGATACTTGACTTATCACAGTCTTCGGGGATGCCACAAATATGCAAACCCAAATTATGAATAGCTCGAGGAATATTATCAACACAATTTACATTTACCAACTTGCTTAACAACTTGAGATGGTCCTCATTGTTAGAGGTTCTTCCGAAAGCGTGTAGCTCAACAAAGAGCTGCAAAACTTCAGCAGGATTTAATCCTGGGAATTCATATCTTGCATCTGCATTCTCAAGTAATTCAACACGTCTACTTGTTATAATTATTCTGCTTCCAGGGCCATACCGATCACGAACTCCAACAAGAATCTCTAATTGCTCTCTTTTGTCTACGTCATCAAGAACAAGAAGCACCTTTTTACGTTGCAACCAGTCTTTAACATGGTTTTGTCGTGACATGGTATCAATATGTAGATCTGGAATTTCCTTCCACAATTCAAGAAAAAGTTCTGGAAAAAGGTACATTTCTCGATCCACCAAGTCTTTTGTGACATTTTCAAGAAAGCAACAAGTATCAAATTGGTGTTTGAGTTGTGTGAATAGCGCAGTGGCAAGGGCTTTCTCACCTAAACCATCCATCCCCCAAATTCCCACAATGCGAACATTTGGTGAGCTAATGTCCAGCAATGACTTGACGATTTTGATACTTTCATGAATTCCAACTAAACCCTTGAAGTCATCACTCGTTGACTTAAGCTGCAATTTCTTGGTAACATCTTGAACGACTTCATCAATTAATCGGGATTCAGGCCTTGCACATACAAAAGACAAATGACAACTGGCAACAAAAGGGTACTAAAAGAAAGACAAACTATATATGTGTGTATATATATATATATATATATATATAAATTGTCAACACCTAGAGTGATCAATCTTGATTAAAAGTTACAAGATGGTAGTAATTACCTGATATGAGCTGAACTCCACCCAGGTAACTTGGCAAATGCGGTCAAAGCAGCTCTCCACTCATTCAACTTGTCCTTATAATGCTCTTTAAATGTAAGTGCAGATATGAAATTCTCTAGTTGGTTTTGTACATGTGATGGATCCACCTTATAAAAAATTGGTACAACAAGCTGTCCATTCTTTTCTTTGCAATGAAGTATTTGCACCATTTCATCTAAGCACCATGATGAATCTGCATAATTCTCGGAGAAAATTATTACAGAAATCTTCGACTCTTCAATCGCTTTCAGAGTTTCAGGTGAAACTTCATCTCCTCTCTCAAAACTGTCATCAATGTAGAATTCAAGTTTCCTTCGGCGCAAAGCACCGTAAAGATGGCTTGTGAAACTATCACCGGTGTCATCATAACTAAAACTTAGAAACACGTCAAACTTCCTTGGAGAGAGAGTAGCAAAAGCAGATAAAAGTTTTGTACGAATTAATCCAAACAAATCCATTCGTAACCTTGTGTACTAATTATCACCCTACGGTGACATCCAAAAAAGAATGCACCAGAGATCATGAAAGGGCAGCCAACCAGTCAGGAAATAGAACGCATTCTATGACCCATAAATTACAAGACCTCGGAATTCCTTGCTTTGTGCTCATCCTCTTCGTTTAATTTTTACCTTCAAGAAGAACAAAAAAGTCAACTTTCTTGGAAAGTTGGTTAAGACATGAATAGAAGAGGACTGATATTCAGCTCTACATCGGGGCAGTTCTGCATAACTCTGTCCTGTTTGGCAGACCTCCATGTTTTTTGAAAAGAGCAGCAATATCAAGTTAAGCCCCTATATGCTAAAGTAAACAAACAAATAAAAAGAACTACTAACAACTCTTCACTCGTTGGGTTAGGTCCTTTTCGTTCTATTAGTGGATCCCAAAACTTTCAAAGTGATGTATGATATGAACGGCAGGATGACACTAGTATTTCCTTTTTTGCATAGAGGGGAGGGTGGAGCCTCTTTACTCTGCACGCTCATGGTAAGAGGAGATTCTTTAATTGAATATATCATTGTATTCCCAAAATATATATACATATATATATATATATAAATATTCTTAAAAAATTGAAGTAATCGTAAAACTTCGAAAGAAATAAAGGGAGTTCCAATATCCCTCAAAGTGAGAGCATCATCACCTTTCAAGTTGCTTTCTCTTTCTCGTGTATCTAATTTGATTTGATTTAGTACCACGTTGTCAAGATCATTCACATGATACAACATGATATTTTAAAAAATGAAATTAATTTCATCGAATAAGAATTGTGCTATGCCCTCCCAAACAATCTAGAATTTGAATCCAGTACGGACACAAGTAAATAAAATTGTTTACTCTCTCAAACAAAATATCAAGTAAGCATTTTCATGCTTTCAAATTGCTGCATGACAATGCCATCATCACTCTCTAAAGTTTCTTTGTCATTCCTTAAACAAAAGAAAATCTTCATTCATTCAGGAAAAGTAACATCTCCCTCTACCGTCAGTATGCAAATTCCAAAAATAAAGGAAAGGAATAGAGAATGAAGGGAGACAATAAAAAGAAAAAAGGGGGGCTTCAATCCAAAATTTAAAAACAAATAATAATAATAATAATAAAAATATAGAGGCAGGGAGAATCATGCATATGAGCTCAAATAAAAAAAAAAATGTGTCATGTTGGTACTCAGGAATGGAGAATTTATGTCGTGTTGGGTATCTTCTAATGCGGGCACTAGCCACAGCATATGCTCAAGTAATGAACTAAAAGATTAAAAATACATACTTTCGTATTCATTAAGAATTTCATGAAAAGAAAAAGACTTTTTAAGAAGGAACTAACGGAGAACAGTTTAGGGTTCATAAAAGTGAAATTAAGGTCAATCAAATATGTGGGGCTTTTATAAATGTAAATGACTAGAAGAACTTTACAACTCTTAATGTGTAACGGCCTAAATGCTACCTAACAATAATGTTAGAAAATTAACATTAGAATTAACGTAGGTAAGGGGACGAGGTAGCAATTTCTTAATACTAATGTCAAGTTGAATTATTTTTCACAGATGATGCGAAGAGGACTCGATGTGCTAGAACAAAGTTCATGCCAAATTGATGAATTTTTTATGATGATTTGATAATCTTGTGTGATAGTTTAATTAAAGAATATTTTGAATGTAAGTATGTGACGTAATATATATATCTATATGTGTAGTATGATGTGTATAGTTATATACATAAATATATATATATATATATATATAAATGGCAATTGGCAAAAGGATGAAAAAAAAAAAAAGGAAAGTATGTTATCCAAAAAAAAAATACCTATTTTACTCGACATAAATTTCCAACTAAATTATGAACCTTTAGATGTCAAAAAATTATTTTTGTAATTTATACTTATAGAGTTTTTCATAAGCTTTCCAACGCCTATTCATTTGTGCAAATCTGATATCAGAGTCAAAAGTTATGACCAGTATACTATCCAGATACCTATCTGTCACCAACCAGTTTACTATGTGCGATTGTTGGTACGAAAATTCTAGAAGTTGACCTAGGTTTTTTCCTTTTCCTCCCACACGTTTTCACACCCTAATGACAACCTTTCCCCACCTATTAAGAGACAATTAAACCACAAAATTGAATCCCAATTAATTCCAAAATTGATTTGGGATTAAATTACTCACAGTTTATTTTATAATATTCAAATTTTCCCCTTTTTACATGCTCTCTTTCTCACTTCCCTAGTCTCCCTCTCCAACGTTTTTCTTTCTTTTGCTCTCTCTACCCTTCTCACATGCACAAAGAGAAAAAAATAAAAAAAATCATCCACCAAAACTCCAAATTCATCCAAGCCAAAATCAAAGATTTCAAGGAATGTTTGTTTCATTGTTTGATGATTTTTATTATTGCTCTTTTCGGTTTGAGATCCTTCGCCGGGGGGGGGGGGGAATTGAGCGATTTTCTTGATGAGTTTTATCTTGTGAGTTTGGTAAGATGATAAGAATTATTTATGGTATGATGATCAAAGGAATGGCTATGTGGTTGATTTGTAAACAAAACGATTTTAGGCTTTTTGATTTCTTAATTCATGATTTTGTTGGTATGGTGATTTAATAATTTTATATGTTAGAAACATATCTTATAACTCTGTGTGTGTGTGTCTGTGTGTGTGTGTGTATGTGAGTCATGTCTGTTATGGTGATGATTTATATATTTTTAATGAATTTTCGGATTTGACCACTGCTAGTGGAAATTTTCAGAGTTTATGATAAGTTTTTCAAACTCTTTTTTGTGGATGCAAACGGACTCCATTTTTATCAAATTTGGTATTTTTGGAAAGCCTTGGATGTCTACTTTCATTTGAAATTTGTTTCATATCGTTTGGAGATATATGTGAATTTTTGTGATTTTTCAAAGAGGCAGAGGTCCAGTTGTCAGATTCTGTAAAATTTTAGCGATCAGATTTCAAAACTGTCTTTGAGGATCCAGACTGTCTCCATTTTTAACGAGTTTGATATTGTTAGAAAACCCTAGATGTCTATTTTTATTTGAAATCAATTTTAGATTGTTTGGAAACATATGTGAATTTTTATGATTTTTCAAAACGGTAGAGGTCCGGCTACCAGTTTCTGTAAAATTTTGGTAATCAAATTCAAAACTATTTTTGAAGGCCAAATGGCCTCCATTTTTTGCGAATAAGATACCATTAGAAAGCACTGGATGTCTACGTTCATTTGCAATTGGTTTCAGATTATTTAGAGCCCTGTAAGAAGTCTCTGTAAAGTTTTGTAATTTTGTGAAATTGTTCGATTTTTGTGTTTTAACGTTATTGAATGATAAAATAGGCCTTTTTGGTGCTGTTATGATATGATGGATGTGTTTGATGAATTATTATGATCTTTTGTTGATTTTTATTATATTTATTATTTATGACATGAACGGTTCTAAAGGAAAACACCCGAGACCTCAATTGCACATCACCATCAGAAAATTTAAAGATGTTACGTAAGGCATTTATGTAAGTACACTTTCATGTGCAACATGAATTAAAGATTTGATAAGTATATGTTTTGATATTGATGATGATGTTCTTAAATAATACTTCTCTTATGATGATGTTTTGATGAAAAGTAAATATATTGTATGTATATGTATTTTTTCATTTTAAAATGACGTTGTATACCCTTGATGATGATGATGATGATGATGTTGTCCGATAAGTAGACTTTATGTCACCATTAGTTTGGAATTTGCTACTCCACTCCTTCCGTGACTAGCGCACAATGATGGTACGACGCCGGACCCAATATATGACGGTTTTAAAAGTTAAAAAGTTTTTAAATAATGTTTATATTTATGATGATAAAAGAAAAATGTTTATTTACATTTATGAGATTTAAGTGTCTTGTTAAGCCTTTACTTATATAAGTTAATTCATGTTGCAGATAAAGGAAATGGTAAGATATAGTATTGGAGGAGTTTAGAGCGGAAGCAGGACGATGTGTGATACGAAAACGGAAGGAACGATCATGGAATGGACGTTTTTAATTTCAAATAAAATTTTGAGATTTTAATTTATTATTATTTGATTGGATGATTAATATGAACATAGCTTCCGTTTGGCAAATTAGTTGGAGATGAAATTTTTAAGTTGGAGTTGGTTGACTTTTTGAAAACTAATTATAATTTTTATTGACTTTTCAGAAAAAAGACAAAAACTGATATGAAAAATTTGAGTTTGAAATGAAACACCAAACGTAGCATTAAGTTTCATTTCATGAAATGGGTTTTTTTATTTTAGAAAAAAATATTCTAATTATGAAGGTTATTTGATATAGTTTTAAAAAAAATTTAGAGTTTTCTAAAAATTATTTAAGTAAAGTTTTTCGTTATGTCAAGATTTTTATTTCAAATTTAATATTTTTTTTTAATTTTATATGAGATGAATGATTAATAAGAAGTTAACTGTAACGATAAGTCAATCATCATGCAAAATCCCAATCAGATCCTAGACGCACCAACTCAACTCCAAAACTTGGATAAAACTAATATATCTATAAAATCTCAAAATGACTAACTCTAGAACTTCTAGAGCTCATGCATGACAAATATAAGCATAATAGTTTCATTTTCAAATCTGGAATCCTAGGTCTAGAAAAGAGTTTTTATCAAATCATAATGCTAAAAGAGAAATCTCATAAATTTCAAAGGGAAAACTCCAAATTTACGAGGGAAAAAAATAAAAAATAAAAAAAAGCAATCTCAAAGCTTCAACAAAGTAAAACCCAACCTCTAGACTTGGAGCTTCAACTTAATACTAACACTCATGAAAGTTTGCATGTAAATATCAGTCACAAACTCATACACATCAGAAGAGAAACAAGATTTCAGAAAAGATGAAGAAAGGAAGGAAATCCCCTACCTCAGTCCGTGCATCATACCAAAATTCTCAGAATCCCTAGATTTCTCTTGTTCTTCTGGGCTGCTGCAGATGAATGGAAGGCATCCCCTTTTTCTGTGTTGGGGCTTGGCTGAGAGGAAAAAGGGCGTGAGAGAGAAGCGTGTGAGGGAGACTAACCTCAAAAAAATAAAAATAAAAATAAAAAATAAAAAATAAAAAGTGTGGGACCTCTAATTTGTATTTCTGCATGTACATATTTGATCCAACGGTATGACTGATCATGTGGATGGTGTGGAATTGTTAGGTAGCCTTGCACTTTCTTTATTATTATTATTTTTTATTATATATAAGCTTGACTATTGACTTTTTTTCAGTCTTGGAAGCTGCTAGGAATTCACAGGAACAATTCGTGGCAACTTCACTCATTGTGGTCTCGTACATATTGTTTATTCTCTTCTCTTGGTGACTTTTCTTCTTACTGAATAATTTTCTTAGTAATTAATTTAATATGCCCAAAAAAAATTCCGTAAATATCCAGCTGCTACCATTCTCTCCGACTTTGTCTGAGAATCAAAAAGTTATTTTCCGAGCACAGAAAGGCAAGTGGTGAAACATGTTGCTTTGCTTGTTAATGGTACGTACGTTTGACTTGTTTTTTGTTTTGTTTTTGTCCCCCCCCCCCCCCCCCCAATACATTCTTTGAAAAAAACTGAAGAAAGAAAACAAAAATCTTCTTCTGATTTATGGATGTTTTAGGGTTTTCTCTTTGTGGTCTTGCATCTGATTTATATCTTAGTAGTTAATGTTATAATTTTTTTCCGCATCTTCAATCATTTTTTTTTATTTCATTCGTTCATTTCTTTCTTTCTTTCTTTTTTTTTTTTTTTTTTGTCAATAGTGAAAAGATCTATTATTTGACTGATTTATCACTCGTAATTGAAGCTTCGAATGGGGATTTGGTTGGCTAGATCTGATTGGTGGGGTCCTTTTTTTTTACTACGTGAGATGGGATCATGGGAAAAATGAGTTGTTACGCTAGAAAACTAGAACCATTGTTGGCTGTTGTTTCAGCAAGAGACCATCGAGTGGTGTATTAATCTGACACACATGACATTGAACTAAAAATGGCAGCTGCTATGAGAAGAGAAAAACGCAGAGGAAAAACAGAGGAGAGAGAAAAAGCAACCCCATTTCCTTATCATATTTTTCTAGATACAAAAAGAACGACTAGTTAACCTAGGAATAGTTTTTCTTTTCCTGAAAAAAAAAAAAAAAAAAAAAAAAAACCCTATTAATTTCGTTCACTTATACGATAACGTTGATTACTTGCATGAATTTTCATTTTTGAGGTTTATATCATTAAAATTGCTCTAGGCATCTTTAGGACAGAGTTGACTCCTTTTCTACCCTTGTAAGGTATAATTTGAAAGAGGGGGATAAGCGCAAAGTTTGAGGTTACATGGCTTGTGGCTGTCGTTATGTTTTCGGCATTTCAAATCTTAGCATCAGCATATGGAGTTTCTTGTTATAAAATTCACAAACGTTGAGAGGAAGTGTTTGTTGGCATTAATTTTGTCGATTTTCTGGCCAAAACATGGCAGCTTCTTCTTCTTATACCGCAAGTCCAAAGAAGTATGACGTCTTTTTAAGTTTTAGAGGCCAAGACACCCGTGATAATATCACAAGCCATCTTCATGCCGCTTTAGAGAGAGCCAAACTCGAAACCTACATTGATAACAGACTTGAAAGAGGGGAAGGAATATCGCCAGAACTTGTAAAAGCTATCGAACAATCAAAACTTTCTGTCATAGTTTTCTCAAAAGGCTACGCCAATTCATCGTGGTGCTTAAACGAACTCGTACATATACTTCAATGCAAAGAAAAGTATAGACAGTTTGTTGTGCCAATTTTTTATCATGTGGATCCATCACATGTACGAAAACAAGAAGGAAGCTTCGAAACTGCACTTTCTACGCTTGAAGAGCGTTATGAGGACAAGAAGATGAATGAATGGAGGGCCGCTTTGACTACATCAGCTAATATAGCTGGGTGGGATTCACATACCATCAGGTAATTACTTCTATGTAATATATATATTTTTTCAATTTATATTGCTCTATTAATTATGGTGATCAGTTATGATTTTGGTTATATTCATCCTTCTTAGTTTGAAAATGTTTTTGAACATATACTGAAAAATGATTATCATGATTTGATCATCATTTCCCCTTATTATCCACCAGCTATATTTCTCCGTAGTTCATTCTTTATAACAACTGTCACTTTCTCTTGAATATTATGCAAGGCCTGAATCCGAGTTAATTGAGGCAGTAGTTCAAGATATTATTAAGAAATTGAAGCGTGAATCATCCAGTGATGACTTAAAGGAATTAGTTGGAGTTAATGAACGTCTCAGACCAATTGAGAAATTGTTACAGATTAGTTCACCAAAAGTTCGCATTGTTGGTATCTGGGGCATGGGTGGCATAGGGAAAACCACCCTTGCTGGTGCTATATACAACCGGCTTTCATATCGATTTGAAGCTTGCTGCTTTCTTGAAAATGTCAGAGAATTATGGGAGAAAGGTCGGAAAAAAGTCCATTTACGAAACAAGCTCTTTTATGACTTGTTGGGAGAAGCTCATTTACATATGGAGACTATGTACCTACGTATGTCGGATTTTGATCGAGAGAGGTTGAAGAGGAAAAAGGTGCTTATCGTTCTTGATGATGTAGATGAGGAAGACCAATTAAGGAATCTAGCTGGAGATCGTGATTGGTACGGCTTTGGAAGCAGAATCATTGTAACAAGTAGAAATGCCCAGGTACTGAGTAAAGTAGATGCCGTCCACGAAGTTGATATATTAGACTCTCAGAACGCTCTTCATCTCTTTCGGTTATATGCTTTTCAAAAAAACTCTTTCACCAAAGATTATGATAAGTTGTCAAATATGCTGGTAGAGTATGCTAATGGCATTCCGTTAGCTCTCAAGGTTTTAGGTTCCTCCCTCTATAACAAGTCCACAAATATATGGGAAAGTACACTGGATAAACTGAAAAAATACCCCCCGAACGAAGTTCATGCTGTATTAAGAGTAAGTTATGATGGATTAGATTACGAGGAGAAGAAGATATTTCTTGATATCGCTTGCTTCTTTAAAGGGGATGATAAAGATTTTGCAAAAGGATACTAGATGGCTGTGGGTTTTCAACAGATAAAGGAATAGATGACCTCATCGATAGGTCTCTTATCACAATTGTGGACTCTAATAAGCTGTGGATGCATGATTTGATTGAAGAAATGGGCAGAGAAATTGTTCGGGAAGAATCTGCAGATCCAGGACAACGTAGTAGGCTGTGGAACCATGAAGATGTCTGCAAGGTCTTCAGAAACAAATCAGTAAGTTCTAATGACTATTTGAACTATTTTTATTTTTTATTTTTTGTTCTTTTGAATAATGTGTTTGTGTACTTCTTTTGAACAAGAATGTCCTACTTACTATACTTCTCTCTTGATTGAAGGAAACTACGGCAATTGAAGGCATATTTCTAGATATGTCAAGAGTTCGGGTGGTAGACTTGCATCCCACAGTCTTCTTTAAGATGCATGAACTAAGAATACTCAAGCTTCATAACTATTTCTCGACATGCCGGCTACGCTTTTCTCAAGGTGATCTTGAGCTACCAGATGCTCTTAGATTTCTTTACTGGGACGAATACCCTTTCAGGTTCTTGCCACCAAGTTTTTGCGGAGAGAATCTTGTTGAACTTAAATTGCAATACAGTAAGCTTGAGCAACTATGGGAAGGAGTCCAGGTAGCCTCTTACCATGTGTACTAGATTTAGCTTATGAAATCAGATCTAACTTATTCTGACCATTCGTTTTCTGTGTTGCAGAGTCTTGAGAACTTAAAGGCTATTGATCTAAGCTTCTCCAGGCAGTTGATTGAAATCCCAGATCTCTCTCAAGCTTTAAATGTTGAGCGCGTGACTCTTAAATTCTGTGAACGGTTACGTGAGATTACTTCATATTTTGCACATCTTGATAAGCTCACTTCTCTAAATCTCAAGGGCTGCGTATTGCTTGAAAGGGTTTTAGCACTTCCAAGGAATATAAAACATGTAAATCTGCTACATTGTACAAGTCTTGAGAGTCTGCCGGCGAACATTTGCTCGTTGACATCTATGAGGCGTCTTGAACTCTCCGGTTGCTCAAAACTTGACTACTCCCCAGAGCTTTTGAAGTTCTTGCAACGATTAGAGTAGTGCTTTGTTGGAAATTCAATGGTTTCCTGATCTTTAGAAATTTGGAAATGCGATGGTTTAAACTAGAGACTATTTTCACGTGTTTTATGTTTGTTTCCGTTTTATGTAAATGGGATTCTCTAGCCTATGTTTGGATCACATGTTCCCAAATTGGAAAATTTTTACAAAAAAAAAAAGTGTTTTTCTCAACTTTTTTTTCCGTGATTCACTCATTTTGAAAAAGAAAAACTATCTAATTTTCAAATTTATTTTGTACAGCTTTTTTTTTTTTGAAAAAGAAAAGGAATCCTTTTGAAATATTCTTACAATTTATAATTTCTAATATCAATTTTTTTAATTCCAAACAACCTTTTGTTTTCAAGATAGAAAATTTTTTATTCATCCAAATACCGTTTTATTCTTGAAATGAAAAGACTTTTCATTTAAAATAATAAAATTTTCCTTTTTAAAAATGGACACTCAATCCAAACGGAGCCTTAGTTTTCATTACTTTAAATTATTGGAGAGTGCTAAATACAAATGAATTAACAAATATTATTTCGGATTTTTAGGGCTTGTTTAGAGCGCCAGTTCCATATGGAAAAATGCCATCTGGATTTCAAAATCCAAACTCTAAATCAAATTTTTTCTCTATTTCATTTAAAAAAAGACTCAAACTTTAAAAGTCTACAATTTTCTCATTTTAAATTGAAATGAGATTATTTTTATATCAAAACACTCGTAACGATGAGACTAACAAAATAAAATTCATTTTACATATTTTCTGTGACGCCCCCTTACTACGTAGGGCTGTCACGCCTTACTTACTTACTTAACTTTACTTGAAAATTAGGAAATTTTTTTTTTTTGTTTTATTTTTGAAACGTACTTGTAAAAACATTTGTCTTTAACAATATATCATTACTACTTAAGTAAACGTTACTTAAGGTCTTTAGTTCCAAAATACCATAAAGCATAATTTGTCTTCATCATGTATATACTTATATATACAAAACTTCTTTACTTATCAAAAGATTGCGGAATTAATACGTAGTGGTATCCACACCGCCTTCGACCACCACCACATCGTCCTCATAATGCCCACCATTACGCTGCAGGTTTCTTACCTACAGTATGAAATATAACTGAATGAGCTTTCGCCCAGTAAGCACAAACATAATCTCACAAAACCATTTAAAACATCATTAAAACATACATCATCATATGCATATGCGTGAACTGATGAGTTGAGGGCAAAGAAGGGCGAGCTGTTCAAACTTCCTCACAGCTTCAGCCACAGACAAATTTCCCTGACGGAAATTGGTGAATTCGTCCTGCTGGGTTTCCATTACTTCTGTGTTGAAGTACTTCTCACGAAACTCCTCAACAAAGTCGTCACACGTCATCTGGTTGACGTTCCGTCTGATTTGAACCGTTTCCCACCATAACCGGGCGCCTTTCTTCAACATAAAGGACGCGCAAATGACTCTTTCTCTGTCGTCCAGCCCTAAGAAGTTCAGGGAAACCTGAAGGTCGATGAGCCAGTTGTCGGCCTCGATCGGGTCCGTTGATCCCTCGAATTCCGGTGCCTTCATGCGCCGAAATTCATGATACAGCTCTGCCGGGGTTCGAACACGAGGTGCTGGCGGAGCAGCTACCGGCGCCATTGGTGCTTCTGGGGCCTCAGGGTGTTCCGGAATCACTGGTTCCTCTTCGGGAAATTCCAGTACCGCTGGTTGCTCTTCAGGTGCCGGTGGTACCCTGGCCTCAGGCGGTCCTTGGTTCTGTTGGGCTATCTGAGCCCTAAGCCCTCCTATCTCTCGCTGTTGGGCCAGCATCATCTCTCTTAGCTCGTTCAGTTGGGCTGTGAGATCGACATTTTGGACCGATGCCGTTCTACGCTTTGGTGGCATGGTTCTGTATAAAAAGAGAAAAATAAGTTTTGTTCGTTTTTAAAACTTTCATGAAATCATATTTTTTATACAGCACCATAATCTTCATTTCATAATCATAGCTTTTAGGAAAATACATAATTTCCTTATCATGGGCATACATTACTTGTTTACCACCAACGAGCTAAGGCACAACCCAACGTCATCCTCACACCCAACATTTCCATTGTGACCATCAATAAAAGATGCGTACGAAAATCTAATCCTAAGCGTAAGAAAATAATTTAACTTACTTGGGCTATTGCAGAACGATGCGAAGCGAGACGAAGTAGGCTGGCAGGATATCGCTCTGATACCAACTCTGTGACGCCCCCTTACTACGTAGGGCTGTCACGCCTTACTTACTTACTTAACTTTACTTGAAAATTAGAAATTTTTTTTTTTGTTTTTTTTTTGAAACATACTTGTAAAAACATTTGTCTTTAGCAATATATCATTACTACTTAAGTAAACGTTACTTAAGGTCTTTAGTTCCAAAATACCATAAAGCATAATTTGTCTTCATCATGTATATACTTATATATACAAAACTTCTTTACTTATCAAAAGATTGCGGAATTAATACGTAGTGGTATCCACACCGCCTTCGTCCGCCACCACATCGTCCTCATAATGCCCACCATTACGCTGCAGGTTTCTTACCTACAGTATGAAATATAACTGAATGAGCTTTCGCCCAGTAAGCACAAACATAATCTCACAAAACCATTTAAAACATCATGAAAACATACATCATCATATGCATATGCGTGAACCATTTATGTTCCATTTATGCATTTCTTTTAACTTACTTATCTTTCTTATGGGCCCCATAGTGTACGTACCATCATTTATTTAGCGCGCCTCCAGATACAGATAGGGGTTGCAAGGTCCCTAACTGCTCTGGGAACATTGGGTGATTACACCCTCCCGCATCAACGAGAGGGTGAATCCTTTACTTTAACATGAAAAATCATCCACCTTATGGGAGGTCGGTACGACACTTTACTTGTGATTTCTTACTATATTATTTACCCTTAGTGAACATACCTTATGATGTCACTATATGATAACATACTTTTTATCTCATTCATAACATGGCATGGCATTCTTTTCATTCATGGCATTTGCAATCATGACATTTTTATAAACATGACATTTTGCAAATATAGCACTTCTATAATCTTTTGCAAAAATAGCACTTTTGATAAACATAGCATTTTGCGAAAATAGCACCTTTTTATAAACATGACATTTTGTAAAAATAACACTTTTTAATAAACATGACATTTCATAGATATAGCACACAACATATTGCAGCATATTTGAAAACCACATACTTGAACATAATTTATTAGTTTTCATACTGCAGGTGAGGTTTGTACTTACTTCTAGTGCCGTATCCTTAAAGTTGCGTTCCTTAAATTGTCGGCAACGGCAATTCACTTTCCTGATATACCAAAAATATAGGATCAGGATCCTTTCGTAAGGTGTTGGTGACCTACCAACACTCACATCTACTTTTGGTTGTATGTCCCTTAAACTTGATATCCATCTTGGCCATCTTAATCCTCAATTTTTATCGAGTTTTGATAAATCCTTAAGAGGTTACGTTGGGTAACCTTTTTGGTTAGAGCCTTGTTCTATTATTGGGCTCTACCCATACATCATTGTTATTGGGTTATTTCCATTAACCCTTTAAATCTTAACCCAGATATACATGTGGGTATCCCTTAGGGTTATGTTGGGTAACCCTTAAGGTTAATCTTATTTAATCTTGGGTCAACCTTTTGTCAACCCTTAGTTATCCTTGGGTTTGTAACTCGGATAAAATATCCGGTTACCGTTCGTAATCGGCTTGTTTACCAATTTTTACTTTAAAATTCCTCTTCCTTATTTTTGGAAAATCTTGTGTAATTAACTTCCAAAAATCCTTCATTTTGCTTGTAAAAATTCTAACTCCTTTAATTAGAAAATATCTTGGTTAAATTTCATTATTTTCTTTAACTTGTAAATTCTTGGTTGAAACCCTCTTTTTCTTTACTTTGTGGAAAAATGTGAATTTCAAACCCGAGCCCTTAAAATTCATGGTTTTCGAAATAAATCTTTTATAAAATCATTTGGGGTCGGAAACCGCCTTTGGAATGGTTTCCGAAGCTAAAATAACCATTTAAGAGCACTTCACAATTTTTCTAAAAAATATTTTCGTGAAACTCATGTGCAAGATTTCGGGCTCTCTGCGCATCTCCCACAAAACGCGCCCAGTTTAAAAATCGGCTTGGAATTTGAAAAACTTGTCTTCACGAAAGTTGTAGCTCTCGAAAAAAAGCTAAAACTTTCGTGTTTTGAGAAAAATCCAGTTCGGCCTCGATCAGTACCAGTTTTTATTTGAAAACGAGTTAACTCTGAAAAACTGGGTAAAGGACGTCCCAGGGCTCAGCCACGGGTTTTGGGTAAAACGGAGGCCGTCAGAGCCTTATTTCGAGATTATCTCCACGTTGTCCTCTAGGAAAAGTTGTTCCGAACAACTTTCGTGTTTTGATTTTTTCCCCGTTTGGCCTCTAAAGGCCTTATATTTTCGTTTTTCCAAAACTGCTCAGGTTCGAAACCGAACTGGCAGCTTTGAGAGTTACTTCGGTTTACATCTTAAGCTAGCATGCATCGAAGGGGGCTGCCTTGGCAGATTTTTGGCCATATCTTGGGGGACATACAACCTTATTTCTAGCATGAAAAATCCATCATCAAGCAAGCATAAATCAAGCAAGCAAATGATAGATCAAGCCAATCAAAACCCTAACCCTAATCAAGCACACACACCAACAAAAATGAGGGCTGAAAATTAAATGGACTTATGTCCTTATAACCAACTTGAATCACCATTAAAATACTTAAAACGAACTTGATTTCAAGGTGGTCTAAGAGCTTTACCTTAAACCCAAGTTAGGGTTTTGGAAATTTCCAAATCTCCTTTGGTTTCTTGCTTGCTCACCCACACGGCTTCTCCATGAAAATGAGATCCAAAATTTTTTTTGTTAACTTTTGTTGCTCACCAAAACCGAGCCTTAGCAAAAGAAAAATCCAAGTTTTCTTACCTCTTTCTCCTCTTCTTGGTTCGTCCAACTCTTGGAAAAATCTACAAGATTTTTCTCAAACCATTCCTTGCTTGGTGGCTCACGGTTTTGACCTATGTGGTGCACCAAAAATTTTTCTTCTTGGTTCCTTGCTAGACCACTCAAATCCGAACCTCTCCTCAAGATTTTCCCTCTAAATTTCCAGATTTTTCCTCTCCTCTCTCCTCTCTCAACTTCAGCCACAAGTCTTGAAAGAAACACAAAATCTTCTCACTTTTCCTTAGCTTTCTCTCTAGAACCGAAACCCCAAGGATGATCACTCCAAGAATTTTTTTTCTTGCTCTCACTCTCTCCTCCTTCTTTTCCTCTCTTGTTGCCGACCCTCTAGAGAAAAAATGCTAGAGTTTCTCTTGGTTTTCCAAGTGAAAAGACTAGAGAGAGATGAGAAGGGTTTTGCTAGAATCAAGGGAGCTTGGAGTTGGTGATGTCTTGCCTTATTTTAAGGCTTTTGTCTTGTCTTTCTTTCCCTTCTAGCTGGCCGAAACTTGATGGAGAGGGAGGGGAGGTTATGGGCTGTTGTGGCTGCATTTGGGAGGGACAAGTGGCACTCCTTTGGGTGATGTAGAAGGCTCCACACCTTACCTAGTTTAGTTAGACTTGAAAGACCACTTAGTTACTCTAACCAAACCAATTTCTTTTCTTTTCTCTTCTAGTTGGCCGAACTTTATGGGGGTAGAGGGCTGCCATCTCATTTCAAATTTGGTTAGGGAATGGTGATGTCATTATAATGATATCATCTTCCACTAATTCTTCTTAGGCCTTGTTTGGCTATTTCGTTTTTTCACAGCTCCTTTTGCGCTGTACAGTTATTTCCAACACTGTGATGAGCATTCTTATTTTATATTTTGGTCCAGAAATTCTTCCATGTAATTTTTGGACCGAAACTCTCTTTCTCCAATTTTTCGGAGACCTTTTTGCCCTTAATTCGATTTCGGTGTGCTTGATTTTTCTAGGGTGGATTTATGGCTTATAAAACTTCATTTTCGGAGATTATTTCCATATTCCTTCATCATACTTGTGAAGTAAACGTTGTGACTCGTCCCGGTCAAACTTTGACTTTTTGGTCAACCCTTTGACTTTTTCGGTCAAAGTTGACTTTCGTGAAATTTCATCATTTTTCGTTCTTTTTCCTTTAAAAACCTCATTCTTGGCTCATAAATCATTAATTGAGTCTCATAATCATTAAATGAGGACCCGAACATTGTTTAAATAAAATTATGAATTTCTCATCATTATTCATAATTTTTCATATAACACATCATAATCACATAAATTAGACTCTAATTCCTTATAAACAAGGAGATTACAAGTCTACAAAATTTCGGGTCTTACATTTTCTTCCGAACACATTTCAAATTTTTGTACTATTTTCTATATCACAAAACTTTTTCAAAAGTTTTCCTTCCAAACACACATTTCCAACCCAACCTTCAAATCATCATTTCTAGATGTCCCCCAAATGGACCCTTAATATCTTTTGACTTTTGTAGTCCACCTGTAATCCTAGTTTTGCATCATAGACAATCTAATATTTATCTTTCAATAACTTATTTTCAGAATTATGAGAAATATACCTGCAATATCCAAAAATACCGGTAATGTCTATGAATAATCAACATACTCTAGAAAGTGACCACATAATGTCTTAAAACAATAGGAAAATTTTCTCTCTCTCTATTTGTTTTTTAACACAAAAATCAATCTTAGTTCTCGGATTGGTATAATCCTCCTTTTAGTTATGAAATACGTTCTAGTTCAAAAATGTAAAATCAACCCTTTATTTGGATGGCATGTCCTATTTCCGAAATTAGAAATTTTTTACAAAAGAGTGTTTTTCTCAATTTTTTTTCCATCATTTTCTCATTTTGAAAAAGGAAAATTATTTTATTTTTAAACTTACTTTGTTCAGTACTTTTTTGGAAAAAAGAAAAAAGAATCTTTTTGAAATATTTTCACAATGCATTATTCCCACCATTTCTTCTCATTCCAAACAACTTTTTGTTTTCATTAAAAAAAAAATTTTAAAACATCTAAACATCATTTCATTCTTAAAATGAAAAGACTTTCTCATTTGAAATAAAAAAATTTTCTTTTTCGAAAATAAATATACAATCCAAATAGGAAAGATGGTTTCTTCGATATTTGTATATTTTGCACCACAGATTTATGTTGATATGTCATTACATATCTATTAAGACTACTCATCAAGTTGGATAAACCAACAATTATCCGATTTATGGGTTAATACTAGGAAGAGATCAAGAAGTGTACATGTGGCACACCAACAATTACCTCTAAAATTATCCAAGAATAATGTCTTAATGTTTAAATCAAGATCAGAACCAGATGTTTTTCGACTTGTTATAAACTCTTTCGGTATTAAAAACACTTGATGTTTTTATGTTCGCAACTATGCTGGTAATTAATTTCTTTTTATTATATTATTCTCCATTGTTTGTTTTGAGTGTGGAAAATAAAATTGGAATAATAATCAATATATAATTACGATGATTTTTGTTATTTTATGCCACATAGCTTTCAATTGTTTTTTGGACTAAAAAAAGTATTCTATTTCTTATTAAATCAATACAAATTAACTAATATTGATTGTATTAGCATTTTATAAGGACGGTAAAAAATAAAAATAAAAAAAAAGAGTCAAGTTTTTGTCGAATTATCCATTTTTCCTGAAATGTTTCCCCTACTATTAATCGTTATTATCAATATTGGAGGCCCAAAAAAAAAATCAATACTATCAATAAGTTGTGATTAAGCTAGAAATTATCTTGAGGAGGGTTAATAATAACAAAGATTTAAATATAATCTAAGTGATTAATTTTTTGATAAGAAAATATCTCGATAAAATTATTTTTGATATAATTGTTACTATCAATGTTATATTTAGTACAAAAGTATAAAAATAGTGTATTTGATGATACTCTAAGTGTTTAGGGTGGGGAGCATAAAAGAAAAAAGAAAAAGTGGAGAGGGGGACAAATGGGCTATATGTGAATTTACATATAAATTTGTGGGCTAAAAAGAAAAAAAAAAAAGCAAAAGGTTTAGGGGGGGTTTCTTGAGCTCTGTTCTTGGTTATAATATCAACAATTCCGTCGATATCGATATTTTTATCTTGTTATCTTTGAGCATACTATTGGGAAGAAATATCTTCCTTTGCTTAGCTTTTATATACTGAAAAGAGAATACAATGCAAGGTCTGTGATAAAAAAAAATAAGCATCATTTGACACACAATCTTAAAATTTAAAAAAATAATAATAATTTTGAAATGAGAGAGAAATAAAAATGAGTATGGTTTTGATTTTGAAAAACAAAAATGAAAAAGTGGATTTGAATTTGAAAATTAATAAACTTTATATATATAAAATAAAATAGTGATATGAACATCAAATCTAATCTTAACTTTTTGAGTACTAACTCACATATCATATTTTTATTAGTTAAATGCAATTAATTAATGTGGTAATACTGTAAATACTTATTAATTAAAAAAACAACAACTCATATACGACATAAGTTAATATTCAAAAGTTGAAATTAGATTTTGTATTTCTAGTATTTTGATTTAAAATAATGTGTTAAACACATCATTGGGATACATTAAGATTTCATTTAGCATTACAATTTAACTCCAATTAAACTATATTTTTTTATTTCAGATTTTATCTTTTTTTAAAAAGTTAGTAAATTCATAATTAATTTTTAAAAAATCAATCAACTTTAATTCAAAATTTTCATTCTCTAACCAATAAATTGAACGCAATTTAATACTAAAAATTAAAACATGACCGAACAAAATTACCCTCAAAGCAAAGCGACTAGGATGGCTGAAGTCAATGCTTCGAACTACTGAGTACTGACTCACTCTTTTGTTTTTTCCCCCCTTTTTCTTCCAGAAAAGGTATTTTGTCTTGACCATCGGATAGGTTCCGAGTAGAAACTTTAATGTATACCAGTATTGAGGTATGACATTGGACTGGACCTAAAGTGTTAATTGATTCGGTTTAATAATTCCGTTTATAAGAATCAATGATACTTTGATTATCATCCTGCATTAATCTTAATCCTGAAATGATTACTTGAGTTCGCATCCATGACTTATGTACTTTGATGCACTAAAGGTGAGACACTGTTAATTCATGGTCAACATACTTGTGTTTTGGGTGCATGACTTATGGATGGAGAAATCAAGATTCATAGATACGGAATCCATAGCTATCTTAATGATAGTAAATGTTATCTACTTAAAGGTATTATTCGGGGATTGAAAGATAGTATAACAAGATCTTGGCCATCGGTTTACTTTGTGTTCTCTGGTGGTTTTCCAATTGTATGGTTTTACAATTGGTGGTTCTTTCAATGGAGAATAATTGAACTTTAAGTTAAAATGATTGAAAAGGTAAAACGGAAAAAGTCCTTAATTCAATCATGGATAACATATGGGATTAAGCAAGCGATGAATAAATCATGGAAGAAGCACTACGTGAGAGAGCTTTCGTAATACGGTATGTAAACAGGAGTTCAGCTTCAAACTTTTAGTGGAATAGTTTTGAAGTTGATAATTGATGGATAATTAATCTGGGATTAATTTTTCACAATTATAGGAGCCTCTTTACATATTTCCATCGGGTCCCTCTATTAGCTCATATAGTTCCACGAAGCGTCTCGGGATTTGTTCCTAATGAGATCGGTAAATTGTAAATGGAATTTTGTAATGTCTATTAAGACATGGTACTCTCTAACATGCAATCCAGAAAGGATTGGACATGTGAAATTTGTAGACAAATGATTTGTCAACATGTGATTGGTTAATTTGAATTTTGAAAATAAGATTGTATTTGAATTTTGGAAAACAAAATTTTTCTCTCCTAATTAAAAGTGGTGCACGTTTTTTAATTGTATGGAGGGAAGAAAATTTTGTTTCAAAATTATTTAAATATATTCCTAACATTTAATTATTAATTGGTTTAAATAATGGAGATTATTTCATGAATTTTTCTTTCCTAATTAAAGAGGTGCATGGTTTTTGTGAGGAAAGAAAATTTGAAATATTTCATTAATTTAAATTAATTAATATGGATAATGTTTATGGAAAATATTTATTCAAATATGTGAATCCTATTTAAATTCGAAAAGGTTTAAAAGAAGTTTGAATCTAGATAGGACTAGGATCTTTTGACTAGTCTAGATTCTTGATTTAAAATTTAAACCACCAATCAAGATTTCTCTCACTTTGTGGCCGAATTTTAAAGGGGATTTCCTCTTGAAATTTTTTTAGGTTCAATGAATCTAGCCCTAAAGTTGTATGATCTTTTGGTTCAAGATTTATCCGGAAAATAATTATTAATTATTTTTCAAGTAGGAGATAAATTTTGAAAAGGATTGTAATACTATATAAAGGCTAGGAGTTCTTGAAAAACCAATTTTTGATAATTTTAAAGGGGAAAAACGTTTTTTAATAATAAAAAAAAATTTTTTTTTCTTCCACATCAAAAATTCGGCTTTCTTGTGAGAGAGAAAAAGAAAGAAAATTCCATTGAATCAAAACTGCGAGAAAGGTTAAACCGAGTGATTATTTTCATAGGAGGTTAACCGGTTTCTGTTTTGTAGTTTTGAAGAAAGAAGTTGGATCAAATTCTCAACGAGGATCATCGGAATTGAGAAGGAGGGATCTAGACTTCGGAAAGAAATACCGGTCGCTTGGATTCATAGAACGTGTGCCCACACACACTTGAGACGTGGAACTCGAGAATAGTAGAGAAGACACGTTGGTCAAACGCTCTAGCAATTCCGGAATCCAAGAAATAAGGTACGCTTGATCATGAATTAATTTATTGTTATATGCATCATGAGCTTCTTTTCCGGAAACGGCATAAAATTTTTAAAACTTCCGCTGCGCCGTAACTCCAATACCGGATCCGATTTTCAACAACTGGTATCAGAGCCAACTCATGATCATGCATATAATATAAATTATTTGATCAAATAAATTTCTCTCCATGCATTAATGAAATATTTTAGAGAGTTGGCACTCTAGGTTTTATTTTGAGTATGTTAAATATATTATGAATGGATGTATGGATGAATGCTTTATATTATTTTGATAATATATGATGCTTGTTCAATTTTGCCGGTCATGATTCCATAGAGGTTAGAATTTGTATCTAGGTTTTTCAAGTGTAATAGATGCGGTCTATAATCACCGCTAGGTCGTTCTTTCAATTCCTAGAAATTTTGTAAGCCGGAAACGGCATAGGAATTTTTTTGTAAAATTCGGGCTACAATGGATTCAAGGAGATTGAAGATGAACGAAGGTATGGAAATTTTCAAAGGATGTGATTTTTTTATTTTTGGAAATTTTTTTAATTAAAAAAATTTTTTTGTATTAAAAAAAAAATCACAAGAATGTTTTGAAAATTTAATTTCCAATGATATGTGATTTTGATAATTTGGAAATCAAAATTGAAAATTTAAATTTAAATTTAATGGATATTATTATGAATTTTAAAATTTTGTGATTTAAATTTGAAATTTGGAAATTTCAAATTTTAAATTTGGAAATTTCAAATTTAAATTTTAAAATTTAATAAACCGGATTTTTAATTTAAATTTTGATATTTTGTAATTTTGATTAAAATTAAAAATCACATATAATCTTTTTTTGAAATTTAAATTTAATTTTAAATTTAAAAAGATGTGACATTGGAGAAGGAAGACACATTGAAGAAGGATACACGGCATGGATCTACAAATGAAGGCCGATATATGTTTCGGTTAATTTTTGTAAATTTTGCAATTTTCTTTTCTCTAGGATGGAATCATGATCCAGGCTATTTACATATTTTTCAAACCATGGATGATGACTTGCTATATGAATATGTAATACTATTTCATGATGTATTGATAACATGCCATATAGACTAGGGAGTGCCACTCAATAAATATTGTTTATGCATAAAAAACAAAAACCCTAATTTAAAAGATTGAGTGGGAGAAGGTTTTACACACTAAGACCTACGGCCTCCATCGTTGGTCCAATAGTTACGCATGGTAGTGCCTACTACTCGGTTTCGATCCGAGAATTCCCTTCGGATAGGTATCTTACCTAGAGCGCACACTGATTTGGATTTCCGAAAGGATAACAATTTTGGGCATATTTTATGTTTAGATCACCCCTCGGTGGCGGATGTAAAATATGGATTCAAAATTGGAAACGATGGTTACACACTCATACTACTTTATTTATTAACCCTCCTCGAGGCTCTGTTATGTAAATTAGTGGCCAAATAAACGATAGTTAATATATATTTAATGGAGTTTGTTCCATGGATGAATATGTATTAATCGGAAGGGATCCGTGTTCTTGGCTAGTTATTCTATGACTACCCCTCGGTAGCTTAGAAAGCGGTAGCTAGGAATTGTCGTTGTAAGGTATGTGTTTTAAGGGTTTTACACATGAACATTTAGATTGCATATAGATCTTTTTGTTTCATTACAAAATCATATTTTATAAACTGATAGGATGTTTGCTCATACTTATTACATGTTTTCTTATTATAGATCAAAATGTCAAGCCCTTTATCTGTGATACTTACGCAAAACAAATTAACTGGCGAGAATTTTAATGACTGGAAAAGGAACTTGCTAATCGTCCTAAACTTTGAGAAACACAGTTTTGTCCTAACCCAACCTCGACCACCTACGCCTACGATCGATGCTCCTGATAGGGATTTTGTAGCGCTTGAGC
>CM046380.1:13548483-13641483 GCA_025413485.1 Ficus microcarpa | reverse complement strand
CTCATCTCCCTCGCATGGCTTAAAAAAAATACAGAACCAGCATGTACAGTGTTTTAGATAGAGAAATTGAAATCTAGAGAGAGAAAAAGTTGCAACAGGCCGGAACAGCTCGGAAACCTCCCGAAACCACCACGAAATCCCTCCATAAACCGCTTCGACGCCTATGAACGTTAGAAAATCTTCAAAAACCGTTAAATATCGAAAGCCACGAAACTGACTGCGAAAAACATCACTGTTATGATAACGATTATGACTTTACGTTATTCACGATATCTCGTAACATGAGTAACAGTCATAACCGTTATGACCACCCGGTCATAACCGTTATGACTGCTATTCTGTACCGTGACCAAGAGTAACGGTCATAACATTTACTACCTCGTGGTCACCGCTACTCTATACCGTGGGACGACAAGAGGAACGGTAATAACCGTTCTGACCTAGTGGTCATAACAGTTATGACTGCAATACTATACCGTAATCAAGAGTACTGGTAAAAACCGTTATGACCGTCCGGTAATAACCGTTATGACCGCTACTCTATACCGTGGGACAACAAGAGTAACGGTCATAACCGTTCTGACCAAGTGGTCATAACAGTTATGACCGCAACACTATACAGTGAACAAGAGTAACGGTAAAAACCGTTATGACCGTCCGGTAATAACCGATATGACCGCTACTCTTCACTGGTCAGAACCGATATGACCGAGTAGTCATAACAATTATGACCCCTATTCTACATCAACGGTCATAACCGTCTTGACCGTCTGATCATAACTGTTATGACTTCTACCCTATACCGTACACAAGAGTAATGCCACGTCAGCTTTGTGGGGCCCACCAGCTTTTAGGGAAGCCAAAGGTCAGGGTTACCCTCGTCTCCCACCAGCCGAAGAGTCACTGTCCCTCACGCTTTCCTATATATCAAAACCCTTCAACATGGTTTTAGAGAAAGAAATCTACAATGTTTTATAAAGAGAAAGCCCGATTCTAGAGAGAGAGAGTTGCAACCAGCAGGTACCGCTCGGAAACCGGCCGAAACCACCACGAAGATCCGTTGATAAACTGCTTGCAAGTGTGTTAACGTCGAAAATCTTCAAAAAAAAAAAAAAAATACTCCCCATGTCGAAGGCGACGAAAATGTGTGAGAAAAACACAACTCCTACAAGGAGGTGTGTCCGAGTATCGGCTTCGGCATCTAAAAGCCCATCGGCCAAGGAAAAGTTGATTTATGTTTTTATGTTTATAAAGTTTACGTTTTTAATAACTTTCAGTAAGAAGGTAAAGTTCTTATTGATTATGTGGAAAAAAAGTTTTCATTATGTGGAAAAAAAGTTTTCATTTTTATATGTGTTTTTTATGAGATTCCACCTTTTTAAATGATATGTTGAAAAATATTTGCTTAAAATACATAGAGTTAGTAATTTTTTATGATTTCCAAATGGTCATTTTCATTCGGACTTGTTGGTCATAATGAAAATGACTCAGTTTGAAATTTTCGGCTGGTCATTTTTATAATGACCAACAGGTCATAACAGTTATGACCGTTACTCTGAACTATGTAGAGAGAGAGGTCATAACAGTTATGACCATCCGGTTCTAACAGTAATGACCGTTACTGTATATCACGATAGGGAGAGAGGTCATAACTGTTATGACCACCATGTCATAACAGTTATGACCGTTACTCCGATAGTGAGAGAGGTCATAACAGTTATGACCGACACTCCAAGTCACGATAGGAAGAGAGGTCATAACAGTTATTACCAGTCGGTAATAATAGTTATAACCGATACACTAGTTTACGATTGGGAGGGAGAGGTCAAAACTGTTATGACCACCATGTCATAACAGAGATGACCGTGAGTATAGGGAGAGGGTGCATAACCGTTATGACCATCACTGTCATAGCGGTTATGAAATTTGATCTAGATAACGATAGGGAGCTTTAAACGGAATCTCTCTCTCTCTCACCGTTGCCGATGAGTTAATCCATTCTACTGTCGAGATTCACATCAGCCTCTGACAGCCGTTCTCCGGCAAAGGTAACTTCAACATCACAGTTTTACCCTCGTTTCTCTTGTTTTGTCAACTGTCCCAGCCAAGTAAAGTTCAGATTCTTAATTGAATTGGTTTGAGTTTTATTAAAAGTTTCTATGTCCGAAGAGTTGGTGAGCCCTTCGCAACTAGAAAAAGAATATCAAGACTGGGTTCGTCAGATGCACATGCAGTATGACGAAGAGGTTGTCGTGTGCGAAGAGCAACCAGTTATTGTTAGCAGCCGTGTGAATACCAAAGCTAATGGAATGTTGAGATTTTAATAGCCGAACATTCCATTATCTTTGGTATTCACACGGCTGCCAACAATAACTATTTGTTCTTCGCCATCGACAACCTCTTTGTCATACTTCATGTGCATCTGAAGAACCCAGTCTTGATATTCTTTTTCTAGTTGCGAAGGGTTCAACAACTCTCCGGACATAGAAACTTTTAATAAAACTCAAACCATTTCAATTAAGAATCTAAACTTTACTCGGCTGGGATAGAACAAAACAAGAGAAACGAGGGTAAAACTCTGATGTTGAATTTACCTTTGCCAGAAAACGGCTGTCAGAGGTTGTTGTGAATCTCGACAGTAGAATGGATTAACTCATCTGGTGACGGTGAGAGAAAGAGAATCCGCTTATAGCTCCCAATCGTTAACTAGAGTAACGGTCATAACTGTTACGACCGGATGGTCATAACTGTTACGACCGGATGGTCATAACTGTTATGACCTCTCTCCCTAAACTAACTGTCAGAATTGTTATGACCGGGTGGTCATAACAGTTTTGACCTCTCTCCCAGTCGTTAACTAGAGTAACGGTCATTATCGTTATGACCGGATGGTCATAACAGTTGTGACCACGGTCATCGCTGTTTTGACCTCTCTCCCAATCGTTAACTAGAGTAACGGTCATTATCGTTATGACCACTCTCTCATCGTGACGGTCATCGCTGTTTTGACCGTATGGTCATAACAGTTATGACCTTTCTCTATCCCTGGCGTGAACTATAGTATCGGTCACAATTGTTATGACTACCCGGTCATAACAGTAATAATCTCTCTCCCTGTGTCAAACTCCTCGATTTAATGACCATTTTTTCCTTACAATAAAATATGAAATCATTGCTATAACAGGTCATTAAATTATCAAATTATAAATAGTCAAATGAAAAATTGATGCATCTTAAAATATGACTTAATTGCGATAAAAGGTCCTTCAAGGATCAAATTATCAAATAATCAAATAACCAAAAATTATCGCTTCTTAAAATATGACTTAATTGCTATAACAGGTCATTAAATACTCAAATTATAGAAATAAAAAAAAATTTGTGCATGTTCAAATATGCCTTAATTGATATAACAGGTCATTAAATACTAAAATTATAGAATAAAATAAAATAAATATTTATGCATATTAAAATAATATGCCTTGATTGCTATAACAGGTCATTAAATTATTACCAGGTGGTCATAACAATTATGACCAGGTGTCTGAAATGCCCGTAAGTGTCAGATGCATAATTTTTTTTTATATTTATATATAAATTGATAATTTAATGACATATTATAGCAATTAAGTAATATTTTAAATATAGATACCATTATATAAGAAAAAAGTGGTCATTAATTCGAGGAGTTTGACATATGGAGAGAGGTCATAACCGTTATGATCAGGTGGTCATAACGGTTATGACCGTTACACTTGTTCACGATACAGAGCTAGGTCATAACTGTTAAGACCACTC
The DNA here is from genome assembly GCA_025413485.1 of Ficus microcarpa. Lineage (NCBI taxonomy): Eukaryota > Viridiplantae > Streptophyta > Magnoliopsida > Rosales > Moraceae > Ficus > Ficus microcarpa. Next base: position 13,637,685 of record CM046380.1, on the reverse strand, counting down.
GGTCATAACAGTTATGACCGGCATAGAGAAGGGTCATTACGGTTATGACTGTCAGGTCATAACGGTAATGACCATTACATCTGTTCACGTTATAGGGTATAGGTCATAACAGTTATGACCATATGGTCATAACGGTTATGACCGTTACTCTAGTGCACGATATAGGATTATGTCATTTACGTTGTGACCACCCGGTCATAACAGTTATGACTGGTATATAGAGGGGTCATATATAGGATTATGTCATTTACGTTGTGACCACCCGGTCATAACAGTTATGACCGGTATATAGAGGGGTCATAACCGTTATGACCGGATGGTCATAAAGGTTATGACCGTTTCTCTTGTGCACGGTATAGGGTTAGGTCATTTACGTTGTGACCACCCGGTCATAACCGTTATGACCGGTATATAGAGGGGTCATAACCGTTATGACCGGATGGTCATAAAGGTTATGACCGTTTCTCTTGTGCACGGTATAGGGTTAGGTCATTTATGTTGTGACCACCCGGTCATAACAGTTATGACCGATATATAGAGGGGTAATAACGGTTATAACCGTTTCTCTTGTGCACGGTATAGGGTTAGGTCATTTACATTGTGATCACCTGATCATAACAGTTATGACCGGTGAAGAGATGGGTCATAACCGTTATGACTGGTCGGTCATAACGGTAATGACCATTATTTTATTGTGTGTACTGTGTAGGTTATCGATCATGACCATTACTCTAGTGTGTGTGCCGTATAGGAGAGGGGTCATAACCGTTCTGACCATCCGTTCATAACGGTTATGCCCATTACTCTTGTTCACCTTATAGAGTCGTTATCATGACAGTGATGTTTTTCGCAGTCAGTTTCATGGCTTTCGACATTTAACGGTTTTGAAGATTTTCCGACGTTCACAGGCGTTGAAGCGGTTTATGGAGGGATTTCGTGGTGGTTTCGGGCGGTTTCCGAGCTGTTCTGGCCTGTTGCAACTATTTCTCTCTCTAGATTTCAATTTCTCTCTCTAAAACACTGTACATGCTGGTTCTGTAATTTTTTTAAGCCATGCGAGGGAGATGAGGGTAAACCTGACCTTTGGCATTCATTTAATGCTGCTGGACCCCACAAAACTGACGTGGCGGTGCTAGTAATGAAGAGAAAAAAAGTGGTGCTGTATTTAATATTATTTATTTCAGATGTGCTATTAATGAAATTTACCATATATAGATAATGTGTTGATTTTTAAAATATATATATAAATGTCAATTTTATAAAAGAATTAGTAGATGTTAAATTTTTTAAGAAATTAATATATTTTCTTATTTTATTTATTGTCTCTTAAAGAGTTTAACGTAATTAAGTAACGAGTGATTAAAAGGGAACATGACAATTTGAAGAATTGTAAGGGAAAAAAAATTATTGAGACATATTTGAAAAAAGTTATTTTATGTAGGGACATATTAGAAAAACAAAAAGTATTTTAAATGAGCAAACTATAAATATGTAAAATTTTTTGGAAAAAAAAAATAAAAACAAAAAATTAAACAAAGGAGTAGACAACATCAACGAAAAAAAAAGTGCACAAAAAGATAAAATAAAGAGAATACAACTCTCCTTTATAATATAGTTATTGATTATTGACTCTAAATTTATAATAATTATTTTGATATATGATGGACATACTTTTAACCAAAAGATATTGTGAATTTTAACAAATTATAATAATAAAAGAGTAGGGGCTTGGTTGTAACTTTGTTAATATATGGGTTTGTGCTATATCTTGAAAAATATTGGGGGTACATTTATTTACAATGAAAGATATATAGACTCTTAAAAACTCATTTGAAGATAATAAGTAACTAGATCAAAAGTTTAAATAGTGAATTACGATAAATATAACTTGACTATTAAATTGTGAGAGGATGAATAGTTAAGAAATTTTTATTTATAATTGTATAATTATAGATATAGATATAGATTCAGAACTTTTTAGTCAATTTAAATGTCAAGTCTAAAACGGTAATAATAATAATAATACTAAAATTGAGATAGTGATATGTTAAAATTTAAAGTTTAAGGACAATAGTGATACAACGGTAATTCAACGAGTAAGAATGTTAAAAAAAAAAAAGAAGAAAAAAAAAGGGGGTTATTAGACTCGATGATTGACTTTGGACAAATTTGAAAAAAAATGGCCAAAACTTTTTTTTTTTTTAGGTATTTGGCACACCAACTCAAAACACTCATTTCAAAATTTTTTTTATCTTTTCCTTAAAAAGTTTTTGTCTTTTTCCCAAAAAGTTTTTTGTCTTTTATGAAAATTCAAAAAAATTTACTATTGAAACTTAAAAATCTCAACTCAAACTACTCCATTTATAAAAAATGGTTAATGAATTGGTCATTTATCATAATCAATTAAATCATCGATCAATAAATTATTAATTGATCTTGTTTAAAGGTGATATATATTAATATCAGTCAATCAATTGATATTATCAAATGATCGATGTAATTATTTTGGGTAATTTATTCATTTTGTCCCTTAGTCATATATTTTGTCATTTTAGTATCTGAATTTTAGATTTTGGTTAATTAGTTCCTAAACTTTTGATATTTGATAATTTTGATCCCTTACATTTAAATTGATGATTTTTTTTTTCCTAATTTAGTGTATATAATCATGTTTCAACTCGTGTTAACATGAAATTCTACAAAAATAATTATACTAAGTATAAATTTTTTTTTCATTCTTTTTAAAACCATTAAAACTAAAACCTTTTAAACTTAATGCAATAAATTCTTTAAAATTTTTAGTTATCATGTGATAGTGATACTATTATTTATGTTTTAGAAATTGCCTTCAATTTTAGTGTAAGGCATTAAAACTATCAAAAAATATATATATATTCAGTGACTAATTTACCAAATTAAAAAATTTAGTAGTCACAATGACAGAATATTCATAATTTAAGGATTAAATTGACAAATTACCTTAAGAATTTTTTTAAATAAATGATCATTTTACTAATTTAACAAAACTATGATATTTATAAACAAGAAATGTTTTTCAAAAGGGTCATTTTTCTGACTCATCACATTAACTTTATAACAGAAACATAGAGAGTCATGAGTCTATTGCAATAACATCAAATTTCCGAGAAATAATAACATTATATACAAGACTTCATCATTGATTAAAATCACTAAAATCTAAAATACTTTGTACTTAATACAATTATTCCCACAAAATTTTAAATTATAGCGCAACATGCACATGATAATTTTATCATTTTTTTAAATTATTAATTTAGCATATTCTAGTGAAGATGCTAATGTTTATTATTCTTATTTTTTAAAACTTTTGTTGAAAAAAAATTATTATTTTTAGAGAAAAGAAAACATTTTCGTAAAAAAAGTTAAATTGCTTATTTAGAGCATAAATTTTTAAATTTATATAACTTTGATTGTCTTTTTTTTTTTTTCGTAACTAAAATGATCATAATCTATTAAAATAATGCTAATATATTCCTTTTTGTTAATTTTTAGTATGAATTTGTTAGTATCATTTTTTACCATATGATTGATAGATTCTGAGAGTCTGTTTGGTGAATAAGTTTGAGTTGAAAATTTTAAGTTTCAATAGTAATTTTGTTAACTTTTCAGAAAAGACAAAAAACCTTTTTTAGAAAGGACAAAAATTTTTTTCAAAAAAAGACAAAAACTAATATGAAAAAGTACATTTTAGTTTAAAATGAGATAAGTGAACCAAACATCACTTGATTCAAAATTAATGAAAGGAACTATTTTAGTAATGTTTTTAATTGCTTAGAATCACTCTAATTTGAGAAAGAAAAAAAAAGATTAAAATTGTACAAATTTAAAAATTTAATTTTTATTTGACTCTCTAATTTAGACCTAAAATTTTCTTTCAATCTTTATTCTTTTTTTTAAATTTAATAAAAATTATAACTAATATTTTAAAAATAAATTAATTTTAATCCAAAAATTACATTATAAATTGGTACACCAAACATATTAGAGTTCAACCTTACAATTTAACCAAAAAAAAAAAAAAAAGATTATTTTTAGGGGGAAAAAACCGACAATTAATTTTTCTAGACCTATATAAAGCTATTTTTGCAAGACCTAACTTTTTGACTCTTTAATCTCTGAGGTCTCTTCTCTCTTACCCGCCTTCTTTCTCTCTGTGTCTCCGTACAAAAATATTTGGCCGAAGCTGCGGATTTCTATGGCTGTTCGAAGGCTTTGGTCCTCTTAGAAGATTTTCTCTCTCCTCTCTCCACCACCATCGAAGAGACCCTCCCTCACGAACGGCGCTACGGGATAGACCGGACTTTGATCGAATTTTGCTTCGCCGATTGATTTTCATGTGCTCATCTTCGATTGTTTAGGGTTAGGGTTAGGATTTGGGTTTTTTTTTTTTTTTTTTTTTTTTTTTTTTTTGTTTATCTCGAAGAATCACGAGATGGTTTTGTATTTTGTTCGATTTTAGTGATAGGGTTTTGAAATTTTGGATTCTTTTTCCTTTTGATTGTTCTTGAATTCGTCTCTCTTTGTAGAAAAAAATTGTAATCAGACATTTTCTTACTTCATTATTATTTTATTCGTTTCTGATCGATTTTTGTTTCCAGAAAAAGAAAAGAAAAAGAAAAAAAGAAAGAAGAGAGTACCAGTAAAATATTATCCATATAAAAAGATTTGTTCTTTACGTTCCCAATTCTGCAAAAAAAAAAAAGTCTTAAAAAAAATTGGAAAAAATAACTAATATTGTGGAAAAATTATTATTCATAAATGGCGAACTCCGGATTAAGCAACAGGAATAACGGGCAGCGATTAGGCATTACGGAGCCCATATCACTGGGTGGCCCATCGGAGTACGATGTGATGAAAACCCGGGAACTTGAAAAGGTTTTTTTACTTTTTATTTTGGGTTCATTTTAAAGTAGTTCCCTAATTCTAAATTTTGTGAAATTTTTTGCATGAAATTATGCTGAATTGGGTTTGGCTTTGTGGGTGTTCCAGTATTTGCAAGATGCAGGATTGTATGAGAGTCAAGAAGAGGCTGTCGGCAGGGAGGAGGTGCTTGGCAGACTAGACCAGGTTGAATTACGTCTGTGTCAGTTTCTTTTCTCTCTGTTTGGTTTCTGAGAAAAATACTGAGAAGGAAAGAAAGTTCAGTTTTTTTATTTTTTTGGTTCCTTTCTTTTAGTATACTACTTTTGGTAGTTGGTTCACGTTGTACTTTCCCATGTCTTAGTTTATTGGATTTGTAATGGTCTACTACATATTAAAAAAAAAAAAAAAATGTAAAAGGTTAACCTTCCATGGAGTGTATCTGATTTCTTGTATCATGCTTGGTGTTGTTGATATGGTTGTTATGTGCTTTTATTTATTTATTTTTTGGTCGTAAATGAGACAGATTGTGAAGTTATGGGTCAAAATAATTAGCCGGGCCAAGGGTTTGAATGAGCAGCTGGTGCAAGAAGCAAATGCTAAGATTTTCACTTTCGGTTCCTATCGACTAGGGGTAGGAGCTTCTTTTTCGTGTCTCACTTTCAGAAGGGTTTCTTTATTTGCATATTTCCAGTATTGAATTTATGGTTTTTGTCTGGAGAAGAAGACAGGAAAATGATTTTCAACAAATGCTTAATCCTCAGGCTTTGGATTTGATTTACTATTATTATTTTTCACTAGTTATGCTATGACGATTTAATGTGATAATTGAACATTTATGTTCTTGGATTTTAGACACTGTATATTCAAGATTTTTCAAGATGGATGGATTGAGATCTTCCTAAAGTCTAGTTTTAGACCTCATTGAAGTTCTTTGAGGCATAGTTAATGTATATTCATTTCAACTTTTTCAATTTGAGAATGAAGTTATTTCAATTTGTGTTGTATTTTGGTACAAAATTGAATAATGTTCATCAGTAACCAATAGAATAGGACTTGAACGTAATTGGGGTTTCTAGAGGGTCAAACCATGCTTTCGAATTTATGTGTCTTCTTGTTACTTTGTAATTCTCCGAAACTGTGCTTTATTTATTATTTGAACTTTAACGCTCTACATATTTACGATTCCCTCATTTGTTAGGTGCATGGTCCAGGTGCAGATATAGACACCCTTTGTGTTGGTCCGAGACACGCAACACGAGAAGTATCAACTTTAACCTTTTGTAGCGCAAGTTTTTCCTTTTTCTGCATCCATTTAATAATAAACTTGATTTGGTCCCATAAATTGGTTGTAGGAAGATTTTTTTGGTGAGCTACATAGAATGTTAGTAGAGATGCCTGAAGTAACAGAGGTGCACCCTGTGCCTGATGCTCATGTTCCAGTGCTCAAATTCAAGTTCAATGGGGTATCTATAGATCTACTATATGCAAAACTGTCACTTTGGGTTATTCCTGAGGTAAACTGACGAATTACCCTCATATCTATGTTTGTTCTGGAATTTGCAATTGAAAAGCATGCTCATATTTGTACGTTTATATTTCTGTTAGACCTCTAGTTTTATTTACATTTGTCTTATGCAACTCTGTTGAAGTGTAGTCAATATCGATGAATACGTAATCAGTTGTTTTTTCTTGATAACCAACCAAATTACTTGTATGCTTTGCTCAAGTGATCTAAGATTTTGATAATTCTTTGTTTTATTGTAAGGATATAAGAAGCATTACAATTAGGATGGAGAGCTTAACTGTTTAAAGAACCTATACGTCTCCTTCATGTAAACTTCTTACTTGATTTAGGTAGATTACCTGTAAATAGTTTTTAGGGCCTAGGGGAATACAAAAAAGAAAAAAAGATGTGTGTGAAAGTGAGTTAGAAACTTGGATGATAAGAATGGGTTTCTCCCTTGTCTTTCATCTAAGGCTTCAACTTTGATGAATAATATGACAAGGTACCGAACATTGAGTTTGAAAACCTTAGGAGATTTGGGTACAAGGGATTTGTTTCTTTGGATCAACTCGTGGTTATGTTTCTCAAGTTCAATCAGGCATGTTTCTTAACTTGTGTTGATGGATCTGATGGAAGTCAGTATTGGATGTTTGAGTCACGTGGTGATGATAATTAATTGGAGCAATGTCCAATAGATTAGGATTGTATGTGTCAAGTGACATTTTCCATGTGCAGTGACAGTGTTATTCTCTGTTTTGCTATCATGCTCTTGTTTATGCTAGGTCTGCTTAAAAAGCAATTTGTTGTTTTGATTTTTGGATTTCTGTGCCTGATATATTTTTCTGGACAGGACTTGGATATATCACAAGACTCAATACTGCAGAATGCAGATGAGCAGACAGTTCGTAGTCTGAATGGTTGTAGAGTTACTGACCAAATTTTGCGTTTAGTTCCAAATATTCAGGTTTTTGTTCATTGCTTTCTAGGTTATTTTATTTGCATGGTTAAATTTGCAATCGTTTTATATTAGTCTCTCTTTCTGATTTTGTTTATGTTTTTTGTGTTCCAGAATTTCCGCACAACATTGAGATGCATGAGATTATGGGCAAAGCGTCGTGGTGTTTATTCTAACGTATACTACAAATCTCTCTGTTATGCTAGATTTTGGTGTCCTTGTAGTTGCTGCTTCTACAATCTTCTTTCATATTTATTAGAGTTTCTTTCTTTTTATCACTGTCAGGTTTCTGGGTTTCTTGGTGGTATAAATTGGGCATTGCTTGTTGCTCGCATATGCCAATTATACCCTAATGCACTGCCAAATATGCTAGTATCTCGGTTCTTCAGAGTATATACTCAATGGCGTTGGCCAAACCCTGTTATGCTTTGCGCCATAGAAGAAGGATCCCTTGGACTTCAAGTTTGGGATCCTAGAAGAAATCCAAAGGACAGGTATCACTTGATGCCTATAATTACTCCAGCATATCCTTGCATGAATTCAAGCTACAATGTGTCATCAAGTACATTGCGTGTCATGTCAGATGAATTTCAGAGGGGGACTGAAATTTGTGAGGTATGATCCTACCATTTGATCTATGTTACATGTCATTTCCAATTGAAATCAAATGTATCAGAAGATGACATTATGAATTGTGTTGCAATCATTTCTTCTCACCACTGTAAACAAACTTGCAACATATAGTGTTATCCTTAAATGCTATGCTCTCTCCCTCCCTCCCTCTCTCATTTTTTTTTTTAAATATGTGCTTGTAGCGATGTTTCCAATTAATTGATATTACCTTTCATCTTAAGGCAGACCTGCCATCGTTGAGTGAATGAGATTGAAAGAGTAGTTTTGGGCAAGGTTTAAAATTGCGCAATTGGGTATTAAGGCGTTTTCTATTTGCGAGTTAAGGCGTAAGCCTTAATGCGGTTTGAGGCGTAAGCCTCAAAATGAAACCATAACATTAGTCGAAAAAATATTAAAAATCATATAGTAGGTAGAAATCATAACGTAACATCAAAATTTTTTTCTTCAAATGTCTATCTTTCAGCCTCTTGTTGAACATTATGTAAACCAATGTGTTCATCTTTATGGTAGCCAAATGATTTCTTTGGACTGGAAAAAACTTCAGAAAAATTGAGGCTATAGCCTCAATAGTGCGCAATTGCGTGCGTTTTTGAGTACGCCTCAATTCATAGAGGCGTACGCAATTTAGAGGGCAAATGAGGCTTAGGCCTCATTACTATTTTTTTCCGCAATTCACTGAGGTGCGCCTCAAATTGCGCAATTTTAAACAATGGTTCTGGGGTAGACAGATAGTTATTTTGTAGCTTTGAATTATGGTGCTAAGCTTGATGCCTCTCTATGTTTTTCGTCCTGTTCAAATTTCTTGTCAAGTATCGAATTTTTTTCTCGAGGGAACATGTTTCACATTATTTCAAACTTGGACGGTTTGTTTTCTCATTTTCATTTTATTTTTATTTTTCTAAGTTTGATAGTTGCAATTGCTTGCAGGCTATGGAAACAGACAAAGCTGATTGGGATACCCTTTTTGAGCCCTATCCCTTCTTTGAAGCATATAAAAATTATCTACAGATAGACATCAGTGCAGAAAATGTCGATGACTTCAGAAAATGGAAAGGCTGGGTTGAGTCTCGCCTCCGGCAACTGACATTAAAGGTGAGACTACCTCCCCAAATATAAATATAGTATATCTGTTTTGTGTTATATACTATTTTATTAATTTCCTTGAATCGCCCTTATGATTAGTGATTGTTATTGCTACATGCTCCATATTCAGATTGAGCGGCACACTCACAACATGCTACAATGCCACCCACACCCAGGGGAATTTTCAGATAAATCCAAACCTTTCCATTGTAGTTACTTTATGGGTTTGCAACGAAAACAAGGAGTTCCAGTGAGTGAGGGTGGACACTTTGATATACGGTTAACTGTGGAAGAATTTAAGAACTCTGTCAACGTGTATACATCTCGGAAGGCTGGAATGCAGATCCACGTATCTCATGTAAAACGCAAGAGCATACCCAATTTTGTATTTCCTGGTGGAGTTCGACCAGCCCGTCCATCTAAGATAACTTGGGACATGAAGCGGGCTTCAGAACTGAAAGCTTCTGGACATGGTCAACCAGACAAGTCAGATGAAAGTAAAACTGTTTTAGATGGATCAGATGATGGTCGTAAGAGAAAGCGGTGGATGATAATGTTGAGAGCAATCTGAGAAATGTTGAGTCGGTACCCTTTAGTGGGGAAGTTCTTGAAGCAGGTTCCCCAATTAGTGCTGTCAGTTCATCAACTGTAAAGTGTGACAATATGGGTATGAACAGATTGGTAGAATCACAAAGAGAAAAGTCTCAGGATAATTGTGCAGACAGCTTTAAGAACTCGGCAGACATCCCAACACAAAATGGTGAAAACGAAGTATCATCGAGATGCAGTCCACTGACAAAAATTGTCCCTGTAGTTGATGCTGTTGATGCATCGAGCTCCAAAGAAGCAGAGAAGATGGCTATTGACAATATCATGTATGGTCCGTACGTTTCTCACCAAGCTTTGTCAGAAGAGTTAGATGAGCTTGATGATTTTGAATACAGAAATCAAGCCAAAGATTTTTCTGGGAACACGAAGAGTGGTCAAGTGGAGACTTCAAAGGGAAATCAAACAGCAGCTCCATCAACATTGAGCACTGGAATGGGTCTTCCTACTGGTTCATACTATAATGGGGGCTTAGAGGAGCTCGAGGTCGAATCTGTAACTTTTGTTTCCTTATTAGTTTGTACTTCTCTCGTTATATATTTATATCATCAACTTATGTTCCTTTTCCATTCAGATTCGTTTTATTATGAGTGCATTATTCTTGGTCCAAAACCATGGTAAAGTGTTAAAGAAACGAGTTTATAGACGTATGTGTTTAGTAATATACATTATTTGAAAAGATGAAATTGTTCTTTTGTTCTTCTCAGTTTATGGAAGATGGAAAAAATTTCTTGTCTGACTTATCTTCCTTTCTGTTTTTGAAGAGTCACTTTTCTAAAGTCGAATGAAAAGTTTCTCAGTCTAGAAAATAAAAAGAATCTTAATAATCGCCATGTAGCTCCTGTTGGGTATCATTGACCCACCAATTAGCATGGCTCTCATTCGTTGTATTACTATCACGTTCAATAGCCAGTTGTATGACTTATTTATGATTTCAGAATGCAGTAGTACTGACAATATCTGGTTATTCTTTTCTCTAAAGCCTGCTGAACTTATGGCGCCAGTTTCTAATGGATCTTCTGCACCTGGTGCACAGCGAAAGCCAATCATCAGGTATTTAGCAATTAATTTAATTTCTTAAAAAATAGTAAAACATTTGTGTACAAGTGAAAAAGGGAATAAAAGAGCTTCTGTTCTCGTCGTTTATCTCATTTTCTGCTAAACAAATTATACTATGTCGGCGTGAAAAATTTACATGGGTTTAACGGGGTAATAAGGATAGTGTGTTAAGCAAGAATCATGGACAAAACATGCTAAGGTGGGAATAATGATGATTTCAGCAGTGGTTGCGTTGGGTTCTTGTGGAGGAATGGAATTGAGGTGCTCATTAATGTCTTAGGAGTTCCACAACTTAGCCAGGGGAGTTTTTCAAATCTTGTTGACAGTCTGTGTTAGAGCATGTGCTTTTCGGAGTCGGTTTGTTCGGAAAAGTGATGGGGGTTGATGCTGCTAAATGAAGAGCAATTCTGTTTGTTGTGGTTTTGTGATGAATATCGTTTTCGTTTAATGGAAGGATGCTGGAATCATTTATTGCTTTCTTTTTTTTTCCTCTTTTGAGAGCTAAAATTGCTTCATTGGCTATACTTGAAAAGTAAATAATTATACTATTTACGAAGCAGGGAAGGGACGACAGCCTAGCGGACAGATGATTTTTTTTTCCTTCTAAATAATATCATAATAGATTTCAAGCTCACTATTTAATTTTATGTTTGTTAATAGTCTCATTTTATTGTCTCTTACGCTTGCAGGTTGAGCTTCACTTCTTTGGGCAAAGCTAGCGGAAAAAGCTCGTAAAAGGGATATTAATTTGTAGTCTTCTATGTAAAATAAGAAACACTTTATTTATCAACTTTTTTTTTTTTTTTTTAACATTTGTAATGATGAGTGTAATCAATCTATATCTCCAGCTAACAGAGCCGCTTTTTCTGTAAATGAGGATTTGCCACAAAGAATGTGGATTGTACAACTGGAAGCAAAGAGATTAAAAAAAAAAACAATAAAAAAAAAAAAAAGGCTAAGTTGGCCGAGTGATGTGTTGCTCGAGCGAGAAGAAAACTAATATTTCGATATGATGTTTCCTATTAAATAATGCCGATATTTCGTTTTAAATTTTATTATACTAACCCACAAACTTGCAAATCAAGAAATGTGAGTTTAGAACAAGAATGTCCGGAAGCAACATATTCAATGTCAAACATAACGAGAGTTCAGTAAGCACTTTTTGAGGGAAAATAACATATTTAGAAAAATATTAAGAAATATCAATATTTAACATCAATCACTAATAATGTAACATCAATCACTAATAATGTAAGTATTATAAGATTCACTTGTGAATGGGATTCACAGAGATATTTTTCAAAGACATTTTTCTATGTTTATGATGGTTTTATAGGTTAAATGTTGACAAGCCTTACGTGTCTTGTTGGGGGATCTCGAAGTAGTTAGGAAGAATTAATAAAGGATCTATCAGAAAAATGATCCTTGAAGTCAGTTTCTGATTCGTAAGACGATGTTTTAAATAATGTACAGTAATACCTATAGACCATCTGGTGCCCATCACCATCACTTAAATATATATATATATATCTATATTCGTAAATTTAATTTAACGGAAATTTTAAACTTAAATTCTCATGTATAGGGTTTAAATCCCAACCTTAAAAAAAAAAAAAAAAAAAACTCACTTCAGTAGAAAAAGTAAAAAATAAAGATTGAGAATTGCCCATTCTATTTTTACAACTTGAGAATTGAAGGTGAACAACATAAATTAATTCAATTCTCTTCTAAAACATGCACTACAAATTCCCCAAAAATAAAAATAAAAATTTTTAAAACCTCCTAATAAGTCAAGGTTCCAAAAATTACAACGCAAAACCTTTCAAGAAGTCAGGATCTCTCTTAGCCTTCTCCTGAAACTTCTTGAACCACCTGTCCAGAATATCCATCGGCACCACCAGCTTCGACCCATCCACCCCACAAAACGACTGCATGAAGTTGAACAGATTCTCCCCCACCTTCATCGCCACCTTCTCTATCCTCTTCTCCGCCACCGCGTCCAGCGACGGCAGCGCCGCCAGCTCCTCCACCGACACCCCGATCTTCGCGACGCCGGCGGCGCTGCATCGGCTGCGGCGGCGATCTGGAGCTGTCCGCCGGCGCCGAAGCCTCCGGGTTCGGGCCAGGGGAGGGAGAGGACGGCGGAGGGGCGGGCGAGAGTGACGGCGCCGCAGAAGACGAAGGGGGAGCCGGGGGACTGGACGTAGACGGCGAGGGCCTTGTCGGGAGGGAGAGAGAAGTTGTTGAGGAGGAAGATGCAGATCTCGCGGACCTGGTCGTAGGAGTCGCCCACGAAGGTGTTCATGTCGAGGATCCAGTGGAAGGTGTCGATCTGTGAGAACGCGGAGATGTCCATCGGGAAGCTCCGGTTGGGGAACACCACGCCGAACATGGCTGATCTCGATTTCGATTTTGATGCCAGAGATTTTTGGGACAAGGAGTGTTTTGGTCTTCTGCTACTCTTGATTTTGTGTTTATACGGTGTTTGGGGAGAGTCGTAGAAAAGCTCGAGTAGTTTCTAGAACAACTGGAGTGGTTTTACTTCGGTGAAGTCATAAAAAATTTTGTTATTATAAATTCTCAAATGTTTAGAGTTTATAAATCATATGAAAATAAAATAATTATTTTTATTTTTATTTTTTATTTATAATAAATTATATTTTAATTATATTTTAATTTTATGATATATTATAAAACTTTTCAATAATTTTCCTAGCATGTAAAGCCCCCCGTTAAAAAAATATGGATGGAGCCAAAAACAAACGAATTGGGGATTATTGTTAGGGTCTATAATGGTGAGTATTGAATTAAGGGTAGGGTAATGATTCTGAGAGGCGTCAAAGCTTATTACTTTATTTATTAAATATTGGTTGAGTGTAATTCCACTAAAAATAAAAAAAACTTGAAACAAAAGCTTAAAAAGTATTATCTCCTTTCTCTCCATGTCTCTCTCTCTACTCTTTCGACCGAAGATGCACCTTAATTTTCTTCTAATCAAATATTATCTTCTTTTGATGTGATATTATCCGTTATAAGACATGTTTTTATTTTTGAACTCAATCTTAAAATACCTTATATCATTAAAAGATTGTCTCTTTATTTATTAGTCATTATATAAATTCATTTTCAAATGATATAAGATTAATATAACTTAATTATTTTTGTTGTAAAGACTAAGGATTATAACACTGAATCCCAATCTTTGGAGATCCATTGGTTCTACTTGGCTGCGACCTTTGACGCCAAATTCGCCACCTGAGGCTGGGGCTTGTCAGCCAAGGACCTATTCCAGCTCCTCGTTTGGTGCTCAACATCGTGCGGTGTGGTCCTCGCACCTGTTGCTCATGAGCATTGCAATTTGGCGTGGGACAATCCAAAGGAGAGAAGAAATTCGGAGCTTGTTGAAAGGACTCGATGGGTATTTTAACATTTTATTGCAGAGGTGCAGAGCAAGGTGATGGTTTATGTGATTATGATGGTGATCATGGTCTAAAGGTTTTTTTTTTTTTTTTTTTTTTTACACGTGATATATACGTGTGGGTGGTGGATATGTGTGGGTGGTTGGAGGTGAAATGGAGGCATTTTTCACGATCATTACCGACGACGTTCGTAAAGGAATTAGGATGGTACGATCATTTGGGATTGGTTGTTTACTTGGAATTGTCTCGTGTGATCCTTTGATTGAGCAAAAACCATTGTAGTAAACTACAAAACAACATCAAAAAATAAGAAATAAAAGAAAAATTCAAAATGGCTCACCATTTGGTTTTTTTGTTTTAACTTTATATTTGCACACTTTTTTCTTGTGCTCACTCTAAACGTAAAATATTCTTTTTTATCGAAAATCACATATTTTTCCCAATTAAAGTTTCAATTTTAACTTCGCATATCAACTTTCTTACTGATAATGAATATTTAATTGAAGAAAAAAGACATGATTATCTCTACTTTTCATTCTAGATTGGTGTGTAGGTTAAAAAAAAACCAATAACTTGACTAGTTATAGCTAGAAGACATCTTTTCCTATATTTAAGAAAGTCAATGACTTTTTTGGTCATACCTTCTTTGTTTGCCCCGTGACAGTCATGTTATCGCCACGTGGTCGCCACTTCATTGCCATGTGGAATTTATCGGGCTTTTGCCTTTTGCTTTAATTGTTTATTCCACAAACGCGAAGCGCGTGCCATATAACTAATTTTTAAGAAAAAGAAATGAAAAGCTTTCTTTAGCAGACACTTGTAACTCTTTTTTGAGGACTTAACCCATAAATAAATGTTACGTGACCATAGAAAAATACTATTATTGATTAAAGTTTTATTTTATACCAAACCTGCAGCTTCCTCCAAAATCCCATCTTGCTTGTGAGTTAAAATTTGTTGTACCATTTTCATGTCTTAATGATTGTCTTTCTAATATTATTTTCATAACCCATCAATTTGTTTAAATATTTTTAACATTCAGTAAAATTTTTTTTTTTTTGTGGCAGCCAAAGGGTTTTAGACTAAATTGGGATTCTTGATGAAGTTAAAATATTCCATAATCCCGAGTTATGGCATAGGTCAGAGAACAGTAATTGCCACATCGGTGAGGAGTGAGGACTTCTAGTTGTTTATAAGTGCCATAAGTTTTTATTTTTATTTTTATTTTTTTTAAGTTAGCAATTCTTTTGAAGTTGTAATTTAATGTGATTCACTTATGAGTCCACTAAGATTTTTCGACAGAAGGCCTCTGTGGTTGATCTGTCTTATGGGATTATGTGTATGTTATTGTTTGTTTGTGTGAATAAAAAAAAAAAAAACAGTAATTCATTTTCAAGGTAAGTTAATAAAAATTCTAGCTGCTAGTTGGGGAAAAAAAAAATATAGAATAAGGGAGAGCTACACTCATTAGAAACGAGAATAAGGCCATTGATCACAAAAGAGATGTTTATAAGATGGTCGTTAACCACAAGCTAGAAAACCTCCTAAATATTAGGACGTCGGGACGCAGGGGTTAATTTGTTTGTCATTACTTGTTTATCTTTGCTGCTGGTAATAAGTTGTACTGTCGTTCATTTTGCTGCTTTGTCGTTGGTACCGAGTCCAAAACGTGGCCGTTTCGGAGGCCTAGTTATTTTAAGTTGAATATGTCGTTTGACGCTGCTCCTTGGTGTATTTGGACCGTGCTCACAAAGAAAGCCAGATTGGATTATTGTTGAATGAACATTGAGCTGAGCTCTTCTTCTATCTGGGTTTGTTTCTTTTTCTAGGTGTGAACATGATTTCCACCTCTGTCTCAGGTGGAATTGCTTGGTCCTTGATGATGGCTCAAAGTTAATAATTACATTCATTTGATTATGAGTTTGATCAAAATACATATAGTTCCGATTACGTGATACTGATTTTGATTCAGAATTAGATGTCACGCTAACAGTTAATATTTTATGTGACATTAATGTGTAATTTAATAAAATATCGATATATTAACGTTATGGATATTTATATGACAATATGAATTATTAAATCAATGATTATCTTTCTGTGAAAAATATTTGTTTTAATTATTAAAATAAGTATATATTGGTTCTAAATTAAATTAGTTATATTTTTAGTGGGATTAGAGGGAATTACTCGGAGCAATAGAACGACATGTTGCACTCCCCTACTGATGGGCGCGTGCCCGCTCCCTAGGCACATAGAGTGTGCGATTTTCATCAAGGACAGGAGGGAATTTTCCCCATGTATCATCCAATCCCAGTGTATAAATAGACCCTTAGAGCTGTTTGGTATGGTTATAAGATTAACAACTTATTCTCTAGCGTTTCGAGCACTTGACTCTCTGCCATTGGAGTTAAGAAAGTCATAGTCAAGAAAAGAAAAGAACCAATGTCCAAGGCAATTCAACCGTTCTTGCAAACTTATTGAATGTAAGAGAAAAGACTAGTAAGGAAGACCAAACCTTAACCTCTGAGAGGACGATTGTGGTAGATAGAAGTCCATCACTTTTTAGATGGTTTAGAAGGTTATGAAAGCAAGGGTATTAGAAGGTTAAATTAGGGCCCGTTTGGGAGAGATTTTGTAGGTATAGTTTTAGAAATGTGTGTTTGGTTGTAAAAAACAGTTTGGAGTAAAAAATATAAAAATTTAAACAATATTTGAAAAAAAAATCAATATAGATCTTATTTTGATATTTTTGAAATTCTAAACAATTAAAAATTTTTTGTCTTATTTGGACTTTAATAATAAAATTATAGACTTTTAAAATTTGAGTTTATTATAGTTATCTGGAGATGTAAATGGTGAAAAGTAACTTTGAGTTGAGAAAAAAGAAAAAAAAAAAATTAGATGCCAAATGTGCCTCCAAACAGTCATTGGACTTCTTAAAAAAAAAAAAAAAAACTACAAGGGACAGACTTTAACATTCAATTACAAAAATAAATTAGTTAGGAATATTTATACATTTTGTGGGGCAAATACAATCACTCAAACGACAAGCAAAAGACATTTGGGGGGGGGGGGGTGGATGAGATCGATTACAAAAAAATTACTTAAATAACTATATATTTTTTCATTGATTAACATGATATCAATACACTATTCTAATTATTATGATACAAATTTTAATTAATTTTAATTTAATTTTTTATTTCATGTTAGTTTAATAGTTTTTAAATTTGTGTACTTTAAAAACTAGTTTAATAATTTGTGTACTTTAAAAACTAGTTCAATAATTTTAATATATTTTTTATTTCATGTTAGTTTTTATTTCATGTTAGTTTAAGAGTTAAAAAAAAAAAAACATATGTAACTAAAAGATATTCTCTCATCTTTCACGTCTTTGTAAAGTACAATTTTCTTTCCTTTTTGTTTATTTATTTATTTTTTTTAAAAAATCTGTTTAGTGGGACTGGGAATAGAAAAAGAAGTGGAAACATGACGAGGATTTCAATTAGTCAACTGTAGCTCGTCTTTGTTATTATTGTTATTTTTTAATTTATTGATGAGTGTGTTTTCTTAGCTGACTGACACTCCTTTCCTTTTGGTAACTTCACGAGCGTATCTCTCTGCTAGAGAGCCGGGGAATATGGAAGAAGAGTGCTTGGACTTTGTTCTGGTACCAATGGGTCTTTTCCTGTTCGGAGCATACCACGCTTGGTTGTTCTTCACCATTCACCGACATCCCCGAAGAACTGTGATTGGCCTCAACGCCGAGTCTCGGCACCAATGGGTTTTCTCCATGATGGCTGTTTGTCTTCTCTCTCTCTTTCTCTCTATTTTTTTTTCCCCTGTGTCTTTGGACAATTGTTTTGCATGAAAAGTTCCATGATTTCTGGTTGTGGGCATGGAATTATGTCCAAAAATGAGATGACAAAAAACCCATTTGGATTTTCTCCGAGTTCAGATGGAATTTTGCTATAAAAACTTGCACTTTTTATTGGGTTTTCATTATTGAGACATCTTTCACAGCTAAGTATATATTGTTCTGGCTCTAAAACTGATGGGTTATTCTGGTTGTGAGAGAAATTGAATCAGCTTTAGAAGTTAGGTGCTTTAGTGTCGGAGTTCGTCTGTTGGATGTGCCTACGGATTTGTAAGACTCCTCTTGTCTTTCCTGAATGATAAGGAAAAAAAAAAGATTAAGTCAAAAGAAAATGCCATTTTGGAGTTTTATCAACAATTTGCTTGTGTAGGCGGAGACCCGGTATTTTCTGAATCCTTATGTAAGGAATTACAAAAGAAATTCTTTCAACAAAGATGTGAATTAGGAAAAATTGGTCGACGAAATATGAACCGTAGACTGAATCTTGATATACCCCAGAACAGTACATTTTTGTTACCGCGAGATATATTGGCATCCTCGAAGTAAGAGCCTAAACAGATAGTAGCGAGAGTAGTGAGAGTCGATTCCAGAGTTTTGTCTTGAGTGGTGTTTAATGATTTGATGGTTCCTCTTCTATCATTTACAACTTTTTAGAGGAATGGTTTCGTCACTCCAATATTAGACCTTTGGAAAGGCATCATTAAACAGAATAAATGCCTTGGTACACCCCTTATTTTTACATTATACAGGTGTAGGATCGGTCATTGCACATTGAAATGGGAAATTTTAGCACGAGGGTGAGATATAATCTCAGGGTTAAGATGATAGGAATCTTTTAATAATACCTTATGCCTAGAGGCTTCTTCTAGAGTCCATGTTACTTTTGAGCATTACTTTACTATACTTTCAGCGTAAAAGTTCCAAGAGGCCTTCTGTTAGGAATTGTTAACATCACATCACTCGTTTTAGGCTTCGGAACAAATTTTTTTGTTTGCTTAACAAGAGGCTAGACCTCAACATTGCGCGATCAGCTTTTCTGATCTTGTTTAGGTTTGTAACTACAAGGAATGAAAAATTTATTCGATAGGCTTCCACGCGTTGGTATTTGTTTGCTTAGTGAACCAAAAATGGAGGAGATGGGTGTGTGTGATCTGGTATTTCCTCTTGTAGATGAATTTATTTTTTGATGCTTTTTTTTTTTTTTTTTAATTTTTTTATTTTGGGTAAGAGTTCTATGGTGGAAGAAGGAAGTATTTGAAAGACAGAAGCAGAGGAACTGAGGAAGTGAATGAAGAGGCATTTACAGAGAGGAGGATAAGAACAAAAAAGGGTGAAAATATTAAGTCCGTGCCAAAACTGAGAGTCATAACAAGGACTGTTATAGCAAAGAATGCATTCTGGAAACAGTAAGGAGATTCAGGAATAATATAACTCCGGCTTAGCACCTTTGCATTGCATCATCACAATCTTGTAGGATGTTTTATAATCACGCTTACTAGGAATTTCTCATTGGAGACCAACAATAGCAATGACCTATCCCCATCACGATGAAATTTCAAAGATTACTCGGGCCTGTCGGCCAAGGCTATAGACTCGTTGAATACATTAGTGTAGAACGCATGCAGCTCAGAACATCTAAGGGAATCACAGACCTGTTATTGCCTCAAACTTCCTAGGAAGCACCAGCTGCTTTGAATGCCCATACGCTCGATGGCTTGGTGCTTTTTAATTTGTTGTAACAAAGGCAATATAAACTGACGAAATTGAGAGTGGATTGTAGAATGATGGTTACGTTTTTGAAATTTTGTATTCGCCATTTATATGGGTCATGGGAATCATAGAAGCTAATGTTCTTCAGCGTATTGTGTCTCTTTACGTTGATTAATATTCTCGAAGCTAGTGCAATTCGGGTGCATTTATGTTTTGTCTTGTCTCTGTGTGTGTGTGTGCGTGTGTGTGTTTAGATGTGAATGGCTTGCTTTGTGCTCCTTACCATATATGTTTGCTCGAGTCATATTTGGAGATAATTATGATTTAATGGTTAATTAAACAGACCCTTGTAGCATAGCCTGTGTGAAAAGTACTTGGCTTTCTTTTGGCAGTAAGGAGGTTATGATTGCTGTTGAAAATGCCATCTGTGCGTTATAGCTCATTGTAAGCATTCCTTATGATCACAACAGAGGTGACTTTAAACAACGTCTTCTATGGAATTCTTGTTCATTGATAGCCGTGCACTTTTTTCGATTTATTGTTTATAAAAGCACTGCATTACTTCCTTTAATTACGCTTTACTTTCATGGTAGTAATAATGGTTTTGCCATAATCTAAATGACTTTTAGCAGTAGATCTATTTTCTTAATAAAATCTTGCTATCTGCTTATCTTGAAATTTATACTCGAATTCACATCGAACTTTTCCTGATTAATTCTTGTGAAAAAGTTGTTGAAATTCAAGTTCTTATCCAGTAGTTCAGGAGTTTTTTTTATCACTTCATTATTTTCAGGACCCTTTAAAGAACGGTGTTTTGACTGTGCAAACAATACGCAACAACATCATGGCATCGACGCTTTTGGCGACGACAGCTATTACTCTCAGTTCTCTGATTGGTGTATTTGTTAGCAGCTCATCGAGATCTGGTGACAAAGCATCAGAGTTAATATATGGCAATAAGACCGCTACTCTCTCTTCAATCAAGTACTTCTGCATCTTGCTGTGCTTCCTAGTTGCCTTTCTTTGCAATGTCCAGTCTATACGGTACTACGCCCATGTAAGTTTCTTGGCAACTGTACCTACATGGAAGGACAAAAACGATTCTATCGAGTACGTTGCGAGAAATTTGAATCGAGGAAGCATTTTTTGGTCCCTTGGATTACGAGCTTTCTATCTGTCGTTCCCTCTCTTCCTCTGGATTTTCGGGCCTATACCCATGTTTGTTTGTTCTGTCATAATGGCCTTCACTCTCTATTTCTTGGACACAACCACTAGTTTTACACGGCTTCTTCACGGTCATTCGCTCAAAGAGGAAGGAAAACCCGTCGACGTGGAATCAACCGGTTAGTCATTGCGAGTGCTCTTGAAAATAAAATGTTGCTGATACTGCGATGGTAGGATTGAGCCCAAGCATTCAAGAAACTTGATTTGATGTATATGGAACTGGTTGTTACCAATTTCTTTGCTTTGTCTTCCTCGTTGAATGAGAAAGAACAGAGAAAATTGGCTGTGTCCTCTGTGGATGTATTTCAGTACTTAATGGTTAGAGACAGTGATATGAATTAGGACCTTTGGACGAAATTTTACTGCCAGGTATTTTCTTCATTTTGTTACTAAGCCTGAGACAGTACTTTCTAATTTTCCCTGTGTCATATTGGAGTCTACTGAGACCACTAATGAGATGACAGGAGTCTTGATCCTAGGTCGTCAATAGCTAACAACTCTCAGGCTTCAAAAGCGGCTACACATTGACTTATTGTTAAGGGCTAGACAAAGCGTACGTGCCAAGACTCGATCTTACGAGTTGGTAGAAGCGAAAACTATAAGTAAGATTTCCTTATCGTCATATCACCACTTTCTTTGTGGTTAGTTCTTGTGAGATCTTGTTCTCTTTTGATAACTTATCTATATAATTCTTTCGGTTTATATCAGGTTTTTTTATTTTTATTTTTTAAGTGAAAAGCCTGTAAAAAATAAAAATAAAATAAACGATCTTACAAAATTAAAAATGTTTAAAAAAAGCCTAAAACTAAACTACACTAAATAAAATAAAGAAAAAAAAAAACGAAAGAAAGTAAAATATTTGAGAGAAAAATCACTATGATTTTCTCGTTTTGAAAGCCCTTCCTACTATGAGCACTAAGCTTTAAGCTTGTAGGATGATTGTTTTTAACTGGATTTTTATTCGGATTTTTTTTCCCTCAAAGTATCGAGTTCTGTTAATTTCTCTCAAGCACTCGCAACAGAGATTGTTGGTACCATCATATTCTTGAAGTTCTTCAGAGGATTCCTCATCTGCTAAATTCGTCCAAGATTTTTTTCAATCTTGCTTTCAATGACTGTCTTCTTCCTACTTTGTTTCTTACTGACCGGGATAAACCCATAGCATCAACATGATTAGCCCACACTTTTTTTTTTTTTTTTTTTTTTAATTTTAAATTCTCTTTTTCGTTGTCAAAATGAGAAAAAAAAAAAAAAAAAAAGGGGGGGGGGGAGGTTTTACACAAATGTGATCCATACCGATGAGTCTTGGATTGATTTTTTCCCAAAAAAAAAAAAAAAAAAAAAAAACTTTCGTTGCAGAAAATGCAACATAAACACATTTGGAATACGACAAATGTTGCCAGTAGTATCATACCTAGATATTGGTAGTAGCCACTATGACTTGTAGTTTCCTACCATGATACTAGGAGGTAGTCCGCCGTGAAACTAACAATTTCAGCAACCAGCGATGGCCGAACGTGCTACCGATAGTAGCCTAACATGCTACTGCTGGTTTTCTCACCAGAATCCCAAACAAAAGCACAAAAACAAATTATGAAAATAGTCAGACAACAACTATGTTGCAGCGGCCACCTGCCATGGGAATGAAGATGGGGATATATCTTTGGCATCCCGAAGCCAAAAAATTTTATTAGGGGTTATTAACTACATAAAAATTTTTAAGGATATGAATAAGATTTTTCATTTTTTAGAGGAGGCTTTATGCAACTTTTTATATATAAACTCATATACATACATAAATAAATATGAAGAAAACAAATTTGAGGGGGGCACAAGCCTCCCCCTGGCCTTAGTCGTCTCCGTTAATGCTGGTTAGATCTCTCAGGGTCGGCCGACCTCTAACGGCTGATAAGGGAGTGAAGTGGGAGGAGAGAACACCCCCCCCAAAAAAAAAAAGATGATTTAAATAAAATCCAAAGGCATTTTTGTCCATTCTCTCTCCCTGCTTTATTTTATTTTGTTTTTTTTTTTTCAGGAAGAAATGGCAAAATATTACTCTCTCGATGAGAATTAGATGACTTGGCAGAACTTTCTTTATGTACGTAGATTCATTGTATAATTCATTTATAGTTCAGTTTTTTACGATGTCGATCAAGTCTATTTGTCTGGAAAATTTCGAGTTCTAAAATCAATTAAGTAAGATATTTTTCTGACTGTTGTGAAAGTTCTTGAAAATTTCTAAATGCTTTAGGAAAAAAAGTTGAATACACTTGAAATAATATTATTAAATTAAGAAAAAATTACCTAAATAATCATTTTTTTTTTTCAGTTTATTGATCAACATGACATAAAATTTTCACTCTTAACCAACTTGACACAAGTTTTAATTAACTTTAATTTAATTTTCTATTATATTATTTTAGCATTAATTTTTTATGTCACGTTCGTATAAAGATTTCTAAATTTGTGTTATTCATGTGAGCTTCACCAAATGTCAAAGCCCACTGAAAAGGCCTGTTAAGAAAAAATGCCAACCTTACTATCTTTGGAAAGGGCTTTGCTTTGGGGTCTTGATAGTGAGGCAGGAAAAGAGTAGTGATTCTTATTCTTGTGAGACCATCCCTCCTCCCACGTTGCTTTTTACCAACCTGCTTGTATTTGCACTTTTCTTTATTGTAAAATTTGTAAATAGACACATAATTAGAAGCAAAAGGTAAATCGTTTCTTCTCTCTCTTTCATGTCGAGTAAACGCGCCGTAAATATATTTGAGAGGGAGAAAAAAAGGTTGAAGAAGTAACGTTGTTTGAAGATATCAATGTATAATTACTGTTCTTTGTTATTGGTTCTAGTTTTAACTTTGTCATATTTATCTCATTTTAGAGTTAGACCTAAAACTATATATAAATTAGGCTGTCGTGACATCGAAAATATCGACCGCTGGCAATAACTATCTTACCAGTTTCCAATAGTATCCTATTGTGATACTGAAGGTAGTTCATCATCATACCAAAAGTTCTAGCCATCGATTGTAACCTGTTGTACTTTCGATGGTAGCCTAGAGTGCTACCGCTCATTTTCTCACTGGAAATGAAAAAAAAAAAAAAAAAAAAATCACCGCAATAGTTGTTTCTCACCAGAATATTTATTTCTTACTACGAGATTTAAAAAAATCACAAAAACCATCGGCAACCAGTTTCTCATGGTGGAAGAATCGTAGTTGTTGTCCGGGTGGGCGATGGCCCGCCATAGGTGACTTGGTTGCGCAGGTATCTGCAAATCCCCGCCTTTCTATGACTCATAGTGAGGCTCATTATGCCTCCTTGAGCTTCATGTGAGTCAAGCTCCATGTGGCCCAAGAGATCATAAGTGAACATTTCATATTTAAATTAATAAAGGATAAATTACTTAGATTAGTCCATAAACTTTTAAGTTTATGCTATTTTGATCCCTATTTTTTTCCCTAAAACTATTAAAAACATTGCTATATTAGTCATTTCCATCAATATTTGAACATAATCCATTAGTTAGCATCATTTTTTGAACAATTTATTAACGGATTTCATCAAAAAATCAAGAAAAAGAATTTTAAGAGTTTAGGGACATTCCAGCTATGAAAAAAATATCAGTCCAAAATTGCACAAATTTAAAAATTTAGGCACTAAATGAGAAATTTACTCTTAAATGAATTAAAAACTAAAAAAATTGTAATAATTATGTGATAAAAATCAAGCCAACAACCCATAGGAATTAAATCAAAATTTAGCATATGAAAAAGTTAGATTAAATGTAGCACCTTATTGAAGAACACTTCTTTATCTAAATATGAAAATTTACCATTGGCACAATTTTTTTGCATTGTATTTGAGATGCACTAAATCCACCTCCCTGCAAAGAAAAAAGTGAAGAAAAGAAAGAAATATGGAGAGAGATGAATCAGAAAAAACCTTAACCTTCAGGTATAATAGTATATGCAACTATACTTACTATTACAAAATGTTGATGCCACGATGGATCTTCACGATCATTTTTAAAAAACGATCGTGGAAAGTACGCCAAAAACACGGCGCAGAATAGGGTTTCCAAAAACCGTTGTGGAAGTAGAAGCTTCCACGACGGTTTTTGGAAACCGTCGTGGAAGCTTAGGTTTTGACGACTAAGCTTTCACAATGATTGACCATTTTCAAAAACCGTTGTGGTATGTCTTGCATTTTAAAAATTTTGTTTTTTCAAAATTTCGCGTGAATCTGTCACTTTTTTTAAAAAACTAATAATAAAAAAAACTACGACATACCACGATAGTTTTTGAAAAAAACCTTCGTGGTATGTGGTGCATTTAAAATTTTTTTTTTTCTTCTAAATGTAGCTTGAATCTGCCACTTATTAAAAAAAAAAAAAAACCCTTATTTCCTTCACATTTTCACTCTCGCGCCTCTTTCACTCTCGTCTCTCCAAACTCTTCTTCGAAACCCATCTCCTCCACTGTGACCCCTCATTCCATTTTCTCTCCTACCTCGCCTCAATTCTCTCTCAGCCTTTCCCTTTCTTCGTCGCCTTTTAGCTTCGCCGGTTGCGACTCAACCACTAATTCTCTCTCGGGCCTCTCCCTCTCTTTTTCGCCTCTACTTGTCGCCGCAACTTCTCCTTCCAATCTCTTCCTTGAAATCCATCCTCGGCCGACTACCCCGCTACGAAGCTGACCACACCCACAGTTGTGTACTTGGTAAGTCTCCCTCTCTCTCTTGCTCTCTTTTGCTTTCTCTTGGACTACACATATTATAAAAGTTCATTTGGTTGATTGTATGTGATTTTGGGTTTTTGTTGACTGTGTTTGTGATTTTGGGTAATTGTTTTCTTGAAAATTTTTTTGAATGTGTTTGTAATATTTTTCCATATTACATATTCGACAAAATGCCCGTTTGATTAGATTGTGTGATTTTTTACGTGTTTGGGTTCGCCTTGAGTTTTAGATTGATTTAAATTGTTTGGGTGAAGATTAGGTTTAGATTGTTAATCGGAAAAAAAGTGTTGATTTTGTGATTTATGCTTTTGCATATTATATGTTCGATAAAATGCCTGTTTGACTAGATTGTGTATTTTTTACATAATTATGTTAAGATTTTGTTTAGATTGATTTACAATTACACAAGTATAATTTTGTGTGATTT
Source organism: Ficus microcarpa (assembly GCA_025413485.1). Taxonomy (NCBI): domain Eukaryota; kingdom Viridiplantae; phylum Streptophyta; class Magnoliopsida; order Rosales; family Moraceae; genus Ficus; species Ficus microcarpa. The sequence continues at coordinate 13,611,541 of CM046380.1, read as the reverse complement.
TTTTTCGAATGTTTGGGTGACATAATTGTTGAATGATTTATTGTTACATTTTGACCATTTTTTTTTTAAAAATGTGTTTGGGTGTAGAGCTGTTTTAGATTGATTTAAAATGTCATAAGATAAGGAGAATGTGTCAATGAGTTCTCAACTTAGAAAACCACGATGAACAAATTCACCTAGATTTAATCCCAACGAACGTTGATTGATACTGTTTGGTGTTCGCTATAAGAAGGTTATATTGAGTGCGGTTATTTTGATTTAGCCTATATGCGAGAGATAACCTTGACTTTCAATGGACTAGCCTTACTTCAAACTAAGGATTTTTATACTGATGTTGACATGAGTTTAGTAAGGCAAGAGTGGGCAAATTATGTAATATGGTTCATCCAATGTAATTAGAAGACAATATACTAATTTTGTAATGTGGTGTATGTTTTTGTAATATTGTTGTACATTATGACACAAAATCAATTGAATATTAGCTATTATTTTAATTTGGATTGTGCAATAGATAACACATGGTATTTGCCACCCATAGGAAATCGCATGAATTGGGTAAACAAATTTTTTTCGTTGAATGACCTACCACAACGGTTTTTTCAAAAAACGGTCGTGGTAGGTCACCTACTTTGTAATAACCAAAAATTTTACACGGAATCATGATTTCCTTGTGTATGAGAAAATTAAGTTTATACTATATACCTATACGATGCTTCACGAAAAAACTTATAAGTATCAAGGTGAAATTCATAATTTTAACAGTAAATATTTGAGTTCTCATTTAATTAACTATGAGATTCAATAAGCCGTTGATTATTCAAGTATGTGATCTTTTGAGCAAAAAAAGGGTGAAAAATTCCATAATTTCATATTAGTCAAAGTTTGACCAAGAAAGTCAAAGTTGACCAAGAAAGTCAAAGAAAGTCAAAATTTGACCAAAGGAGTCAAAGTTGACCAAAGAGGTCAAGGTCGGTCAAGGAAGTCAAAGGTTGACCAAAAGTGGTCAAAGAGTTGACCACACAGATATATGATGAGCAGTATGGAAAATATACTGCAAAAATCAAGATTATGAACATGAGAATGTGAATGAGAAATTAAATCACCATAGAAAAATCAAGCACAATAAATAAGTATTTTTGGGCCAAAAAGTTTTAAGCAAAAAGAAAATTTTTCGTACTGTCCATTTTTTTTACACAGATAAATTTTGGACTGCATTATAATACCATAGTATGGTATATTAGTGACCTCAGTACCAAAAATATCTGTATTGAATGAAAAGTGGACTGGTTTTAAGAGAAAAAGCCAAACAAGCCTTAAAAGTGCTTATGTCATCACATTTTTAATTATGACATCATTAAGGCTTTAAATCAAAAAATTAAAAATTTATTAGATAATCTTGGACAGCTCTAGAACATGAGGTGGCCGGATCTTTTGGGGCAAAAATTTAATTAAGTGAACTCTTAGGGTTTTATCAACAAGGAGAACTAAAAATAATTCCAAAACCACCCCAAAATTTGCCTATAAATAGCCCCCATGGTTGATCAGATTTTGGGCTGAAAAAAAGAAGGAAAAGCAGCCAAACTCTTGCCAATTCTCCCCTCCAAAAATTCGGAAATTCAAGGATGAGTTTGAGTGAAGAGAAAATTCAAGAAATTTAGGGGTTTTGGTGCTTATAGTGTGAGATTTCTAGTAGTGTTCAAACCAGTTTTTTTGGGCAGCATTGTGCTCAGTTTTTGGGGCCATAGGGCCGACTGTAAGAGGGTGAGAGAGTGACCAAAATTTGTGATTAGGAGTGCTTAGAGTTGGGTACAAGCAGCCACCAAAATCAGCCACAAATCTTGGTGCAATTTGGGCACAAAGGGACCGGCCATAGGATGGTCTAAGGGAGGAATTTTTGGTGAACCAAACCCTAGCTCCAACTTGTGATTTAAATCAAGGGGGTAACCTGCCGCTGTGTCCGGACTTGGAACCATACATTATCGGACATAGTAGAAGAGGTAAGTGCAAACCCCACCTACAGTATGAAAGATAGTAAGCTATTTTTAAGTATATGACATGCTATGTTATGCTATGATACGCTATGATACGCTATGATATGTTATGATATGCTATGCTATGTTAAGATAAGCCATGTTAAGTTATGATATGATATACTATGCTATGTTAAGATATGCCATGTTATGGCTAATATTATTTTATAGTGACATCATGAGGCATGTTCACTAATATTAAACCACATGGTAAGATAAGATAAGTAAGGTGTCGTACCAACCTCCACTAGGTGGAGGATATGTGTTTCAAGTTTAAGTTTAGATTATCAACCTCTCGATAATACGTGAGGGTATATGATAATCAACCTTCCGCTAGATCGTGAAGGATTATGTTATGTTTATGTTCTCTGAATTGTTAAGGGCCTTGCAAACCCTGACGTTCTGAGAATTGCACGCTTTTGGTACGTACAAAAGGGGCCCATATGTTAAGCAAGATAATAAGTTCAAGTTAAAAAAATGTTCATAATTGTACATAATTGGTTCATGCATAAGTTGCACGACATTTATTATGCTTTGTGAGATTATGTTTGTGCTTACTGGACGAAAGCTCACTAGTATATTTCATACTGTAGGTAAGAAGCCTGCAGCTTGATTGATGGGCCATGTGGACGATGCGGCGAGTGAAGAGCGATGTGAGATACCACTACGCAAATTATCCGCAAGCTTTTAATGATACGTATATATGTGTATATATATAGTTTAAAATAAAATTTATGTAAATATGAAGTTTGAAGACTTGAATATGTCTTTACCTTTCAGTATGTATATATATGACAAGTTACTATGTGAACTACTTTACTTACATATGTTAAAAAAAAAAAAAAATGCTCAAATTTCTAAGTAAGTTGAAGCTATTGAAATCAATAAGTAGTTTAAGTATGTATAGAACGGCCCTACGTAGGTGCGGACGTTACAGTTTGGTATCAGAGCGGTATCCTGCTAGCCTACTTCACTCTGCTTCATATCGCTTCCGCAACGGCCCAAGTAAGTTAAGTTATTTTCTTATACTTAGAATTAGTTAAGATCTTACGTGCTTAGTAAATATCTCTCATCGATGGTCACGTTGGGAACTTGTTGCACTATGGAATTGGATACGGGGATGACGTTGGGTGGTGCCTTAGCTTGGTGGTGGCAATTAAGTGACGTATGAACCCGATGGAAGAGTTTTACATCTTCCTAAATGTTATAATTATGTGCTCATGTTATGAAGAAGATATGAACAAGGTTATGATGGATTCAGATGTGTTTCATAATTATGTTATGATATGGAATTAAGATTATGGTTATCTACAAGAAACATGATTTCATAAGAAGCTTACTTCATAAGTTTTCTTTATGTAGAACCATGCCACCAAAGCGTAGAATGGCACAGACCCAAGACGCCGATCTTGCGGCCCAGATGAATGAACTGAGACAGATGATGTTAGCCCAACAACAAGAGATAGGTGGGCTTAGAGCTCAATTAGCTTAGCAGAATCAGGGACCTCCTGATGCCAGGGTACCACCAGCACCTGTGAATCAGCCTGCTACACCGGAAATTCCAAATGCTGACCCGGTGGTTCTAGAAAACCCTATAGCCCATGAAGTGCCTGTTGCACCGGTAGTTGTTCCGCCAGCACCTCTAGTTCGAACTCCGGAAGAATTGTATGACAAATTTCGGCGTATTAAGGCACCCGAATTTGAAGGATCGACAAATCCGATAGAGGCCGACAATTGGTTGATTGATCTCCAGGTTATCCTGAGCTTCCTCAAGCTCAATAATCAAGAGAAAGTTCTCTGCGCATCCTTTATGTTAAGGAAAGATGCTCGCCTCTGGTGGGAAACAGTCCAGATCCGACGAGATGTTACTCAAATGTCTTGGGAAGATTTTGTGGATAAATTTCAGGAGAAATACTTCAACACTGAGGTTATGGAAGCTCAGCAAGATGAGTTTAATAATTTTCGCCAGGGTAATTTGTCGGTAGCTGAAGCCGTCAAAAAGTTCGAACAGCTAGCACGTCTCTGCCCTCACCTTATCAGTCCGAGAGGGACAAAGTAAGAAGAATAATGAGGATGTTCCGCTCGGATTTGGTGGTAGTGATTAGCAGTGGTCCCTATCCACCAATCACCGTCGCTGAATGTGTCAGCCGGGCAATTCGGGCTGAGTATTGGGTAGGTCAGAACAGAGAACAACACGCTAAGTTCTGGAAGGATAAGAAAGAAGAGAAGGCTCAAGCTAAGCAGAATCAAGCAAGACCAGGCCCAACTCCACAGCGGAAAGGTCAAGAAGGACCTTCTGGTCAACACAGCAACAACAAGCAGTATGGCAACAATCAACAGAAAAGAAATGGAATGCAGGAGGACAGGGGAATCAACAGAATTTTCCCCAGAAAAAAAATGTCCCTGATAACAACTTTTATCCCACTTGTCAGAAATGTGTGAGGAAGCACACGGGAGGTTGCCGTGCTAGAACGAATCGTTGCTTTTTGTGTGGCAAGGAAGGCCACTATGCTAGAAACTGCAATGCTAACTCCCAGAATGCGCAGAACCATCAGAAAGGTCAGGGGTATCAGCTTCACGCAGCACAGATGAAGCTCGAAGGGCCTGCAATCTCTCAAGGCAGACTTGAAGCTCCGGAACCTCAAGGACGCATTTATGCTTACACTAAGGAAGATGTTCAAGCTGGACCATCCACTGTGGTGACAGGTCAGCTTCCTTTTGCCCAACAAGATGCTTACGTGCTAATTGATTCTAGAGCTACGCATTCATTCACGTCACCTAAGTTTGCTAAGAAACTAGGTAGAGGAAGTGATAGAATTGGAAGAACTTTCAAAACTGCATTACCCTCTGGGGAAATTTTGTTGTCTGATTATTGGATACGTCATGTTCCAACAATTATATGTGGTAGGGAAATGTATGTCAACTTGATCATCATTGACCTATACGATTACGACGTCATTTTGGGCATGGATTTCCTGGGAAAATACAACGCAGTTATAGACTGTCAACGTCGCGCTGTCACGTTCAAGCCGATTCGAGGTGAAGAATTCATTTTTAGAGGATCGACTCCAAAACAGCCGAAAATGTTCATTTCTGTACCAAAGGCTCGAAAGTGGTTGGCAGAGGGATATATTGGATTTTTAGCCAACATGGTGGATAAGATGCAAGAGACCAAGAGTAGGCCGGAAGAAGTACCGAAGGTCAAGGAATTTGTGGAAGTTTTTCCTGAAGAATTGCCAGGATTGCCACCAGAGCGAGAAATCTCTTTTGAGATTGAATTACTTCCTGGATCGGCACCAGTATCTAAGGCACCTTATAGGATGGCGCCTGCCGAACTTAAAGAATTACAAGTTCAGTTGCAAGAGCTCTTAGATTGAGGATTCATCCATCAGAGCTATTCACCGTGGGGAGCCCCAATTTTGTTTGTTAAAAAGAAGGATGTCACTCTTAGGATGTGCATTGACTATCGGGAACTAAATAAAATTACCATCAAGAATAAGTATCCCTTGTCAAGGATCGACGATTTGTTCAACTAATTGAAAGGAGTTTCAATTTTTTCGAAGATTGACCTGCGATCAGGATATCACCAGCTCCGAATCAGGGAAGGAGATATTCCTAAGACGGCCTTTCGTACACGATATGGACACTACAAGTTCCTCGTTATGCCATTTGGATTGACAAATGCTCTAACTGCCTTTATGGATATGATGAATCAAGTGTTCAAGGATTACTTGGACAAGTTTGTTATTGTCTTTATAGATGATATCTTGATTTATTCAAGAATAAAGGAGGAGCATGAGGAGCACCTAAGGATTGCTTTACAGATTCTAAAGCAAAACCAACTTTATGCTAAATTCACCAAGTGTGAATTTTGGTTGGAAAAGGTCTATTTCTTAGGACATGTGGTCTCTAAAAAGACATATCTGTAGATCCGACCAAGATTGAAGCAGTAAGTAAATGGCCAACCCCGAAGAACGTCACTGATGTACGTAGTTTCCTTGGCCTAGCAGGTTACTATCGACGTTTTGTTGAGGGATTTGCGAGGATCGCAGCGCCGCTCACTGCACTTACACGGAAAGGAAATAAGTACGAATGGACTGCTAAGTATGAAGAACACTTCCAAGAGCTGAAAAGTAAGCTAACAAGTGCTCCAATCCTTACTATTCCAGTTGTAGAGGAAGGGAATTTTGTGATATATAGCGATGCTTCCAAGATAGGATTGGGAGCTGTTTTCATGCAGAATGGAAAAGTGATCGCTTATACTTCACGACAGCTCAAGGATCATGAGAAGAACTATCCGACGCATGATTTGGAACTTGCAGCGGTAGTATTTGCGCTCAAAATCTGGAGACACTATCTTTACGGCGTTAAGTGTGAAGTTTACACGGATAATCAAAGTTTGAAGTATATATTCACACAGAAGGAGCTCAATATGAGACAAAGGAGATGGCTCGAATTAGTGAAAGATTATGACGTAGACATCCGTTACCATCCTGGGAAGGCTAACAAAGTAGTCGATGCCCTTAGCCGGAAATCGTTTTCCTCGCTGATGTCAATTCAGTCATTGACCGAGCCCCTTCAAAAGGAGCTAGTAGAAGCTGGAATAAAGCTTATTACGGGAAGTTTAGCTACTCTAACCTTCCAACCTACCATTTTGGATGGCATGAAGGAGCGTCAAGAAGGAGATGCCTCGCTACTTAGAACGAGATACGAAGTCTTAGAAGGAAAGGAGTCGAATTTCAATATATCTGATAAGGGCATACTCTATCGGAAAAATAGATTATGCATTCCTAACGAGGACGAGCTGAAGGAGCGAATCATGAAAGAAGCTCACGAGACTCCATATTCCATTCATCCCGGAGCCACAAAGATGTACAAAGACTTGAAGGAAAGTTTTTGGTGGCCCAAAATGAAGAATGACGTTGCTACATTTGTCAGTAAATGCCTTACTTGTCAAAAAGTTAAGGCTGAACACCAACGTCCAGGAGGAGAATTGCAGAAAATTTTCATCCCAAAATGGAAATGGGACCAAGTGACGATAGATTTCGTAGTTGTTTACCCCGAACTCCCAGCGGCAATTATGCTATTTGGGTAATTGTTGATCTTTGGACGAAATCCGCACACTTTTTGGCCATCAAGCTCAGCTTTTCAGTAGAGCAGCTAGCGGAACTGTACGTTGCGTAGATCGTTCGTTATCATGGGATTCCAAAGTCGATCATTTCAGATCGGGATGGTCGTTTCACTTCTAAATTTTGGAGAAGTGTACATCAAGCAATGGGTACAAAGCTTACTTTTAGTACTGCTTTTCACCCTCAGACGGATAGACAATTAGAGAGGACCATTCAGACTGTAACGACCCACCTAGCGTAGGCCGCTACCGTACGTATTGACTTACATTTTTAACATAATAATTAAATGAAACTTACTTACTTTGCTCATAAAACACAGCGGAAATTTTTTTTTTTTTTATAGCATACAAGAAAACTATAAACATAGTATAAGAGTTATAGTACTATCTTTGAGTACGAGCATATTAACTAGTAGTTATCATAAAACATTTCATATCTCTTATGTATAAACCACAAAACGCGTAGCGATTCCCAGTCTCCACTATTCACAGTGCCCGGACCCGCTACTCCACATTGCATCATCATCCGCTGGCAGGTTGCTTACCTACAGCACAAACTTAAACAATGAGCTTTCACTCAGCAAGTACAACTCCTATACCACATTAGACAATAATATATCGTAGAACGTATACCATATACATACATAGCAGCATATCGTAACACATAGCATGCATAGACCATTTATGTTCGTATTATGTTCCCTTACTTTCCGTATCCTTATTTCTTATGGGCCCTTAACCTGTGTGTTCGTAACCGGCGCGCGACTATGGATTGATTGGGGCGGCCAAACCATTTCCAATTTAATCCACAGTCCAACCCGACCTAGCGCGGGTGGTACGACACGGCACTTGTTATTTTCCTTAAACTTATTAGTGGTGAACATACATTCCAATGTCACTTTTCTACTCCTATTAGTTTCTTATCTTAGCATGTAAGTAAACACTTAACTTACTTCTTATTGTACACATGTTATCTAACACATAGCACAGAGCACTTCATTGAACTCTAGTAATATACTACTAATAGCCTATGCTGTAGGCGGTGTTGTACTTACTGTTTCCACGTCCGATGTTAAGCTGCTCCTCCTCAAGGTTCAGCGATAGGACACCTCCTGCTGATGGAAGGACGTACGTAAGTCTTCTAATTCTATTATCATAACATGTTGGTAACTAACCAACATTCATGCGGGGTTTGGTTATATGTCCCCCTAGAGAGAAAATCATTCATCCTTGAAAGGGTGGCTACCACAGTAGCCCTATCAATTCTTATATCGTGACCTAATAGGCTACGTTGGATAACCTTTTATCTACTAAGCCCACATAGTATAGGGTTAGGTCAACACCTACCCTTGGGCTTTTATTTGTAATTTATTTTCCTTTTAGGTTAACCAAGGTCAACCTTTTTGATTACTAAAGTTGATCCCTATTCGGTCAACTTTGGGCTTTGGGGCTAAGCCTGGTGACTCGGTTATTATTTCCCGGTCACCATTCGTTCTACATGTTTCTTCAAAAACTTGACTTAAAAATTCACTTTCTTTAAAAAGATTTAACTTTTATCTTGAATTTTGTAAATTGCTTCTTAAAAATTCATAAATCTTGGATCATATTTTTAGAAAATGTGTAAGGGTCGGAAACTGCTTTTGGAACAGTTTCCATGCTTGAAACAGTGTGTTTAGTCCGAAAAACAAGTTTCCTAATTTGGTTCTAGAAAATCTTGTACATAAATTTCTTGATTTCTGCACAGTTTTCACATTTCAGATTATATCTAAAAATCTCGTTTAAATTAGAAAAAGTTTTCTTCACGAAAGTTCTAGCCCTCGAAGAGTTCTAAAACTTTCGTGTTTTACAAAAATTCTGATTCCATACGGTTTAGTACCAGTTTTAAATCGAAAACAGTTTTAACATAAAAACTGGGTCTAACAGACCACCTACGGTTTTTCTTGAAAATGGAGGCCGTTGGAACCTTAATTTGGAAAACTGTCCACGCTGCCCCCTAGGAAACACCCTATTCTACAACTTTTATGTTTTACGTTTTTACCCGTTCGGCCTCTAAAGTCTTGTAATTACCGTTTTACCGAAACTGTCCAGGGGGAACCCGAGCTGGCAGTTTGGTTTTTAAAATTTATTTTACGTCCTAAGTGGCGGGTTCTAGCTCGACCGACCACTTCGGGAGTTAATCAACATTCATGCAGCGCGTCTAACGTCCCTTGTAATCTAACCATACAAACCCACGTGATCATGCAACCCTAAAAAAACCGAGCCTAAACACCTAGAGTTGCATGATTTTCTATCCTAGCATACAACATACATAAACTCATACATCTTGGTTCATAAAAATTCTATCATGCAAGCATAATCTAAAATAACCTAATGGGGACATATTACCTCAAACAAAAACCCTATCATGCCATTCTAGCCAATCAAGCAACATAGCATAATTAAATTACATGCATCAAACCAAACCACCCTAAGAACTAACCTAATCAAGCACTAGACATTGGAGCCGAAATTTAAAGCACAAAGGAGCTTATGCTCTTACAACATTTTTGCAAAAATACACATAAATCTTAGCTTAAAAACTTAATTGAAAACTTGGTAAAAACTTTTAGAAATTTACCTTAAATTGGAATTGGTTTCGGCTTAGGGTTAGGGCTCCGAAATTTTTCCTTTGCTCCCCCTAGCTCCAAGGTTTGGCTCACCCACTCTTGGTGCACCAAAAATCAAATTTTTGGTCCCAATTGCTTCTCCTCACCTTGCTCGGCACCCTAGGGCTGCTTGCCCCAAAGCTGGAAAATTTTCTCCTCTTCTAGCCAACCAAACCCGTGGCTGCTTGAGACCAAAAATCAAGCCTCAAAACTTGATCAAACCTCCCCCTTTGGCTTGCTCACTCACCCGAACTCTCTTGCCTCAATTTCCCTCACAATTCCAATTTTTTTTCCTCTCATTCCCCTGCACCTAAACCCACGGCAGTGGCTGCAAGTGGCTGGAAAAAAAATTTCCTTTCTCTCCCCTTGAACTCTAGGCTAACCGAAGCAAGAAATGGAAGTTGGGCTTGAAAATTTTTTTTCTGATTTCTCTTCACTCTCTCTCACGGCTTTTGAGCTGAAAATGGTCAAGAGTTTGGCTGAGTTTTTGCATTAAAATGAATAGAGGACTTGGCTATTGATAGGCAAAAGGTGAGCTTCTCAAAATTAGGTTTTGACCCCTAATTTTTTCAAAAGTTTGCACATTGTGGTGCTTAGTTGGCCGGCCATAATGGGGGGTGGAAGACAACTCATATTAAGCTAGCATTTGTCCACATGTCACCAAGAGATTGGTCCACCACACATGTGATGTTAAAAAAATAATTTCTTTATGATATCATAATTCAATGCTTGTTTTAAATGAAAACTTTGAAACTTTGAGTTTAATAAATTAAATTCCAATACTGTAATTACTATTTTACAGTTTTGGATTTTTATACTTACAGTCAAAAAAAAAATCGGATCGAAATTATTTTTCTTATTTTCTCAAATCCTTTCTGCTCCATGTCCTACTTTAGCGTGCTTGATTTTCTATGGTGGTTTTAGTTCTTATTTTTGTTATCTGTCATAAAAAAACAAGTTTCCGTAGTATTTTCCTCGAACCGCAGATCTTAAAATTCCTCCGTCGAAATTTTGACTTTTTTTGGTCAAACTTTGACTTTTCGGGTCAACGGTTGACTTTTTGGTCAAAATTTTGACTTTTCTAAAATCATGCAAATTTCATTCCTTTTTGTCCGAAAAGGCTATTTGCTTCCCCGAATAATCATTTTTGAGTCTTATTAAGCTATAAGAACTCATATCACACCTTAAAGCTCTAAACTGAACTTTTTCATGAAATTGCATGAACTGCATATATTCAATCTTTAAAGAAAAATTAGTAGCATGAAAAACTAGATATCACACAGACTCTAGAAGATATGCTACGAGCATGCGTGATGGACTTCAAAGGAACTTGGGATAAGAAGCTTCCCTTGATTGAGTTCTCGTACAACAACAGTTTCCAAGCTTAAATTGGAATGGCACCTTATGAAGCTCTCTATGGTAGAAGGTGTAGATCTCCAGTCCACTGGTATGAGACGAGAGAGAAAGAACTTGTGTCTACAGACTTCATTCGGAGAACTACTGAGGCAGTAAAACTTATACGTCGACGGATGGAAACTGCATTTAGTCGACAAAAGAGTTATGCCGACAAACGCAGAAGGCTTCTAGAATTCCAAGTAGGAGACTTGGTTTTTCTCAAGATTGCTCCATTCAAAGGAGTCATGAGATTCGGAAAGAAGGGGAAATTAAGCCCAAGATACATAGGGCCATTCGAAATACTTGAAAGAGTCGGTAATGTGGCCTATAAATTGGCTTTGCCCCAAGAATTAGCAAATGTGCACAACGTATTTCATGTGTCGATGCTAAAGAAATACATCCCAGATCTATCACATGTGTTGAATCATGAACCAATTGAGGTTCACGAGGATCTGATTTATGAGGAAAAACCGGTTCGAATTTTGGCACGAGAAGAAAAGGTGCTAAGGAACAAAGTTATACCTCTAGTGAAAGTTTTATGGCGAAATCACGAGATTGAAGAAGCAACATGGGAACGTGAAAGGATATGAAGAAAAGCCACCCAGAATTATTCTAATTTTCGAGGAAGAAAATTTTGTAAGGAGGGTGGATTGTAATAACCAAAATTTTACACGGACTCATGATTTCCTTGTGTATAAGAAAATTAAGTTTATACTATATACCTATACGATGCTTCACGAAAAAAATTATGAGTATCAAGGTGAAATTCATAATTTTAACAGTAAATGTTTGAGTTCTCATTTAATTAACTATGAGACTCAATAAGCCGTTGATTAGTCAAGTATGTGATCTTTTGAACAAAAAAAAGGTGAAAAATTTCATAATTTCATGTTGGTCAAAGTTTGACCAAGAAAGTCAAAGTTGACCAAGAAAGTCAAAGAAAGTCAAAATTTGACCAAAGGAGTCAAAGTTGACTAAAGAGGTCAAGGTCGGTCAAGGAAGTCAAAGGTTGACCAAAGGTGGTCAAAGAGTTGACCATACAGATATATGATGAGCAGTATGGAAAATATACTGCAAAAACCAAGATTATGAACATGAGAAAATGAATGAGAAATTAAATCACCATAGAAAAATCAAGCACAATAAATAGGTATTTTTGGGCCAAAAAGTTTTATGCAAAAAGAAAATTTTTTGTATTGCCCATTTTTTTACACAGATAAATTTTGGACTGCATTATAATACCACAGTATGGTATATTAGTGACCTCAGTACCAAAAATATCTGTGTTGAATGAAAAGTGGACTGCTTTTAAGAGAAAAAGCCAAACAAGTCTTAAAAGTGCTTATGTCATCACCTTTTTAATTATGACATCATTAAGCCTTTAAATCAAAAAATTAAAAATTTATTAGATAATCTTGGACAGCTCTAGAACATGAGGTGGCTGGACCTTTTGGGGTAAAAATTTAATTAAGTGAACTCATGGGGTTTTATCAAAAAGGAGAAATAAAAATAATTCCAAAACCACCCCAAAATTTGCCTATAAATAGCCCCCACGGGTGATCAGATTTTGGGCTGAAAAAAAGAAGGAAAAACAGCCAAACTCTTGCCAATTCTCCCATCCAAAAATTCAGAAATTCAAGGATGAGTTTGAGTGAAGAGAAAATTCAAGAAATTTAAGGGTTTTGGTGCTTGTAGTGTGAGATTTCTACTAGTGTTCAAACCAGTTTTTTTGGGCAGCTTTGTGCTCAGTTTTTGGGGCCATAGGGCCAGCTGTAAGAGGGTGAGAGAGTGACCAAAATTTGTGATTAGGAGTGCTTAGAGTTGGGTACAAGCAGCCACCAAAATCAGCCACAAATCTTGGTGCAATTTGGACATAAAGGGACCGGCCATAGGATGGTCTAAGGGAGGAATTTTTGGTGAATCAAACCCTAGCTTCAACTTGTGATTTAAATCAAGGGGGTAACCTGCCGCTGTATTCGGACTTGGAACCATACATTATTGGACATAATAGAAAAGGTAAGTACAAACCTAACCTACAGTATGAAAGATAGTAAACTATTTTTAAGTATATGACATGCTATGTTATGCTAAGATACGCTATGTTATGCTATGATACGCTATGATATGTTATGATATGCTATGCTATGTTAAGATAAGCCATGTTAAGTTATGATATGCTATGCTATGTTAAGATATGCCATGTTATGGCTAATATTATTTTATAGTGACATCATGAGGCATGTTCAGTAATATTAAACCACATGGTAAGATAAGATAAGTAAGGTGTCGTACCAACCTCCCACTAGGTGGAGGATATGTGTTTCAAGTTTAAGTTTAGATTATCAACCTCTCGATAATACGTGAGGGTATATGATAATCAACCTTCTGCTAGATCGTGAAGGATTATGTTATGTTTATGTTTTCTGAATTGTTAAGGGCCTTACAAACCCTGACGTTCTGAGGATTGCGCGCTTTTGGTCCGTACAAAAGGGGTCCATATGTTAAGCAAGATAATAAGTTCAAGTTAATAAAAGGTTCATAATTGTACATAATTGGTTCATGCATAAGTTGCACGACATTTGTTATGTTTTGTGAGATTATGTTTGTGCTTATTGGGCGAAAACTCACTAGTATATTTCATACTGTAGGTAAGAAGCATGCAACTTGATTGATGGGCCATGTGGACGATGCGGCGAGTGAAGGGCGGTGTGGGATACTACTACACAAATTATCCGCAAGCTTTTAATCATACGTATATATATATATATAGTTTAAAATAAAATTATGTAAATATGAAGTTTGAAGACTTGAATATGTCTTTACCTTTCAGTATGTATATATATGACAAGTTACTATATGAGCTACTCTACTTACATATGTTAAAAAAAAAAAAAAGCTCAAATTTCTAAGTAAGTTTAAGCTATTGAAATCAATAAGTAGTTTAAGTATGTATAGTAACGGTCCTACGTAGGTACAGGCGTTACATACTTAACCTACCATAACGGTTTTTTGAAAAAAGTGTCGTGGTAGGTAACCATTCTATGACGGTTTTCTAGAAAAACCTCATGGTAGGTTAGCCTACCACGATTGTGTTTTTGAAAAAACCATCGTGGAAAGTTACTATCTACCCATCATTTGACGCCAGCTTTGTCTATTTTACGAGAGTTAAAAAAAACTATCATGGAATCCAAATAGATTCCATGATCCTGGATATCACGACAGTTAGAAAACTGTCGTAAAAAAAGATACCATGACAATTAAAAACGGTTGTGGTATCTTCTTTTTGTACTAGTGACTCATGTTTCAAAAATGAATCTATTACCATTTAAAAAAAACAAAAAATTACCACGATTTTTTGAATGTTGAGAAAATCAATGTAAGCCTTGAAACGGTAGTTACAACTTATTCATCTTTGTATTTTTCTTGAACTGTAAATGGGCTGCGTTCGGAAAATCTGAAGGGTTAAACTAAGCTACGCTGACTTGCTCGGCTGGACCGTGCTTTAATTTTCTAAGGTGATTTGTAAGATTACTTTTTTTAAAATGAACGTCTGTAGATTAATATCCCACTTATAATAATCTCATTTTTTTTAAAAAAATTATACTAGATAAATATGGAGGGTTTAAAATAAATAGGAAAAAAAACAGAAAACATACCTATAGAAAAATAAGATAAGATAGATACACCACTATATCGGGATAAAAATATCTGTAATTACAAATCACAACACATAGAAAAACAAAAGAAAAACCCCAAACATTGCAAACAAATCCTACGACGATGAGACGATGGATGAAAGAGCCACCAAATAAAATAGTAGAGCCCGAGAGACACATGCCGTAGTCGAAGCACATGCTAAATGTCAGTGCGTGAGCCCCGCCCCGCATGCCACCATCATCGCACCGAAAAAACCATACTGCCAACACTAAAGAAATCCCACCGGTACCGCGCAAATCAAACCATTGAAAAATTTCAATTGCAACCTTAAAAGCGCCAATAATAATGCTTAAAGGCAACGGCCACCAACCTCTGCCCCACCTATTTTCATCCTTATCAGAGTACTGTAACATGCTATTTACTTTTGAACCGTTAAATGCCGTAGAAATTAACCTCATTATTGATAGACCTTTTTCTCAATCATTGTAGTTGATGATGAACCATGGTACAGGGTGCTGGGTACTCATGTGACAAACGAAATTAAGTTTGACAGACATGACTGTTTTCGGGTCTTGTGCTTTCCTTATCAAGAAATCTGATTGTGCAATTACCCTACCTGGCTCCGACAAAAATCAGGCTCCACATACTGTATATATGTGGATTCTGGCATTAAAACTCTTGCTGGCATTAAAACTGGTTATTTTGTTCGGACACCCTTTGAACTTTTCGATTTTGGCAAATTCAGCCCTTGATTTTTTTTTTTTTCCTTTACAATTAACTCTACAAACATGATTTTTTACATCATCTGTCTTTCTTGTTCAAATCAATTAAAATTTGGGTGTTTGTTGCACGTGAGTTGGACATTATAGTTCAGGCAGGACAATGTCAATCATTTTTTAATTAATTTTAATACGTATTTATTTTAAAATCTGAGGTTTAGGTTTGAGTTATTATTGAATGAGGTTTAAGTTTTCAAACAAATTTGTATTAAAATTAAGTGAAAATGATTGACAATTTCCTTAATTCTTAGGTTATATATGCAAGTCATGTACAAAAAACCGTTTAAATTTTAACGGATTTGAGTAAAAAAGACTGACAACGTAAAAAATTATAAGTATATATGGTGTCAATTGTGAAGATAAAAAATTTAAAGGATTAAATTATTGAATTCCAAAAGAAGTTCAGGGGTGTCCATGTAAAAAAACTATTAAAATTTTGACAGTTTTGGACCACTTTCATGTTACGTGCAGGTTGACAGAGTTGGCCAGTTCCAACATTTCACTCTATATCCGCAAGCAGTAGATGGAGGCATTTAAACACTTGCTATATGAAGTCAATTTTGTCATAAATATATGTTTCCAAAAAAAGCTGTCTGTTATTAGGATTCTGATCTCCAAAACTGAAAGGTCTGACTGTACGTGTAGTTACTTCCATAATAATTTGCATGCCTAATTAATTCGAGAACTTTCTATATTTGTTTGAAATATATAAGTGGGTAATAATTACTAAATGATGGAAAACCAGCAAGGCAAGTAACGTCTTGTATTGATTATGAGGATTGACCAGGGATATTGACATCTGGGTCCGAAAAGCCTGATCAGAATGATCCAAATAAGTACTCGAAATAATATTCCAAATCCAATTTAGATATAGTTTCATATCATAATTCAAATAATTCAAATAGTAAATATAAATTTTTATAAAAGATCACTATAAATTTTTTTTTAAAAAAATCGGTGAAAAACGGAATGTCAAAAGAATTATAAGAAACAGGTGATATTATCAAGACGCAGTATAATTAGAAAAAGGTTTGGTGGTAACTAGCTACTACCAAATAGTGTTATTGCGAAGGAAAACAACTTTGACATTGAGGAAACTGCTAATTATCCTCGTTACAAAAATCTAGCTACCACCAAATAGTGTTATTGCGAAGAAAAATAGTTTTAACATTGAGGAAACTCCTAATTATCCTTGTTACAAAAATTACATTACAAATTATGAACTATATGAATAAGTGTTAGTTTTGGCTTCATTGTCCTTTTTAGGTTTTTATCTCGAGACTTTTTGTAATTTTTATTTCAATTAAAATTACAAATATCTAATTTAATATCAACTATCATGACAATTTGAGAAAAAAATTACTTTATGCAACCAAACATGATAGTATTATAGATATCGTGGGACTCATATTATTTATTATCACTTCTCTAGACGTCCAAATGTCATATTTATAAGATGATCAGGTTATTTATATTCGATCATCATCGTTTAATGTTGAATATTTTTTTCTTTTAATTTTTGCTCATCATAATGAAGACATGGAAGGAATTGTCACACTTTCTGCTTTGGCTTATGAATGTAACAGAAGCGTAGCTAATGGTAAAAAAACTTGATCCATGAACAACATCGAGGAAAATCTCTATATATTCAGTAACTCCATGGTATCACGATCACGATCTCTTCTTGTTTGCGATATGTGAGTATTACTAGAACACCTCCACAAAACAAAAGGCCCAAAGGAGAAAAATGTGAAATGAGAGAGAGAATATTAATTCTGAATAAGATATCTTTCTTTTGTATGTTGAGATAGGTGTCTTATTTAAAGATATTTATCAGTTATCCCATTATCTCGTTAATAAGGGATATTGATAACTATATGATTTATTTATTTAACTTGATAAGATAAATTTATGAGGGCCACATCACTCACTATCAACAATAACAATATGGGACCAACCAGCAGGCTGCTTGTCATCTTGTCGCCGGACAGTTTTCACGCAATGCCCTTTGATACTTATCTTCTCCCTTTTGTGGCTGAAATTGGTGCCAAATATTATTAACTCTTGTCAACTAATTAATTACGTCATCAAATTTGGGCTTGAGTGACTGACCAAACCATGCAATTGTAACAAAGAAATGAGTCACCCATAATCAAGAGATGGCACTATATTTCTGAATTTTTGTAGACTATTCCTTTTTCACTACTTATTTGGGTTGCCTGAGTTCTCTACACGTCTACTTTATTAGTAAACCAAAAGTACACACACACACACACACACACATATTAAACATGATAAAACAGTGTAATATGTAAAAGTTAGGGAACCCCTGCTGATAAGATGGCGAATCCTACTGTCACAATAATATAATATATATATATACACACACACACACACACACATACAAGTTTAAATTGTCAGATTTATTTTTATAAAATTTTATTAATTATCATTTTTTTTTGTTATGAGTTAATGATTTGGGTTTTTTTTTTTTTTTTTTTTTTGGGTTGTAGAAAAACCCTGTCACATGGTTCTTCCACAATCCTAATGTTAACATGTAAAAGTAATCTTTCAGTGGAGTTTTTATCCTAGAATATTATTAAAGCATATCTAAATAAAAATTACGCAAAACTAGCTGAATCTTGATAAAAATCCAACACTCAAAACAAAATCTCACCGGTAGAGTATTTATTTAATCTCTCTACAGTAGAATTTGTCAAAACTACGTACTCACTTTCTAGAAAGAAGTTTTAGGGGGTAAATAACCAATTTATGCAATTTGAAGCAAATTTGAGCCTCGAATTGATCTAATATACGAACAAATAGATTTATGCACAAAGTAAAGAGGTGAGTACTCGAGATTATACAAGTTAACTCTAATGCAGGATCTATGTCCTCTCTAAATTAAGCTAGGGTTTCTCATTATATGAGATCAAGAAAACAGTTCAAGGAGCTTTGAGAATACAATAATGGAGGATAAATTAAATTATTGAGAATCAAAAGAAAATGGCAAAGCTTTACGTGAAGAAAAGGTCATTCAGCTGATGAGAATTCCTTTATTGGTAGCTCATGAGGCTTGAATACACAGTTATTGATCAACTCCTTTAATTCACACGGATTCTAAGCTTTTCTTTAATGTCAACTTGAGAATGATAATCATGTTCCCATTGATTAAAATGGACCAAATCTCGGCCTATTCCTCACAATTCCCATAATAGGAGGCTTTTCTAGATTATTTCCTAGATATTTAAGGAGGGTTAATTGACCATCTTCGACTTCAAGGAACTACATCCAATTTCAACCATAACTCCTTTCCAACTCGGCCAGTTATTGCTGGCCTAGGCTGACAAGACGATGGTGAGGATTGGAGATTGGAATCTACCCTCGGCAAGATTCCATACCGTACTGGTAAGGTTATGCTTTTAAAGGTTAGATTTTTAGTAGATTCTACCAGTTTATATACTTTTTAATTTTGATTAGAATTAATGTTTAGAAACACAATATTGATTATGACATCCTACTGTTAAAAGTGTTGGGATTGATGTCCACAAGATGATGTTAAAAATTTATTGCAATTTAAATAAATAAGTGATTATTTCATTTCATATGCATTGCATGTATGTTTGATAGTACTTTATAAATACCATAAAATTTCAGGATTATATCTGCAACCTTAAATATTGTACGTAAAAATTATATATGATAGGATAATATTTAATGATAATAATACGAATTTCTCAGTATATTCTAACCAAAAGGAAAAAATTATATCTGTAATAAATAATTTTCAATCGTAAATTCTTTGCAATCGGCAAGTTATTGCTGGCCCAGGCTGATAAGAGGATGACGAAGATTGAAGATTGAAGATTGAAATCTACCCTCAACAAGTTCCACACCCTATTCGGAAGGTTGTTTTCAAACGTTACATCTTTGGCATATTTTGTTAGTTTTATACACTTTTTCATTTTAATTTGATCTAATATTTATAAATATACAATATTGATTGTGATATTCTGTCGTAATAAAGATGCTTCTTATAGAAAAGAAGCTTCTTCCACGTGTAATTATTTGAGCTTAAGACGTCAGGTCTTTGAAAATATCTTTTGGTTTCATGAATTGGAAGTATTGTTAAATCATCAAATAATAAATTAGCGTTCAAAGTATTGACCACTCTAAGTTTAGATTTGAATTTTTTATTTTAATATTTAAGCATTTGTTTGGTGTTCCAATTGGAACTCAAATTTTTTATTTTAATTTTTGTCTTTCTTTTAAAAAGTTAATAAAAATTATAATTAATTTTTAAAAAGTTAACAAACTCCAACTTAAAATTTTCATCTCTAACTAATAAACCAAACGAAGGCTAAAGTAGTAGGAGATATTTTATGAAATATCATCACTGTGAGAAAAAGGGGAGTAAAAAGACTAGAGGCAAGTTATTCTAGGAATATGAATCCCAGCTCTTATCTATATATCGGGGCAAAGCTGAGAGAGGCATATCGCTCGTCGATAACGACAATAACGGGGTGGCCCAATGTTATGCACGACGTCTATCACTTCTCTATTTTAGTTTAAAGCATTTTTTTAATAATGAAGAATATTTCATCTTTATTCTTCTTCTCATAAAAATGAAATGACCAAGCTAATGATTCGAAACCAAATTACGTCATTACGAGCTGATGAGTTGGAGAATATATAAATATATAGATACATATATATTATACTCTTTAGAGAACGAGTCTAGCTCGTCTATATGTATAGTATTTTCTGTTAATTTATATAATTTGTAGTTAAAGTATTAAAATATAACTAACTACATAAAGTTACATAATGTTAAGCGTAAATCAATTAGTAATAATAATTTTTTAAAAAAGAAAATTATATGTATTGGATCTAAATAGTTGACGAATGGGAGACTCATCTTTATATATATATAGACGTAGATGTAACTGTCTTTCCTTATAATGCATAAAGCCGTAAACCATTTGAATAGAGAAAAGATAGCATATATAGTGAATATTATCTCATGAGTGTCTTCTTTTTTTTTTTTTTTTTTTTTGTCGTATTATTTCTTTCTATCTCTCTCTCTCTTTTTTTCCCCTCTTTTTAAATAGCGTTGAGTTGGAGGTTTGTCATGGGAGGCCAACCTAATGTATTGATGTCTTTCATGCCTCCACTCATTAGAAGGAGAAACAAATTATGGGAAAAAAGAACAGTTTAATTTCAACCTTTTAAGTTTTACTTGTTAGGTTTTTAATAATAAGGTTTATTATGTGAATTGATTTTAAAAGATACAATTTGGACTTAATCTTCTGTCATCAGCTTTTGTTAGTTATGTGGTTTTTAATTTGAGTGGAATTTTCTATTGAGATTGTAATGTTTTGGTTATTTTTTCTTTTAAAATTGTGTAATCTTTTTTTGTTTTTTAAAATCTTAATAAATTGAGTTAGAAACTTGATATAAGATGAGTTTATAAGGTTTTGAAAGATAATTGATTGTTGAGTGGTTTTATTAGCATATCCCTATTGACTCTCCACACCCCTAAATTAGTCAACTCTTTTAATTACAAAGAAACCCAACAAAATAACATTAAAGTACAACTATTATAGACTTAGTTACGTAAATGAAATTCTATCATTAAAAAAAAAAAAAAAAAAAACCTCAACTGTATTCTTTTTTCTTTCCACATACCTACATATCAAATTCCCAAATAAACAACTTATAAACATAACTACTTTGAAAACTATAACAAAACCCTAATTTTCACCATAATTTTTAACTATTTTTCTTGTAAAATTTTAAATTTTACCTACAAATAGAGTAGAGAAATCAATTTAAAAATTAATAAACATGTTCTTTAGAGTGAGTTTCGGGCAATATATCAACCTTTTCATTTGATAGAAGCATATTCTTGATATTACCAAAATAGAACATTAATAAAATTAAAAAAAAAAAAAAAAACAAAGGTGACTGTCTCAAAAGAAATTTAAAGTTGTGGGGTGCTTTTTATTTTATAAATATAGGAATAATTTAGGAACACATACGGATATGTAATAAGTTAATTTAATCAGTTTAAATTTAAGAGAAATGTGTGCTTAAAAGAAGGGTGAGAAGAGTTAATAGGGCTGTGTCAACTGGAAAAAGAAATCATTAATTAGTGCAGTCATTGCTAATGTCACAGAGATGTGGACAGAAACGCACAAAACATAGCAACATCCAAGTGTTATAATATTGACTATAATAATCTCTCATCTCATAAATTCATACCTATTATATAAGTTAGATGAACACAAAATTGAGAAGACAGTTGTAACACGGGAGCATTATATATATCATGAACCGATATATATACATATATAGGTAGGGAATAAATTCGTCCATAATATTGTTCTTTGCTTTCTAGGACAAATCATGCTTTGTTATTTGCATGTATATACATTATTTCAGCACATCAAACAAGCAAATTGATTTGGTTGGCTCTTTTTAGCTAAAACCAAGTTAGATTTGATTCCGCATGAGAATAATCTTTGGATCGGAAGCTGCTACGTACATGCCAATGGCAGTAATTTGATTTATCTCTCTGCTTGTGAATTTTTGTTTTGTGATATGAATTTATTTTTTTGTGCTTCAATTTGTAAAAGCATTATAATGTGTCTATCAATCGAGTTTGTCCGATTACTTTGTATTGTCGGTGGTGACATGGAAAGTTGGACTTATCCTTTTGACTGGCCAAGTGGTATATGCAATGCACATATATATCTATCTATATATACATAATTACCTTTTGACAATATTCTTCGATTATCCTTTTTTCTCTTTTTTCTTTTCCTTAAATAAATTTTTTTTTTCATCTTTTTTCCACTAGTGTAAAATCCTCGTTTCAGTCGTGGATTTGAATTTAATTAATTAATTACTTCATTTTCAAACTTTTAAAATGGTAACCTTTTTTTTTTGTTGGGATAAACTCCTTGGAGTTAAGGATACTAGCTACTCAGAAGGAAAAATAGCATCTGAAAAGAAACAAAGTAATTAATAGAATCACGAGCAATAAGAAATTAGGGAATGCAGTAAGTAAGAAAGAAAATGATCGGTCTAAACAGCTCAAAAAAAAAAAAAAAAAAAAAAAGGAAGAAAGAAAGAAAATGATCGGTCTAACGATCAACTCATAATAATAAAATAATGTATTTTCTCTATATAAAAGGTTTTTAACGATGGATATTACAAGTTACTATCTATGTTGAAGGTTGCTTTTGCTTTTGGGATCAACTTCCTGTCATTTATTTTTTTCATTAGTCTAGTTTCTTATTTTTGATGCCTTAGAGTGTGATTCCTGCATGCATTTTATTTTTCGTTTTAATTCTCACATTGTTCGTTAATTGAATTGTTATGGTGATGCCAATTTAGTTGGGATACCCTTCTACATTTTGATGCTAGTCCTTTTCTATTATTGGGTTCTAAAAATCCACGGAAGGTATATCATGTTCCGTCTGGTTTTTATTTTTTATTTTTAAATATATGTAGTTATATAATAATAATTGTGTTTACCTTTTGAACAAAGACTATAAAATGTATTCCCTCACTAAGTTTTTATAATAACAATCAAGTAAAGATACCGGTCACAGTAATCATTATATTTATGCAAATTTTAGATATTAATCAAATCCCATATTCTATTTAGAGAGAAAAAACCTATATAGTCATAACAAAATGTAAAGAGTACGATCGTAAAAATCAAAATCAGAGCAAACTAAAAAGAGAATCCTAGGACATATAAGATGGTTATAAGGGATTGGGGAAGAAAAAGAAAATGCAAATTTTATATTTGAAATCAAAATTGAGGTACTTTATAAATATTAATTAATATAGTTTCATTACACAAGTATATATGCGCAAGACTTCTTGTTGTCTATATTTTTTATTTCTCTCTCTTTTTCAGATCATCCTGTTGTGACATTGTTTTAAATTAATCAATTTTTTTTTTAATTTTGAACTGGATATTTAAACTCTATGTCTTGTATTAGTATGAAATTACCATAAGCTTATGTCTGTAGCCTCTGAATGCCTACTTTCACATAATTACTATCAATGAATTGTTTAGCAACAAAGCCACTTATACCAAATACGTCGTGCACTTGATCTCTTCCATGGTCAAAATCAAAATGATTCAACAACTTTTCAATCTTCGGATGGTGGCCTTTTCTTCTCTTTAGGTGATATGGATTTTCAGAAAACAAATGGCTTTGAAAACATGAATTTTGAACGTTGTAGCATCTTATACAAAATTAAGTTCATATGTCTCCTTATTTGTGTCCTCATTCCTGTTCCTCCAATAATAATATAATACGTGTATAATTAACATAATTTTTTTAATTGATTTGTTATGATATTGTAATTAAATATATATATTTAATTGACGTGTCATGATATTATTGAAAAGATATGATGGGGACATGAATATGGGAACTCATGAGTTGGCTTTATTATTGCATGTGTCACAAACTTGGAGTTGTGAACAAATACGTTGATGATTTGTTAGTTTTACATAGTTTAATTAGGAATGAAAGTAAAACCTAGAAAAGCCCCGCAAATAATTATGGTTCATTAGATGTCTCCACATGATGGATCAAAGTCAATACTGATGGAGAGACAAACGGATCTCTAGGTCTAGTTGGTTGTGGATGAATTTGTATATCTTCAAGAGAATTCCGTATGGGATATTTTGCTAAGCCATTCTCCCTAATTACCATTTCTATAACTGACTGGCAACTGAATGCCGGATTCATTCCCAGAATCTTTTTCTCCCCAAGATTTTTCACTTAGATTATTAATTGAAAGGTTTAACGAGGCCCCCGTTTTAAAAGAGAGTATATCCATTTTTCTTTTTCTCCTTGCTTTGTATGTCAGAATGTCGTTATTTTATTTATTTACTTATTTATTTGTTATTTTTAAGTTTAACCTTCTCTGGTTGTTTTCCTTTTCATCGTCTCTCCTATGTCAACCAATGTTTTGAACATTTTTTTTTTTGACCATTTTTTGAGAGATTTATTTTTCTTGATGAGTAGAGTGAGGACCCTTTTTATAGAGTTCGGGGATTAATGACACTTTGTTAGAATAGGATGCTTGTAAAACAATCGTGCTTTCACATTTATATATCATTATAAATATTTTCGGCTTTTATTCAATAAATTACTTGTTCACTTTAATTTACTTACAGATTTGTTAGAATTAGATACTTCATAATCCATTTCTTTTAGATATATTTTTGAGTATATATGTTGAGAACAATAAAAAGCAACTATAATATTGAGAAATTAAGCAGAAATTAGTTGTTCATCAATTGGTAAGTACAGCTGTACACACTTTATTCTGATAAGGTTGTTATGTCCTTTGCTTTTTGCTTTTTGGTGGGATGACTTATCTATGTCGTTTGTGAATGTGTTATGAAACAGGGACATCTATGGATTAGAAAATAAATGGGACATGACAGGACGGACATACAAGAACTTGTATTCTATCAATAAATGGTTAATTAATATATAGACCTTAATCCTGAGTGATTGACAGACTCATATTTTTTATTTTGTTTTTCTTATAGCACCAACGAGTGAGAATATTTGGTGGATCAATATTCCAGTGTGGAGATGTACTATATTGGATAGTAGGTCACTCATAAATTTGAGATTCATAATTACTTCATATATATATATATGAAGATAAATGACATCCCCATATATATAATGTTAGTTTGGGACTCTCGAGTGAACAAGATCTAGTGTCTACTGGGTGCACTAAACTTTTATTTTTGATATGTTTTTAGATAAAAACACTCATTAGAGAATCAATAGTATTCATAGACAAAGATATATAATTGGAAAGTTTAGAATGAAATTAATCCTCATGTAGCTTTCATTATAGATGCTCATAGTGAAGGGTCTCACCACATAGTAATTAACTATAGCCGTGGACAAAGAAAGCTATTTGATTGTCATCATTAGCTTTTTGCATAAATATATACACATATACTCTTATATAAAAGAGTAGTTTTGATTCTTCATAGTGGCGCAAATCAAAGTTAATAACGATATTTAATTGAACACTGATTGTGATCAAATTAATAACCGGTTATTGAAACTTTCACTATTTAAGTCCACTTGGTCCCTATGTTACCTTCATGATATATATGAATTGACTCTGGAAACTGGAATATACATTTCCATATGTACATTGCACCTTAATATGTTTGCTTATATCACTTAAGCCTCCTAGCATGCACGAAGTTTTTTTTTTTTTTTTTAATAAAATTTTTAGGCTGGAAGTTCTAGATATATTTCCCATATATTACTACATTTAAAAAAAAATGGAATTAACATATAAATATATTTAATCCACCAGTTTAAATCTCCTAGAAAGTCCATCGGTGAGTACACTATACTGTTGTTTCTATACATTGTACACATAAATATATATATATATATATATATATGTATGGAACTGATGAATGAAGGATATATAGTATAAGACAAAGATCAGACTGCATTGATATTGGCTTGGTATATTTTTAAATAGAATTAATCTGTAAAGTTGCTAGTCCATTTCCTTTGGTGGTGGTCCAGGAAAGCCCGCAAACTTTCGTCTACCACAAATTAACATGGCAAAGAAATGAGGATAAGTAATCGCAATGAATTTAGTGAACATGCTTTCTGTTTCTTTGACCTGAGAGAAATATTACTTCCTAACATTGAAGAAAAAAAGACTACAAAATGAAAGAAAGTTCAGAAACCAAACACAAGGGCTGTAAAAAAAAAAATTATAAAAAAAAGGGAGAAATTTAGAATGTTACAAAAATGACAAATGAAAAAAATTGGAATGAAAAGAATGATCAAATTCGATTTTATTTATACGCCTTGAAATCCTTTCCACTTCAAACACTAGGCTCCGCCAATTTATCACAAGATTATGAAGCCACTAATTGCATTTCTTTTCTACTGTTTGCGAGATCTGGCCAAAATACTTCCACTTCATTTTCAACTTGATGCTCCCATAATTGACAGGATTCATCTCATCATTAGCCTTTTTGCGTGCTATCCTTATCCTTCATCCCCATTACGGAAAAAAACATAAATCCAATCCAGCAACAAATGTTAACATAACAAGAAAGATAAGAGAGATGAACACGAAACAATGCCACATAAAAGGCAAAAAAAAAAAAAAAAAAAAAAAAACAGAAAACAATGCGTGATCCATGCGAAGATTCTCGCAATCGCAAATTGGGGCTGCACAATTCATCAGGAATCTTGGACATATGTACGTTTCTACTTTCTGCGAAAGTTTTTTTTTTTTTTTTTTTTTTTGGTTTGAAAATATCCTCTCTTGAGAGCTTCCATATCCAGTTCCGTCCACAAACATCAATATGCAGAAATGGTCCTACTTACATAAAGCCGTTGACAGACGATATCTCTCTTCCTTTCAATGACGACATTTCAATTACGTACAGATCCAGGCAAAAGATTAGAAGTAATTAATAAGGGTTTCACATATTTCATTTTCTTAATTCGGAGAAAAGAAAAGAAAATGACAGGCTTACAAAGTTGAAAACCTCAAAGACCACAAAGAAGGAATTAACTAAAACAGTTTTCCTCCTAGAAATTAAAGCCGGTTAAAAGGGTCTCACTAACATGTTAAAATTCATATATACACATATGTTTACATTTATGTGTGTTTAAAATTGGACATAAATTCTTAATCTAAGAAATTTCTACCCGACTTAATAGTTGTTGTTGGTGTTTAAATTTTTTTTTTTTAAATCTCAAAATTGGCTTTCTTTGAACATGACAATGAATGAAAGTTAAATGAGTTCGAAAAACACAACATTTTTCATCTTACAACAGCACAATAAAAATTAAAAAAGCGCACCGGGGTTTAGCTGATCGGCTAATCGAACTCCGAAACTTAATAAATAGCTTGGCTGCATTAAAAAAAAAAAAAAAGAAAAAAAAGAAAGAAAGAAAGAAAGCAAAAAAAAGCCCTTCTTTTGAATGCTTATGCGTGCTATTAGCTTGTAGATCGAAACTACAAAATTGCCTGGACGCTCAGATCATTCTGAAATCGATCCTGCCACATATCTCTTTTTAACATGAACATGACAGAGAGAAAATAGAAGGAAAATTGTAAGTCCACGGAACAAAATTCAAAGTTTTGAAATAATTAGAAAATGAAAAATGAAGATATCTAGTACATAAGATTAAACGTGTATGTGCGTATATAACTTTCTATAAATACATAGAAATGTTGAGAAGAAAACGACAGGGAATGGTGAAAGGGATAGAGACGAAGGGGTATTAGTAAGAGGGGCTGAAGGTGGATGACAGAAGCATAGAGAGCACAAAGGAGTGAGATGCAGACTACTTTTGCATTTCATCATCTGTGCTCTCTATCTTCTGTCAACAGCCTTTCCAATGCCCTCCCTCTATTAATTTCCCTACTCCTTACCCTTTTTTATTGTAAAATCATGTAAATCTACATAATATATATATATCAGAAGGCATGATAACTATATGTGTGTGTATGAGAGAGAGAGTGAGATATATATAGAGAGAGAGAGAGAGAGAGATGGGCTATAATAGACTTCTCTGGCTTCTATTTATAGGAATAAGGAAATACCCACAAAATGAAAAAGAATGGTAAATAGGGTGTTCTGGATAGTACTGTACCCTATAGCTTAAAAGTGTGGTTGTACTGAACAAAAAAACTTTCTAATAATGTACTCTCTTCACCATTTGTAACCGTTTTTCACAAGATAAAAATTTCGCACAAAGGACACTTTTCTCCTTTGTAAATATTCTAATGGTACGTGTTCCAAATCCATGCATACTATTTCAACTCAAAGAAAATATCTGTCATTTTTTCACTTTTACTACCTTTTTTAATTTATTTTTAATTTTTTAAATGCTGGATTAGCACAAGGAAAATCCACCATATATATATATATAAATATATATAAAATGTAGCTCTTCTCTTGTATTTTATTTGGTATGGGTCTTTACAAGGTTTTAATGAAACCTCTCTTATTAAAATAAATCTTGTGGTTTTTTAGCTATCTCTTTTAACCCTATTTTCTTAGAGTTGTTCGTTTTTCAATTCCAACTTTTATTTTTTTCAGCATATCTAATGGAAGTTAAAATTAATCACATAGTATGTTTGTGAAACTGCTGAAGTATCTATATTTAGAA
Source organism: Ficus microcarpa (assembly GCA_025413485.1). Lineage (NCBI taxonomy): Eukaryota > Viridiplantae > Streptophyta > Magnoliopsida > Rosales > Moraceae > Ficus > Ficus microcarpa. The sequence goes on along the minus strand of CM046380.1, from coordinate 13,582,681 downwards.
TATATGATGAGAAGCAACAACTGATATTACAGTGAAAAAGGAGATCCCAGATAAGATTAGCATCTTTGAAGATATTTCATTCCGTGCTAAGCTCCTCACTCAATATGGGAGGGTATATGTGGATATAGAAGCACACTTGAGGCAAAGTTGAATGATTCATAAAGCTCAGTGTGCTACATAAAATCTATCTATTTACTGAAATTTCCCAGCAGCTTTATCTGATATGCCCCATGTGCATTAAGATTTTCTGCAATCTTCTGGAGATCATGTTTAGTTGTAACTAAGATGGGGTGAGTGATTCTGATATATACATATACATATACATATATATATATATATTCATAAAGTCTTGGTCGTGGTATAAGTTGTTATGCTTCACATCTTGCTGACCAATGGTTTGTTGTGCGTTAGCTAGACCCAAAAAGATATGGGGCCATGTACAAAAGGAACAGCGCTTTCAAGTGGTTGAAATACTTTCAAGTGGATGGAACACAATTAACCACAATAGGGACTTTGATATATGCCATTCAGCCGCGAAGCCAATATTATTTTAGTGAGAGCATATATACAATAAATGAGATAATGCATTAATAATAAGGAGATATATGTAGAGAAATCAATTTTTAATGGGGACAATGAGAGAAACATTAAGTTTTAAATGTAAAAATTAAAGATCAATTTACTGTGAATTGAAAGTCCGCACTCAATTATGAATACCTCCGTTCCAGTATGCATTAATATGAGGACAAACTAATCAAAGTTTTTTCTACAGGGTTAAGAAGATCTAGCCAATAGGGTAACTTGTGTTGGAATTTATCTAGATCAAGAAAATGACATTTTTGAATTTATTCTCTAGCTAAGACAGGAACCTTTAGAAAAGACACCCCCCACTTCAATTGAAACCCAGCCGCACATAATAGCATATAGCTCTACCTCAAACAGTGCAGGTGCAGTCTAGTCTATGGTGGGCCAGTCAACATCATCTAATGAGTCATATTGAAAGAAGTTTGTCCCTTCAATTCCAAGATGAACATCATATTTGACGGTACATATTAATATTGGTAAACACCTAAATTCTCCTCCAAGGTCCCATTAATTCTGCATGTAACATATATGAAAACAAAAACAACAATATTACTTTTAATGTAACATTGACTTTAAAAATGAATATAATAAAATGAAATTTATCCATTACTGAATAATTAATTTTATACCCAAAAAAAAAAAATCATTGTCATATAAAGTAAATGTAATTATTACACCCTGTATTTTCACATGATCTTACAGTGGACTGAAAGCAAATTTTGTCACACATTTATATTTACAGCTACAGAATGCAGTTGTTGCACAGTATATCTATGCACTATATGTTTATATATGAAAAGCCTCCAATCTAGTGGTATTTGGATCGACACATGTAACATCAAGACTAATATCTTATAATATTAACTTATTTATATGTCATATTTTGTACGTTATTACTTGTTATTTGTAGTAAAAATTCTAAATTTAACGTTATCTTATGTAGATAAACTAGTAATTACATTAGTTTGATGAATAAAAAAGTTATATTTACCAAATTTGTACTCATCTATGGAGGCAAAATGACACATACACACATATACGCTAGTACTTTAGGGAGAATAACTTCAATTTCAACTTTTGAGTATCAACTTATATGACATGTGAGTTGTTATTTTTTATTAGTAAATATTTAAATCATTACCATAAAATAAAAAATTGAACGATTTCGTTGAAATTATTTGTTTGAAAATTTCCCGAAAAGCTAATCATCATAGGTTTTTAATCTTATTTGCTTTAATTAAGGGTACGTATTCTTCAAATTTCATTTTCTCGGAGACTTCCGTTTTAAATCTTTTGAAGAAGCCCTATCAAAATTGAAGGCAATAAAAATCTATTAGACTGAGGACCACTTTGGCAGAGTGGTCCATGACTATTACTAGTTTTTGGTCACAATAGAATATATCATGTGACGATAGAATAGATTTCTCTCCGACCCTTAATTATTTTGGTTGAGATATTTGAGAGAATATATATGTGACGCTAGAGGAGATTTCTTTCGGCCATCTCATAAATTATTTTGATCAGCAACTACTTTATAACCAATCAGAATTTTGGAGAAAACATAACCAGCGCGTCATAAAGGAAATCTCATGTGACAATATTATACTCTTGTAGTTCTTTTATTTTTTATTTTTATTTTTTTTGAACACAATCAACCATACACATATTTTTCACGAGATAGATCGACCATAATATTATATTCTTGTAGCTTGACATTATAAACAATATATGTACATTAGATGACATGTGAGTTACTATTCTTTTATTGATATTATGTGTTTAGAATATTGTTACATCAATTGATTGCATCTGTTAATAAAAAAGATAACAGCTCACCATCACGTGAGTTGATGTTCTAATATACCGCTACTCTATTTTTAAACTCCCAATGTTTAACCTAAACAATGTTTTGTCACCATGATCATAAGGCCAAAATTATCCATAGAAATCGTGCACTGTCAAATATGTATATCTGGTTTGTAAGATAAGAAAAAACTATCAACTATATCATATATATAGATTCTGATCTTTTACTTCTCCTCATTTAGTTTTAAAAGAATAATAAATAGAAAGAGTAAAATTTTTTACTTTTTAAACAATCAACTTCATATGGCTACTTCTGGTTCTATTCTTTCTCTAGTAAAAACTATATTAACTCATAGCATGCTTTTTGAAAATGATGACTTAGGATATCTTAAGAATCCGTTCGACAAATCAGTTTCAATAGAAAACTTGGTTCAAATTCCTTTTTCACTTTTAACTTTTTTCCAGGAGAAGAATATTTGTATAAAATATAAAGCTAGTTAATTATTTTTGGGCTCCAACTCATTCGGGGTATGGATTATTTGGGACACTGGTAACCCTGTGCCGAAGTCTGTAGATTTTTATGCTCCCCCATTTGGACGGCTCTTCATCCGTTTCTTCAATTTTGTTGTGACAAAACAAATGGCTTTTGGTGACAGGTCTGGACTGAATTCTAGACGTCTTTTTGGCTTGGATCGCAATACTAGTAGAAAAGATAGATTTGACGAATTCATGATGTTTAGAAACTGTTGATTCAGACAACGACAATGGCTTCGAACGATCATCAAATGTCCTTCGTGTGGCGACTTCTTTTTGACTTTGCAGGGCACGTTTGATAACAGTAGTCGAATGTTCTACTTTCAATGACGGTTTTCATTAGGAAATAGTCATAAAAAGTGTTAGGATTGGTGGTTGCAGGCATGTAATTCTACATTTGACTCTATCATAAGATGCAGAGTTTGAATTCCCCAATCCTCAAGTTTTTTTGTTTTTATTTTTATTTTATTTTTTTTAAGTACTAGTATAAGTGCTTTTAAAGCAATAATTGTAAATTGTTATGACGTTATAAATTAAATATGGTTTACATGATTTTATTGATACATTTATTGTGTGTGTTTATAATTCATTATAACAATGAGCAGTACATCATAAAAATTCAATACTTGCAGTAACAAGTTATATGAGTTAAAAAAACTTAGAATAAACCTTTGTTCAGAATCGATAAATAAAGTTTGGTCAATTTATTTTGATAAGATTTTGGTGTTGGTTGTTTCTCAATAGGGATGATCTTATTTTGGATTGTTGTAAGATGCGACTATAAAAAGCAAACCAGTGTTTTATAGACACAACAATCCTCTTGCTCTGATGGAGAGAAGAACTTATCATTAAGAATGGATAAATGCACCCAACCTAAATGTTCAAGTTTAGGTTGATCGAGCGTCACCCATGTTTCAGAGGGCGTTAATAGAGCTCTTCAAGTTGTTGTTGTTGTTGTTGTTGTTTTTTTGTTTTTTTGTTTTTGGTTTTATTTTATTTTTTTTAAATGTTATATGTTGTTCATGTTTAAAATATACGAATTTCAACAGTTTTAATATTAGGCTTGTGAGAGACAAATATATTATAATTAGAGTTTTTAAAGATGGAGATATCATGGAAAACCATTAGAAAATATGAATTTGATGAAAGTAACAGGAGAAGAAAAGGTTAATGCGGTTTCAAATTATGAAGATGACATTTTTTTGATGATTTTAAAGTTGCACAAGATGATTTCATTGATGAACCACAAGAGTTCTAGTCAAGGATGGAGAGAGAAACCTATTTATTCGAATTGTACAAAGTTCATAGAGATTTATGCTTTTGCGCGATTATTTAATTTAAACACAAGACATGGATGGAGCGATCAAAGTTTTCTGACATGCTTTCGTTTTTAGGAAAGTCGTTACCATAAAATGGTGAGATGCCTCCTACCTAATTTACTGTTTACCTAGTAAATTTATTGTTTACGTCATTTATTTTCGTAAAATTATTATTTACTAGAATTTCTTAAAAAAAAAAAAACTTTAATTCTCTTTTTTCTTATTCTAAAAAAGTTTCATTTAAGCTCTTAGGTTTTATTTTATTTTTAATTATTAACTAATGTTTTAACTTCCTTTTTCCTATACCCATTATTTCCAAATATAAAAGTCCAAGTTAAAAAGAAAAAATTCGTGCAACATTACTTAAGTAAAAATGTTCAGAGGTAAAAAATAAAAATTATTTGTGTGTGTATATATATGTATTTTAATAGAAAAATAGGCACTATTGCAAAATGTATAATAAACGATGGACTTTCGACGTTGATTTTGTTATAAAAAAGAAAAATATAATAAGCTCCTAGTACAAAGACGACACGAAGATAATATACCAGAATCATCGTGGAACCTAAATTTTGTACGAACGAGGGCTATAAACATTAATAAGCAATAAATCCATATATAACTTTATCATAAGATGTTGAGTTTGAAACCCTTAATTATCTCTCTCACTCTCTCTCTCTCTTTTGTAAATAAAAGTAAAGTGAAAGAAAGAGACATATAGAAAATGAAAAAAAATAAGGTTACAAGATTTTTAATCTTTTGTTACACTATTAATTCAGTTTAACTTTTTTTTTTTTTTTTTTTTTTTTTGATTCAAGCTCCCCACAACAATTTTTATAGCTCCATCCTTAGTTCTAAGACTTAATCTGAAAGTCTTAAATCAAACAAAGATCGACAACATGTTCGTTACATCATTTAAAAGAATCTATGCCGCCAGCGAAGGGTATTTACGCGCATTGGTGCACGTCAATCAGAATAAAGGTACGAAAAAAATCCTCAATGTCATTCAGTATGATACAAGTAAAAATAGTGATTTTGAGGGGAAAAAAAAATAAAGTACAAATATTGATTTGACTGTAACAGATTGTTGGCTGCTTTGATATTGGTCTTTCTACAATATTTACAATTTAGAATTAATTTTATTCGCATGAAATAATAGTATTAAAAAAAAAAAAAGAAACCTTTGAAGGATGTGAACTTTTTTGGAGGGATGTGAACTTTATTAGATTTAGTTGGATTTTTTTTTTTAATCGTAGGACATATGACTCATATTTATTTAAAATAAATAGCAACATTTCTACTTAAATTCTTATTCTGTTATCGGATGAACTAGTCCCAATAAGATCTTAGTTGGAATAACTTTATAAGTAGATTTTGGTAGCTAGATGACAAATGAAGAATTTGTGTGACAAATCAGAGGATATGATGCTTTGACAAGTCGGTGTGTTGCTTTTTCTTCCTTATTTCTATCACTACTATTTATGTGCACTTTTTGTTATATTTTTGACCGAACATTATTTGTTTAAATCGTGAACCAAACCAATTGTAGAAAAGAAAACCATTTGAAAATTGAAAGATTGATAAGCCTTTCATTCCCCAACAGGATAATTAGAATATTGGACCCAAAACCCATCATACATCCATAATTCAAACAAGGATCATAATATATTCTTCTCTTTCTTTCTTTCTTGTCAGTCGGTGTAACAATTCGGGCTGTTTTCTTAGGTTGAGAAATGCTCAGCTTTAATAGCAATAAAAATACAAATTTAAATAAATAAATAACAAACACGTAAAATTCATGCAGATTTGCCCAATATATAATTACGTTATGTTTCAACCTATACTAATTCATTAAAGTGATCAAAAAGAAAGGTTCATAAGAAGCTCACAGACCCTCAAAAAAAAAAAAAAAATTTTGTATGTTTTTCTCTAATCTATCTCATAATTAACCCTGACAACGACACCCCTATTTATATATAAAAACTAAGGGTCGGGTTCATTTGGAACACCAATTGAAGTTAGAGTTTTTAAAGTTTTTTATTTGAAATGAGTGAATGTGTGGAAATGTGTAAATTGAAAATGAACCTGATATTTAAACAGTGTACAAACCTGATATATGTTAGGAAAAAAATAGTAACTTGAATCTTATTTTGTTACCTCTCATCATGTGAGCATTTAGATACAAGAATCATTTTATTTCAACTTGAACTTTTAAAGTTTGAGTTTTTTTAAAGCATAAGAGAGAGAAAAAGAAATGTAGATTTAACTTTGAGTTGTGAAACTAAATGAATTTAAAAATTACAAAACTCTAACTGAAGTTGGAACAGCGAACAACCCCTACGATAATTAATTTTACATTTTTTTTAATTTTTCGTACTACTCTGTAAAAGATTAATTGTGCTCCGCAATTTTGCAGTTTTTAAAGAGAAATTAATGCGGCGTTTTATTGTCCTTAAGCGTCATGGATTCTCCCATATCGCACGCTATAGCAACTTGCCAAGAAACATGGAGAGAAGGGAAAAAAACAAAAAAATAAAAGGTTGATGCATAAGATCCAAAAATCCAAAGCCATCCCTCAACGCACATTACTTATCTTTAACTTTTATAGATCATTTTCCTTTCCCACAATCACTTCTCTTACTTTCTCATATTTCATAAAGTGAACGATAAGTTGGCAATTATTGTGGGGCGGTGGGGGTTTCCAATTACTTATGTTCTACATTATTGTTGTTGTTATTATTATTGTTTTTAAAAGTATTCGAATTCCCACCCAACATAAGACCAACGTGTCGACCCCCCACAGCCTACTTCATCATTTGGGACCTCGCTACGAGCCAACCCATGACATGACTTCTCACGGTAACCCTAAAAAAATCTTGGACATCTGGCTGTGCATTTTGCATATTATTTTTTGTTGGATAGTTTCTTTTCTCTTTTATTCCCTTCAATCAAATAACCAAATATCATGCCGTTTTTGGAGAAGGCATTATTCTTTGGGAATTTTGAGGCTTCCCTTTTTTGGATTGGGGGCCTTAAGATATTACCCATAATGGGAGGACCAATTATCCTCATCATGTCGATCAATTAATCCATATTGAATATATACACAATACATACGGGTGATTCATACGAGTGCCATTCGAAAAGGATATCTCTCCATTATAATAGTGCTAGTTTTTTTTACCTTCAATTATACGAGGATAAAAAAAATTCAAGAAAGAGAATAAAAAACATGCACATATTTATTTAAGAGACTGTTTTCCTTTTTTTTTTTTTTCTTTTAATATATACATACATGCATATATATATATATATAGCAGAAGTGAAAAGAAATAAAGATAATTATTAAACAAGAACGAATACAATTACAAATCTTTATTATTAATCGAGATAATATAAGATAATTTCTTTGGCGAAAACCATCACCTAAAATCCCAAAAATATTTATGTTGGATCACCAAGAATCTATTAACGAATAAGCAGAAGCGTACCTGTATCTATAACAGTTAATCACTTTCTAGAACTATGCGGTTGGCCTTTCAGATCAACACATTTTTCAAGAGAATTCTTTAATCTTCTCTGTGTTCTCTCTCTGATGATGGGATGTCAGAATTGAGTAGTGATAATAATATGTGTGATCCGGGGACCGCAATCATTATATACAGATAACTTCCGTGTTATCTTTTTGTACTTTTATTTTAACTCATCATAAAAATAGAAATTATCTTTTCAGGCTCTGCACATTAAAGGCTCACATCCTATCAGATACATTAAAGTCCAAATCAACCAAAACTTAGTAGATCACTTTTAATTGGACTTAGCTTTATTTGACAGTCCACAATACATAATTATTCACATATAAGCCCAATGTTGGATTAATGATCCAACAATCTTCCACTTGGGTTATATATGTAATCTTATAATTATGCTTTGCAAAAAACAAACGAATAAGCTCAACTTTGCTATCATTACCAAAATGTATATATAACCAATTTGGTCCATCAATCATACCAACATATGATCAAAGCGGTCTTCATTACAACTGTTATAACTCAATTCATCAATGGTCATGTATGCTGATACAACTAAATGACATGGATCATAATGTGGATGGTAGCATGGAAATTTTATGTAATGTGATTTTAACATGTCTATTTCCAACTGATCCACCCTTAAACCTTAGTGAGAACAAACCATATTAACATCAGAGTGTAAATAAATAAAAACTTTATTTATGCAGAAAATAACCTCAAAACATTCATAAACTGAAATAACTGAAAATATATCTATATTGTAAAAGCATCTAAAATTACAAACTAAACTGAATATCATCAATTAATATGACACCCATATGAGCAGTGTGCTCATGAAACACTTTGGGTGGTAATCCCTTAGTAAGCAGATCCGCAACCATGGAGTTTGTTTCGATGTGTATTGTAGACAATTATCCACTATGAACTATTTCTTTAACAACTACAAACTTGATGTCTATATGCTTTGACTTCATCGAGCTCCTATTGTTATTGGAATGCATCTATAATGATCTATTGACACAAAATAACTTAAGTGGTCTTTTAATACCATCCATTATGTGCAGCGCTATTACAAAATTTCACAACTATATTCCACGATTGGACGCCTTATAACATGCTATAAACTTTGCTGCCATGGTAGAAGAGGCTAGAAGTGACTGTTTGGCACTCTTCCAGGAGACAACACCTCCAGCAACAGATAGATATAGCTCAATATAGATTTCATACTATCTTGGCATCTAGCAAAATCGGAGTCAGTATACCTAATGATCTCAAACTGGTCCAACCTCTGATACTTGAGCTTATAGTTTTTTGTTCTTTGTATGTACCGCAAGACCCGTTTAGCTGCTTTCCAATAGTCTTCTTTTGGATTGCTTAAATATCTGCCCAACATCCCAGTAACGTACACAATATCTAGACGTGTAGAGACTTGAGTATACATTAAACTCTTTACTACTGAGGCATAGAGAATTTTTTGCATTTCTTTTTCCTCAAAATCATTCTTCGGGCATTGATTGAGACTAAACTTGTCTCCCTTAACCACAGGGGTATTACCTGGTTTGCAATCCTTCATGCCATATCTCTTGAGAACCTTTTCGATATAGCCATTTTGTGACAATCCAAGAATACTTCGAGAGTGATCCCAGTGTGTATGTATGCCTAATACAAAAGATACGTCACCAAGATCTTTCATTTCAAAATTCTTAGCTAGGAATCTCTTGTTTCGTGCAATAAGCCTTTATCATTGCTAGCAAGCAAGATGTCATCGACATATAAAACCAGAAAAATATGTTTGCTCATATAGAACTTATGATATATATAATCATCGACTAAAATTCATCTCAAAACTGAACGAGATGATCACTTGATGAAACTTGAAATGCCAGTGTTAAGATGTTTATTTGAGTCCATAAATGAATTTCTTAAGTTTGGAAACCATATTCTTTGGGTCTCCTAACACAAATTTTTCTGGCTATACCATATAGATCATCTCGTCAATGTTACCAATAAGAAACGTTGTCTTCACATCCTTCTAATGTAACTCAAGATTGAAATGCACCACCAATGCCATTATAATAATGAAAGAGTCCTTTGAAGAAACTGAGAAAAAGCCTCTTTATAGTCTTTGTCTTCTTTCTATGCAAAGCCATTTGTGACAAGACAAGCCTTGTACCTTTCCACATCACCTTTCAAATCCCTCTTGGTCTTAAATATCCATTGCAACCTTTGGGTTTCACACCTTCTAGCAATGGGACAAGATCCCACACGTCATTGTCCTTCATGGACTTAATCTCCTCATTCATGGCATCAATCTACTTCTGAGAGTTAGAACTTTTCGTAGCTTGATGGAAGTTGATCAGATCATCTTCCATCACTCTAATATCTACCTCACGTTCTTGGAGAAACACAATATAGTCATTTGGCGCTATAGTTGATCGGATCATCTTCCATCACTCGAATGTCTACCTCACATTCTTGAATAAATACAATGTAGTCATTTGGCACTATACTTCTCCTCTCTCTAGTGGATCTCCTTAATGGCATAGGTTCTCAAGGTGCTAGAGTTTGTTCTTTTGGAATAATTTCTTGAATAGGAGGTTCTCGATATTGTCTTGATCTGTTATGTCTTGAACAAGGTCAGGAATGGGATCCTGATCAATTCTAATAACACCTGTGGGAATATCAACATATTCATCTTCAATTCTAATAACACCTGTGGGAATATCAACATATTCATCTTCAAAGACAAAGTCCCTAACTGTATCTCCCACCGCAAACTCAACATTCTCAAAGAACCAGGCATTTGTTGACTTGAAAATCAACTTAGTTGTGGGATCATAAAACTGTACCCTTGGATCTTTCAGATATCCAATAAAATAGCAACTCATTATCCTTGAGTCTAGTTTCTATTCATTAGGCCTATAAGGCCTTGCCTCAGTTGGAGATCCTCAAACATGCAAGTGTTTTAGACTAGGCTTCTTACCTGTCCAAAGTTCATAAGGGGTTTTGGTAGTTGCTTTAGTTAGAACCCTGTTAAAGATATATGCTGCAGTCTTAAGTGCTTCTCCTCAAAGTGATTCTAGTAAGGTAGAATGACTAATCATACTCTTCACCATGTCCTTAAACATCCCATTTCATCTTTCAGCAACACCATTCATAGTGGGCAAACCCAGCATAGTGTACTATGGGATGATACCGCATTCCCCTAAGAACTTAGCAAACGATCGTGAACATTGTTCACATGAGCCATCATATCTTCCATGGTACTCACCACCACGGTCAGATCTAATGCTTTTGATCCTTTTGCTGAGTTGGTTATCAATTTCAGCCTTATAATTTTTGAACATATCCAATGACTGTGACTTTTCAAGAATGAGATATATATAGTCATATCTGGAAAGAATCGTCCATGACCATTATAAAGTATCGTTGGTCATTCCAAGCAACCGTAGGGAATAACCTACAAATATCCATATGTATGAGTTATAAGACTTCCAAAGTCCTGTTGGTTTCAAATCTTCTTTTGTTAGTTTGTTTTCCTGTTATACAATGAACACAAACATTAAAATCTATGAAATCTAAGGGATCTAGAATTTCATTTGACACAAGTCTCTCTATTCTTTGTTTGGATATATGACCTAATCTCTTGTGCTATAACGCATTCGAATTCTCACTAGTTAATTTTCTCTTTATATCTCATGTACTTGATTGCAGAGATTCATTAAATAAAGCAATTGTATCAAATAAATAAAGATTATCATAATCTCACAAAGAACCAGAACCAACCAATTTTGAATCATGAAACAAACTAAATTTTACATTCCCAAATGAACAAGAATAACTAGATTTGTCCAAAGTAGAAATAGAAATCAAATTCAGTCTAAAAGACAGGACAATAAATGTCTCATCAAGATCCAAATAAAATCCAGTCCTTTACAATAATTTAAATTTTCCTATTGCCTCAACTTGAACTATTTTGCCGTTGCCCACATAGATGTATCTTTTAGCATCACTTAGCTTTCGACAACTCAGGCAACCCTGCATAAATACACTGATGTGAGTTGTTACACCAAAATCTATTCATTATGTGTGTCTAGGTACCGAAGTTAAATTAACCTCAGACGAAACCAAATTAAGAAGCTTGCTTTTCTTAGTACGCCGCGCGTGATAGTTGGTACATTGCTTATTCTTATACCCTTAAGCTTCATAGAAGAAACAACTAGCAACAGGTTTCTTTTGTTGTTTCTTGTGAGGTGCTGAATTTGCAGCTTCCTTATCCTTCTTCCTTTTCTTTCCTTTGTCTTTGTCTATAGAGGTGTGCACTTTCTACGTTATCTTGCCTCAACCTTTCCTCTTCCTAAACACAGTGTGAGATGGGCTCATTCAGAGACCAAATCTCTTTCTGAAAGTTGTAGCTCACCTTAAATTGGCTAAACTGTGCTGGAAATGATATCAAGACCAGATGCACTAGCAAGTACTCAAAGAGTTGTAGCTTAAGTGCTTTCAACTTGGAAGCAAGATAAGACATCTCTAGGATGTACTCCCTGATATTGCAGTTGCCCCTATACCTCATTGAAATTAGAATTGTCAAAAGCACATCTATTTCAGCCTTTTCATTCTTGACAAACCTCTTTTTAATATCCGCAAGGAACTCCTCAACCATAGTGATCTTTTCAGACATTGTGCCCCCTAAATGCGTCGGCATGGCCTTCTTCATGATCATTATACACATGTGATTTGATTTCTCCCACCTTTCCATATCCCTCTTTTCATCAGAGTACTTTTATCCATAAGAGGTGTAGGAGAATCAACCCTTAAAGTAAGGTTGAGATCTAAGACTTTGAGAGCTGTCAAGAGGTTTTCTTGCCATAGCTTGAAGTTAGTGCCATTTAGCATAAGAATAGAGTTGATGTTGGTAGTAATATTAGCAAGAGTTATAGCTGAATAGAGAACAACAAACAAACAAAACGAGCTCATATAAGTCTAAAAAAAAAAAGGGTAAATTTCATTAATAGCACCTCTGGAGAAAATAATATTAAATTCAGCACCACTTTTTGTTCCCTTCAGTTCTTGCACTGCCACATCAGCTATGTGGGGCCCAGTAGCATTTAATGTGTGCAAATTTCCACGTTTACCCTCATCTCCCTCGCATGCCCCAAAAAAATTTCCAAACCAGCATCTACAGTGTTTTAGAGAGAGAAAGAAAGAGTTGCTACCGGCGGAAACCGCTCGGAAACCGCCCGAAACCACCACGAAATCCCTCCATAAACCGCTTCGACGCCTGTGAACGTCGAAAAATCTTCAAAAACCGTTAAATGTCGAAAGATACGAAACTGACTGTGAAAAACATCACTGTTATGACCGAACGGTCACAATGATTATGACCATTACGTTATTCACGATATCTCGTAACATGAATAACGGTCATAACCGTTATCACCACCCGATCATAACCGTTATAATCGCTACTCTATACCGTGACCAAGAGTAATAACGGTCATGACGTTTACTACCTCGCGGTCATAACCGTTTTGACCGCTGCTCTATACCGTTAGACGACAAGAGGAACAGTCATAACTGTTCCGACCGAGTGGTCATAACAGTTATGACCGCAACACTATACCGTGAACAAGAGTTACGGTAAAAACCGTTATGATCGAGTGGTTATAACAATTATGACCGCTACTCTATAACGTGAGACGACAAGAGAAACGGTCATAACTCATACCGTGAGACGACAAGAGGAACGGTCATAACCCATCTGACCGAGTGGTCATAACAGTTATGACCGCAACACTATACCGTGAACAAGAGTTACGGTAAAAACCGTTATGACCGAGTGGTCATAACAGTTATGACCGCAACACTATACCGTGAACAAGAGTTACGGTAAAAACCGTTATAACCGAGTGGTCATAACAATTATGACCGCTACTCTATACCATGAGACGACAAGAGGAACGGTCATAACCGTTCTGACCGAGTGGTCATAACAGTTATGATCGCAACACTATACCGTGAACAAGAGTTACGGTAAAAACCATTATGACCGAGTGGTCATAAAAATTATGACCGCTACTCTATACCATGAGACGACAAGAGAACGGTCATAACCGTTCTAACCGACCGGTCATAACTGTTATGACTTCTACCCTATACCGTACACAACAGTAACGGTCGTAACTGTTATAACCTCTTGGTCATAACGGTTATGACCTCACCCTATACCGGTCATAACAGTTATGATCAAGAGGTCATAACAATAATGACCGCAACCCTATACCGTACACATGAGTAACGGTGTTTACCGTTATTACCGTCAGGTCATAACGATTATGATCTCTCTCTATACCGGTCATAATCGTTATGACCGGGTGGTCATAACGGTTATGACCTAGCTCTATATCGTGAACAAGAGTAACGGTCATAACAATTATGACCGCTACTCCCTATATCAATATTCTAGAATTAATGTCCACTTTTTTTTTTTCCTATATAACGATGTATCTATATTTAAAATATTATTTCATTGAGATAACATGTCATGAAATTATCAAGTTATAAATTAAATTAAAAATTTTATACATCTTAAATGTAAATGTAATGGGCATTTTATAGACCTGGTCATAACTGTTATGACCACCTGGTCATAACAGTTATGTCCTGTCTCCCTATACAATGGTGTATCTATATTTGAAATATTACGTCATTAATATAACATGGCATGAAATTATCAAATTATAAATTAAATTAAGGTAAAAATTATGCATCTTACACTTATGGGCAGTTTAGAGACCTGGTAATAACTGTTATGACCACCTAGTCATAATAGTTATGACCTCGCTCCCTATGCTTATTTTGTCATGTGAACTTTCACAGTTTACAACAAATTCCAAAAAATTACAACAAAATAATTTTCTATACAATGAATAAAAAATGTGCCTATTTAGAGTCTGTTACATGGAAATACAATAATAAAAAATTAGGTGTAGCTCGATGCTTTCAGTCCATATCCGGCTCATCATCACTTTTATAATCTCCGGCAAACTTCCGCTTCGCATGAGCCCAAATAACATGTTAGGCACTCCCGAAAGAGTTGCATCCTTTCATGAAGTACCCATTAGTTGACATCCCTCCCTTCTATCAAGCATTCAGCATTTTTAATTGTAAACACACCACAGTCATCCCTGATGCACGAATAAAAAACGACATAATTCACATAAGCATCTCAGGCAGCAAGGCAACATTAAATAATCAAAACATAAAAACACTTGTACCTACCCATTGCCTTGTTTATGGATATCTTTCCTGATGGTGACCAGTATTGGGTACGTTCCGGGAGGATCACGTGGTTTAATATTGAACAAACTGACTTGAGCAGCCAGCAATGGAATGAACTCTGATAAACACTCGACTCCCTCTCGGACCTTCTGATTGTGAGGGCCTTCATGCTGTATAGAGTCATACACCTCAATTGTCCAATCGGTCAGTTTGAGCTTTACTAATATCCAATGCTGCATTGTACCCAAGTTTAATGGTATTAACAAAGTATTCAGATCAAACCACGTAGTCCCACTCTGGCCAAAGATGCCAAGCATGATTTTCATTAAAGTGTCACAGGTCCCCCAATCAAACGTATCTGGTGACCGCCGGTAGACAGGCCACGTTGCAGCAACCTTTGTACTGAAATACGTGTCTACCATTGTCACCTTTCGTTCTTGCAACTTGGGATACTGATTGACCTTCTTCCTCAGGAAGTAAAAAGTTACGTCAATGTGCTGAATACATAAAAGAAAAGCAATGCACGGTAAATAGAGCTGGTCATCAAACAATGTACCTTCTTGACCGTAATAATTGACATAAAAATCACAACATTGATTACAAAACAGTTAATAACACCACTTACTTCATCCCATAGCCAAACAGGTTGGGTTGCTAGTTCATAATACCAAGTTTTTTTGTCCACCATCATGACTCCAAGGTCATGGGGTTTCTCCAATGGGTCATGCTTGGCATTGAATCGGGGAGGCCGTGTACTGAAAGACAAATATTTACTGTGGTGATATCATTATTAATATAATATAGATATATTACACACTTACATATACTTTAATTCGAATGGACAATTATCAATTATAAGCAAATTACCCTGATGGAGTCTTCTTCAATGCCCCTTTATTCATCCACTCCCTGAACGACTCTAGCATGTCAGCCGGAGGTACATCTTCTAGTCTCGGTGGGAGGGCACAAACAATCTTACTCGGTTCATGCGCCGGGGAACTAACATCGGACTTAGCTCCCCTCGGCCGTTGGCCAATCCTTGAGAGTCTGGCCCTCTTCTTCTTAAGGACCTATAAATGACATATGAAATGAGTTAAAATAAACGGTTACTCTAATGAATATGGTTTTTAGGGTATTCACCCGTGCTGTCCTCCTTGGCTGGGCTTGCAAGATGCAAAACATCCTGTCCACTGATGATGATCTTAGCATCTTTGCCTTCTTTCTTTCCCTTATCCGGGTGAGGCATGCTCTCCTCCTTGATTTCATCAAGTGGATCAGATTATACCATCCCTTCTCCTTAAAAAGTTTCTTCCAACTTTTCCTATGTGGATTAACAACGTGTCACATCATAAAAAACTACCTTGCTTCTATTATATACAAAAATTATCATATGCTTATATATATGGTACACTCAAATTGAAAATACAGTCGTACCTTGTTACTCTCCTCCTCAACAAGTTGATGGGAGGCAATAACCTTTTCGCCCGTAAGGAACTCCATCGCTGCTTGCTCACCAATGTCAGCAGCGGCTATGAGGTCGGCATTGATTAACACCTCATCTAGCAAGCCGGTGGTGATGTCATCGGACGCATTCTTCAAAGCATCCGACTCATGCGTTGGAACATCCAACGGCTGCCTACTGGTGACTGGAGCTCCAGGCTCTGCCTTTCCGTGTCCCTGCTGCCTCATGTTGTCTGTCAACATCGTGAGAACCCGTCGCAGCAGTTTGTTGGACTTCTGCTGGTTCTTTTTAAGAGCCAGCAGACTCTTGTTAATTGAGGCCACTTGTCCTCGGATTTCTTCTTTAAACTCCTGCCACTGGGAGTTTGTAGCGGAGCTCGATTGAGGAACATGCGGCTTGAGAAGTAATTGAGGCACATGCATTGGGTTCTTCAAAAATAGGCGCGCAAGCCATGGGTCCTTCAACTCTTTTGCTGTGGGCATCATCCCAACCCATTTCGACTGCACACATAATAACAATTTGTAGTCAGAAAACTGTATACGGTCATTACGGTAATTACCATCCGGTCATTATATAATGACCAATACGATATAAAGGGTTGGTTATAACAGTTATGACCAAACTATCATAACTGTTATGACCATGTCTTGACTGTATTGACCACCCGGTTATAACTGTTATGACCGTTTGGGCATTATTGTTATGACCATCCCTTCATATCATTTTATTGACCAACAGCGTCATGACGAACATATAAATGAGGCCCAAACATTTGTAATTGACAAGACTTAGAAATTCTTTAAAAATCACCTGAGTATCTCCAAACGCGGTAAAAGCCCACATAACCTCATCAAACTTGACATTATCCGCAGTCATCCACGACAGCATACGCGGAATGGTGTTCTCGTAATTGGTTGTGAATTTGGAGGCTATGGTTGGGATGTTCTCATATGCCCAAACCAGTAAGGCATGGGGAAAGCCCGCAATACTGTAATGCGCTTGTTGGGATTTTTTTGGTTGTCTTCTCTTCGAAGAAGTTCTGTTGTCAACCGTGACACAGATTGCAGACCGGGTTGCCTCCCATGAGAGCACGCCCCAAGGGAACCCATTGAAGGCCTCCAATTTGTCGGCCAGGGCAAAAAACTTCGGGTCTATCTTGACGGAGTTTGCATTTGACAGAGGAATGCTGAACATGACGTATAGTAGACTGAGCTTGATGGCGTCTTCGTCGTCGTCAAATTTCGCATTCCACATTTGCAGCTCCAAATTTTCCCTTGACACACCTCTCACCGTCCGGAAATACCTTCTAATTAATTTGGGTTCGGCTATCGGTGGGAAATGAGTAGACCCAACACATTTCATCCCCGTTATTAGGCCAAATTCGATGATGGAAAACCTACCTAATTGTTCACCAACCTGAAACCACAGAGCATCACCATCGTCACTGTGATCCGTCAGGCGCATGACAATGTTGTGGAACGGCTGGCCAGCCCATCCAAATGTAGTTAACTTCAGGAATTGTTGAATGCATGGCTGATGCATGACCAACTCATACTGTCGGGGAGACAACCAGTTTGTCAAATTTTTTAATGTCTCCTTAATGTTAACGAAGGTATTTATCTTCGCCTGGGTAATTTGACCATCGGGTACTCGTCGATTGTACTGAACCTGCATAAATGGTAACAGGGTATAGTTATTATAGTAACCTAAAATAACCTAATTTTTCATTAAAATATAAACAAATTTAATTAAAGCATTAGGTACATAAAACTGAATAAATATTATTATGACTAGCAAGTTATAATGAAACTGACCTTCCTTAATAGTAAAGAACCCATGTCATTTGCATTATGACCGAGTGGTCATAATGAAAATGACCAACCGAAATAGGTTCTATTAAAGAACCCAGGTCAATTTCATTTGAACCGCCAAGTCATAATGAAATTGACCAACCGAAATAAGGAACCCAAGTCATTTTCATTATGACCACCGAGTCATACCTAATAAATTTGATATCTTAGAACCCATGATGTTTTCATTATGACGACCAAGTCATAACGAACATGACCATCCGATCTAGCTTAAAACTCAGTAATATATATATATATATGACCAGACAAACTTCGAGAAAACTATTTACAAAACACTTTTTACATTTCTGAAATAAATTCTTTTCATCAGCTCGAATACAATAGTGGGATATCATAAATCTGACACATAAAAATGAAAACTTTTGTCTTTGTAAACAATAAAAATCGCACATCCCTAATGAGGAAAAAAAGAACGTCGACTTTATAAACGTAAAAACGTAAATCAACTTTTTTACCCCATCAGGTTCGGTTGTATTCTGTTCTACGTCGCATGTCAACTCCTGTGAGACGTTTGGGTCGTACATGTCGATGTCTCCATGCTTTCTCTTCAACCCTTCAGCAACCACCCCTATCTCAATCTCTGGGGCCGGGTTTTCTGATGCTTGCCCTCAGCTGCCGGATTTCTCCATGTTTTCTTCAGCCATTTGCTTGGGCATAGACATGTCTTGTATTTTAATATTATTAAAAGACGTTGAAAGAGTATAGTGCAGACTATAAAGGGCTTTGGTGGCGGTTAAGGACGGTTTTCTGAGCGGTTATGGGGTGAAAAGAAGGAAATACAATTCTTTCTCTCTCTAGAACCAGAGTTTTTCTCTCTAAAACACTATAGAAGCTGATTTCAAACAAAATTTTTAAGGCTTTCGAGGGGAAGTTTACCTTTGGGCGGGTGGAGATGATGGAAAATCTTGATTTCGGCGACATTAAATGTGCGGCGCCCATCATACTTGACTGTTGCTACTCACCGATGCGGTAATTTTAGTGATGACCAGACGGTCAAAACTGTTATGACCGCTACTCTATAATGTGAAAACAGTCATAACAGTTATGACCGGAGGGTCATAAATTTTATGACCGCTTATTCACTATATAACAAAGTAGGTCTCGACTGTTGGTATTCCTAAAAAAATGATTATAACCGTTATGACCTCTCAGTCATAACGGTTATGACCTTGGTTCTTCTATACGATATAGGACCGGGTCATAACCGTTATGACCGAGCGGTCATAACGGTTATGACCGAGCGATCATAACGGTTATGACCTTGGTTCTTCTATACGATATAGAATCGAGTCATCACCGATATGACCGAGAGATCATAACGGTTATGACCTTAGTTCTTCTATACGATATAGAACCGGGTCATAACCATTATGACCTCTCGGTCATAACGGTTATGACCTTGGTTCTTCTATATGATATAGAACCGGGTCATAACCATTATGACCGAGCGGTGATAACGGTTATGACCTTGGTTTTTCTATACGATATAGAACCGAGTCATCCCCGTTATGACCGAGAAGTCGTAACGGTTATGACCTTGGTTCTTCTATACGATATAGAACCGGGTCATAACCAATATAACCTCTCGGTCATAACGGTTATGACCTTGGTTCTTCTATACGATATAGAACTGGGTCATAACCATTATGACCTTGGTTTTTTTAGACGATATAGAAACGGGTTATAACCGTTATGACCTGACGATCATAACGGTAATGATCGAGGTTCTTCTTGACGACATAGAGTTCGGTCATTATAGTTATGACCTCCCAGTGTTAACGGTTATGACCGATACTCTAAAATCCAACTTGATTTGAAAGTTGCATGTTTATTGGGTAGATATCTGGGAAGAAAACAATAATAATAAAAATACGCTGATAACATACATGCTGTGATATCTAGTTTTCATGTTACTAGTTTTCTTTAAAGATTGAATATATACAGTTCATGCAATTCCATGAAAAAGTTCAGTTCAGAGCCTTAATATGTGTTATGAGTTCTTATAAGCTTAATAAGACTCAAAAATGATGGTTCGGAGAAGCAAATAGCCTTTTCGGACAAAAAGGAACAAAATCCACTTGATTTTGGAAAAGTCAAAATTTTGACCGAAAAGTCAACCATTGACCCGAAAAGTCGAAGTTTGACCAAAATGGTCAAAATTGCGACGGAGGAATTTTAAGATCTGCGGTTCGTGAAAAATACTACGGAAACTTGTTTTCTATGACAGATAACAAAAATAAGAATTAAAACCACCGTAGAAAAATCAAGCACGCTAAGATAGGACATGGGGCAGAAAGGATTTGAAAAATTAAGAAAAAATATTTTCGATCCGATTTTTTTGACTGTAAGTATAAAAATCCAAACTGTAAAATAATAGTTACAGTATTGGAATTTAATTTATTAGACTCAAAGTTTCAAGGTTTTTATTTAAAACAAGCATTAAATTTATGATATCTTAAAGAAATTATTTTTTTTATCACCACATGTGTGTTGGACCAATCCATGGGTGACATGTGGACAAATGCAAGCTAAGCATGAGTTGTCTTCCACCTCCCTTAATGGCCGGCCACCTAGCATCCAACAAATGCAAACTTTTGAAAATTTTGGGGCCAAAATGGAATTTTTGAAAGCTCACTTTTTGTCTATAAATAGAGGAGTTCTCCTATTCATTTTAATGCAAAAATGCAGCCAACCTCTTGACCATTTTCTGCTCAAACAGCCGAGAGAGAGAGATAGGAGAGATCAGAAATTTTTGAAAGCCAAACTCCATCCTTCATCTTCGGGTAGCTCTAGGATCCAAGGGGAAGAGAAAGAAAATTTTCTGCAGCCAACTTGCAGCCACTGCCGTGAGTCAAGGTGCAGGGGAAAGGAAAGGGAAAACCAAAATTTTTGAGGGAAAATTAGGGCTAGAGAGTTCGGGTGAGAAAGCAAGCCAAAGTGAGGAAGTTTGATCAAGTTTTGGAGCTTGATTCTTAGCTCAAAACAGCCACGGGTTTGGTGGCTAGAAGAGGAGAAAAATTTTCAGAATTTGGGGCAAGCAGCCCTTAGGTGCCGAGCAAGGAGGGGAGGAGCCATTGGGACCAAAAATTTGATTTTTGGTGCACCAAGAGTGAGTGAGCCGAGCATTGGAGCTAGGAGGAGCATAGGGAGATTTCGGGTAACCCTAACCCTAAGCCGAAATCCACTCCAATTTGAGGTAAAATTTTAAAAGCTTTTACCAAGTTTTTAATTGAGTTTTAAGCCAATGATTTAAGTGTATTTATTGCTCAAATTATGTAAGAGCATAAGCTCACATGTGTGTTTAATTTTCTGCCCATATGTGCATGTATGCTTAGTGCTTGATTAGGATAGTTTTAGGGTGGTTTGGTTTGATTGCATGCAATTTAAATTATGATATGATGCTTGTTTGGCTAGAATGGCATGCTAGGGTTATGTGTGAGGTAATATGTCCCCATTAGGTTATTTTAAGTTATGCATGTATGTTATGAATTTGTATGAACCAAGATACATGAAGTGGATGTGTTGTATGCTAGGATAGAAAAATCATGCAACCCTAGGTTGTTAGGCTCGGTTTTGCTTGGGTTGCATGATCACGTGGGTTTGTATGGTTAGACTACAAGGGACGTTAGACGCGCTGCATGAATGTTGATTAACTCCTGAAGTGGTCGGTCGAGCTAGAACCCGCGACTTAGGGCGTAAAACAAAATGTAAGAACCAAACTGTCCTCTCGGGTTCCCAGTGGACAGTTTCGGTAAAACGGTAATTACAGGCCTTTAGAGGCTGAATGGGCAAAAACGTAAAACACAAAAGTTGTAGAATAGGGTGTTTCCTAGGGGGCAGCGTGGCCAGTTTTCTGAAATAAGGCTCCAACAGCCTCCATTTTCAAGAAAAACCGTAGGTGGTCTGGTAGACCCAGTTTTTATGACAAAATTGTTTTCGATTTAAAACTGGTATTAAACGGTAAGGAATCAGAAATTTTACAAAACACGAAAGTTTTAGAACTCTTCGAGGGCTAGAACTTTCGTAAAGAAAATTTTTTCTAATTTAAACGGGATTTTTAGATATAATCTGAAATATGAAAACTGTGCAGAAATCAAGAAATTTCTGTACAAGATTTTCTAGAACCGAATTAGGAAAATTGTTTTTCGAACTAAACACGCTATTTCAAGCATGGAAACCGTTCCAAAA
The DNA here is from genome assembly GCA_025413485.1 of Ficus microcarpa. Taxonomy (NCBI): domain Eukaryota; kingdom Viridiplantae; phylum Streptophyta; class Magnoliopsida; order Rosales; family Moraceae; genus Ficus; species Ficus microcarpa. The sequence goes on along the minus strand of CM046380.1, from coordinate 13,560,102 downwards.
GCGGTTTCCAACCCTTACACATTTTCTAAAAATATGACCCAGGATTTACGAATTTTTAAGGTGCAAGCTACAAAGTTTAAGTTAAAAGTTAAAGTTTTTAAAAGAAAGTTTTAAAGTTAAGTTTCTTTTTATGAAAAGGAGATTTTAAGCTAAGTTTTTGTAAGACGGAAGGTAACCGGGAATTAATAACCGAGTTACCGGGCTTAGCCCCAAAGCCCAAAAGTTGACCCAAGGAGGTTGACTTTAGTAACCAAGAAGGATAGCGTTACTTAACCTTATGGTGATTAGTTGCTAATAAGAGCCCGAGGGTAGGTGATGACCTAACCCTATTCTTTTGTATGTGGGCTTAGCCAATAAAAGGTTATCTTACGTAACCTATTAGGTCCCGACATAAGATCGATAAGACTACTGAGGTAGTCACCCTTTAGATCATGTATGATTTTATTTTTTAGGGGGACATATAACCAAAACCCGCATGAATGTTGGTCAGTTACCAACATGGTATGATAATGGAATTAGAAGACTTACGTACGTCCTTCCATCAGCAGGAGGTGTCCTATCGCTGAACCTTGAGGAGGAGCAGCTTAACAATTGGACGTGGAAACTGTAAGTACAACGCCGCCTACAGCATAGGCTATTAGTAATATATTATTAGAGTTCGATGAAGTGCTCTATGCTATATGTTAGATAACATGTGTGCAACATGAAAAATGTTAAGTATCTGAATATATGCTAAGATAAGAAAGTGACATCGGAATGTATGTTCACCAATAAATAAGTTTAAGTAAGATATCAAGTACCATGTCGTACCACCCGCGCTAGGTCGGGTTGGACTGTGGATTGAGCTGGATATGGTTTGGCCGCCCCAGCCAATCCATAGTCGCGCGCCGGATACGAACACGCAGGTTAAGGGCCCATAAGTAGTAAGAATAAGGAAAATAAGGAAGCATAATATGGTCTATGCATGCTATGTGTTATGATATGAATGTTATATGTTATACGTTATATTATTGTTTATTGCGGTATATGAGTTGTACTTGCTGAGCGAAAGCCCATTGTTTAAGTTTATGCTGTAGGTAAGCAACCTGCCAGCTGATGACGATGCAATGTGGAGTAGCGAGTCAAGGCACTGTGAATAGTGGAGAATGGGTATCGCTACGTGTTTTGTGATATATATGTAAGAGATAAGAAATGTTTAATGATACTTAGTAGTTATTATGCTCGTACGCAAAGACAGTACTATAATTCTTATTTTATGTTTATAGTTTTTGTGAATACTATAAAAAAAAAAAAAAAAAAATTTTTCCGCTGTGTTTTACAAGTAATGTAAGTAAGTTTATTTACTTATTATGTTATGAATGTATGTTAATAAGTACGGTAGCGGCCTACGCTAGGTGGGTCGTTACACATGCTTCGTTAAATTTCATAAAAATACAGGTTCGATAATGTTATACGTACAAGGAATAAAGAACAAAAATTCTTATTGATTGTGAAGGTGAAAAAATCTGGTGTAAAAGCTAAAAGTAAAATTGCTGGGCAAATCAGCACATCTATGAACTGGGTTTTGTGCCCGATATCTGGGACATTTTTGTTTGATGTTTTCGTAAGGGTACTGGGTTAGTACAGGTTTGTCGATTGTGGCCATAACTATTACATCTACCACACCGAATGGAATCAGGTTCTTCGACCTGGGATAATATCCTACGAACCCGTGGCCTTTCGAGCCAACGCTTTGCCTTGGGAGGATTCACAATTTGCGATCTAACTTCTTCATAAACATCCCAGCCCTCTGCGCTTCCAATCGGATGGACTACATGTGCATAACATGCATATAGAAAGTCTTTAGTGTAGTAATTAGAGCAATAATTGTATCGATCAATCCGTCGGTAGTTACACACGGCCATTGCATGAGCGCAAGGAATTTGATCAACCTGAAATCGTCTGCAGGTATAGGTCTGTTCGCTCATATCAACAATAAATATTTGGCCTGCGTTGTTGGTGACAGAGTACTCATACTGATCGGCTGGCCGCGGCTGTAAGACATGGAATTTTAAGATGTTAGTTTATTCGATCTTATACAGTTTTGGAGGAAAAAATTTGCAATCATATCGTCATGATGTGGCATTTATCACATACCGTTACTGTTAGACCTAGCGAGAAGTTGCTTCGAATCAAGTGCTCTGCATTTGGGGCCAGTTTCGATTTTATGTTCAGTGCATCTTCACGTCTTTGGACAAACCATCTTTGCAGTAGTTCCCTCAACCATTCTACCAAGAATCCAACTAGCATGAGCCTGGCTTTCCGATCCACACTGTTTAATGACTCTGCAATGTTGGTTGTCATGATTACATACCTCCGTCCACTGAAGTACGCGTGCGACCACTTTGTAGGATCGGCCTGCGTCAAGTATCGGTGCATGTTGGCGTTATGACTACGGATGGATTCCATATGCCGATTGTGCTCACTTAGCAGATATGACCTGGCTGCGCCGTCAAAATAGGCCTTCAGAGGGCATTTGAAATCTTTGTACCTAGTCTTCAGGTTTGCAGCCAGGTGTTGGACGCATATCCCGAAGGCAGCATCTGGAAACACGAGGTTGGCTGCATTCTCGATACCCTTATGCCTATCAGCCACAATAGCAAGGGAATCTCGAGTGCCGATTGAATCCCTTACTTCTTGAAAAACCATTGCCATGATTCATTGCTTTCCGACGGAACGATACCAAATGCAAGCGGAAATATGGAGCCATTTGCGTCGTGACCGCATGCAGCAAGCAGCATTCCTCCGAACCTGGCCTTCAGTGTAGATCCATCAACCACAATTACTAGACGACAATAAAGCCAACCGTGCTTTGAAGCAGCTAAGCACATGAAAAGGTATTTGAAACACTTTTCTGAGTCTGTCTCAATGTCAATGTCGGAGCCAAGATTTTTGCTCTTAACGATTTCAGCCCACGCGGGCAGACCTGTAATTATTACGAAATCAATATCATATTGTTGGTTATATAAGTTATAATGATAGTCAAGGGAATTACCTTTGTATGACTCTGCATCATCGCCCCTCAGGCTTGTTAGTGCAGCTTCCTTCGCTTGCCATGCTCTAAGATAGTTGAAATGAACTCCAAATTCGGATTGCATGTCTTGCTGTCTTTCGCGAGGTCTATATGAGGTATTTGTTGGGTCCAAGAATTTTCTCTTAACACACTGGCCGATCATCCAGCTCTTCGCTTGACGATGATGACCTTGAACGATTTCAAGTGAACAAGTATGGACGGCGTCGAACCTCTTCACAACAAAAAATTCACTACCTCTCATCCTAGTCGCACGCAATTGCCACGGACAACCTTCATAATCTATACATATCACGTGTAACAGAGTAGAGTTCGACCTCTTCACCTTGAATTGATAGTGTTTAGTCATGGCATCGTGATGAAGATGGTATTGCAGTAACTTTTTGTTTTCAAAAATAACATTTACGCTCATCGTGACAGGTGTTAAATCCGCAACAACTACTAGGCCGAAAAAACTATCACTACTAGGTACATCCTTAGGCTGAGATATAATATGATTGGCAATAGAATGGGCTCCAATGCTTGGTGTGGTACTCTTCTCGTTTGAATTACGAGCAGCATTAGGCACATTCATTTGCCCGGCTTTACAATCATCATGGCCCACCTCTGAGTCAGGGTTGAAAACATGATGTTCCAGGTCAATTCCATGGTCATTGTGCAAATCCGGATGTACTATGAGAGAAGGGATATGAGGAGGAGTGGTTATGAGATTACTGTCATTTACAGGTTGGATGGCTTCATCGCTCTGTCCACCCACCCTATAAGGATGAACGTCAATGTGGTTACTTTCCCCTACATCCGGTGGCATGCCTTCGGCCGCAAACTCTTCAAATACATCGATGGAAATTGGAAATTTGCTAAGCACGTGAACATCTTTCTTCTTCAATTGTATGTAGAATTTAACGTCAGCATCACATTGTATCCTCACGGGAGGCAGCCCAAGTTCAACAATGTATCGCATGACTATCATCTTGTCTAGGCGACTAATTCCAATAACACCTCTGACCATCTGAATAAGATCACCATATGTTGCGGTCTCAGGCACCAATATTCCCTTCATATCACCACCAACATATCTCGATGTGCTGTCCCATTGACCATTATAGTTGATGAAAACACAAACGTCCTGCATTCCTGGATTTTCAACTGCAAGAATTTAGTCATATTATGTTAGTTGTGATATATATATATAGCGAGTTAACAAAACCGGTCACAATTATAATGACCGGAAGGTCGTTATGCATTGTGACCGGTATTTGTTATGTATAGGGAGTTGACTTCTTATATAACAAAACCGGTTACAATGATATTGACCGGACGGTCATTATGCAAATGACCGACCTCAGTAGATTATACCGATCATAATGATATTGACCAGATGGTCATTATGCAAATGACCGAACTCTACTTAAACCGGTCACAATGATATTGACCGGACAGTCATTATGCAAATGACCGCACGCAGTACCGGTCACAGTGATATTGCCGGTTGGTCATTGTGCAAATGACCAGTTAATTAATATATAGAGTTTACTTATATTGCACGACCAGAAGACCCACAGGTCATACAGAGATCGATAAAACCCCAAATAGTTTGTCAGATATTCAATTTTTTTAGAATTTGATTAATTTCAAAACCCACACACATTTAGAGCATGTAGTAACAAATAAATGAAATAAAGAAGCAGCAATACCTCGGCACCACCTGATTGGCAGTGGGAAGATCTCTACTAAACTGAATGACGAGCAAATGTGGCTTTTCGGGTTGGTTAAACAGAGTGAACGAAAATTGTGTTAGATTTATTGGAGTTAGAGTAAGTATAGATCAATGGGTAATGATGCAGGGTAGGTTCGTGAGCCTTCATGTAACGACCTACCTAGCGTAGGCCGCTACCGACCTACCGTACTTATTAACATACATTTATAACTTGATAAGTAAATAAAACTTACTTACATTGCTCGTAAAACACAGCGGAAATTTTTTTTTTTTTTTATAGTACTGACAAAACTATAAACATAGAATAAGAATTATAATATTGTTTTTACGTTCAACATATTAACTATTAGTTGTTATAAAAACCTTTCGTATCTTATATATACAAACCACAAAACACGTAGCGATACCCATTCTCCACTATTCACAGTCCCTTGATCTCGCTACTCCACATTGCATCGTCATCAGATAGCAGGTTGCTTACCTACAGCACAAACTTAAACAGTGAGCTTACGCTCAGCAAGTACAACTCTTAAACCGTAATAAACAATATATAACGTATAACATATAACATTTATATCATAACAACATATCATAACACATAGCATGCATAGACCATATTATGCTTTCTTATTTTCCTTGTTCTTATTTCTTATGGGCCCCTAGCCTGCGTGTTCGTATCCGGCGCGCGACTATGGATTGGCTGGGGCGGCCAAACCAATTCCAGTTCAATCCACAGTCCAACCCGACCTGGCGCGGGTGGTATGACACGGTACTTGATATCTTACTTAAACTTATTTAGTGGTGAACATACATTCCGATGTCACTTTCTTATCTTAGCTTATATTCAGATACTTAACCTTTTTCATATTGCAAACATGTTATCTAACATATAGCACGGAGCACATCATTGCATTCTAGTAATATACTACTAATAGCTTGTGCTGTAGACGGCGTTGTACTTACAGTTTCCACGTCTGTTGTTTTGCTGCACCTTCTCAGAGTTCAGCTACAGGATTCCTTCTACTTGATTGAAGGACGTACGTAAGATTTCGAATCCATTTCCATAATATGTTGGTAACTAACCAACATTCATGCGGGTTTCGGTTATATGTCCCCCTAGAAAATAAAATCATACATGATCTAAAGGGTGACTACCTCAGTAGTCTAATCGATCATATGTCGGGACCTAATAAGTTACGCTTGGATAACCTTTTTATTTGCTAAGCCCACATACAAAAGAATAGGGTTAGGTTATCACCTACCCTCGGGCTTCTATTAGCAACTCATTATCATAAGGTTAACTAACGCTATCCTTCTTGGTTACTAAAGTCAACCTCCTTTGGTCAACTTTTGGGGCTTTGGGGCTAAGCCCGGTAACTCGGATATTAATTCCCGGTTACCTTCCGTCTTACATGTTTCTTCTAAAACTTGACTTAAAATCTCCTTTTCATAAAAAAGAACTTAACTTTTAAACTTTCTTTTAAAAACTTTGACTTTTAACTTAAACTTGTAAATTGCTTCTAAAAAAATTCGTAGATCTTGGGTCATATTTTTTAGAAAATGTGTAAGGGTCGGAAACTGCTTTTGGGACAGTTCCCATGCTTAAAACAGTGTGTTTAGTCCGAAAAACAATTTTCCTAATTTGGTTCTAGAAAATCTTGTACAGAAATTTCTTGATTTCTGCACAGTTTTCACATTTCAGGTTATAATTAAAAATCCCGTTTGAATTAGAAAAAGTTTTCTTCACGAAAGTTCTAGTCCTCGAAGAGTTCTAAAACTTTCGTGTTTTGTAAATTTTCTGATTCCTTACCGTTTAATACCAGTTTTAAATTGAAAACGGTTTTGTCATGAAAACTGGGTCTAACAGACCACCTTCGGTTTTTCTTGAAAATGGAGGCTGTTGGAGCCTTATTTCGGAAAACTGGCCTCGCTGCCCCCTAGGAAACACCCTATTCTACAACTTTTATGTTTTATGTTTTTGCCCATCCGGCCTCTAAAGGCCTGTAATTTCCGTTTTACCGAAACTGTCCACTGGGAACCCGAGAGGACAGTTTGGTTCTTACGTTTTGTTTTACGTCCTAAGTCGCGGGTTCTAGCTCGACCGACCACTTTGGGAGATAGTCAACATACATGCAGCGCATCTAACGTCCCTTGTCATCTAACCATACAGCCCACGTGATCATGCAACTCAAACAAAACCGAGCCTAACACCTAGAGTTGCATGATTTTCTATCCTAGCATACAACATACACTTCATGCATCTTGGTTCACAAAATTTAAATCATGCATGCATAATTTAAATCAACCTAATGGGGACATATCACCTAAAGCAAAACCCTAACATGCCAATCTAACCATTCAATCACATAGCATAATTAAATTGCATGCATTCAACCAAAACCACCCTAAGACTAACCTAATCAAGCTCTAGGCATACATGGCAGAAAATTAAAACACATTTGAGCTTATGCTCTTACATAAATTTTTGCACAAATACACATAAATCTTAGCTTAAAAACTTGAATGAAAACTTGATAAAAACTTTTAAAATTTTTACCTCAAATGAAGTGGATTTTCGGCTTCTAGGGTTAGGGTTCCAAAAATCTCCCTATGCACCTCCTTGCTCCAAGGGTTCGGCTACTCCTTGTTGGTGCACCAAAAATCAAATTTTTGGTCCCAATGGCTCCTCCCCTCCTTGCTCGGCACCTAAGGGCTGCTTGCCCCAAATTCTGAAAAATTTTTCTTCTTCTAGCTAGCCAAACCCGTGGCTGCTCTAAGGGTGGAATCAAGTTCCAAAACTTGATCAAACCTCCTCCCTTTTGCTTGCTATACTACCCGAACTCTCTTACACCAATTTTTCCCTCAAAATTTTGGTTTTTCCTTTCCTTTCCCCTGCACCTTGACTCACGGCAGTGGCTGCAACAAGGCTGCAGAAAATTTTCTTTTCTCTCCCCTTGGATCCTAAGCTACCCGAAGATGAAGATTGATGGAGTTTGGCTTGAAAAATTTCTGATCTCTCCTATCTCTCTCTCTCGGCTGTTTGAGCAGAAATTTTGCAAGAGGTTGGCTGAATTTTTGCATTAAAATGAATAGGAGAACTCCTCTATTTATAGACAAAAAGTGAACTTTCAAAAATTCCATTTTGGCCCCAAAATTTTCAAAAGTTTGCACATGTGGATGCTAGGTGGCCGGCCATTAAGGGAGGTGGAAGACAACTCATGGTGAGTTGGCAATGTCCACATGTCACCAAGTGATTGGTCCACCACACATGTGAGGAAAAAAAATAATTTCTTTATGATGTCATAATGCAAAGCTTTGTTTGATAAAAAGTCTTGAAAACTTCGAAACTTTGATCGTAAAAATTTAAATTCCAATACTGTAACTATTATTTTACAGTTTGGATTTTTATACTTACAGTCGGGAAAAATCGGATCGAAAATATTTTTCTTATTTTCTCAAATCCTTTTTGCCCCATGTCCTATCTTAGCGTGCTTGATTTTTCTACGGTGGTTTTAGTTCTCATTCTTGTTATCTGTCATAGAAAACAAGTTTCCGCAGTAATTTTTGCGAACCGCAGATCTGAAAATTCCTCTGTCACAATTTGGACCATTTTGGTCAAACTTTGACTTTTCGGGTCAACGGTTGACTTTTTGATCAAAATTTTGACTTTTTCAAAATCAAGTAGATTTCATTCCTTTTTGTCCGAAAAGGCTATTTGCTTCTCCGAACCATCATTTTTGAGTCTTATTAAGCTTATAAGAACTCATAACACATATTAAAGCTCTGAACTGAACTTTTTCATGAAATCGCATGAACTGCATATATTCAATCTTTAAGAAGACTGGTAACATGAAAAACTAGATATGGAGATATGTCAGCGATCATTAATGTTATGACCGGGTGGTCATAACAATTGTGACCGATACTATAGTTCACGCCAGGGATAGAGAAATGTCATAACTGTTATGACAATACGGTCAAAACAGCGATGACCGTCACGATGGGAGAGTGGTCACAACTGTTATGACCATCCGGTCATAACGATAATGACCGTTATTCTAGTTAACGAGTGGGAGAGAGGTCAAAACTGTTATGACCACCCGGTCATAACAATTCTGACAGTTAGTTTAGGGAGAGAGGTCATAACAGTTATGACCATCCGGTCGTAACAGTTATGTGACGCCCCCTTACTACGTAGGGCCGTCACTCCTTAGATTACTTACTTTCTTGAAAATTTGGGATATATATATATATATATATTTTTGAAACTTACTTATAAAACATTTGTTTTTAGTAATACATCATTACTACTTAAGTAAACGTGTACTTAAGGTATTTAGTTCCAAAATACCATAAAGCATAATTTGTCTTTATCATACATGCTTATATACAAAAACTTCTTTACATCAAAAGATTTGCGGAAACTATGCGTAGTGGTATCCATACCGCCTTCGTCTGCCGCCACATCGTTCCAACAATGCCCAGCATTAAGCTGCGGGTTTCTTACCTACAGTATGAAATATAACTTGAATGAGCTTTCGCCCAGTAAGCACAAACATAATCTCACAAAACATTTAAAACATCATAAAAACATTCATCATCATATGCATATGCGTGAACCATTTATGTTCCATTTATGCATTTCTTTTAACTTTCTTACCTTTCTTATGGGCCCCATAGTGTACGTACCCTTAACATATAGCGTGCCGCTAGATACAGTTAGATGGGGTTGCAAGTCCCTAACTGCTCCAGGAAAATATAAGTGATTACACCCTCTTACATCAACGAGAGGGTGAATCCATAACTTGTATATAAAAATCCTCCACCTTGGCGGGGTTGGTACGACACCTTACTTGTGATTTCTTACCATGTTATTTATCTTTAGTGAACATACCCTATGATGTCACTATATGATAACATACTTCTTATCTCATTAATAACATGGCATGGCATTCTTTTCATTCATGGCATTTGCAAACATGACATTTTTATAAACATGACATTTTGCAAATATGGCACCTTTATAATCTTTTGCAAAAATAGCACCTTTTTATAAACATAGCATTTTACGAAAATAGCACCTTTTATAAATATGGCATTTCGCAAAAATAGCACTTTTTATAAAACATGGCATTCATAGATATAGCACACAACATATTGCAGCATATTTGAAAACCACATATTTGAACAAAATTTACTAGCTTTCATACTGCAGGTGAGGTTTGTACTTACCTCTAGTGCCGTGTCCTTAGAATCGCGTTCCTTAAATTGTCGGCAACGGCAATTCACTTTCCTGATATACCAAAAATATAGGATCAGGATCCTTTCGTAAGGTGTTGGCGACCTACCAACGCTCACATTTACTTTTGGTTGTATGTCCCCTATACATGATATCCATCTTGGCCACATAATCCCCATTCTTTATTGAACTTGGATAATTCCTGATGAGGTTACATTGGGTAACCTTTTTAGTTAGAGCCTTGTTCTCTTATTGGGCTTTGCTCATACATCTTTGTTATTGGGTTATTTCCATTAACCCTTTAAATCTTAGCCCAATTGTACATGTGGGTATCCCTTAGGGTTATGTTGGGTAACCCTTAAGGTTAACCTTAATTAACCTTGGGTCAACCTTTTGTCAACCCTTGGTTATCCTTGGGTTTGTAACTCGGATATAATATCCGGTTACCGTTCGTAATCGGCTTGCTTACAATTTTACTTTAAAATTCTCTTCCTTATTTTTGGAAAATCTTGTGTGATTAACTTCCAAAAATCCTTCATTCTTCTTATAAAAATTCTAACTCCTTTTAATTAGAAAATACCTTGGTTAAATCTCATTATTTTCTTTAACTTGGAATGTTTGGTATGAAACCCTCTTTTTCTTTTCTTTGTGGAAAAATGTGAATTTCAAACCCGAGCCCTTAAAATTCATGGTTTTCGAAACAAATCATTTATAAAATCATTTGGGGTCGGAAACCATCTTTGGAACGGTTTTCGAAGCTAAAATAATCATTTAAGAACACTTCATAATTTTTCTAGAAAAGATTTTCGTGAGACTCATTTGCTAGATTTCGGACTCTGTGCGCGTCTCTCACAAAACGCGCCCAGTTTAAAAATCGGCTTGGAATTTGAAAAACTTGTTTTCACGAAAGTTGTAGCTATCGAAAAATGCTAAAACTTTCGTGTTTTGCACAAAATCTAGTTCGGCCTAGATCAGTACCAGTTTTTATTTGAAAACGGGTTAACTCTGAAAAACTGTGTGGAGAACGTCCCAGGGTTCAGCCACGAGTTTTGGGTAAAACGAAGGCCTTTGGAGCCTTATTTCGAGATTCTGTCCACATTGTCCTCTAGGAAAAGTTGTTCCGAACAACTTTCGTGTTTTAAGTTTTTTCTCATTCGGCCTCTAAGGGACTTGAAATTACCCTTTCCCGAAACTGGCCAGATTCGAATCCGAATTGGCAGTTTCGGTTCCTCTCTTCGGTTTACGTCCTATTCGCGGAATCTATCTCGACCGATCATATCGGGAGGTTAGACAACATCAAGCAGCGCTTCTAACGTCCCATTACAACCCATAAATCCATCTTATTCTACTCATGCAACCCCAAATCCGAAAATTAAAAGACTAGGGTTACATGGTTCTAACTCATGCATCATCACATACCATCAACAAAAAATCCATCCCTACGTCTAGCGAGCTCTCTTGGCTGCCAAGGGCAGATCTTTGGCCTAAACTTATGGGACATACAACCTAATTTCTAGCATGAAAAATCCATTATTTTCAAGCACAAATTTGAAAGCAATCAAGCATTAAAAATCAGCCAACCAACCCTAACCT